>CM047001.1:42644522-43860072 GCA_025698465.1 Gossypium longicalyx
TGTTCTCTTCGTGTTATGGATTCCTCTAGTGAATCGAACTCTCTTTTGTTTCCCAAAACACAATGCTCACAGAAATTCGGTTTGCAAATTCCTTGCCCATTAAGAAGTCCTCTTTTGCTCAATTCTGCCATGCCATTCTCACTCATATGCCCTAGGCGCATATGCCAAAGTTTAGTAATATCATCATCGACAAGGAAGAGGAAGCGACAATTTGCATCACCATAATGATAGAACCACGCAAAACATATAACTTGGCAATCTTTCTCTGTCCTTTCATCACAACAAGGGACCCTTTGGAAATCTTTAAAACCCCACTTTCAGCTGTGTATCTATACCCTTTTGAATCAAGAGTACTCAACGAAATTAAATTTCTTTTCAATTACGAACATGCCGCATGCGTCACTAAGTGTTCGACAACTCCATCAAACATCTTAACTTTAATTGTTCCAACACCGCGATTTTACACGAAGCATTATTTCCCATCAAAACAACACCTTCGTATTAATCTGCTTCGTAAGTTGTAAACCAATCCCGATTTGGACTCATATGGAAGGTGCAACTGAATCAAGTATCCACTCTCGCTTACTTTAGAATCATTGTGAAGCGACTAGAAGTTCACCATCGCCGTAGTCTTCTACAACATCGCCTTCACCAAAATTTTCTCGTTGTTTTCCTTTTTGATTCGCATGACCTCCCCTTTTAATCTTATTTTGTAGCTTATAGCACTCAGATTTAATGTGCCCTTTCTTCTTGCAAAAGTTACAAGTTTTACCTCTGTTTGAAGACTTCGATCTACCCTTAGATTTACCACGAGGATTCCGTTCCTGTGTCCTACCACGATCATCATCAGCATTCCGATCTTGTCTCCCACGAACAATGAGACCCTCTCCTTGAGAGTCGGGTTTAACCACAAGATGCTTCATCTTATCATACGAGGTTAAAGAATCATAAACCTCATCAACTGTGAGAGACTCGCGGCTATATAAAATCGTGTCTCTAAAGGTTGAATAAGACGGAGGCAACGAACAAAGTAGAATCAACCCTAGATCTTCCTTATCATACTGAACCTCCATGGCCTCCAAGTTTGAGAGAATTTCTTTAAACACTGTTAAGTGTTCGTGTACAGACGCACCTTCTTCCAAACGATGAGCATAAAGACGCTGTTTCATATGCAACTTGCTTGTTAGAGTTTTCGACATACATATTTGTTCTAGCCTCTTCCATAATGCAGCGGCAGTTTTCTCTTTCTTCACATCCTGCAAAATTTCGTTGGACAAATGCAGATGTAATTGTGTTAATGCCTTTCGATCCTTACGCTTCTTCTCTTCATCTGTTAATGTCGAAGGCATCTTATCTATCCTAGCGGGCATCCTCCGAGATCCATCTGCAAGAACTGCTTGCATCTTAATTTGCCACAACGCAAATCTGGTGTTGCGATCCAACAGCAGAATTTCATACTTCAAAGACGCCATTACCGTGATCGAGATGAATAACTCGGAAGCTCTGATACCAATTTGTGAAAAAAATAAAATAGAATAAAATAAATAAAATAAAGAACACACAAATTTTACGTGAAAACCCTTTGGAAAAAACCACGAGGCGAGAGGAGAAGAAAATTCACTATGTCAAAAAATTTGAATCAATACAAGAGGAATAGACTATGTCTATTTATAGGCTTGTAAAGCCATATTCTAGTAGGATTGAAACACCCTATCCTAATCAATATAAAATAGATGAAGTTTAATAAGGTTTAAAAACCTTATTCTAAAATAAAATAAAAGAAGTCTAGTTCTATATGGATTTTAATTTTATTTTATTTTCCATCGTATTTTATTTAAATAAGAATTTGGGTCACTTAATTCTAACAATCATGAATTTTGGTGGTTTTAATTAGGGTTAAATATGTAATTTGGTAATTAAGTTAATAAAAATTAAAACAAAACAAATGATGTTCATCTTGTCCATATTCTTGACCGAAAATAGAGAAAAGAATAGAGTTTTGAAGCCTTAAACCATTCGGCACTTGCATAGCTTGATTGAGGTATGAAATTTGTTCGGTTTTTAATGATTTTTACATTTTTGAGATCGTTGCTTCGAATACTAGCTAGCCCATGCCTCAATTTTTTGAAAGTGTTGATGATTTTGAAAGTTTCCATTGATGATTTCACGTGTTCTTGAATGTTTGATGATGAAAAATGAATAATTGTTGATAGTTTTACATGTTTTGTAAAGTAATTTTGAGTAAAAATGTCAATTAGGGATTAAATTGAGAAAATGCAAAATGTTATGGTTAAAAGTGTGAAATAAATGGAAATATGGGCTTCTATGAAGCTATATAAAATTTGGCTAGCATGAAATTAGAAAGAAATTGCGTAATTTATAATTTTGTGAAATAAAGACTAAATTGAATAAATGTGTAACTTTAGGGGCTAAAGTGCAAAAATGCCCAAATAGGTATTTTTGGATGAAATTGAATGAATAAATGATTTAATTTTTTAATTTTTAATTCATATAGATCCTGAAAGAAAGAAATCGGATTTAGATCGAAGGAAATCGAAAGTTATCGAGTAATCAATCCGATTCGTCTATTTCGACTATGAGGTAAGTTCATATGAAAATAAATGTCTTTGAATTGAATTATATATGTTTTATTATAATTGAATTGCTACAAATGTTGAATGAGCAAGTATGAGCATGAATTGACGAAGTTATGACATCTGAAAGTCTCGTACGAACCTTAGGAATAGTATAGGATACGATACGAATGTCATGACATTAGGTTATTGAGATGTGATTACATGTAAGAACATGTCTGAGACATTGGAATTGTATTGAGATTACGTGTAAGACCATGTCTGGGACATTGGCACCGTTAATCGATTTCGTGTAAGATCCTGTCTGGGACAGTGGCATCGATATGTGATAACATGTAAGACCATATTTGAGATATGGCATTGTATGAGCTTATGTGATTTCTGAGTATCCTTAATGATTCCGAATGGTTCAACGGGCATAGTTAAGTCGAGAAAGAATATGTGAATGAGCTAAGTGACTCAAGTACGTACGAGATTCATACGAGTATTGAAAAGAGAAGTAATTGATGAATTCAATTGTGAAATTGAATATGTGTACCATGAGTAAGGTTTGTGATCATATATGTGATTAACTATGCTTAACATATTTGAATTTATATGCAAATATTCATATGATGATATTATTTGAATATGGCTTACTAAGCTTTTAAAGCTTACTTTGTATGTTATTTCTATGTTTTATAGACTTTTGAGGCTAGCTCGGACTCAGGGATCGTTAGGAGGCATCATCTCACTATCTATCAATTAGTTGGTACTTTTGAAGCTTTGTAAATATGGTATATGGCATGTATAGGCTATTGTCATTATGGTATGTTTTGAGATTTGATTTTAGCCATGAGATTTGGCTTATAAATGTTGGTGTGAATTTGGTCACTTAAGTTGGCCTAAATGATGTGTTAATTAGTAAGATATATGATGTATATAATGCTTATGTGATGGAATGATTTTTGAATGTTGAAAAAGTAAGTTTTGTTGTAACACCCCTAACCTGTATCCACCACTGGAATAGGGTTACGAGGCACTACCGGACTTATACACTAACATTTGTATAAAATCGAGTCATAAATTTGCATTCCAAATCAAATCTTTTCATATTTCACCATAAAGTCCCTAATATGGGCCTACGGGGCCCAATACATGCTTTAGGAATGATTCGGGACTAAACCTACAACTTTGGAAATTTTACCTTGAAGATAGGGGCACAAGCCCGTGTGGCTTGGGACATGGCCGTGTGGCCAGCCCGTGGGCAGTTCTGACTTGCAATTTCTTAAGCATCAAAGGGGCACATGGCCTAGGCACACGCCCATGTGACTAGGTCGTGTGGTAAACTGATTTTTCACCATTTTAAAGCCATTTTCACATGATTTTGACACACGACCATGCTTGAAACTCGTGTCTTTCACACGTCCAAGATACACGGTCGTGTCTTTTACCCGTGTACTATCCTGACTTTATATTTAAGGATACATGGGACATACGGTCATTTCACACGCCCGTGAGTTGTCTGTGTGTCACACACGGCCTAGACACACGCCCGTGTGTCTTACCCGTGTGGACGAAATAAGGTCATTTCCTAGCCCTATTTTTCACCCAAACTTAACCATTTTCCTGCATGAAAACTTACAAGTATATACCATCCATTTCAACTAATTTCCATTATTCAATCTAACATTTCCAACTCTTAACCATACCTTGAAGCTTACCTTTACATTGGTTTGTAAATCATGTTTTATAAAAGGTGGTTTGTATCTTGTTGAACATGAAAATACCATATTATCTCAAAATACATATTACTAGCCATTCCAATGGCTAGTTTGTAAACAAACATGTTACTTCATCATTTGGCCTCAATAGCCTATACATGCCATTATATCAAAATGAGTTTATCGTTTATACCAAAAATTAAGGAGTTGATAGTGTGATGATAACTCCGACCCAATCCAACCTTCACAAGCTTTGAGCACTATAAAACAGGGAAAAATAAACCTAGTAAGCATTATATGCTTAGTAAGTTCATATAACCAAACTACACTTACCATTCAAATACAACAAGTAAATCACACATAAGGCAATTTATTCATCAATTTAACAAACTAGCAAATATGGCCTATACACAATCATTCAACAAAATTGGTTAGTACAAAAACATTAATATGCATAGATGAGCTCATCATGTCATTTCTTCTTATTTCACTTGTTAATACATTTCCGTTGAATCTTTGAATTTTTGATGGACCTTTCCTTTTCTAATTGTACACCCGAGGTGCACATTCCCTTTTCAAATGGTACACACGAAGTGTACATACCCTTTTCAATTTGTACACATAAAGTGCACATAACCTTTTCAAGTGTACACACACAGTGTACCTTTCTTTTCAAGTGGTATACACAAAGTATACATTTCCTTTTCATATGGTATACACAAAGTATACCTTTCCTTTTCATATGGTATACACAAAGTATACCTAACCCTTCCAAGTGTACACACAAAGTGTACATAGCCTTTTCAAGTATTACCCTTTCGGGATACATTTCCTTTTCATAATGAGATCAAAAGATTATCCTTTAGGGACAACCTTTATTGCAACATATGCAAGATCTCATATTCACGGTAATCACCTGTCCAATCGGAAATCAATATTCAAACGGATTCATGTAATATTTCATCATTTACATGTAAATCACAAATCAACATCGGTTTATTACATGTACATACCAATTTACAAATCATGATATACATAATTCAACAATCAATTCAACATATTTACATGCTTAATTTAGTTATACGAACTTACCTTGACAATTGTTCGTATTTACTAATCCGAAACTTTTTCTTTCCCTCGATCTTTTTCTTTGTTCGACACTTCTAGATCTATATAAATAAATTTAATCATCAATTCTATGATTTTTACATTCAATCAAGCCCATTTCACATTTTTAGGCAAAAGTACCATTTTGCCCCTAAACTTTTAATTAATTCCAATTTCGTCCCTAGGCTCGGAAATTGAAATTCATGCAATTTAATCCTTATTCCAAGCTTATTCAAAATTTTAATATAACTTTTACAGCACATGTATTTAAAAAAATTTAGAATTTTTCCAAGAATTTCACTACTTTACAATTTAGTCCTTACACATGCTTTTACTAAAAATCACTTTGTAAAAGTAGTTTATCTATCGATAATCTTTCATTTTATATAAAAAAAATTCAATTTACAGCATATTCATCCATGGGTAATTTTCTAAACTTTGGTTTTCTTTCAATTTAATCACCCAAATCAAGAAATTAAGCTTTCCCGATCTCAAAAATATAAAAATTACTAAAAACGGGACATAAAACTTACCAATTCAAGCTTGAGAAATTTCCTTTCTCTCTCCTAGGGTTTCCATGTATTTTATGGAGAAGAAGATGATAAAATGATATCTTTTTCATTTAATTTAATTAATATCATTTAACTTTTCCACTTTTCAATTTAGTCCTTTACCTTTTTCCATTTTTCCATGGATGACTCACTAAAAATATCTACATATTTTTCTTCAATGGTCTAATTTCCATATAAGGACCTCACATTTTTAATTCCCTAGCTATATAATCCCTATAGCTATTAGTATGCAACTTTAACACTTTATTCAATTCAGTCCTTTTTTACAATTAGACACATAATTGATAAAATTTTTCTATAAAAATTTTCATGCAATATTCCTATCATAATACCTATCATTTTATGAAATTTAAATAATTTCATTTTTCGGACTTGAATTTGTGGTCCGGAACTATTATTCCGATTTCACTGAATTTGAGTTGTTACATTTATGGTTTGAAATATGTGATAAGATGATGATGATGAAATGCATTTAGAGGTTATGTAAGTTTGATTGTTTTGGTATGATTGTGGTTGAGAATTTAGGTAGTGAAATGGTTGATTATTAAATGACATGAGTTATATGTGTTTTGGTATGATTTTGCTACACATATATGTTATGAAATGGTACCATTTTGGGTTGCTAGGTGTATATGAGAAAAGGGTGGCAAATTGGCCTTACAAATGGTCTATTTCTGTCCACACGTGCAGAGACACGGGCTTGTGTCTTAGCCGTGTGTGACACACGGTCATGTTGCACAGCCGTGTGTCCCTTGGGGTACCCTTCGAATTTAAGTCAGTATACCTTACAGGTTTGGCACGGCCTAGATACAAGGGCGTGTCTATTGGCCGTGTGTGGTACACGGGATGGCATATGAGCGTGTGGTCGGTCGTGTGACCTAAGTCAGTAAACCCCCTTAGATTTCACACGATCTGGCACACGAGCATGTCCTCGGCCGTTTGGTACAAGTTAGTATGTATGCCCTGTTTTCACACGGCTTGTGACACGGGCGTGTTTGGTAGCCGTGTGAGGCACATGACCTGTTCATACGGACGTGTGACCTATGATTTCATGAAATTTTTTTAAGTGTTCTTAAATTTTTACATATGATCGGTTTAGTCCCGAACCACTCTAAAGCATGTTTTAAGGTCTCGTAGACCTATTTAAGGGACTTTGTGTATGTGAATGAATGATATGCGATATTGAATGTTTGATAAATGTTATATTTTTTGGTAATGCCTCGTAACCCTATTCTGGCGATGGATACGGGTTAGGGGTGTTACAGCCTTGGTGTTCGGAGTGGTAACGGCGACAAAGCTTTTCCATCTTGTTATGGTACGGGGGGAAGTTTTGGCAATAGTGTCATTGAAGAGGCAAGAGCAAACGATGATGGTTATCCATTGACTGGCTTTAAGTTGGCAACATCATAAAGAATATCATTTTTCTTGCTAGGCTTGGATTAGGTTAAGGATTTCTTAGTAGATGCAAGTGTCACGGGGTTGGAACTTTAGTCTAGCAAAATTTTTGCCCTCAGGAAAAAAATTTGCTTCAAATTTGCCTAATTCAACCTTAATTCTTAAAAAGTGAGAATCTCAAAGAAATTCTCTAAGGCACCAAAGCTTTAGAAAAGCAAGTAAGCAAAACAAGCAACAAATGAAGAAAAAGGCACAAGAAAATATTCACACCAAGTGTTTGAGTTAAACTCTCGATTAACACCAAGATTGAGTGATTACAACATTGAGTGAATACTAATGAGGGTGAATACCTCTATTTATAGTTGAGCTCTGTAACACTCGGTTACCATTATTGGTAGGATTAAATTGAAAAGATTAGAAAATTTTTAAACCCCGTTGGGACATTTAGAAGTTTTAGGGGTTGGGTTGTGGTTAGTTGGACTCTAATTCCATTTTAGTTAGATTGGAACCGATTGGTTCTATAGTGGGAGATGACATGATTAAGAATGGATGATTGGGAAGGTCAGTAAAGACTGTGCCTAAAGAGTATATATATATAGATGTGAGTGGTGACAGAATTTTCTCAATTCTGTTTACAAATCTTTTTCCTCTCTATAGCATCATCATCTTCAGTCATTTTGAAGAAGAAGAGGGTGCAACTGAAGGAAACTTTACATGTCGCTGCCGTCGCATGAATTTAAGTTTGGTGGGGGAGAAATTGAGAAACTGGTAAGCTTGCTTATATCTTTGTGCCTATGAATTAAAGAAAGGAGTAGAGTAAGACTCTCAAAGCTTCTGTATAATTTAAGGTTTTGAGTTTCTAAGGACTGACCACAATTAGATTAATTGACGAATGGTTATCATGCTTAGCTACCAGGACAAAGGAAGCTTAGATGATTTGGACCAACTAAACTGCTAAGGATAAGGAAGCAAAGTGAGTTTCTGCACCCTGCCACCTAATTGATAAATGTTGTTGAGTGATCTTGCCAGTTATGTGTTGATTGTTTAACAATAGATAAATTGTATTGTATGCATTATTTTTGTATACATGGTATGGGAGGGAATCATCAACAAGATAGATGAAGTTAGGAATTGGGAATGGAAATTTCTATTAGATATTGCCATACGATATTGCTGTATGCAAACCATGATGTGCAAAGCTCTAGGCCTTGTGGAGGAGGCACTGCGATGTTCAAACATCAAGGTTAAGAATGACGAAAAGGAGGAATATGAGAAAGAATAGGTAAATTGGAATTTCGTTAAGATTTCGCCATCTGAGATTACTGTGAACAAATCGTGATGTGTGAAGCTCTAGGCCTTACGAAGGGGACATGTCGGTGTTCGAGCATCAAGGTAGATATGAGATGAATCAATGTTGACAGTTATAAGGTTCCATAGAGCAACACCACGATAGAGGTAAGGTCCTACGGGGCGACACCTCAAAAGAGGTCTAACATATAAGGCCATAGTTTGATTATGGCAATGGGGAAGTCCCTTGGGACAGTAAACACGGGGTAGTTTGTCGGAACAATAAACATGGGGTAGTCTGCTGGGATAGTAAACGTAGGTTAGTTCGTCGGGATAGTAAAAATCAGTTAGTCCGCCGGGACAGTAAAAACGAGTTAGTCCACTGAGACAGTAAAAATGGGTTAGTCTATCAAGACAATAACACGGAAAAACTGCTAGGACGTAAAATATAGGGATCATACTTGAAAAGTCTGCGATTCATGAAGGATGTCAAGGGTGACAGTAGAGTTCGCGGTGTGAATAGAGTGATAAGTCATAAAAAGAAGTAAGTTTGGTGTTTCGAAGGAATATAGACCACCAAAATAGTGAGTAATGCCAAGGTTTTGTATCAACCCCGGATAGTGTAAAAAGGAAAAAAAAAAGGAGGCTCATTAGGCATAGAGGTATTCATAGTATATACATATATTAGTCTGCCAAGAAAGTTGGGGATTCCATATGAATTAAACATGCACAGTTTAATCTGCAGTAGTACACAGTCATATATTGTAAGTTGACGAAAAGGTCAGCTGAAGGGTTTAATAAGCTGATCAGGGTCTTCATGAGAGGAAATGCATATCCAAGGTTGAATGACCAATAATGTCCGTTAGAGGGTAGTGTAAAGTAGAGGTCAATCATAGTTATGAAGAATGACAGGGATCTTGTTGACCTACCAAAGGTAGGACTTATATGTCCTAAGAAGCCTCATTGGGAAATAGATCGACAGAGCAAGTGTAACAGCCCGTTTTCAGTGAAATCGAAACAGTGGTTTCAGGACCACAGTCTGACGCGAAAATATTTATTTATTTTTATTATTTTAGTATCTTCAAAATATTAGCAAGGTCGTACAAAAATTTCGTTAAGAAATTTTATCTTTTGCATGTTTAATTTGGTGAAAAGGGTTAAATCATAAAAGATGCAAAACTAGAGTTCTATAAGTTAAAAGTACCAAATGACTATGAAATTATTTGATTGAGGGATTTATGTGGTAAATAAACCATTATTATTATGAGTGGTCAAATATGGACATCTTATTAAGTATTTTAAAGGTTATTTACAAAGGTTAATTTTGTAAATTAATAAATAAATGAAGTAAAAATAATGTAAAAGAAGATGGTGGAATTCACCACCGAAAATACAAGAAAAAAAAAACACCATTTTTAGGCTTTGAACATTCGGTGACTTCTCAATACTTGTATGTAAGTAGTTTTTGTCCCTTTTTTAATGATTTTTATGTTTTTGAAGTCGTTTTAGCTTAATCTAGCTAGCCCGGGGACCAATTCGTAAAACTGTTATAAATTGAGAGTTATGCCATGATTGTTCTTGAGTGATTTTTGATGTTTTATGTTTGATAATGAATCCTTGTTGTGAAATAATCAAGTTTTGTAAAGTGTCTTTTAATGGAATTTGTATTTAGGGATTGAATTGTAAAAAAATGGAAAACAATGTGTTAAATTTATGAAATAAGGGTTTATTTGAGTTTATATAAGTCCTTGTTAAACTTGGTAAGTTTGAATGGAGGATTTGAATGTTTAGATCATCTTATAAGCTTAAGGATTAGATTCTGAAAGGTTAAAAATACTAGGGGAAAAATAGTAATTTTCTATATAAATAAATAATGAGTTAAATTGATATCTAGAGGCATTTAATTGAATGAGATTATTGTTTTAGATCATGAACAAGTTGACGATCGAGAAAAAGGGAAGATTTCAGAGTAGTTCATGTGTTTCGTAATTTCTACAATTTAGTCCAGTAAGTTCGTTAATTGTATTAACGATTTTATAATATTTCATTATTGGAAAATCTTTGAATTTCATTTAGCTATGTTTAAATAAGTAGAAGCGTATAGTTAGTCGAGCTTTGTGCGTAGCAGGCTTTGTGCTGGTGTATCGAAAGTTAACATCAAATTAAACAATTGTGGTTAATAATAAATGAAGCATTTATCAAACTTACCAAGCCTACTGCTGCTTATTAGTTTGATTTTTTACTTTGTAGGACTTGGAATCGTTGCTTTGATTGGATCAAATAGGAACCTCACACATTATCATCACCATTTTGGTAGTCATTTTGATTCTTCCTAATTGGTTTAAGTGGCATGTATTAAGAAAGGTCTCGGTATTTTGATATTTTCTGGAGATGTAAATTTTGAAAGTTGATATGCTTATGCTTATTGCTAGTGAATGATATTTGAACTTGTGTGCATAGTTAGGTAATCCTTTTGGATCACATATAACTAGATATTGTACAAATCCTTTTAGTGCAAAATGTTGGTGCTTAAATACTTCAAATATATGGTGTGCATTGGTTTAGTTTATAATGAGTTATGATGCTTAATTATGATAAGTTTTTGACATGTTTAGATGACTTTTTGGTTTCATGAAATTGAAGTGCCTTGTGGGCATATTGGTTGGATGAATTTTTGGTCTTTTGAATTGAATATTATATGCATAAATTGGTATGTTTTGAGGTTTTGAATGTGGGAACAAAATGCTTGTAGGTATATATTTGAGTTGGAGATGGAAATGGCTTGAATTTGGCCAATTTCATGTCCACATGGCTTGAGACACGGGCATGTGTCTCAGCAGTGTGTGACACACGGCCATGTGGCACGACCGTGTGTCCCATGTAGGTTTTAAAGGCATCCAAGTTAGGCAGTTACACGGCCTAACACATGGCCTAGCACACGGGTGTGTGATTCCATTTCGAGAGTTACATGGCCTGGCACACGGGCGTATGGCTTGGCCGTATGACCCAAGTTAGAGAGTTACACGGGCACAAACATGGGTTGGGACACAAATGTGTGTCCCTAATTTGAATGTCTACACGGCCTGAGACACAGGCGTATGTTTCAGCCGTGTGAGTCAGACGGCCTGGCCACACCATCGTGTGACCCCTGCAGGGTGAATTTTTCCATCTTTTTCCTTAAGGTTTCATATGTTCCCGATTTAGTCCTGAATCATTTTTAAAGTATTTTTATGGCCTCGAGGGCTCGAATAAGGGATTATATGCATGAGTTTTAATGAATTATGCTGTGGTTTATCTAATGTTTGGAAATGAATATTTTAAGTTATGATTTTACGGTAATGCTTTTTAAGTTATAATTTTACGGTAATGCTCCATAACCCTATTTGGGTAGTTGCCAAGCATCACTTGCAAAAAATAATGAATATGGATATCAAGGAGATTTATTCTAAACTTGATGTCTCACATTTTTTTTATTCTATATTCGAATCTCACTAAGTTCTCCTGAACTTATTAGATATTTGCTTGAATGCATGTTAGATAAAGATTCAGGAATCGATAGGGACCAAGCTAGACTTCATTAGGAGCTAGGCAAAACACAAAAACTATGCATGTGTATAGAGGGGCACCCATAGAGGCTCGGCCTTATGATTAAGTGTCATTTTATGTTATAGAGTCTTGTTCCAAAAGTTTGTAATCAACCGATGGAACGAAGCTTTAAAGTTTTTAATTCTAGTTTAACACATGTTGTTAAAGTATGTAATTAAGCTAGAATAGAAATTTCATTAAGTCATTCAGGTTAGTGTAGCATCCGATACCCGGACCTGGCGAAAGGGTCGGGTAGAGGGTGTTACAGCTCTCTCAAATCCAATAGTACAGTTTGTGTAACACCCCTCGCCCGGCCTGGTCATCAAGCCTGAGCTACGAGATCTACTACTGTTACCAAAGCAGTCACATACAATACATAGTTCAAAACTAGTTTAATCACTAATTTCCCATCAAAGATCTATGCATAATATGATATACCATCAAAATCGAATCTCAATCGAGCTTACAAAAGCTCTTAAGTAGACTCGAGATTGAACAAGGATCAAATTGAAAAGTTTAAAAAGTACAGGATCGATATCGTGATGACTCTCTTCATGTCGTGATGTTGCCAAATACTATGTCATGTCACGATGTCGGACCACTTTTCGTTAGGACATCACAAACTGTTGGCCGACGTTGTGAGAAGGGAAGATCAACGTCATGACGAGGAACCTATTTTTGGTAAATTTTGGCCATTAGGTACCAATTTCATGCTAAACCAAAGCCTTTGCTAGTGCGTAATTGCACACGAAAACTTGTATAAGACCAATCAAAAAATGTATCAAAGCATCCATTTAACCTTTCACAAGACCATTCAAGCCATTACACATCAATTGAACACTCTACTAAAGCTTAACAACCTATGAAATTATAAACTATTTAAACATTTGATACCACTCAATTGCATCATCTAACTTAACCATTTCATTCTCAATTCAGTTATTCATATACTTCAACTATAGCTAAACATGTTACCAATATGCACATTTATATACGTAACCTATAACCATTCACATTCAAACATTGTTTAAGATCCAAAATCAAGTCTCATTCAAGGTTCAAACTCATGAACATTCAAAATAAGCACATACACAACATAACTCCTATATACATGCCCATAACGAAGTTTAGATCGTTTAAAAGTCTACCGAATACGAAAGTTGGATAGTGTGAGCTCCAAGGTGATTCGATCAATGCCTTCCGCAAAATGACCACTATAGAAACAAAAAATGAAATAGAGTAAGCATATTGAATGCTTAGTAAGTCCATATGAAATTTACTTAACTTACCTTAGCATTACAATAAATTTATACAATTGGAATTCAATGGTATAATACATGACATCCTTTGGCACCTTTTACTTTCATGTACAAATCAACAATACAACTAATAGGTTAGTTTAATTGTATACCAAAACATGTTACTTAAATCATATGCATATACAATCATTGAAACCATGTTCAATTTGCAAAATTAACCAATCAATTCATGTTCACACTATTCAATTGTTCCATTTACATTTTAATTACCGTTTCCATTTTTATTTAACACCCGGAGAACCTTGGTATATTGAAATTGGATACACGAGACTAATTTCCTCTTATGAGCTAACATATTTTAGCTGCTAACACTAGCTTCAGATCAAAGTTGTAAACACCAGCTTGGTACGATGCTGCTAACACTAGCTTAAGAGAATCCGTAACAAATGTTGGATCTCAAGCCATTGTATTAATTACTGATCAAACACCCGTTTTCCTTTTTCGTATCATTTCAAACCCTGTAACAGCATACGCACTTTTCACATTTCGAATAACATTCCATATACATTTTAAATCTTGTATCATCATCATATACATACTATCTAATCATATAACAATCTCATATCCATTCAATATCATGTATCTATTCATAGTTGTTGTGTATTTCATACTTTACAGTTTAGTCCTTTAGATGCCAAATTTACCGAAATTACACATGCATATAAATTAATAAACACATTCATACAATTCAAGCATAATATAAGAAAACATAATAAGTTCCATATGGACTTACTTGAAAAATAGCAACGACACAACATTAGAGACTAATCTGTAATTTTTCATTTTTATTCAAATATCTTCCGATTGATTCAATTTTCAATCTATAATAATTCATTACAATCAATCAATTCCAATTACCTAATATTGTCCTATTGTAAGCCTAAGTCAGTTCAATTTCACTTTTTGAAAGTTCTCTAAAATTTTTCATTTTATTCAATTTAGTCCCTAAGATCGAAATAGCTATATATCTTTCAAATTTAAGCTTCGTTTTTAAATCCAATTTCAATTTCATCCTTCTATAACCATATATTATCTGTAATTACATAAAATTCATGCCAATTTCAAAATATTTACACTTTAGCCCCTAAGTTTAAAATTATCAATTTTTACTTTACAAATTAGTCCTTTTTCACTTCTAAACTTACAAACTAAAAATTTAATGTTAAAAACTTCAAGAATCATCAATGGCATCATTTATAAATTTTAACCGTTTCAAAAATTTACACACGAATTATCTAAATCGAGCTTTAACGATCATAAAAATATAAAATTTACGAAAAACGAGAATAATAACCTTAACATGCAAGAGGGCCGAATAATGAAGCTTCAAAAATGGCTTCTTGGATGTTTTTGTTTAAACATTCAGTGGAAGAAGACTAAATGGATGATGATGGCCTTTTTGTTTTAATATTTTTAACATATAATAATAGTTTTAATTAAAATTTTAACTTATATTTCTCTTAAATAAAAGCACTTAATCGAACACCACTATTTAAAATGGCCTTGTTGCCACTTTGAACCTTGGTTTAATATTACTTAACCCTTTCATCAAATAAAAATCAATAACGATGAACTTTTATTGCATTTAAGATTTAGTCATTGCATTTTAATTAGTCACAAATTCAACAAAATTACCTATCCAAAATTCAATTCACATATACAATAACTTTATAAATATTTTTATTAAATATTTACGAGCTCGATTTACGAAAACAAAGTCTCAATGCCTCATTTTCCAATACTATTGACTTTAGGGTAGAAATATTTGTATGTTAACTAACTATCTAATTAACAAATTCGTCAGACCTAAATTTGATATAACACTATAATTGACTCGTAAATATTAATTAGTAATATGTATGGACTCGATCAACAGAGAACGAGATTTTGAAACCACCATTTTTGGCATCACCAAAAAACGGGCTGTTACAGTTTGAATTACATCGATAACTAAGGTTAAAACCTATCTACAATATGGGAGTTTTAAGGAATTTAAGCACTATACAATATTATCCTTAGGATTACAATATTTACCCTAGTAATTCTAAATTATTGTAGTTTTTCACTAGACCACTAGACTTCAAGTAGATGGGCTTCCTCTTATGTTCCATAAAATTATTGCTCCATCCCTCATAAAAATTTGTCCACATCCCTTGCGAACCTGGCCCTCTTGAACTCTTTCAACTTGGGGACATCCATCTTACGCTTGGGTGTCGTAGCCTACATCGCTTTACCCACTATTTGTAACACCCTATACTGATCCAGTCGTTAGGTTTGAGCTACAGGATGTCATATTCATTTTTAGAGCGACTATGATTAAATACAATTCAATACAATCATTAATACATGCTAATATTTGTCCTTTAAATTATATTATACAATTATTTTCGAGTCTTATATGAGCCTACGAAAGCTATTTTGCCAACTCGAGGTCAAGTTAATACCAAATTGTAAAGTTTGCAAGTTATCGGGTCGACGTCTCAACTTTGGGGTTCTACGTTGCAACGTAACTCATTGACTTGATCTGGTTGTGAAGTTAAGGGCTTGACATCGCGATTTAACCGTCTGTTTGCAAATAGTCCAAATGGTACCTAATCAAAACATTCATTCAATTGAATATGCAGACCGAATCAACCAATTCACCATTCTAACCATTTCTATTTGCTAAATTTCATCCTTTTGCATAATAATTACCTATACATTACACATTCAAAAAATGACACTTTCATCATTTCAACCATCTAGCCATTTCAATAACATTTCTATTCAAAACATCCAATTGGCAATTCAACATATGTTCCATTCCTAAATCACTACCATTCAACTAATATGCATAGTTCATCCATAATGACCAACCTTATATACATAATTCAAGTTAACATAACTACTCAAACTTTCAAATTAACCATTTATATAATACAAAACAACTCAAAACCTAGGTACATGTCAGATATCAAATAGAAAACGGACTATATAAATATTTCTGAGCCGAGTATTGTTGGCTAGATGCTGTATCACATCTCAGGACTTCAAGATCCACCTAAACTTGTGTACGGAATAGACAAATCGTACGCTGAGCAATAAACCTCAGTGGTACTTTAATGATTTAAGTAAAAAAAATAGCATACTCACTACAAGAATTTGATCAATATATGCTATAAATCAACCATATCAAATTACATATTCAATACACGAATGTCATTCTCATACATCATTTCCTTTGATAATCAAATTAATATTTTATGTTATCATTTCTATTAACAAAGATGTAAGCATATCTCTTTCAATTTCATACATATACATTTATGTACTAATATAAAATTCAAACTCTTATTCATTCAAGGTTATTTGATCATTATTTTACTATTCAGTTCTCTTTCTCAAGTCTCTTGACTTGTTTAGATTTGGTTCGACCCTAGGGCTCATTTTATCCTGTTCTCATGGTCTTTCACATGTTTTAGTTTTCCACATTTCATATAGAATACAAGTATACAAACTCAATCACATTCATCTCAATTATCATATAACCAATTCATATTTTTATAACCCTAATACTTTGTCATCTTGGGTTATCTGACAATGATGATTACTGGAACATGTACAGAGTACCACTCTGGGTTGCCCGACAAGAATGATTTTCACGATCTGATTATTTTGTCATCCTGGGTTGCCTGACAATGATGTTTTCTAATAATTATACTCGACCATATTTCAATCCAACTATATCTAACCCTATTCGATCAACTAATAGGGTAACCAACGTTTCAATTGCATAATATAATTCAATTCACATATCATTATTCTCAATTCATCATCAATTAAAAATTTTCTGATATCATATAACATGTTTCAGTCTATTTTCATATCACATATCATGTATCAATTAAATCATGCTACTTTCTATTTTGTTCAATTCAGTCTAATATCTCAATTTTCAATATCAATCATAGCGAATCAATTCATACAAAAATTATATGCTCACCTTGATGCTCAATGACACAATTAATATGAATATGCAAACAAACAAATTGGTCTCAAACTAGAAAAGTACAAACCCAATCCTTGCGTCACTCATTGATGACTCTCATTTTTCCTTTCCCTCTCAAAGACCCAACGTTGTCTTTAGCTACATATGATAATTCAACAAATAAACAATATCAAATTTATTATGATTCACATTCAAATACAAAGATAAGAATATTTTACATTTTATTCAATTTAGTCCTTATACTCGAGATATGCATTAGGGACTATACTTTTTATATTTAGCTTTGAATCAAAATACAATATCACATTCTTTCATTAGGGACTATACTTTCTATTCATAACGTAATTTCATGACATATTTTCAATTTATTCAATTTAGTCCCTAATGTCACAAAGTTAACTATCAAGCTTATTTAGCTTTACAATTCAATCCTTATCATGATCTAAGCTTAATTTTTTATCAATTTCAAGTCTAATTCATCAATTTCTCAACAATGAAAATGAAACACCCCTAATCTGTATCTGTCGTCGGAATAGGGTTACGAAGCATTACCATATAAACGTAACATAAAAACATGCATTTCATACCTCAATATAAACATGGCATAAATAGTTCATACATATGCATATTTGGAACGACGGAAATGTGCAAGTGTACACAATCGCAACAAGTAATAAAATGACAAGTAAATGTCGAGTTATCGTACCCACAAGGACTGTGAAAAGAATTATTTATGAATGCAATTTTAAAAACACTTTGGTGAAGAAAAAAAATTTTGATTTGAAGAGGTGATTAAAAACTAGGATTTTAACAAAGTAAAATAAATAAAAATAAAATAAAAGTTTCAATACTAGATTTCAAAAGATGATTTTAATCAAGATGACATAATTGTGTTATATTAATTACATTTCTTAACTCAGAATTATTAAACTCATGTTCATGTTGTTACAAATAAATTCACGGCAACTCGGTAATTTGCTAACTTATGAACATACTTACCTATCAAAATCCATTTATCTACTTAACTATATCTCTACGTCAATTCAACCGATTAAACAAATTTTAATAAGCAAATGTGTTATGCACATATATACTTATGAAATTAAAATAATCTCTTGTACATATCTCTATGCCAATTCAAACAATTAATTCAATCTCATAAGCACATAAAAGATTACGTGAGGTAACAAAGTATTTTTACCTTGAAACAATTTAATCACAATAATCTTGCAAGTTATGCAAGGGTAATGTATCATTAGATACCGTTGCTAATTTAATCCTCAGCTACCTTAGATAATTAAACATGCACTAAAGTATTGTGTCAATTAATTACAATTTCAATCCGTTTAAATAATTAATTCATTAGTTACCTTACAATTGTAATGCAAGCATAACTTAGTCATGGTTTTACTTAATCAAACATCTTACCGAGGCCTATAACAACGCAAACACAATTTAAAAACTCAAGTAGATGAAATGCAATCAACCTAACACGAATTAAATTTAAGCCATATTAATTAAATTAAACATATCAACATCAAAAATATTCACAGACATGTTCATCATAACAACAACAAAATTAAAATGCTAGGGAACAAGAATCAAATCTGGTGTTTTCTCCATGGTTTGACTAGTTTGCTCCACCCATTCTTCTCCGCTTGTTCTTGTTGAACCGAGACTTCTACGAACACTTGAATGTTGCTCCAAATAGTGGTTGATTGACTCTTTTTCAAGAGGTGAAATCGGTAAGGGAATAGGGGGAGAAAATGAAGAACAATGGAAAGGAATGAAGAGAGAAAAATGAGAGAAAAATGAAGAGATGAGAAGGGTTGAGAAGTGTTTGAAGTGAGCAGCAAAGGGGGGGTATTTATAGGTTGAGATGGATGCTAAAATTAGCAAAAATCAGCACCCATAGAGTCCCCCCATGGCCGGCCACACATGTGGCAAGTTTGAAGAATTCATACTTGTTATTTTAAGGAATGGCCAAATCTAGAAAGGCACAAATAGTAGAGGGGTTTGAATGCAATTTGAAGGAGTCTTCAAGGGCCATTTTGCAAGTTAAATAATCAGCCAAGCAAGCTGATAGGGTCAGCATGTGGGATAGTTTTGGGCTGCCCAGTGCTCAGTTGGATCGGATTTCTCGGTTCAGCTCAACTGGGCCAATTTTCATAATTAATTAATAATAATTTATTTAACCCAAATTAAATTGGATTAAAATTAAAATTAATTATATTATGAATTAATACACATAATTTGGACTGTCTTAGGCTGAAAAATTAATTCGCCTTGATGCTTCAAAATTGCTTCTCGATTTTATGCTTCCAGTAGTGTTTGTCGAGCCGTTTTCCCCCTTTGTGCGAATTTGTCGAAAATGATCAAAATTAATCAAAATTTATTATAAAAATAAGTAAAATTCAACATGTTAATAATTTAAGTACAATTTAATTATTTTATAATAATTAAATATTTTTTGACAAGAATTTTACCGAAACTGCATGAATTTGAGTTAAAAAAGGCATGAAAAAGTGTGTATATTTTTGTGTTTCCAATATTGTCCCTTAACTAAGCCCTCGGATCCCTAGAAATATGTTAGAAACAATTCGGGACTAAATTGGAAACATTTGGAACATTTAAGAAAAAGTTGGAAAAATTGAACTACAGGGGTCACACGACTAAGACACACGCCCGTGTCTTAGGCCGTGTAACAATCGAAATAGGAACATACAGCTATGTCCCAGCCTGTGTCCGTGCCTGTGTAACTTTCAAAGTTGGGTCACATGACCAAGCCAAACGCTCGTGTGCCAGGCTGTGTAACTCTCGAAATGGCCTCACACGCCCATGTATCAGGCCATGTAATAGCCTGACTTGCAAACCTTAAAACCTACAAGGGACACACGGCCGTGTCGGATGGTCGTGTGTTACACACAACTGAGTCACACGCCCATGTCTTAGGCCGTGTGGACATGAAATTGGCCAAAATCAAGCCATTTCTAGCACAATTTCAAACTTGTACCTAAACACCACTTGCGCCTAAATTCAAAGCACCAAAACCTTACCAAAACATGCATAAAATGTCCAATTCAATAGACCATTAATGTACAAACAATATGTCATACAAGAAACCTCAATTACAATCAACCAAACATACCTAAACAGGTACACTTACCGTATCTCAACCATACTTACGTAAATAAATACCACTTCCAAACATACCATAGTCATGATCATTAGAACTTCCTTATAAACATACCATTTGGTCACTCAAGCATGCATCAAATCTTAGCCAATTTAACACATACCAACAAGGCATCAAAAGTACGAAAAGTACATAAACCAAAATAACATATACATGCAAAACTTATCATCTAACATTCAAACACAAGTCCACCTATACATGCCATTATAACCTTGGCCAAAACATTAATAACTACCGATATAATCGTTGGATAGTGTGATAGATCTCCGACAAACTTCCAACCCGATCGAGCTTCCGATTATATATAAAACATAGGAAAGAAAACTACGTAAGCATATAATGCTTAGTAAGTTCGTAAATCATGAACATAACTTACCATTTCAATGCATAACATTAAAATTAAGCATGATACAATCCAACCATAAGATTGGCACAAGCCTAAGCATCATCAACAACACATGTTAGTGCATCAACTCATAATTCACTTGAATTAACATAAGGTAAGTCATTATACATAAACAACTTCATTTGAAATCATCATTTTCATGAACATAGGTATACTTTCATTGAACATTTCCATTTCAATCCTCTTCATAGATTCATGACATAAGTCATTTGAACACTTTCATTTCCTTTTCATGTCCGTTGAATCATTTAGAATAACATCGGATACGTGGGAAAGCTCACACAAGGTGTGCTAAACATAACCGTAACCTTCCCTTTTCCTTTACATGGTTGCTTACACAAGCTGTGAAATGGGTCTACTCACACAAGCTGTATGTTGGAATGTAAGCTACACAATGCTGCTTGCACAAGCTGTAGAGTATTTGCAACAAATGCAGGACCTCAGCCATCGGTAAGACATTCAAGACGAGCACTCGAAACATGGAAACCTTAATGACATGTCATTTGTATCCTACGTATTTCTAAGGTTCAAACGAGACTCGATAATCATTGTAACATTGTTGGATTTCAACCATTTAATTTCATGGAAAATAATACATGAATATATAGATCAATATAACATTAAAACATTATTTAATCATACGAACTTACCTTGACAAACAAAGTGTAAAAATGTAGTCGATCAATCCGAGGCTTTCGCTTTTCCCTATCTAAATCCGTATGAGGTTTATTTTGATCTAAATAGATAAATTCAATTCATTTAATATTTCCACTACTCAATTCAGTCCATAATTCATATTTTTCAAAATTACAATTTTTTCACTAACATTTTAACTTTTTCACAATTTAGTCCTTAAGCTCGTAAATTGAAATTTAAGCATTTTCATCCCTAATTCATACTAGTTGAAATCACTAGGGATGCCTAACAACTCATAAAAATCACCATTTCATGAATTTAACATAAAATTTTATCATTTTTATAAATAAGTCCCTAAATGATAATTTCATCAAAAATCCCTTTACAAAACTTGTTTATTTAACAATAAGAACTCATAATCTTCCATCAAACATCAAAAATCATGCAAGAGCATTCATGAAAAAACCCTAACTCTTTAACAGTTTTGCAAATTAATCCTTGGGCTAGCTAGGTTAAGCTACAACGATCCCAAAAACATAAAAATTATTAAAAACGAGACAAAATAACATTTACATGCAATGGACAATGCTAGTAGAAATTCTAAGCTCCTTCAATGGAGTTTTCTTTCTTATTTTTGGTGGCAAAAACAACTAAAGAAGATGATAGTTTTAATTTATGTTATTTTACTTAACATAATTATTAAATTACTAAATTAACCTTGCTAATAACGTTTAAATCACTTAATAATGTGTCCATTTTTGTCCACTAATAATAATAATGGTCTAATTACCATATACATCCCCTTACATTTAAAATTCACAGCTAATTAATACCTTTAACTACTAGAATTCCACTTTTGCACCTTTTATGATTTAGTCCTTTTCACTTAATTAAGCATACAAACGTCAAAATTTCTTAACAAAATTTTTATACGACCCTACTAACATACCGTAGACATTAAAATAATAAAAAATAATAATTTACTCATCAAATTTGTGGTCCCAAAACTACTGTTCTGATTTCACTAAAATTGGGCTGTTACAAACAACTTGCTAAAAATTTAACAATTGAAAAAAATTGATAAATGGACTAGCTAAATCAAGCTTCCATGATCATAAAATCTATAAAAATTACATGAAAAATAAATAGTTACCTTAAATAAATTGATGGTGGGATGCAATTTGTAAAAATGGAGTTATTCTCCTTTTGTTTCAAATGGTGGATGGCGGAGAAGATGAAGTTTCATCTTTCATCCACTAACTTGGCAATGTATACCTTACTTAAGGTTTAATTAATTAACTAATCATGTCTAATTAACTTAATTAAGACAATTATATATAATTATAATATTAACTTAATGGAAATCATCATTACCCAGTAAGCCATGTTAAATAATGGTTAGAAAATCATTTTAGTCCTTTGGATAATTGCTATCTAGGTCCCCAAGTCATTTCTTAATTAAAACTCAATAGCGATTGAACTTTTACAATTTAATCTTTAAGATTTAATTAACTACTTTTTCAGCTAAATTACTTATCGATCTTTATTTTCAATATTTTTATTTTATATTTACAGACTTAATTTATGGAAATGGGGTTCCAAAACCACATTTTCCAACACCATTGGAATTCAAGTCGTTACATGAAAGCTCTACAAACAACGAACTCTCCCTTAAGCTCTTCAATTTCCTCTTTCAAAGTCATCACCATGACTTTGAGAGCATTATCCCTTTTAGTTAGTTTATCCTTAGTGGAAATGAGCCACTTGCATCTCCTCTACATTGGCATTGAGAGCATCCAACACATGTTCCTTGAGCTCATTTGTCCCTGAGTCCAACTCTACAATGTGACCTTCAACTACCTCGAGGCTTTCCTTCACATCACCCATAAAATCCTCAAGTTTGACAACCCTGCCTTCTAATGCTGATAGCATATCTCTTGATCTACTCGCCTTCCTAGCTCTCCCACGGGTCTCTAGTGGGACATTCTGATCCTTTGCTTCTCTCACCATCTCAAACTCAACAACTTAACAAGCCTTGGTCTAATAACAATTGGCACGGGGCTAGAACTTTAGTCTAGAAAACTGCACAACTTTAGGTAGAAACTTTGCTTCAAATCTGCCTAACTCAGCCTTAACTCTTGAAAAGTGAAAATCTTAAAGAAATTCTCTAAGGCACCAATGCTTTACAAAAGCAAACAAGCGAAACAAGCAACACACGAAAAGAAAAAGGCACAAGAAAGTATGCATACCAAATGTTGGATAAATGCTCTCAATTAATACTAAGATTGAGTGATTACAACTCTGAGTGAATACAAATGAAGGGGAGCACCTCTATTTACAGTTGAACTATCTCGGATCCAACGGTACAATTTGAATTACATTAATATATGATATTATATGCTATCTATAAGATGAGTCCTAAGGAATTTAAGCACTATGTAATCTTATATTTAGTATTACAATATTTACCCTAATAAATCTAAATTACTGGAGTGTTTTATTAGGCTATCAAATTTTAAGTAGATAAACTTTTTACGGATCAAACTAATCCAAATAAGTTAAACAGGCCTAATTTAATTAATTGAAATTTTTTAAATGGCTGTGTGTGCTTTAAGCACAGGATTGGGTTTTTTTGGCCGCTGAACATGGATATGACATTTACTGTGATAGGGTCTCCCAATTTCGATTGTTGTATGGGTTTAAGTGGTGTGCTGTGGGTGACTTTTTGTGTGGCTTTTTCAATTATTTTTATTTTTATTTTTATTTTATGGATTTGGAACAGCAAATCTGGTCCTAGGCCAACCTAATTAAAATGAGCCTTTAGATTAGAGAGCTTGTTTCGATAACAGTGGGAGACCCAATTTGCACGCCTAAATAAATGTCTCTATTCATTGACTCAATCCTTTCTAACATTTTAAGAGCTTAGCTTCTATTTTCTTTTTCATTTTGTTTAATAAAAAGTAATGAAGTTGATTGAAACTAGAGTTAATTCATTTATACAATTATTTTTGAAGATAATTTTAAAACTAATGCCATAATCTTAAAACTAATGCCATAATCTCTTTTCTTATTCAACCCTAAATACCTATTGATCGGGTGTTATTTTTATCTTTTTGCCATAATAATAATAATAATAATAATAATAATAATAATAATAATAATAATAATAATAATCTCTTTTCTTATCCAAATCCAAGAAAAAAAAAAGAAGGTTAAATCAACATTAGCATGTGAAGTTCTTCAATTATGATAACTTCCCCTCTGTATACATCTTTTCTGTTATGAATGTATGTGTGCTCAAACACTGTTGTTCTTTTATAACAGCCTGAGAAAACAAAGGGAAAAAGAATTGTGGGGGGAAAATCATACTATGTACAGAAACTTCAAATCCATATGCACAACTGGCCACAGCTGCTACTATGTGGCTGTCAGAAAGAATTTATTTTCATATTCACCTGAAAACTCCGTCACCTCACCTTGACTGTCAATCCCATAAGAAAAACAAAAACAGACATGAATGAGATATAATTATTCAGATTAAAATTGACCTGAGACTAGTAATGTAAAAGAGTTTGACAACCTGCTGCTGCTCCTCAAATCACGCCAGACATTTGCATATCTTGCCATTATAGCATATTGTTGATGTGACAACAGAAATTGAATAATTGGACACCTCACCACAATCCATCAAACAACCGAATTCATCTTCCCGGGTTCAAAGGTTTGTAGTTTCTTCGCCAACATGAGTATGTCCCCTGCTAATGCCATACCCGATACCATCAGCAAATGCACCTTATTCGAACATATCCAAAAGCACTAAATTTCAGGATAAATTCCAAATTTTTCAGTAATATACAAAGCATTTGAGCCACCCTATTTACCTTGAATGCGAATACATATTCTAGACATAATGGTTATACAACCAGAAATGCACCTTAAATTCCTGTAAACTCTGAATAAAAAATCATGAACCTAGAAGAGTTTTGTTAGGGGAGTTCAATAAGCAGGCTTAGTTTTTCTATACCAAAGCACGAGGATATTTTGATTCCAAACCATGCCTTCAAACTCACTAGCTTTATGACTAGGTTATAATTTATTACAGCCTTTTTGTTGTGAAGCACCTATGCTTATATCCCACATTCTTTCAGATATAACAAATGGATAAATCAAGAAGTTCAATTGTTAAGGCATATGCCAAACCTATTAATATCACATAGATTGATCATAATCTGAGATAGTTTGGTGAAACTTTATTTCCCAACCAATTTATTATTATATGTGGGTCCATAGGTCTATCAGGTAGGTTTTACACCTTGCCATAATGGACTGGCAGCAGTTAGGCAAGCAACCAGAACAGACTAGTGTCACCAATTTAGTTTCCTGCAATTAACAGTTCAAATCCATTCTTATTTCCCTAATGAAACAATGCCAGTTTTGTATTCTCTTCTCTGAAAAGATAGGAACTTACAGCTAAGCTGGTCTCTTTTAAATGTTCCAATGACTCAGCGAGTTCCACTTGCTTTGATGCAGTTGCAAGCAATGCCTGCAAAAATTAAAACCAGTTTACTGACCAGAACATACAACAATACAAAAACTGGTTGCAAAACACTAATTGTAGAAGAAGTCTTACTTTCTTTGTTCTTTGTAAATCTTGTTCAATAGATTTAATACGACTTAATGATTCAAGAAGCATGTCTTCTTTTTCAGGAGGAATGTTTGTGGGTTTGTTACAAAGGTCAGTTACCAAGCTTTCTAAATTTTGTAGCCTCTGCCAACATGGATGGAGTGACTCCTCTTTTGCTTCTGTCAAGGTACCATTTTCTAGAGACCCTGAACCTGCCACCTCGTGATTAGACAGGTTTCCTACTTGTGGATTTGAATCTTGTGCTTCAGAAAATCTTCCCAGTCCAGGGGCAAAGAAAAATATACATGCCAACAATTTGAGTAAGAAGTAAACCACAAAATCTATTACTTGGTTAACGAACTTCTTTCTTGGATTTCTTGGAGTAACAATGCTAGTTACATCATCTGCCAACAGCACCAAATAATGTAAAAGCTTTATTATGAGAGAAAAATTAGCGTAGCCAATAGGAAGTTCTAGTGCTAAGAAAAAGAAGATAAAGTTCATTTGCAATGAGTTAATGACTAGTCAGCTTCTTAAAAGAGTCTAAGAGTCAAAACTTGAAGTTTTGATTGTGAATGGTTCAAACCCAGAATGGCAATAAAATCAGATAGATAACAACAGGCTTCCACATCTTAATCAAGCATGGCTGATTGAGCATAGTCTGTCCTAGAGATGGCAGTAAACACAAGGGCTACTAGTTTTGCTTTAATGCTGCCCTTATTGGACTATAGGATAGTTATTTACTATGATGTAGGACCAACTACATCTGCTAGAAGAGTAAGAATCCCACTTCAAAATTTGATTGGGCATATAAGTTCAAGCCTAGCATGGCCAGAGAACAACACAGAACTACCAACTACCACAACATGCACTAATAATGAATAGACTGATCTGATTTAAAGTGAGTATAAACACAAATATGATGTTCATTAAGTATCACTGAGTGATCACTCACTTGTTGAATTAGCTTCTTCAGTTATTGCAGCACTTTCTGGTTCAATAATGTCATGCATTGATTTAAGAGCACTCATCTGTCCCTATCACAAGGATTAATATTGATTAAATAATGTTATTTTTCATCGTACCACAAGAGAAACAATTACAAAGTCTAATGACTAAAATCGTAAGAGGAATAAATTCATAACCCAAGTTAAAAGAGAAGCCGGAATGGTGGTGAAGCAGAGCCAATTACATTTAAAAACTTACTTTGTCAGAAAGTGACACTAACTGCATGAAATCTGATGTATGTTGTCTCACATCGGAAGCATAAGATATTTCACGACTTGCAACCTGTCAAAGAACCAATTAAAATGGAACTAGATGCACAGCTAAATAACGATAAATTGCCAGTAGACAAGGGAGCTCGACCAATGAGAAGAAAGTTGGAGAAACCTTAGTAGACAAAAGTTTGGCCTCCAAATTGTCATTATCAGAAGAACTTTCTGTTTTCCTCAAGTACAAGGCATCTCCTGAGTGCACCAACTGCAAATAAAATACATGCAATGACTTTTAGTTCTGGGCATAAAATAATAATTAGGGCTTTTGTCAGACATCAATGCGTGAACAGAGAGGAGTGCTGTTAAAGGCTAAAATTATAAATTCATTTTGCTTTTGCAAACAGACAAGGACCCCACCTTCATTATTTCTGAGTTATTCCAGGGTCCTTTGTCAGATCTAAGACACCCGCCATCATTAAGGCATGAGCATGTTCCACCAAGAAACTCTGGCAATTGGCTGCTTGGGAGATTTTCCACAAACAAGTTTAGTAAAAAAGCTCAAAAACAAACAGATAGTAAGACATTTCAGTAACAATACAGAAGCAACCACAACCTTGGATCAATACTCTCCAATAATTTATTATGAAATTTGTTCCCAAGAACCTGTATGATTAAAGAATACTTGTTGATTAGTTGAAACCAACCCTCAAAAGTCAAAGAAAGCATATATGTATATATATAATATTCTTCAGGATCACATGTTCCAAAATTCTTGTACATGAATCTTTGCTGTAGTCCTTGGATCAAGAAAGCTTTTTGCTGTGTTCCATAGTAGTTTGAATCCATTTCCAGCATTAACTATGTACATTTGATGTAAAGTCTGTAGAGTGAATGCCAATATTAGCAACAGTTAAGGACATTATGCATGAATAATTCAGATAATATATATTCACTCAGCTTAATGAAACAATGAAGCCACCTCGGGATAGTTGTCTCCATCAATTTTCTGCATTCGCATTACAAGATCATGTGCAACCTTGCCAAAGCTCATCCAGTTCTGCATAAAGAAGATAATACTGAGAAAAATTATATTGCATGAATTGCATATATTCTGTAATATATGAACACTGACCAACCCCTGCACATCTAATATTGTGGTTGTAGAATCTATATGCCTCTTGGCAGCAATAGAACAAGCAGGAAACTTCTCCACGAAAGCCTTCTCAAAGCCCTGCACATGATATTTCAAAAATCTGTCCACTGTAGTAACCTTCATCAGCTTGGTAGGGTCAATTTTACCAAGTCTTTCAATATAAACTGGGCGACCCTGTTTGTCTACACCATGGTAACCATGAGGGTAACAGCGCTGAACTTCTTCATATTCATCATACACAAAATCCTGTGTATGCATCAAAGCATCTGTTAAAACTATGAAAACTAAAACCATTCCAAAAGGAAAAGAATGACAGCAAAACACATCTTCCATTAAACAGCAATAGAAACACAGTTGCTTATCTACACCATTTATCATGAGTAGTATGGCAGATATCTGACTAAGCTAAGCTTATAGATAGTAAGAGGAGCACATTTTACCTGTAAAATAGTATCTACTCCATTCTCTTTCCTCCAGTTCAGCATATCTTCCCACATCTGGACAGTTTTATCGAGGTCAAATTTCCTTGCTTTCAGAAATCTGCAATGACATTGCAGCTTCTTTTAAAATGAAAGAATTTAGTTGAATGGAAGGATTCATTTTTCTTTTGCTGGAGGTAAGGGAAAAGAACCCCGCCAGGGGGGAGGGAGGACATATTATTTTTTATTTGGATAAGGTGGCATAAGTTTTTCAAAAATATAGCTTAATATGAAGCTCAGCTTCTACTTGCATGTCTAATTGCTCTGAAAGAGTAAAATCAAAGATTAAGTAGGGATGTCCACTGCTCAATCACTTCTAGGCAAAAGCAAACTCCTCAGTACAGTTCCAGCAGAGGCATTTGCATTATGTTTTTCAAGATGCACAAAATTTCAAGTCAAAATCTTGTCCTGTTAGAATAAGAGGCTACAGTTCAAACATTTGAGTTATGCATTAGAATTTTTTAAATATTTCACCCTAGAGATATACTTGTCAAATTCTTGAGGCTAAAGATACGATGATGAAAAGCGAAAGCTAGTATAATGCCCAAAACTCAATTAAGGAGGCAGTTACAGTTCATGAAATAACTAAACCATAGATGATTTGATCTAGTACACCATGCAAACATTTGAGTTAGACAGTAGAATTTTTTTAAATAGTTCACTTCAGAGATAGACTTGTCTTAAGAATCAAGAAACATTTCTTATATTACTCTTCTAAGATTCCAATGAATTTATTTTCTGGAAACCTACACATCCTACACATGTCACTCTAAAATAAAGCATCCAAAAATTATCCTCTAGATTAGAGATTATTTACACATTTCTAAGAAAAGACGAGCAAATTTTGAAAATTATTAAAACAAACAGTAGATCTTCATTTCAGTAACAAGCAGTAATTCTTCCTAAGTCAAATACTGAAATGTAAACAATTCAAAGCTTGAGATTTGTGGAAGCTAAAACAGAACAGATTTGTGCCCATGGAATGGTCTCATTGTCTTATAGTTTAATATTAGCTAGCCACCACGCAAATAAATAGCATAACTTTGTCCAAAAACATGCAATATAAGTCAACCGGTTGGCTAAATTACCTTAACAAAGTGTGGTAATCATCATGACGTGAGGGAAGCAGATCTTTTGCAAGTAATGCCTCGCGAAAAGCTTGGACTGCCTTTTCCTCCTCCGCATCCCTTACATCCTCGATAGAAATTGCCGCAAATTTGCAATCAGCCACGCGTTTGCCACGCTTCCTTATACCATGTGTTAGCTTTGTTGAAGCAGTCATCGCTTTCTTCTTCAGAGATCTCCCTCGAGTCGGTCTTCTTTTCTCGTCCTCAGACGTCTCAAAATCCAAATTCCCTTCCTTTCTAAACCTCTCGTTTTCTTGAAATGCTATTAACTCCCCTGATATTTTGAAAATCAGATCCAAAAAGAAAATTCTGCGAAGCACAATTTTAATCTCGACTTCGATCAAAATTAAGTAAAAGTAGGCAAAATTTACCAGGCATTGTACTTTGTATCCGAAATCGTGATCAGACTTCACTCTGCAACCAAACGGACACAGAAAATCTCAGAAATAATGAGATGCTGTCACTTTTATATATTACCAAATCTTCCAGATCTGTGCGATTCTCTATTACAGCTCGTTGCTGTAGAAAACAAATACGAATTTATCAGAAATGGACAAAAGAAAAGATTGGATCGGCATAAGCACAAAAAATATAGCATCAGTCAACAGAAGGTTTTACAAAAAACGAAATGAAAATCGCGTTAGATCCAAAATGAAGATCAACCAAACACAATTAAAAGATAAAAAAATTAAAAACCTTCAATGACATTATTAATGCATCAATACATAGGAAACGTATCCAGATATACCTTGAAAAGAATAAAAAAAACGCATTCATTCCACACAGAATAGAAGCAGATTGAAATTCACATGAAAACGAATGGTTGAATTTTCGATTTCTCTCCTTATTTCCTTATATATAAATAAATGAATAAATATAATAATCAAAGGCAGAGCTAAGAAATGAGAAAAAGCTATCACTTTAGGTTGCGAGGCGGGCTTTTCTCTCTCTCTCTCTCTCCAAACGGAAAAGGAAAAAAAAATTCTCACACTATTGTTTCTAGAATAAAAATTTAAAAAAAAAAAATAAAAGTGACTAATATTGTTTTAATCTTTTGTTAGCTGAAGCGTGTCGTTTTCAAAAAGCCTTTTTATTTTATTTATTTTCAAAAAAAGAAAAATTCGCTTTCGGAGATCGAAATCAGAAAAACGTAGCGTGAAACCGCCGCTTCTGCTGCTTAATACTCATCAACTGACGGTGGTTCCCATCAACGGTTAACGATTTGTTTTTGTTTTATTTTTTGCTTTCTAAGGCCGGGGCGGGAGCGTGGGTTTCAACGTTTACCGCCGTTATATATAAAAATGGCAGTATCGGAGACTATTAGGTACGGTGGAGTGTAGGATACCTATAAAGCTACAAGCCAATCACAAATTGGTTTTTTATTTTGTTTATTTACTTTTTAGTAGAAGAAATGTTTGGTAATGTACCACGTCAGATACCATTAAGGTTCGGCCACATGGAGAGTGGTTGGCAAGCGGGACTAAAGAAGCGACCCAAAGTGGAGAGGCCAACCTCGTGCGCTTACAATAAGAGTACCACAAAGTTAAGATTTCAGATCTCAAAAATTCTTCAATTACAATATAAATATAATTACATAAATTATATTTTAAAAAATATTAATAATTATAAAAATTATTAGTATGATAAAAATAATTTCTAAAAAAATAACAATCAACTAATCATATGTATTCTGTAATTTAAAAAAAATAGTTGATAATGTGATTATTAATAAAAAACTAAAAGAAAAATAAATATCATATGCGATTTTATTTAATTGTTTTAGTACATATTTGTTAAAATGTTCTCTTTTTTAATATTTAATATATGCTCTTATCATCATCTCTTGGTCATTGATCAAGTTTATTATCATTTAAATTTGAAAATGCATCAAGCTTACCAATATCTCATTCTTTCATGTACTATTTAAAGAATGAATCATTTCAATTTCACCTACGATTCAAGTTATTAATAAATACATTTCAAAACCTTAATGTCTCAAATTAAAAAGTTTACAAGTTATCTATTGTGTTTGTGTCTTGTACCACTCTTCAAATGGTATCTTACCACATAATATGGTGTAAGAAAATTTTTTATATTTACATATTTGGCATCGACCTTATAATATTTGGATTCATAATTCAAATATTCTATACTTTTAATTATAAAAACTTATATAAACTTAATTTAGAAAAAAAATTATGTCAAGTTATATCCATTATTATATGTAAATTAAATAAAAATAATATAAATTTTATAATAAATAACCTTTACAAAAAAAAATTTTAAATTATTCAATAACTTTCATAACACTTCTTATAAATAAGATAATTTTTGTCATAAAAGTTATTTTTATAAACAAATTATGATAAAAAAATATAATATTTTTTATGAATTAAGCATATTATTTTTATAATATATAGTATGAACACATAAATAAGTTATGTCCATATTTTTTGTCAATTTTTTATAAATAAATAAGTTATAATATTTTTATAATATGCAAACTATTTTTTATAACAAACTTTTTTGCTATAATTTTATATTTTTTAGAATTTAAATAATATATATTTTTGTTATAACTTTATAAAATACACAAATTATTTTTATAATATAATTTTTTAGGATCTATTATATAGAATTTTTTTGACCATAATCATCCCAAACACATATACATTTTCATGCTTATAATACAACTTTTATAACTTGTATAAAAATAATTTTTTAAAATGGGATTTAAGCATAACTACATGCATAATTACTCCAATTCTCACCCATCCCTAAAAATTGATAAATGTAATTTGGGTGTTTCAATTACACCAAATTCGATGTGACACATTAATTACTATGGTTATCTAAACATGTCGCTCATGTGAAATTGCACACATATTCAATTATTAGTTGGCTTTCAAATACTATTTAAAACTAGTTTTTTTATTCATGTGATGGACAGACGTATTTAAATTATAAATTATTTATAACCCTAATGATAATAAAAGTCTTTCAAATTTTGAATCTAGCAATAAGTTAATCATGATAAAGATTTATCAAATTTAGAATCTAATAATAAATTAATTGGTTACATTAAAAATATGTCAAAATTTGAATCTAATAATAAAACAATCAATGTATCTTTAATTACAATGATATAAAGTAATGCTCATATATACATGTACAAGTTTATTGTATTTAAATTAAAAGATATATTTAATTAATTCATATTTTTATATATGAAATATTTACATAATATGCATATATAAAATATTTATAAACAAAATATTTTAGTAGATTGTATTAACAAATTTTAGGGCATTGCATTACCTTGTTTCATTTTAAACAAATTTTTGTTTAGTGATAAGAATTTTTTTAGCCCTTCAACTTTACAAAATGTTATTTTAATTGTCGATTTAATTTTTCGTCTCTTTTAATTTTTGAATTTGTTCTTTTTGTTTTTTTGTTAAATCTCTTTAAAATAGAGGTAAAAGTTAACGTTTGTTAACTTTACTGATGCATATATATGAATTGCCACCTGGATGACATATTAACATTTACTTAATTTTTAAAATTTTTTAAAAATCTTAAAAAAAATATATTTTTTTATACTTTTTAAATGATTTTAATGATTTTTAATTTTAAAAAATATTTTTCTAATTTTCTTTGAATTTTTAAAAATTTTAAAAATTAATTAAGTGATGGTATGTCATTCATGTGGCAATCAACATGTATGCCATGTAGATAAAGTTAATTTTCATTCATTTTTGAGTGATTTGACAAAGAAAACATAAATTTAAAGGCTAAAAAAATTTAAAAATAAATGAAAAATTAAAATAATATTTTTTTTATAAAGTTAAAAGAGGAAATAAATTATTAAGCATTTTAATTATGGCGTCTTAGTATTATATTAGAAAAACAAACCCTTAAAAACTTGCGATTTTGAAACAAACAAACAAACTTTTAGTTATGGTTGCCATGGCCAAGCGGCCAACGTCTGTATTAGAATTAACACCAAGTGAGTAAAGGTCTGAACTACTTCTGAATCAATATCTCTTTTTTTTTTTTTTTTTTTTAAAAGATTATTATTTCTCCATAAATAACTTTAAAACTTAAACAGTAAGCTATTGCTAATAAATTTCTTCAAATCAACAAGTGTGAAAATTAATATTTATTTATAGGGTAAATGGAAGATATGATAATGTTATCTAGTCAAAGTAGAAATTATAGCAGTTACCCTTATCTAAAGAAATAATTTTTTTTTCAAAATTTGTTATTACCATATAAATTTAACCGCTTCCTAAAATAAATTATATTATATAAATGTAAAAAAAAAATAAAAATTATAAATACGGTTTATTGATAATGGCATCTCATCATATTTATAAATAAATAAGTCTTTTCAAATTACTATTCTTAATTATTGTATAGACATTTTTAGATCCAAAAAAAATTGAAAGGCAAGACATCTGTTTTTTAAGAATAGTTATTTTCTCACCAGGTGTAATGATCCAAATTTCTACACTGTTGGAAAATTCGGTCTCAATTCGGCTTTGAGGCTGAATTTTTTAAATTGAGTTAATCAAAAATTATAAAATTAAATTATTATGCGGAATTAGTTAAATAGGTACAAGGACTAATGTATAAAGGGAGTAATATTGAGAGAGTTGATTAGAAATTAAGGAACCCTTGGTAAATTACTTGACCAAGACCTTTGGTGTAAATAACCCATTTTCCAATTCATGTAAGTGGAGGAAATTGATCCTCTCTTAACAAGTTTTGGTATTAGCCATTAATTTTTAATATTTAGTTAATTAATGTTATTTATAATAATAAAAGACGAGTAAAGATGAGCCATTCTCATCTTCTACCTCACGACTAATTAAGAGGGAAAAGAGAAAAATGTTTGGATGCTTGAGTTCTAAATTACCGTGAGCTTTTTTTTTAAAGGTAAGTAATAATTTATTTTAAATTTTTTGATAAATAATTGGTTTATGATAATAGATAATGGCAACCCAAGCAATGAATGAGGTTATCTAAATTTATTAAGTAAACATTGATGAATGTTTGAACGTTATTGATGATTTCTTGTCATCTTTGTTAGATTTTAAGCTTAGCATAATAAATTTAGGTAGCCCAACATTTAGATAATGATTTTTGTTAAGACTTTGGTTAGTTGGTATTGTTGAAAGTTGGAGAGTAAAGAGAGAGGTGTTGAAAACTTTTGAAAATAATTGTGTTTTTTTATAGTTTGAGGTCTTTATAGTTTATTTATGAAGTTAGAATTAGAATTAAATAGGAAAATCGAGAATTATGGGAAAATTGAATATTAAAGCTCTAGTGGATTAAATTGAGAAAATGCATTTTCGTATTTGATTCTTGACAGAATATATATTTGGTTGTGTATCTGATGTTGTTTTCATAGTTGTACAAACACACATAACTAAAGATGATGTCGGGACATCAAAAGACTAAGGAAAAATTAAGGCTGTCAACGAGTAGCATTTTTGGTTTGTGCTCTCATATCTTGACTTCAATTTATGCTTTAATAGGTAGTTTAATATAATCGAATAACATTGATGCCAAACATGATTCGAGATACATATAAATTTGATCATTTGAGTCTATTGGTTACATTGGGAATACGTATGCGTATATTTGAGATATTGTGATGTTACGTGTTTAAGGACTTGAAAATGATGTGAGTTTTACTTAAAAAAAACATGAATGGTAAGTTAACATGTAAGTATATATGAATTGGATATGTATGTAACTAATCTTTCGTAATTTGATATGTCAAATTAGGCTTTCTCAGGTGCTTAATGAGCTTGTTCTCAAGTAGTTTACGAGTCTTTTTAATGCTTTTTATTGATTTTTAGATTTTAGTTTTATTGCTAGCTTTTCTTATATTTTACCACTTTTGAGACCCAAATTGGCAAAATTATGTCATTGGAAGTCTAATTATTGATTTGAGCTTGTTTAAGGAGATAATTAAGGCCAAACATCAAGGAGGTAGCCTATTGTAGAGGTCGCGACACTAAGCATAGGGTGTCATGACATTGAGCCTCGAAGTCATGATTCAAAGCCCTCGAGGTTGCGACTCCAAGCCAAGAGATGAAGTTGTTGAAACCAGTGGCTTGCCATTCCGGTCACGACACTAGCAAGGGTGTGTCGCGACACTGAGAGCCTCTTATGCCCCATCATGCCAACTATCGTGGGTGTCATGACACTGAAGTTTGATAGGTGAAAAAATAGTAGGGCCAATTCTGTGTCCAAACAAGCTCAAGTCAGTCACAATTTTAAGGTTATTTTTGTCAATATTAGGGTTGGAAAATCAACCTATTTAGAGCCTCTTTATGCTACAAAAAGCTAGAGAAAAAAAAAAAAAGACATCCATTTTTCTATCATAATCCTTTTATTCCTTTAATAATTTAGATTCCTAGGTTTTTTGTTTTCTAGCTTATATCAGAACACCCTTTTTACCCCAAAACCATCGCTTAATAGGGTTACGAGGCATTACTGCATATATCGGATAACTTACAAAATAATTCACAAATAAATAATAATATTCATAATATAATATAATAGTTAAGTCCTAATAATAGACGCTCGAAGCCAAAACGTAAATTTAAAAGTGAAATGAAACTTGTTCAAATTCTCCAGAAATTTTTCGTAATTAAAATTTTTTTTTGACAGCATTTCTGCTTATTTTTACATAAAACCCCCTGCAAACTTTAAACCCAAAAATTCAACCAATATCAATACTCCAACCAATGATTAAGTATACTCAATTACATCCAATTTATATTAAAATAATAATTTAATACCTTACTTTAAACAATATAACATTGTTAGTATATATGTATAATTAATAATATTTATTTCATTTCAATTATTTAATACCAAACCTACCATTTCACAACTTTATATCATATTCATAATCCAAAACATTATAATCATTTATATACAACCAAAATCATTTAACTTAATGTATACACATAATTTATATGCAATTACCTAGTACATGCCACTTAACAAAAGGAAGAAATACATCACCAAAAATCTTCTTGTTGGAGTCGGGTTTGTTTTGGATGCTAGACCGGATCCAAACTCTAATGACTGCATGCACGGAACAACCGTGATGCACTGAGTATTTCATTCTCAGTGGTATTACTATAAATCAAGACTATTTAACATTAATAAATTATAAACATCAACCATAAATTTTATAATCATTTAAACTAATTATATATATATTTATATTACTTCATAAATCTTAAATTCTTATTTCATTTTTCACATACCAACTCAATTCATAATTTAGTTCATACATTCTTTCTCATACTTTTCAATAGTGCCAAAATAATAAATCCCATTTTTAAAATTTCATTTCAATTATTTACCCTATTAACAAGGCTCGGACTTTGACAGATGCAGATTCCACCCAAACACACCGTAATATCCAACCCAAACACACCCTAATATTATAAATCCTCCATAACACACCAAGAAGGCATTAAATGCCTCTTCGGATAAACCGAAATATATAATAACAAAACATCTTCTCGGCCGAACTACAATCTCTTCATCACATCACAAATCCAATGGCATGCCATTTGTATCAAATCTAGTCCGACAAGTTAATAGGGTATTATTTTACTTTTCTAATTTCAATTTCATTTACACAAAAATTTTCAATACTCAATCAATTCAAATATCTATTATCTTAATTTATATACAAATTAATTTTCACACATACTTATATTTAAATTTAAATATAATACTTGCCTTATCTTAATTATTCCATAACTATAAATTCAATATACATTTAATAAATAGTTTGAGTTATAGTAATACAAACCCGAATACGAGTTTACTCCTCCACGATCTTTTCTTTTCTTTGGATGCCGATACCTCGCTTTCCTTGTTAGCTACGAAAAAAATATAATAACAATTTATATTATTAATTACAGCATTAATTTAATAATTAATTGAATTTTTATTCAATTTATTCTCTAATTCTCATTTAATCCTAATTAACTCTTTTATTTGTTTAACTTAATTTATACTTCATTTCTACTCAATTCCTTCCATGTTCACCCCTAACAATCTAATGTTCATTGTAAAACCCTAATTTAAAATTTCTTTCAATTTAATTTCCTAAAACACAAAACTTATAGCTTCTTTTACAATTTAATCCCTTTTTCAATTTCTAACTTAAAATTTATTCAATTAAATCCCTAATTCTTCTTTTTCTTCAACATGAACTTTGTTTAAAAGCTCATAAACTTTCAAACTATCAAATTAATTTCATCAAAACCTTGTTTTAAGACTTCTAAAACATCAAATTTAAGAGAAAAGAACTAAATTTAGCTTACCAAATAACCTTGAAGCTTTAAAATCCCAATTTTTCACTTTTCTTTTCTTTCCCTTTTCTTCCCCTGTTTTTCGAATGCCCTCTGTTACTTATTCTGTTTTGTAGCTTGTTTCTTTTTTCCTTTCCTTTTGTTTTGTTTTATTTACTTTTATTTATTTTATTTGTTTTATAATAATATAATAACTTAATAAATATCTATTTATTAATCAATATATTTATTACAAATGTAATATTCTTATATTTACACATGTACTATATCATCATCATACATTTGTCATATTTTAATTTATTTATCACATAAAAATCTTATAATATAATTATTTAATAAATATATATTTACTTAATAATAATTAATAAATATCTATTTACTTAAATAGTAAGTAATTTAAATTCATAAATTATAAGTGTATGCTTATTATTGTTACATTTGTATTTTATTTTATTTTTATTTTTTTTACCATCCACTTGTCAAAATCATACTTTATTATCAAAAAAAAATTTAATTATTTTAAATTGATTTAATAAAATTTATAACTAAATTAAATATTTATATAATCATTGTTTTAAAAAAAAAACTTAGAGTTTTACCCCTTTTTGCCGCCTCATCTTCCCAAATAGGCTTAACTGCCTATTTGGTCCTTATTATTTCCTATTAATTTATAATTAGACTTTTACTCCTTATTCAATTTAGTCCTTTTTACTAATTACTCTAAATTAAGCTAAATTCACTTAATTTAAATCTAATTAAACACATCGCTAAACTCATAAATATTTCTAATAATTATTTTTGAACTCGATTTACTAAGACGAAGGCCCGTTAATGTACTTTTTTCGATTCCCATGAATTCTGGGTCATTACATATACTTTATTTTGCTATTTTCTTTATTTTGTTGCACTTTTCTTCTTTAGTTCAAAAAGATACAAGAACCTATTATGTTATTTTGAGTTTTTTTTTCCAAGTATTCAATAAATTTAAATGTTTTAGTTACTAAAAGTTTCAAAGTATTAAATTGCGCAATAGATTTGTGGAATATTCTTGCTTGTCATCATTTCCCTCACGGACCTCTTCAAGATTTGGTAAGCATTTCTTAACCCTTACCACTTTTGTGATTATTTGATGATTCATTTCAGCATGAAAATGGTTGGAATTTGTGTTTTGATGATGGGTAGGTACTAAACTTCAAGTTGTCAATTGATTGAAATGTTGCATGATTAATTTTAGGGTTAGAGACTAAATCATAAAAATTAGATTAAATCAAATAAAATTCAAAACCTAGAATTGACGACTCTATGAGAACATTTAAATAGGTGAGATTGAGAGGAGATCCTATTGTGAACAAATTACATTTAAATAGGTGAGATTGAGAGGAGATCCTATTGTGAACAAATTTGATTTTCCCGATTTAGTTTAGTTAGGTCGAGAGACAAATTGGACTAAATCGTTAATTGGGTAAAATGGTGACCAAGAGGTAAAAATAGACCAATTAGTAGTTTAAACAATTTAGATCCCTAGTTTGAGAGTTAATTAGCAATATGGATATCAATCGACCATTTTATTTCATCAGATTAATACTTTTTTAATTTTGATTTTTATGCAATTTAGTCCTCTTAGGTACAATTTAGCTTAATCAACTTCATTTTATCGATTGCTATTATATACCACTTAGCCTATAAAACCCCTCACCTAACCCGATCACTAGGTCCAAGCTCCGGTATGCCACATTCGTTGCCAGAGCAACTACCATCGGAAACACTGTAAATAAACCATTTAAACATTCAAACATCTTGTAAACACAATCATTATACCTTAATCAAAATTTTACGATACTCATTTGGACTTACAAAGTTCAATTGTTAATTCGAACATGAAATAGGACCAATTTAAAAAGTTTTCAAAGTTATAGAGTAGGTATCAATACCCTTGCTAGCTACCGATACCATTTTAAGCTTCGATGTCCAAAAGAATCAATTTAAATCAAAAGGTATCGATACTTGACTTAAGGTACCGATACTTCCTTAAAGGTACTGATACCTTATCTTAGTATCTATAACGCTCTCAACTTGACCCGATTCACCGGGTCCAGATCTCTGGTGTTACTAAACGATATAAAACATTTAACAAAAATAATTTACAATTCCTTATTATGTTTTAAAACTATTATTTGTAGCTCCAAAGAAAAAGTTAACATATGAAAATTTAAAATAAAATATATGATAAATAACTTATTATATCAGATTTGATACAGATCTTTACAAGATAGAAAATTGTTTGAAGATAGACTCGAAGGGCATATTTAAGACTGCGCCACAAATCCACTGTATGCATAATAGCCCATTCCGCCAGCATCTTGGTGTACTTTTGGCATTGTCCCTCCAAGCAAAGCCTCTTCAACAACAAACCTGAAAAGCAATAACAAACCTGAAAAGCAATAACAAACCTTGTAAGTACAAGAGTACTTAGTGAATCCTACTATAACCATACCTTTATGGATACTTTGCAATCTTGTATGAATTTCTATGAGCCAGCCATATTTTACACCCTTTACTTCAGCTGATACCATCACCGTGTTATCATTATTTTATAAGCCAGTTATCATGCCCTTATCATACTTAATCTTTCATATTTTGTTAACTGAGGAATCCTTCTAATAAATTCATGAATCTCTTATTCCATAATACTTACTTAACAGAACATGCCCTTAGAAACTACTTCCAACAATCCATACCTTAACCCATACTTTTATTTCAAATGACTACTCATTGACATTATCTTGGGCAGATTTATATACATGGCAGATACTTACGTAGAGTTTCTTACCATTGGTTCACACTCAAACCTACCTTGATATAGTTCTGTTCACATATCCATACTAATAATTCACTGCGTATAATAGCCAGATGAACTCTATATCTTGCTATAACAAAATCTCATAATTCAAAAGTGCATTGACTTAGATTCAGAATAAATTTAGAAGAAGATATGATACCCTTTACTTTTCATACTTACAGATTAACATAATAGACACCCTTTTTGACATACAGATATATATATATCTTTTTCATGGAAAACCCTTAAAACTTTCTTCAACTCTTTTTCCAGAGCATATCAATACCTTATCTTGGTTATACTTATTACAGAACTACTAGAACTTACTCACATCTTACCATAGAGACAAACATTCAGATTCATAGCTTACTAGATATTCCTGACAGTTCACACCACATAGACTTAGCAAAATACACCATACAAGAAATCAAATAGAACACACCACTAGGGCAATCTTTTCAGAAATTTCCACAAAGGTTATTCTTTCAGAATTCACCACAAAAGCTATTCTTAGTTTTCCTATTTACAATATGGATTTGCCTAAACTCACATTACATGAGCTTTACCCATCATCGTCGTAGGACATGCAGAGAACCCTATTGGGTAATCACCATTCCTTAGTTCATTTTCAGAGGATGCCATGGCCATGGACTTTTCCTTTAGAATTCATATTAGAGTTAGTGTTTTCAGTCCCGGCAAAATCCATCAGACACCACCGAGGTGAACAGGCACAGACTCTCTTAATAGAATCTTTATACATTCACACAATCTAAATTCAACCTTTTACTTTACTAACAAACACCCAATCAAAACACTTACATCTCATAGAATACATTTCAGACATATACATACTCAGCCATACTTCAATGTTTCAATACTCATACACCAATCATCCCATACTTGAAATTATCAGATTCACTATCTATATACATACTTTACTTTTTATAGATTCAGATTTATAGTTCAATAAATTTTCAACATTTATCTCTCAATTTGAACAATATGCATGTAGGAGTCAGCATAGAACTCACCTAAATCTCACTTACTGTAGTTCAAAGCTCCAAATCCAGATATTTAACATGATGCAAAGTATACATGTAGGAATCAACAACAATTGCTTAGAAACATAATTTCACCATTAATACTCTTGTACATAAAAATTACTTATCATTTCAATTGTTGACGATCCCATGCAAAAACCTTATACTTACAATCTCACTGTTCAATTACCAAATACAGATTTACTCATTCATTACTTAACGTGCAAAGTTGAAATACTTACCCTGATGCGAAGTAACTACTGATCATAAAAGAACCTTAACTTCTAAATCACCGAGGTTAGATACATTTATATTTAATAAAGGTTTTAGTATATACCACTTAAGGAAGAGGAAGAGGAAGAAGAAGAAAAAAGAACCCTTTTTAGAACATATTCTCACATATAAATATAACACATATTACTTATTAGAATTTAATAAGTGTCATATGTATCAGAACTTGCCTTCTTATTAATCTACAATTTCCAAGAAAAGTATAAATAAGTTCATTTCATCAAACTTATCAGGCAGAACTATACAATTGGTTTCTAACCATATTACTTAAAGTCTAACTAGTACAATATTCCATACAAACTAGGCATACTATACCTTTGGCGAATACTCATCCCACATTTCCCTTTCATCCCTTAACACAAACGTCTCCTTAATATAGCAAAATATCATGAAATCAAATTTTTACTAACTCAAGTGGCAGTTACTATATGCCCACCCGTATGTACCAAAACAATCACTTAGGCGGATAACACCACGTCAGACAGACTATTTACTACTATACGCCCAAAACTTTAGATCCACCAAAACTGGGGTGTTATATTACCCATCTAGGCTAAACCTTTATATTAACACATTAGAGAGCTTGGCCAGAGCTATATATATACATGTTAGGTTACCTGTCTGGGCTAAACCTGTAAAATGACATCAAGTTACTTGTTCGAGCTAAACATGTGTCATATGTATCTTCGAGTCCATAACAAATGTTGAAGCTCGAAATCATTAGAAATCAACCTTTAACCTTGTGTAAGATACATTTAGGAATTTTCATCAGGGTAATTTTCATCATACAAGTTCATATTCATTCCTTTTCAATTTAATCCAATCTCACCTTCTTTTGTACTAAATTACAAAAAAATTCAAAGTTCAATAAAACATACTTATATTGTAACACCTCTAACCCATATCCGTCACCGGAACAAGGTTACTGAGTATTATCGAAGTTTACAGACCAAATATTCAGAATTCTCATATCATATAACATTCATGTCGGAAACCAATCAAAATTAATTATATTGTCCCATATACGAGTCCTCGAGGCTTAAAATACACATCGAAAATAAGTCGGGACTAAATCAGGTACTTAAAGAATTTTTTAGAAAACATCAAAATTTTTCAAAGGTGTAGGGGACATGCACTCGTGTGGCCAGGCCGTGTGGCTCACACGGTCAAGAGACACACCTGTGTCTCAAGCTGTGTGAGCATTCGAAATAGGGGCACACAACCGTGTACCAGCCCGTGTCCAAACTTGTTAGCTCTCTGACTTGGGTCACACGACCAAGCCACACGCTCGTGTGCTAGACCGTGTGAGCATTCTGTTTTATGCAAATTAAAGATATAGGGGACACATGACCGTGTCACCTGACACACAGCTGAGACACACGCCTGTGTCTCTGCCCGTGTGGACAAAAAATAGGCCATTTTCCTAGCCATATTTCTCACCCAATTTGTCATCAACCTAAATCAACATTTTGGACATCAACAAGCCATAACAAGGCATTCAAATCAAGCCAAAATCATTACTTAAACATGTAATACTATCACATATCAACAATATGCCATTAGGCTCTTTAAATGAAAACATAACTCATATCAATCAAATAACTAATTTCACCTACATGACCAAATACATATATGTATAATTTACCAAATATACCTATTCAACCCAACCATTAATATACTTATAAGATTTCCATCATTCAACCATTTCAAACACACATTAAACATGATAAGGCCACTTACATACACATCAAAATTTATCCATCACAAGCCATTCAAATGACTAGTTCCAACAAAACATTTATATGCCATCATTGGCCAAATTAACCTATACATGCCAGTATAACCAAAATTAATTTACTAATTATACTGAAAAGGTTGATGGATAATGTGAAGTTGCTCCAACCAACTTCTAACCAAAATAAGCTTCCGAATTACTATAAAACATGGGAAATAACACAGAATAAGCATTTAAGCTTAGTAAGTTTTTATAACAAGGAAATTAACTTACCATTTAATCACATTTAAGGTAAGCATGCTAATATAACCAAACCAATTTGGCCAAAAGCCTAAACACATATCCTCAACATGTTAGCCATGTAACACTTTCCATAACCAATAAACATGGATATACATAATCATTAGGTAAGATTCATATATATGTATCATCCATCTCATATTTTAATATATCATGTAATATCATTTCCATGTAACTCAAGTATATGCCCGTAATTGTTTATTTCGAACTCATATTGTTTCATATAAAAACTTTGCCCATTAAACCATTTAAAATATCGTTGGATACACGGGTATTACACACGAGGTGTACAAATCTGTAATCCATCAATTCATGTACTTGTATGCTTATACAAGCATGTAAATGAGATGCTCTTCCAAGCCATATAATGGGAAGCTCATGTGAGCTAAGTAACGGGAAGCTCATATGAGCTGTATATCGGGAAGCTCTTGTGAGCCAAATATCGGGAAGCTCATGAGAGCCAAGTATCGGGAAGCTCAAGAGAGCTGTGGTGTGTTCGCAACACATGCAGGATCACAACCATATTAGGAACCCTAATGACATGTCATTTGTATCCATCGAATTTCTAAGGTTCAAACGGGGCTCAATAATTATCGGTTATGTGATCATAATTACACATGGCTATTTGTACAAATCACACACAACAACATTCAATTTTAAAACATATAAATATACAATTTAGTTACACGAACTTACCTCGATAAGTTTTTGTAGATACGAAGGCTATTAGTTCGATACTTTTTCTTTGCCTCGACCTAACTCCGTATTAGGTCTATCCGGATATATATGAATAAATTTAACTCAATTTTATATAATTCATATTCAATTTAATCCAACACACATCTTTGGAAAAATTACTATTTTGCCCCTATACTTTTAATTAATTACAATTTAGTCCCTAGGCTTGAAAAATGAAATTCATATAATTTAATCCTTATTCAAGCTAAGCTTATTTTCATACATATCAATAGCAGCCCATGTGTTCCACAAAATTTAAAATTTTTCCATAAAATTTTCATCTTTTCAATTTAGTCCCTAATTGATAATTTTATCAAAATTCTCCTTACAAAAGTTGTTTATCTAACAACAACCTTTCATTTTCTATCATAAAACGTCAAAATTCAACTATACTCATACATGAAAAAACCCTAATAATTTAACAATTTTATAAATTAATCCCCGAGATAGCTAGATTAAGTTATTACAATCTCGAAAACATAAAAATCATTAAAAACGGGACAAAAATACTTACCCAAATGAGCAAAATAAGCTTGCTAAAACTCAAGCTTCCATGGCTAGGGTTTCCATGTTTTTTGATGAAAGATGATGAAAATAGATTTTTTCTTTTATTTAATATTACTTTAAATCTTGAATTTCCAAAATTAACCTTAATATTTTCTTCAATTTCTAATGATGAATAATCATACTTATCCACTAACTCCTCTAAATGGTCTGTTGCTATATAAGGACCTCCAATTTTAAATTCCATAGCTATTTGATACTTTTAACTACTAGAATTCAATTTTCACTCTTTATGCTATTTAGTCCTTTTTATCAAGCTAGGCCTGTAAACGGTAAAATTTCTTAACGAAATTTTCATACAATATTTCTATCATACTGTAGACCATAAAATAATATTAAAACAAATTTTCTTCTAACCTCGGATTTGTGGTCCCAAAACTACTGTTCTGATTTCACTGAAAATAGGCTATTACATATATTCAGAATATTAAATACATAAGTAGTTAGACATAATTACACCATATGAACTTACCTGGCAATGCCACAGGATCAATTTGATAGGTGGGAGATCTAACACTTAATGTGTGTTATATTTGATCCAACACTTTATGTGAGTTATATTGCGTTAGTTCTCTAAATCCTTAAGGGTCGAGAATATATTGCCAGCTCAATTCCTTTAGGGTACAAGTGTATTCTGGTGTGGTTGGTGGAACCAATACATTTATACCCAATTAGTACTTCGGTGTGTATATTGGTGTGTTGGTGGGTAGATCCATGTATCCGTCTTTAAACCTGAGTCAATTAATAAGGGTTGAACTAATAAAATGAACATGATGTATAAATGATATTCAATTATGTTTATAATATAATTTTTGAGATTGAATTATGTTATGCATAACAAGACGCTAATTCCTTGAGGTTGCACTGATATTGTGGATATCAATTGTGTAAACCGAATAACCCGAGGGTACCTTATTAATGGATTAATATGGGATTTAATGGTTAATGTTGTTAGTACTAAGATATGGTGAATTAGTATAATGTCTTATGTATATATGTGTTTGTGTGTGTGTGTGTGTGTTTTTTAATTACATGTATTTATTTATTGAATTCAAATTATGTTAGCACCACTAAGTATTAAATACTTAGTGTACAATTATGTTTATTTCTGTGCACAAGTTTCAAATAGATTTATAGTTGATAGAAGTTGTAAAACATCCAAGACTCAATAGTTCAACTTGGATCAAGTTTGTGCATTAATGTTTGTATGTATATGTTTTTGGTTTCATGACATATATGTAGGTTGGGTTTTGAAGTCTAATGCTTATTTTGATCATATTTGGTATATTTTGGTAGTTAAGACCTATAAGGTATTAAATGATGAATTTCTATACTTGATTAGTTTATGAATATGCATGTTTATAAGTGCTAGTTTATGTTATTAACTTTTCTAAGCTATGATGCATCAATTTTCATGTTTGGGAAGTATGTGTAATTATGTTTAAATTTGTCAAATTGATGCTTATGTATTTGGTTATATGTTGGCATAGGTTAGGTGTGAAATTGGTTGGTTTTTTGCATGCATTAAATGCTCATTTTAGGCTATTCTTTGTTAGTGTCTCGAGACATTAAGAATATGTCTCGAGACCTCAAGAATAATTTTCACCATTTGGTACATCTTATTGGTATAGGTCTTAAGACTTATCAAGAAAGTCTTGAGACATAATGAACCAAGTCTTGAGATATAGTGGCCTATATCTCGAGATAGCAAAACACCAAAAATAAATTAATTTTTCCCTGTTACAAGTGTCGAAACAAGAACCCCTTTATTTTGAGGCATCCAAACATTGAAGCTAGAGGCATGAAACAAAGGAGTTGTGTTTCGAGATATTAGGACATAAGTCTTGAGACATGTATCCTTATATCTCAAGACATTTTCACCATCAAATCAAAATAAAATCCACCATGTCTCGAGAACCTCTAGTAGAATTTGGACTTATGAGTTTAGATTTGAATCCTCACTTCAATTTTAATCTCGTACAATCCATATATACTTTTAATAAGGTTAATTGACATTTATTGAACATATTCATATGATTCTATTGAAATTATATGTGATTTATTTGATCGAATGTCATGTCACTAAGGAAAATTATATCGAATTAGTCTAAGTTGCTCCGGTAACAAAATTTGACATCATACATTCATATGTGACGACCTGGTTGGCGTGTGGGATGTCACACCATGTAACACCCCAAACCCAGCTTAGAAGCTTAGCCCGAATTCAGGATGCTACATTGATCACCGAAGTGATCGTGAGAAAATTTTACAACAATAAACCCCTTTATTGCTTAAGAACATTTCTGAAAACATTTATTCCATAGCTAACCAAAAACCAATAATCGATTTTAGAAAAAAACTCTGCCAGAATAATTCCAGTCTAAATGTATGAATAAAACATATAACGAAAAATTATACCATCGTCTTATAAAACTTTACAGATCAACTTAAACCAAATATCAATTAAAAACTGAAATAAAACTTATAGTTCATTTCCTCCAAAACTATCCGAAACCTCCGCTTACTGAGCCCATCAACAGAATCTAGAACTGTACCTGAAAGGGAAAACAGAAGACGAGGTGAACTACTCGAGCTCTGTGTGAGAACAAACCAATTAAACTACAGAAATGGAAATAGGGAACTAGAAGTAGTTTAGAAGCAGAACATACTTACAGACAGATGACAGTTGAGTGAATTCACCCAAAATCATACACACACCATATGTACTTTACAGTCATATGGGTTAATCAGACACACACAGTCTCATGTACTATTCAGGCATAGTGGCAGCAATCCTCAAACAGTCATAGTAACTATCTAGTCAGACAATCGCAGTTAAAGTCCATACAATTCTCATAGGCACAAGTGCCTTTCAATCGAACAGTCAAACAAACATTTCAGTTGAATAGTCAATATGATGCCTATGAATGCAGTTGAGTTACGAGAAAACCCACCCATCTAGCCAACACACCTCTCCGTCCCCCATCACTCATCGTAAGAGCTTTAAGCTCGTCCCACCAATCACTCCACTTAGGACCTCGTAAGGCCCATCCAACCCTGCACTCCAACTGATGTCATCCTGGATTGCCCGACAATAATGGCTATCAGGAATGTCCACGACCCTCTGGGTATTGGGACTAATAATATGCAGATAGACTACCCTACGATCCACGTATATTACGCAAAGAAAGCTAGCGTATAAGTCATGCTGCATGCGATGTGGGTAAACCACATCTGATGCATGCATGCAAGATGAACTACCAGATCAAATAATAGTACGTAGCATAGCTAACGTACATGTAGTACAGTGCAATGCGGTAAACCGCTATACTGTTAGATTACAGTAAAACTACAGTTCAGTCAATAATACACAGCGATGCTAACGTAAGTACTGTATGGTGCAGTGCGGTAGTCCGCAGTATAGTTAAATTGCCCATGACCCTCAGGGTATTGGGACTGCCCATGACCCTCTAGGTATTAGGGGATAATAACCAACAGACCAGCTGCCAGTTCAGTTCAGTCAATCTTCTTTCTCTTCAAAATCCCACCCAAAATAGTGTATGCATATGTATGTATGTATGCAGTCAGATGTACACAATCAGAACACCAGTCTTAGATAATTAATTAGAAGTAGACATTCACATCCAATCAGTCAGTTACAGAATCATGCATGTGCACACTCGTAGCTCGAGTTCAGTATCAAGCTTATCACACAACCAAACACAAATAACACACATATCAAGCCCATATTAGAGTCATAATTACCCTCAGTAAAGCTTAGCCGAGGGTTGGAGCACGTAGAGTTGCGATTACACTTAAGTTTGACCTAAAAGCATTATTTTGTGAGATAGGGCCACACGCTCGTGTGCTCTGGCCGTGTGGAGCAATCCAGGCCATGTGGGGGTCCAAACGCCCATGTAAAGGTAGTACACGGCCATGTGACAGAGGCACACGCCTGTGTGAAGCAGGGACACGGCCGTGTGAACAGGCCGTGTAACTCAATGTCTAAGATCGCTAAAATAAGGTGTAGGGAAGACACGACCGTGTGAAGGTCTTACACGCCCGTGTGCCCACCAGACACAATCGTGTGTTCTAAAACACACGCCCGTGTGGGATCCATAAATCCTCGAGTCAGCCACACGGTCGTGTGGCCAGGCTGTGTGACTCCAAATCTCAAATCCCTAATTCCCAAACTCACACGCCCTTGTGCCCAAGGGACACGGCCGTGTGAAAAATGACAACTTCCCCAAATCAGCCACACGGCCGTGTGGCTATCATGGAGGCCACAAAACCACCCTAAATCAGTCCCGAAACTATCGTTTAAGCCACCGTAATAGTCCCTAAACTTTTCCCTATCAAAGTACATCAAAAAATAACAATCTCCCTTCACTTCCATCGTCTAAAAACCCCCGAATCCCTCGAGTTAACATACACACAAGACTTGTCGAAATTAGAAAATTTCAAACTAAAACTATGTAGACAAGGTTAGATTCCCACACCTATTTGCGATCGGAGAAGACAGCAGAGACGCAAAATTCCTAAATCCACAAATCAATCATTTTGAAAAATATTTAGAAAACAGAAGAGGAGGAAGGAGAGGAGAACGTAAAAATAGAAAAGTCAAAAATAAAATAAAAGAGAAAAAAATAAAATCAACTTTTGTCATAAAACTAATAATTTAATAATTATAAATAATTATAATTATTAACTAAAACAAAACAAAACAAAATACCTACCAAAACGTTCACACTAAGACTCAAACTCAAAACCATGAGGTTCCCTAAGACTCTCTCAACCACTAGACCAGCAATCCCATTCTGACATTAAACTGCACATCCACACCCATATGTGCAACCTCCTCACTGTCCCTACGTTTAAAACTTAAAACTTCCAGGCCCAAAATTCGGAGCGTTACACACCATGTGCAGAATAATAATAAAAAAAATTCCTAGAATACATCACGTTTAATAAATATTTTTCCAAATATATAATACAATGTGTTTTTCTTGAATGGACCAATTCTTCTTACACTCCTAAATGGAATAATTGCACCTTAGGATAAAATAATTCCAGAAATTAAAAGTTTGTATTTTATATTTTTGCATTAAAATTTTGAATTGAATAATTATACCTTTGAAATTGAATAATGACAAAAATCACTCAAGAGAACAAAAAAAAGAAAGAAAGTTTGTTGTGTATATTTTTCACTTGAATTTGAGGCACATCTAAACTCCATGAAAAAGGTAACTAAGTGTCGTTTTAGAAAGGTCATAACATCAAGTATTGCTTTAGAAATGCCATAACCTCAAAAAGGTCATAGCACCACGGAAAGGGGACTAAGAGATGTTGTAGAAAGGTTATAACCTTAAAAAAGTCATAACATTAAGTGTCGTTTCAAAAAGGTCACAACTTTAGAAAGGTTAAAACATTAAGTGTCATTTTAGAAAAGCCATAACCTTTTGGTTGCTAGTTGCACTGTATTGGAATCACCACTATTTATTTGTAAAATCTTAACCTTTTGGTGGCTAAATGCACTGTATTGGAATCACCATTCATTTGCAAATCTTAGTTTGCATTGTATTGGAATCATCATGGTATTATATTGGAATCACCATGATAATAACATTCAAATCACCATTTTTATTTACAAAATCTTAGTATTGTATTGGAATCACCACAATGGTTAATAAAATTTTAACCTTTTGGTGGCTAAGTGCACTATATTGGAATAATCATTCTTTTGAAAAATCTATAATTGTATCGAAATCACATTCATTAGTAAAAAATTAGTAATGTATTGATTGTAAAATCTTAGTGTTGTATTGGAATCACCATTCATTTGCTAAAATTTTAAACTATAAACCATCTTTTATGAATTTCTTCAAATGAAGAAACTTTAAAGAGTTTCGGAAAATAGTGAAGAAATTAAGACTTATTTATAGGGTAAATTTGAGCTATTTGAGTGTTTTTTAGTTAATGTGAAATTAAAATTAACTTTTTAATTTCTTAAAATGTATCGAAAAGTATGTATCTTTTTATTTTATTAATTTATTTGCAAATTAAAAAAATCTATTAAGAATAAATGACATAATAAATTTTTTATTTAAGAAAAAAGAGGGGATGTTTATGAAAACTTTTTAAACTAAAGAAAAATAAAATAAAACCCTAACATTTGGCTTATTAGTCAAGGGTGTTTACAATATCTCAAAGGTTGTGGGATCAATCTGCAGGTCATGCTTGTGTGGTAATTTAAATGATTGTATCTATTGCATCAAAATAAAAGATAAATGGAGCTAATTATAGTAGTTATTTATTGGCTAAAATATGTTTTAAGTTTTTATATTATTTGTACATTTGAAATTTAGTCTCCTACCTTTTATTTCAAAGAATTTAGTACATTACTCTTTGAATTTAAAAATACAAGTCCAATTGTTAATAAAATGCGAAAAGGAACAATTAGTAACCAAAGTGTAAAAATGTTTGAACAAAGTTATAAAAATGATCAAATTACACAATGTGAAAATAGTTTGAGGGTTAAATTACATAATGTATAAATGTTTGAGGGTTAAATTTGAACAATGTGAAAATATAGAATCAATACTATATTGATGCAATGTATAAATGTTTGAGGGTTAAATTTGCTATTATACTAATTTGAAAAGTTGAGACTTAGCCATTTAATGACTGATGACCAAAAAAGAAAAAAAATCAAATAGTTAAGTGACCATTTTGTAACCTTTCATTGTTGAGTGAGAAAAAAAAAGGAAGCTTAAATATGCTAAGGGTCCTTGTACTCTTTTAAAATCTAAAATTTAGTCCCTATACTTTAATTTTGAGACATTGAGTTCTTATGCTTTTTTATTTGAAATTCTTGGCCTCTCCGTTACTTTTTACCATTAGAATGGTTGATTTGACTGTTATAAAAAAGATAAAATAACTCTTCTACCCTCATTCTTTACATTTTTGTGTTAATTTAATCCTTACTCTTTAAAAGTACATAAATAATTATTAAAAAAAAGGTTTAAAAGTTAAATATTTTCTTTGTATTTTCAATAAAAATATAAAATTTTAAAAATTGTGAAAAGTTAAAACCTCATTAAAATTAAAAATATAAAAATAAATTTCAATAATTTAAAAATATATAAAAATTTTAAAAATTAAAAAAATAGTTTTTTTTTACTTAGTGGTCATAACCTGAGCCCAAAAAATGTTCAAACTCAGTCCTTTTTTAACTCGGTCTAGCTCAGTCAAAAAACCTTTTCACTATTCAAAAACTTAATAAAACATTAAAAAATATTATTATATTAACATTTTATAGTTAAATTTAGTTTAAAATATTTTTTATTCTTTAAATCGATTTAGGTCGACTTGGCTCGGGACATAAAAAATCTTGCCAGGCCTACCGTGTAGGGTAGGTTGTCTAGACATAAAAAATCTTGCCAGGCCTACCGTGTAGGGTAGGTTGTCTGGACTATCGACTTGTGTATTAATTTACTCCATGAATAGCAATAAGTTCTCTCCAAACTTTAAAATGTTCCTTTTATCCATATTAAATTAAATTTGAACAATTTTTTTTCAATAAAATTAATTATATATAAAAAATATTTTTATGTAAATTTAATTATTAAGTATATAAAATATTAGTATAAAATCATTTTTACATAGTAATACAAACTCTGAAACAATTTAGATTATTTAAAAATTAATTATTCAATGAATGGTAAATAATTGATTTTTATTTTTTATATATTAAATGATTTGAATTAAATAATGATACAAATTATAAATTGATTAGAATTAAATTTAAATATACCGTGTAACCTTTTTTTTTTTTTTTTGAAAATACACAATATAAAATTTCAAGACTTAATTTATTGTCATTGTATTTTACTAAAATGAGTTTTCTTTTATATATAAAATTCTTTGAACAAAAAGTTGTATTAAATTTAATTTGAACTGATTTAAAGTATCATTATTTGAAAAATATTTTGTACTAGTATTTCATATACTTTATATTTAAATTTACATAAAAATAATTTTGATATATAATTAATCTGATTGAAATTAAAAGAATTGTTCAAATTTGATTTAATATGGATCAACGAATAGCTCAAAGTTTGGAAAGACGTTATTACCATTCATGGAGTAAATTAATAAACCTATCCATGGGTCAAACAGCCCGTCTGGCTCGGTAGGCTTGGCTTGACTTGGACTAAGTTTGAGCAAGGTTTTTATGTCCCAAACCAAATAGACCGGGATTCAATTTAAACAATAAAAATATTTTAAAATTAAATTAAATTATAAATTATATAAAATATTACTATAAAATATTTTTTGAATAGTGAAACAATCTGTTTGGACGATTTGAGCCGAAAATGGGCATGGGCTGGAATTTTTTTTAAGACTCAGACCTACACCATGATAGGTCTAAGAAAATAACATTTTTTTAATTGTAGGAAATTTTTATATTTTCATATATTTTAAAATATTTTATTTTTTTAATTTTTAAGAGTTTTAAAAATTTCACAAAATTTTTTATTTTTATTGAAATTACAAAAAAATTAACTTTTAATTTTTTTTTAAATTTTTATGTACTTTTAAAGAGTAAGGACCAAATTGACATAAAAATATAAATAATAAGGGCTAAAAGAGTTATTTTACCTTTTTATAATAGTCAAATCAACCATTCTAACGACAAAACTGACAGAGAGACTAAGATTGTAAAAAAAAAGATATAGTGACTCAATGCCTCAAAATTAAAGTATATGATTGGGTCTCAATGTTACCGACTTAGATGAATTAGCTTTAATTTATCTTTTGATCTCATCAGTTAATTCGGGAGTAATAAAAATATGTGTGACAAGATTACCTTTCAGTCTCACTTGCCTTGATATTCCCTTAGGGGCGTCACTTCCTAAGTTCTTAGGTCTTTTCAATTTAGCCTAATTTATTATGTAACACCCCAAACCCGGCCTAGACGGTATGAACGAATCTGGCGATGTCACATGGAGTGAAAATCGAAAGCGAGTTTGTCAAGTTAAAATCGTTCCAATTAAATTAGCTATTATTTTGGTTCGGAGTAAAACACAGGTTATTCGTTATGTCCAAAATCATATCTTTTTAGCGAAAGCTTTAGAAAACACTTATCTTAAAAAGTACCATCTGATCTTAATGAAAATCGGGTTTTATCATGCTTAACAGTAATAAATCGTAAAACAATTAAGAAACCGAAAACTTAAAGCCAGGCGGTCCAAAGTCCATAAGTTACATCAGAACCCCAAATAAGTAATAAAATCTGAGAATTTGTGAAAAACAGTCTAAAATTTACGTGTGACCACCGTTGAGTCCTTCACTGCGCAGATCCGTCAAGTCTGGGGATTACCTGTACAGATTAAACAGAAAAAGGTGAGTTTTCGCAAACTCAGTGTGTAATCCCCACAGAAAACATGCATACAGAACACATCAGAATACAATCAAATATAGGCTGGGCTTGAGCCATTACAGATTCGGTTTGGGCCTTTGCCCAATCAGTTACAGTTTCACAATTATATTAGGGCCTTAGCCCATATCAGATACAGAATGCAGATACAGTAAATCAGAATCCTACCCACCAACCTCTACACATCATCTCCGTCCTGCCCTACATACCATGTGGGGATTAAATCAACCCACCCATCCCTACACACCGTGTTGTACCGAAAGCAGCATATAATCAGAAGGTTGCAGCTGAGCTACCAAATAACAGACTTAAAAGCCTTTCAGATACTTCCTCCAAATATCATCAACCCACCCTGATGCAATGCAACATACCATAAATGACGTGCAAATATGCTAATAGCAGAATATACATTCAGTTCAGTACATATATCATGCTCAGTCAGACACCCTACAATCAGATCACATGCTTAGTTAGACACCCTGCAATCAGATCACATAATTAGAGGTCTAAGTAAAGCTTATCGACCCTACAGTAGGTCTACAGTCAACTAGGGCAATCCGTGTAACCTTACAGAATATTCCAGAAAAATGGGCTCACACGCCCATGTGGCCTACACGGCCTGGCCCAGAATCCCACACGCTTGTGTGGACTACTCGTGTGGGCCCACATGCTCGTGTGGCCCACACGGCCCAAATCGATTTGGCCCATATGTCACACACGGCCTACCGGGCCATCACACGGTCATGTTATGTGCACACGGCCTGGCTCGTCGATCACACACCTGTGTTCTGTTACACGACCTACCACACGCCGATGTGGCGTCGACGGTAAGCTTTTTTGGCTTTTCGTCGAATCCCGTTTTCTATATTTTGGGTACACACCTGGTTTCAATTTAAGCTAAAATGATTCCCGAGCACTCCAAAACCTACAAATTGTCATTACAATGCCTAATTTCAGTACTATTAACAAAACTCAATCGATATTGTAACGAGATGTTCAACCCAAAACCTTCAAACTCTTACCTACGATCGGGAACAGGAATTCCACCCTCTTAAAATGCCAATAGGCGATCTCTAGCCTCTCGATTAACTCCTAAATCACAAGTAAAACCCTCTTAAACACTTAGCTAGAGTAGCGTTAGAGTTTACTAAGACGAAAACTTACGAAGCACGCACAACCCAACCTTGTACAGGAAGGAATACAAAATAAAGAAGAAACAAAAGGGAAGGAAATATTCAAGGAGATTTCGACAAGGGAAGGGAGCAGATTTTCGAAAAAAGAGAAAGAGGGGAAAAGGATTTTCGGCAAAGGAGAGGCACAATGAAACTGACATCAAATTTTCTTCTTTGAATGGAAACAATAGTTTTTCCAGATTCTACTAACTCCCCACTAATCCTCATCCTAACCACCCACTATTAATAGTCTTATTAAAACTCAAACTCCTATTCGAGGATCGCGTAAAAATAATACCTAAGCAGGGATTCGAACGCAAGACCTTCAGCAATTTGACATTCATCTTAACCACTAGACCAGCAGGCCTATTCTGCTAGAAGCTTATCAATAATTAAACTTAAGCCCTTTAGGCCAGGCTAATGCTTTACTCAGAAAAAAATACAAAAATTTTCCCAAGACAAGGCTTGAACTTGGGACCTCACACACACACCCGGAACACTTAACCACTGAAACAGATACTCAATTATGTCACAATTTAACAGAACAACAATATAAATTTTGGGGCGTTACATATTATGATTTAGTCCTTTGTCCAAAGATTTTAGTTTACCCATATCTCCATAAATTAACCTTCTTTGAGGTTTAGCTACTCATGCTCAAATTAAAAGAAATAAACATGGAAATGAAAATCAAGGAAGCCATGAAAGTAAAGCTCAAGAAAATATTAAAGTTGGGATTTTTATAGAAGAAAATGTAAATAGCATGAAACTAAAAGCATTTAACAAGAAAATCTAAAGCAATAAATACAAAAGGAACAAGCTTTGACAGATTTAAAGCAAAAGAAGCTGAAATGCATTAAACTTAAACTAGAAAAGTCTACAAGTAGGGTACAGGGACTGAAAGTGTAAATAAACTTTAGCTACAGTAATAAAAAACTTAACTAACAATAAGAACATCTAGAACAATAAGTAAATGCGGAAAAATAAACTCTAAGCTAAGGTAGAAAATGAGAAAATAAAAATCCTAGAGAAAATTAAACCTAAAACTAAGCTAATTTGTGTCTTTGTCCTCCGCAGCAAGTTTTTGCTGTGTTAAGGTGTCTTCTGATGGCTTCTAGTTGCAAAAAATGCCCCTACACGGTCCTTGAGTGATTGGTGAATCGGGTAGACAAAGACTACCCTTTTTGTCTAAGTTTTCCCCTTGAACGTGGTGGTATCATGATACCCATAACTGGATATCGCGATACCTCGAGCAATATTGAACCTTGGGTCCTCCTTGGAAGGTGGATATCGCGATACCCAAAGAAGATGTCACAATACCACTAAAGAGAGTCGTCAATCTTTTATATCGTTGGAGGTATCGCAATCCCAAGGTGTGGGATATCATGATACCCTTGCCCTTGGTGCTGTTATTGCTTGTTTTCGATGTAATACCTCAAAGTAGGGCCTAGGAGTTTTAGGGGTATTTTGGGAATTTTAGCCTATATGAGCTCAGAATTTCGTAAGGTTGGTACTCGATAGTGTTTTCGACTAGGGCATTTGAACTATCAAATCAATTTCTAAAAAAGTATTCTAGAAACCCTTAATTTTGGAAAAGGACTGATTTGTAACGAAGTCAAAATAGTAGGCATTTATGTTGCAATTTTACCATTTTGTAAAATTGAAGGCATTTGTTGCAATTTTACCATTTTGTAAAATTAAACCTATTTCATACCCTTCAACATGTTTTTCACGTCTATTTCTTTTTGCTTCAAGTTTGTGCCGCCCCTTGCTATTCCTCTTGCTTTCTCCATTGATTTTTGAGTCCCAAATTATAATACATTGATTTTCTATCATTCTTAAGTCATTTTCCATCATAAACCTTCAAGAAAAACACCCAAGAACTCTATAAATTTCATCATCATCTTCAAATGTGAGGTTTTCAAATTTTTGTCAAAACTCGTTCATTCTTCCGTCAAAGGTAATCATTCATGTCACATTCATTTTTAATGTTATTTAAACTTTAGAATTGAATTATTAGCCCTTGAATCGCATATTTTAAATAAAAGCCGAAAATCAAACCATTAATGGTGGATTTCGAGATATTACATAAAAACTTGGTTTCAAAGTGTTTTTCAACTTGTTTTAGTATGATTAGAAGGTTTTCAAACTTATCCTAAAGTTTCGTTAATGATTTATCATGTTCTAATGAATTTTATGAAAATTGCCTAAAAGATGTCAAAAAATGTCGATACCAAGAATTGAGTAGATTTGTTTAGATTGAAGGTTGCGAATTAGGCGTAGACAAATAAATAGTTGAATGGAACTAATTTTAGAAAACAAGGTTGAGTATAGATTGAGATATTAGTGTATAAAGTTTGTTATGTTAATAGTTTAAGTGACATGGGGACTTAGCTTAAAGCTTGTGTTTTAGTTAGTTTGAATGAATATTTAGTTGATATTTGATTGTGGTTATTGTATGAATATATGTGTTAAGCTTTGGATTTGTTAGAGCTTTCTACGAGCTAGAGAAAAGTTAGTTGAGCGTTCGATTTTTGACAAAAGTGCAAAGTGGTGAGTGTATGGAATTGCCACTCGTAAACATGAGTTGTGTGATAATTAGGAATTTAGATGTAGCCTAAACCCCTACTGTAAATTTTGAGTGTAAGTGTTCCTGAACTATACTTGTCTTGTGGTTATGTAATATGAATCATATGTGATATGTGGATATGGTGCTTAATGTGTAAAGTGCAAATATATACATGCAATAAATGTGTAATATACATGTTATATAACTATGCTAGTGTTTTGCAAAAGATGCTAATATGCAGTGTTGGTGTATGGATAATCGGTAAGTAATATGTGATGCTTTTCGGATATCTTGGCCTTGTGAACTTGGAACCATTGGATATAGTTGGCATGCCATAGGATTGTGGGTACTAACTTATATGTATAGAGGTTTTGGGCATTGAGGCCCTGGGACATGGTTGGAGGGATAAGGGAATAAAAGCTAAGCTCCATTCAACGAGAAAAGTGAGGGGAAATAAGGAGCGTGTTAGCTATACGCTTCACTTTTGGGACATGTGTGACTTTACGAGTCTATGTGGTGTAAGGAGATCCGTGTATCTGATGTGTGATGATAGAGCTCACTACATGTTTCATAGTCCAAGTGTCATTTTATCTTGTTCATCTTATCTTAAATTATTTGGTCATGTAGAATATGTTCCATGCTTGAATAATTATGTATATGTTCTATGAAAAGACACCTTGACTATGCATGTTTAAATATTAGATGATGCTAGACTTAAGATTGCACTATTGTGAAGAAATGTCTGGTAGTGTTACACGATGACTTGTTTATGTTGTGGTTATCCTTGCATTCACTAAGCTTGCAAAAGCTCATCCCCTCACTTCAACTTTTACAGATTAGTGTCCTCACAGTGTAAGCGGTGTGGTTTCCAAGGGAGTGATCCAAGAAAGTCCGAACATTCTTTGTAGGTGCTTATTTATTCCTATTTGTTTTGGAGAAGTTGGCAATGTGGTAGAACCTATTTGAGTTGTTGGTTTTTTGACATTTGAGCTTGCTTATGTGAACTTCATGTTATTAAAATGTTAGAATACTTAGTTATTGATGTTAGCACGATGACAGTTGTTCGAAATCAATTTTGGTGTTTTATGCTATCGATTAAGTCTTATGAATGATTATTGAACTTAGTACTTGATGCATGTTGTTTAGGAATTAGGTGAGATGAGTTAAATGCATTACTACGTTGTAAATTTAGCTTCAGTAGCAGAGGTATCAGTATTGGGCCTTAAAAATCAATACCTTGTGAACTAAAACGTACAAGAAATATAATAGAGATTTGGTATCGATACCTTTTTTCGAATATCGATACTCGGGGAAGAAATATCGATACTTGGTTCAGAGGTACTAATAATTTTCGATAGACGGGTTTTTACAAATAGAGAAACAAAATGCTCAATTGGTATCATTTTTTCCTAATGGTATCGATACCACTATAGGGAAATATCGATACCTGAATACCAATATCGGTACCTACGGACATCTTTGTGAAATTTTTCTACTTGACCATTATGCATGACTTTGGCTGTTTGTGTGATCGATTAATGAAGTATTTTCATGTAAGAATGATAATTAATCATTTGAATGTAGTAAAATTTGATCGACTTAACAATAGATGTTTGACTTATTGAATCTAGGCTTTTTATTTAATGTAAATGAGACGAGACGGTGCTGTGGCATCCCGTATTCGGGCCTGGTGAATAGGCCAAGTATAGGGTGTTACATCTGACCTCCAACATGTCCCTACATCACTTAATCACATGTTAGGCCTCCCAATGGCGCTATTGGCCAATTTAGGTATCAAAATGGGCAAAAATGAGACATTTCAACTTATTAACTAAAAATATAAAAATGATTAAAAATTACACTAAAGACGCTATTTTGATTGAAAAAAGCTCCTTAAATATGTCAGAAGAGACTAATTTTTCACATCAATTTGTGGCAGACCAACTCCCCCAAACTGAAGTCTTTGCTTGTCCTCAAGCAAACACACAAACATGCAAAAAGACGACTCTTGAACAATGAATTTATTTGACTATTGGTGAATAGGTGTGCACTATGTATCAAGTCTTTTTATTGTATAACTCAAAATTGATGCACTGCAAACTCATAACTTTGAGAGCAAACTGTCGTAGTTAAAAAAAGTTACAGAGCAAACAGAAGTAGAGGTAGTTTATGAAAATCAATTCTTATACATTAATCCATCTCAATAAGATAATACAATATGATGATTCTATGCATGAAAGAAACCAACGTATTCATTTACAATAAGTTTCCACAAGTTCCAGTTGGTAAGAGAAGACGCTAAGGTCACATAGGGCTTAGTGGCTTGTAATGTTTTGAGGCTTAGGTTGGTACGGATTCAAAGAAAGGTTATCTCAAAATGGTTTAAGCACTATGAATAGTATAGCACATGAAATTGTTCCCAATTTCCCCCCAAATGTGATCGTTTCATCTCACCGCCTTATTTTCCCTTATCTCATCTTCCTTATTTCTCCAATAATGTGGAAGAGGCAGGTCAATTTCAGCTCATTTTTGTGGACTATGACTTTGAGACATTAAAGTTATGCTATTCTCTTTTTCTTATTCTAAGCATATTTTTCATTTGTTTGTTATTTTCTCTCACAATGCTTTTGATCCTCACTTTTTTTTCTTTTTATGTACAATTTTTAGTAAGAATCACTTTCAAGCCACATCAACCCCTCTTCACTAGTCACTCAAGTAAAATTTTTAAGAAACCTACGTAATGTTCCTACCTAACCCTCGATGTCCATGGCCAGAGGCCCATTCAATAGTGCAATACAAAGTGTAGGGACTGTGAAGGGCTGAGTTTCTAACTCAATTTTGGCTCAAAGTTTCAAACATAGAGGCTCATCAAGAAAAGAAAATATAAGGCTCAAATTCAAGAGCTAAGGATAAAGCAACATTCAATGTTGGTTCTTTAGGCTCTAGGCTACACAAACAATGTCTTAGGTCATCCTTTAGCATTTCAACAAATACAAAACCAAAACATGCATGTCTATATCTATCTTCTTTTTTATTGAATATTTGGATAAAAAAATAAATTTTCCAACTGCCTCTATCTTATTGTACAATGTAATCAACTGAACTAAGCAATTTATTCACAAAGTGAAGAATTCATCAAGCATCAATTAAAATTTATACATTCAAAGTACCTACTACACAATATCATGCCACAATTCACCGATATCAATTATTTCATGTTCAAGCACCATGAAATCACAAAAAATAAAATATAAAGAAACAAAAAATGTTTTTGGATTTTTTAGAGATTAAGAACAGAAGCGGAAAATATTTTTGGGAATTTTGAATTTTTTTTTGAAAAAGGCATAAAAACTAAAATAAACACACAAATAAACATAAAGAACAATAAAAATAACACGCACAAAACTTAGGTGTTCCCCCACACTAAGACTACACATTGTCCCCAATGTGTTCAAAAGAAAGGATAAGAGGTTACCGAATTTCCCTAAAATAGATCATCAGACTAGCTCGGGTGTCCACCTTCTCGTTGAAGCTTGAAATGTAGTGTAGCCTTTCAGGGCAACTCATTACCCACAAGACAAACAAACAAAGAAAAAAAATAAACAAACAATACAAAAAATAAAAATTTCAAAAAAAAAAAAAATCCAAAAAGTGTTTAATAGTTCAGATGTCGCATAAAAAAATAAATAAAATGCTAAGGCATGTAACTAAGCTTAGACGTGTCATCCCCTGAGTCTGTTTCATCAAATCTTAGTATGTTCCTTCCTTTGGGCACAATTTTCTTCTTTAGCTTTCGTCGGAGTGGCAGGTTTTGCTCTCTAAGATCGACATTCTCAGACATCGAATGTGTAGATGTAGTTACGTCCTCCATAGTCTCATCCTGAGGTATCACTTCACAATCCTTTGATGCCTCGCCATCCGCTGCCTCACCTTCTTCATTTCCCTTTGTAGTGGCCTCTTTCTTTCCGTTATCCTCACCCTTGGATGAGTCACTTGATCAGGCGAGCCATTGTATGGCTTCTGCTCCCTAACTAACCATGAACGTGTTTATAAATGACTTTATTGCCTCAAGCATTTGGGTACTGTAATGTACGTCATGACCTAAGCAACGTTGCCATTGTGTAGACTCACCCTCAGTCTTCTTCTTAACACTTTGTTTTTTCGCTGCTCGAGGTGCTTCCATTTGTTCTTTACTTCAATGGTTTCACTCCTGAATTTGCTTCCTATAAAGCTCTTGAAATTTTTGGAGTAAGGAATCACTGATGATACTGCGTGTTGGACACTGAGTTTGCTCGATATCTACACCAACCCTATGGTAAAATTCAGTAACCAAGTGTAGGAAATACATACAGACCTTACCACTCATGATAGAACACTTCATCTGTTGATTCACCCATGTACTTACACAAATTCTTTTGTACTACAAAATAGAATATAACAGGGCTGCTCTAAACACACTCACATTGTTAGTGTCCAATGCAGGGCAAAGACGAGTACATATAAATTGCATCCAAATTTTTGCAATAAGGAACATGACCAATTGCTTAAAAGAAAGGGGTCACCTCAATGGAGCTTTGCACTTCCATTTGCCTCCACCTTTCGTAAGGTAGTTTAAGATTGTTTCCGTGTCAATGTTAGTAAAATTGTTTAAGTCAAAGGATGATAGATCTTCTTCCTTGTAACATGGCATGCCGTAGTACGCGCTAATGGTAATGGGGGAGATATAAATATATGCACACCTGACGTATACCCGATCATGTTTAGAAAATTTTAAATTGGAGTAAAACTCCAATACTATTGATACAATGACAAGTTTCTTGGTAAGCAAGTAGAAATTACCCCAATGGTGAAAGCAGACCTTATCCCATATCTCATTATTAAAAGAAGAGGTCGGATTAAAACCTCACTCAGGGGTGAACATTCGTCCCTGGATAGTGTGATAGAAATTTACGGCCTTATTTAAGGAAAATTTAATGCCATCAAATTTCAATGATGGAAATGATGTGGATTGGGATCAAGATCATATTTGTTGTCTCAAAGGAACTTTTGTAATTTTCTAAAATTAAAGTAATAGAATTCAACTAACTAGCCAACCATAAACAATTAATTTAGAAATTAAAATAAACAGAAAATTAAAACAAGAGAAAACAAGAATAATAATTATAACAAAGCAAAGGGAAAAAAAACATAAAATTGTCTTGATTGTCATAGTCGAAAGGGTTAATTTGAGAAGTGTTGTATTCCCCAATAAAAAAGAGTGTAAAACCTGCAAAAGAAAAAACTAACAAGAAAAAACTAACAAGAAAAATAAAGCAAAAGGGAGAAAGATTTTAAAGAAAATTGAAAGAGATTTGAAAGGGGGATTGAGATAAAATTGAGAGGCAAAATAGTGTTTTTAGGGATTTAGGGTGAAAGATTTGGGGGAAAATGAGAAGAGTAGGGGGTTTGGAGGCTTAAAAAGCCTTCAAAACACACAGATTGCAATACTGAAAATCAGATATCGCCTAACCTAACTTAGATATCGTGATACCCTATAGTGGATAACGTGATATCACTGTGTAAAATAAAATTTTTAACTTTTGAAATTCTATGGGTATCACGATATCAAGGGCTCGATATAGCGATACCAAAAAGATTTTTGTCAGAGAAATCGGGGTATCCCCCATTGGATATCGCGATTCCAACAAACTATCCCCAAAAACATTTACAAAATCATCAATTTTCTTCTGAATCATCAAAATTATATCCTAACAAGTCTAAAATGCAATTAACTACGAATTAAAACCCTACACGACATGCAAAAACACTCAGAGTCCATGCTTAAAAAATCTAATTATTTATAAATTTTTGGGTTTCTTCGCCACATGTGACAATAAAAAATTCAAGTCGATGCAGTCGGTCACACCATCAAAATGGTGCTTCCTCGGTGTCCTCGACACTTGGTACGCCTCTTGTACAACATATGATTGAGTCTACTCAAAAATAGTAAGGTCCTCCTTATCCTCATTTGCTTCCGGATGCTCTTGCGTGGCGCACAAATTCTTGAAAACCTACACCATTCCATGAACGTTGAAAATTTGTTAGCATGATAAGGTCTCATCTCAACTACTTGACACTTATACTCTTGTGATGTCAACACCTCCTTAGATTTAGACTCAGGCTTAATGCATTTGAAACCTCAGCTTTTCTCTTGATGTCTATAGTTAACTCACCCCTTCCTATGCCTATGATAGCTCTAGACGTGACCAAGAAAGGTCTCCCTAAGAGTATAAGAATTTGGAGATCCTCCTTAAATTTAAGCACGATAAAGTCAATGGGAAAAATGAATTGCCTAACCTTTACTAACCCATCCTCAAGGACTCCCTTGGGACGTACTAAAGATCAGTCGGCTAATTACAACGTGACTGTCATTTCCTTAAGCTCTCGCAAACCTAACCTCCTATAAATGGACAATGGCATGAGGTTAATACTTGCCTCTAGGTCAAATAAGGCCTTCCCGAAATTAACTCACCTATCTCTATTGGAATGGTAAAGCTACCGGGTTCCTTTAGTTTAGGAGGAACTCTTCTAGACATTACCGCGTTTCGTTCCTCATTAAGAGTGATTTGCTCTCCTTTCCCTATTTTCTTCATAGGAGAGATAACATCCCTAAGGAACTTGGCATATTTGGACATTTTCTTAAGGATTTATAACAAGAAGAGGTTTACATTCAAGGTTTTAAACATATTGAGGAATTGTAAGAATTCCTCACTCTTCTTCTTTTTCTTCTCCTCTAGACGTGAAAGAAATGGTATGGGCTTCGGGTTCAGGTGGGGTGGTTGAACGAATCTATCTTAAATTTTGATCTGTGTAGGTTCCCTCTCAAGTCCTTCATTCCCTACCACCCCATTTCCAACACTAGGAGTGCAAGTGTTCTCATCCTTCTCACTAACTTCTTTCTCCCTATAATTTAGTCGTATAGGTTCCTTAACCACAACCCCTAATTTAAGGGTGACCGCCTTGGCGTGTTCCTTCGCTTCCCTCTTTGAATTAGGTTCGGTATTACTAGGTATGCTGGAGGCTAAGTTGTTTTGCAACAATTGCAAAACTTAGTCTAATTGACCACAAATTTGGTACACATCAGCTTGTACTACATGTAAACCTTCATCTACTTTACTTACCCTAATCAACAATGGAGGGTCACTACTATAGTCTAGTTCTCTCTCTTGATCTTAGGGTGCCCTAAAAGGTAATGGAGGTTGATAGGGCGCACTGGGTTTTAGAGGATTAAGGTTCTGGTTCCCTTGATTTGAAGGTCCCACCTAATTCCCTCCCCACCTGAAGTTTGGATGGTCAAGCCATCCTAGGTTATAGGTATTAGAGTAAGGGTTATATCCTTTATTCCCTACATAGTTAACCTCTATATGGTTGCTATCATCATCGCACCTTGCATTAAAATAGGTTAGATTAGGTTGGTTTTGGACTTGTGCCTTGGCTGAACTCATCTCCAATTGGTTAAGCCTTTCAAGGATTTGTTGGTACTTGTCCTCGCTACAAACTATATTCATTGCTGATTATTTGGTCTGATATATGAACCGATTAGCCAACCATATGTAAGAGTTCATAGCCATGCCCTTGATAGGTTGATTGGCCTCGGTGTAGGTTTTTGACATGAATGCTCTCGCAGATGCTCCATCCAGACTAGAGCGTAAGTTTCCGTCAAGTCCATTGTAAAAGACTTGAAGTTGCAACCAATCTTGTAAACCATGATATGGACACTTGCGTAACATTAACTTAAAGTGCTCCCATGCCTCATATAATGATTCTCTTTCCAATTGCTAAAAATTCGTAATATCCATACGAAGTTTAATAATCATGCTCGGGGGAAAGTACTTTGCCAAAAATTTACTTGCTAGCTCGTCTCAAATGTTGATGGAATCTACCAGCTGTGAATATAACCACATAAAAGCATCGTCAGTAAAAGAGAAAGGGAATAATTAAAGACGAATAGCGTCATCATATACCCCATTATACTTAAAAGTATCACAAATGTTTAAAAATTGCTTGAGGTGTTGATTTGGATCCTTATTCATTGACCTTTTATATTAAAGGTTCAATTGTATCATTTGGATCATGGCCGATTTGATTTCAAAGTTTTTTGTCACACCCCAAAATAGAGGTTAAAAGTTTTAAGGGAATTTTAGGAAATTTATCCTTCGAGTGTTCAGAATCCTGTGACATGACATATCGGTAATGTTTTCAATTATGATTTTTAGAAAATTTAAATCAATTTCTAAAAATGAGTTTTAAATACCTTTACTTTTGAAAATAGGACTGATTTGTAAAATAGTCAAAATTAAGAATTTTTATGAAGCAATTTAACCAGATTTTAGAATCCAAGCTAAATAACCTCCATTCTCCAAGCTATTTTACCTAAAAACAACCTCAAAATTTATGATTGCCGTTCCTTGTTCTCTCTTGCTATTTCAATAATTGTTGAACTCCAAATCTTAATTCCTTTTGATTTTTATCATCTCTTAAGTTATAAACCTCTATAAAAACCAAGAAAAGCACCCTAAACACCATAGTTTCCTCTATTGTCAAGCTTGTGGTTTTTTTGGGGTTTCAATCAAACGCTCCATTTTTGTCATCGAAGGTGACGATTCGATTCCTTATGAGTTTTTAATGTTATATAGTCTTTAATATTTGAATTATTAGCCATTAAATCGTATGTTTTAAATAAAAGTCAAAAATTGGGTTATTAATGGTGGATTTCGGGATTTTGTGTAAAAATATGGTTTCAAAGTGTTTTTCAATTATTTTTGACATTATTAAGAGGTTTCTAAACTTACTTTAAAGATTTTTTACGGATTTCTAATGATTTAATGAATTTTCACGAAAATTACCATAAACATGTCCAAAATTTTGATACATTAAAACATGTAGTTTTGAGTAGTTTAAATGTTGAGAATTAGTCATAGGTGAATAATTAGATGAATGGAATCAATTTTAGGCAAAAACGAAAGTATAGAGTAAGATATTTGAGTTTCAAGTTTGTTAGTCGAAATTTCAGTTCCATGAGGATTATAGGTTAGACTTGCATTTTTGGTTGGTTTAAGTGAGTCTTTGGCTAGATATTGATTGTGTATATTATTGTGTATATTGTGTCCCTATTATGTGTGAAGCATTGGAACCATTGGAACCTTCTTTGAGCAAGGCGAAAGGCAAGCAAAAGCTAGTTTAAGCTTTTGGCTTTTCGACAAAAGCGTAATTGGTGAGTGTTTGGAATCACTACTTGTAGACATGATTCATAGTGTTAATTGGTAGCTTAGGAATAGCCTAAACCCCTATCCTAAGTTTCGAGTGTAAGCTTTCTATTTTTCTTGTTTTATTTTGGCAAATATGTGAATATGTAAATAATTATGGATTGATTATTATGATGCAATATTGTGAATTTTATTGTGTTGTGGGAATGTCAAATATACCAAATGATAGTAATAATGTTGTATTAGCGATATAAAGATGTGCAGTGAAAGTGAAAGTGTGTAAAAGCTGGTAAGTATGTTTGTGTTGAATTGCGGAATATGATGCTAATGTAACGGGTTTTGTATATGATAAACTGATTTTAATGCACTCATATGTTGAAGAATATGTGATGGCTCAATAAGCATTATTATGACACTTTAAGTGCAATTAAATGTGAATTCAATAAGCATGCATTTTGTACAAGTTTGTGATGTGAATTGATGAATATGAACAGAGATGATGTGCATTAAATCAGTAATTAAAGTTGTGTGATTGTGGATATTTTGGCCTTGTGACCTTATGAGACCGTTGGATATAGTTGACATGCTATAGGATTGTAAGTACTCACTTATATGAGTTACGTGATTTGGATGTTGAGGTTATGAGACATGTTTGGAGAGATAAGGGAATGTGAGTTAAGCTCCATTCAATGAGATATTTTTGGTGTGTTGGAAAGTATTAGCTTTATGCTTCACTTATGGGACATGTTTGATTCTATGAGTCTATTTGGTGTGTTGGAGATACATGTATCTGATGAGTGATGATAGAGCTCACTTTATGTTTCATAGTCTCAAGTGCCAAATTATCTTAAAATATTTATATGTGTAATGTGATGTATGCCTAAATGAGGGTGTGGTTGCTATACCAATTTATCATTTAAACATGATCTTATATGTTATGATAATACGACAAGAGATGGATGCTTTTAATTGTGAATAATATGTTAAATGAGTTGATTTAAGTTATATGAAAACATTAGTATGTTCTCATAGTAAATTGGGCATGTAATTGTGGATTGGGTTGTTTTCTTATAACTTGTGAATGCCTGTGAATATATAAGTTAAACTTGTGAGTTATTAAAGCATGTATATGCTGTTTTAGTCTTGATGAATTATTATGAGATGAATTAATGAAGCATGAACATGTAATTCTTATTTGAATGGAATATGGCTTTGAATGTGTTGTAGTATGCTCTCGATTAACATTTGATATTGTGTTTACATTGTGGTTACTCTAGACATTCACTGTAACAATCTGTTTTTCTGTGGTGTCAAAAATAGTGGTTTCGGGCCACAAATCTGACGAGTAAGCTTGTAAATATTATTATTTAATATTTACAAGTCAAATATGGTATTTAAATAAATTTTGAATTGACAATTTATGTTATTTGAATGAACAATTAGGTTCAAGTGGTAAGACCCTAAAGTCAAGTGGTTTTAGAAAATAAGGTATCGGCACCTCGTTTATATAAATCAAGCCGTAAATATTTTTATAAATATTTATGGAATGTTATTAAGGTTGTATTAAAGTTTCATTAAGAAAATTTAATATTTAAATAGTTAATTAAGCAAAAAGGACTAAATCATAATAATAGAAAAAGTCAATCGCTATTAGTTTAAAGGTGTTAATTGATTAAATAAACATAATTGGATGACCTTAGTGGATAAATTAACCATTTTTTATGTTGGTGGACGGTTAAAGCTTTAATTTCCTTTAATTAAATATGTTTTATATGTTATATTATTATTAAAAATAAAGAATAAAAGGTTAAAAAAAAAGAAAACATAATGTTTTCTTCTCCAATTGTTTTGATCTTCCCCGAACCACCATGGGAGGTTTTGAAGTTTTGGCTAACAAAGTTTCTTTGCATGTAAGCACCTAAACTATTCGTTTCTCTTAATTTTTATGTTTTTGAGATCGTTGGAACTAGTTCCAACTAGCTCGTACCTTCGTTTTTGAAATTGTTACAGATTTTGAATGTTGCCATTGATGAATTTTTGTGATTTTAGATGTTAAATGATTAATTTTAAGTATTAGTTGTTATTTATAAGTATTTTGTTAAGTAATTTTTAATGATTTAAATGTTTAGGGATTAAATTGCTAAAGTAATCATAATTCAAGGACTTGGTGTGAAATTGTTACAAATGTGGGCTGTAATGGATGCTAGTAACATTCGACTGGTATAAATTTTCAATAAAATTGGTTTATTTGCATGATTAGGACATAAGGACTAAATTGAATAAAAATGAAAAGTTGAGGGTAATTTTGTAAAATTTTCAAAAAGAACTAAATTGCATAAAATGAATTGGTTTTATTGTCTAAATTAATGAATTGAATGGAATTATTAATTTAGATCGAGAATGAGTGGAAATTCGAGGAGAAGAGAAAATTACCAAATAGCCCCTTTACCTAGTCTTTGCTACAAATTAGCCAGGTAATTTCGTATGAACTATAATTGCTTTAATGTTGCTTGGATTGAATATTATGTTTCTTTTATGTAAAAGAATCAATATGTACAAATATATCAATGCTATGATGAATTGACAATTATCGAGCCCAGTTTGAACCTTAGAAATATATAGGATAAAAATAACATGTCATTTGGGTTACCATGTTTTAGGTGCTGATCCTGAATGTCCTACTAATGGCTGAGGTCTGACATTTGTTGTGGATACTATACAGCTTGTGTGAGCATCATCATATAGCTTACATTTTGACCGTCAACTTGTGTGAGCAAACCTATTTCTCAGCTTGAGTGAGCAACGATGTAAAGGAAAAGGAAAGATTACGACTATATGTTTAGCACACTTTGTGTGAGCTTTCCCGCTTATGCGATGTTATTCTAAATGGTTCAACGAGCATGAAAAGGAAAAGAATGATAAGTGTTTAAATGTCTTATTTCATGAATCTATGAAAAGGATTGAAAATGAAATGTTCAATGAAGGTATATCTATGTTCATGAAAATGATGATTTCAAGCGATGTTGTTCATGTGTAATGACTTACCTTATGTTAATTCAAGTGAATTATGAGTTGATGCACTAACATGTGTTATTGATGATGCTTAGGCTTGTTCCAAGCTTATGGTTGGATTAAATCATACTTAATCTTAATGATATACATTGAAATAGTAAGTGTCCAAATGGAAATATGCTTATGTGCATGAAAAGGTTGTATGAATCAAAAGATATATTTTCTTATGAAATGGCTTATCATGTGGTTAATCCCAAAAGAGTTATGTATAAATGCACTAACTTGTTTATTGATGATGATATTAAGGCTTGTGTCAAGCTTGTGTAATTGGTTGATGTTTATGCTTATGTCTTGTATTATGCAAATGATACTGGGGAATGAAACGATAAGTTCATAATTAAGATGTAATATGATGATATAAAAGGGTTGATGAGTTAAAGGACTTAATTATATGTGAGAAATTTACTTATGCTATGGATGAATTTACCTATGTCATGAGTAAACACACTAATTCGTGAATTGATAATCTTATTGAAGCTTATTCTAAGTAAATGGAATGGAAAAATAAGTAAATGAAATGAAAAGTAAGTAAATGGAATGGAAAGTAAATGGAATGTTTTATAGTCTTATGAAAAGGTTAATAATTGTGTAACATGTCTTATAAATCCCATTATGTTAGGAATGAAAAATATATGTGATGCTGATGGACTTACTCATTTGTGAGTTGATGATATTGGCATGTATAACTTGTTTTGGTACCATTTGATGTTGGTTGGTTGGTTTGTTTCACTTTGGTACTTATAGATGCCATACTAGTATGTGTTATTTTGGCAATGTGTTAATGCATGTTTGAATGGCGAAAGTGGTATGTGATGAATTGATCTCAACATGATCAAGTTATAGTAAGTTTTGAAAATGGTATTGAACTAGATGTTTATGAATGAATTATGGTCAAGTATATACATATGTTTAGGTTAGTTTGAATGTTGCAATTGAGGTGCCTTGTAAGACATATTGGTTGAATGGTTATGAACTATTGAATTGGTCAATTTATGTTGGTTTTGGTTATGTTTTGATACCTTAGTTATATACACAAAAGGTCATTAAGTGAGTGCATGATTTCGTGGAGGGATTGGCTTTTTTTTTTGGAAATTTCACATCCACACGGCTTGAGACACGGACATGTGTCTCGTCTGTGTGTGCCTTGTAGGTTTTAAGGTTTGCAAATTAGGTTTTTGCTCGACCTAGTACACCGCCTGGTACACGGGCATGTGATCCAACTTCGAAGGTTACACGGGTATGGACACGGGCTAGGACACTGTCGTGTGTTCCTATTTCGATTGTTACACGGCCTGAGACATGGGGGTGTGTCTCAGCCATGTGAGTCACATGGCCTGGCCACACGACCGTGTGACCACTGTAGTTCAAATTTTCTAATCTTTTCATAAACTTTCCAAATGTTTCCAATTTAGTCTCGATATGCATGTAAATGAATTATTTATGCTATGTCTATGTTGATGCATGAGATGTATGTTTTAAACACTACAGTAAAATAGGTTTTTAGCGATGTTTTTTTGACAAGCGTCGCAAAAAACACCGCTAAAGACAATGCCGCTAATATTTTGCGGCATTTATGTAAAAAAAGCCGCTAAAGAACATGACTTTTAACAGCGTTTTTGAGAAAGCGTCGCTAAAGAACGTGACCTTTAGCGGCGCTTTTCATACAAATGCCGTTAAAGAACATGACCTTTAGCGGCGCTTTTCTCAAAAAACACCGCAAAAGAATGTGACCTTTAGCGGTGCTTTTTTCAAAAATGCTGCTAAAGAACGTGGCCTCTAGCGGCGCTTTTATCTAAAACGCCACTAAAGAACATAACCTTTAGCAGCACTTTTATAAAAAAAAAACGGCACTATATTTTAGCAGATTTCTAATATCCTATTTTCCTTCATATACAACCCTTCCTATAACATCAAATCCAACCAATAACAACAAATCTAAATGATACTTCAAAAATCCAACGAAAGATATATTATCTAAATTAATAAATAAAATAACAAAATATTCTTACAGTAATGTTAAAAGTTATGTTGTTAAAACATTCTTACAATAAGAAAATAAATGTCTAAGATAGTGGATTTTGCAATTGCTGAAACATCTTCATCATATTCTGAAGCTATAGCTGGAGTTCGTTGTATTTTCTGTTTTGCTCTGCTTCCCTCGCTGCTGCCTCCGCTTTAAGTTGAGCAATTTGCTCAACTGTGCTCGCTTGCATCTGAGCCATCTGGTCTCTTAACCTCTGAACTTCAGCTTGAGCTTGACTCCCCGAAGGCATGTATTGCTGCGAGCTGGATCCAAAATATTGGGTTGGGTTACCACCAGAACCTTGAAATCGAACCCGACCATACCTTTCAGGACCCAAAACTTTAGTAATAATTTTGTTATCAATGTCCTCAAAATTAACAGAACTATCACTCGAAGCAATCGCTTCATACTCCGCCTTTTTATCCTTTAGTTTATCCTAATAAATCAATCAAAGAGTTAGAAACGAAATATATAATAAAAACAAATGCAACATAACTTAACATTATTTAAAACTACTAACGATGAACATACCATTATAATTAAACCTGTATGATTAAACATTATAAATATTTAAAATAAATCAAATTTTATTAAGTAAATATACCATAATTTCTCCAGCTTCAGAAGTCATTGGAGATCATCTTTCTTCCTATGTGTAACGTCAAAAACTGAAGGCGTCCAACTTTTTGACCAGACGAGAGTTCCTATAATATAGTAGTAAAAATATTATTTAATAGAAAAAATTAATATTTGACACAATTAATAAATTCAAAATACCTCGGTCTCAGCTACAAAAACAAAACTTTTCGACCTTGCTGTGTGCGTGAATTTTTGTTTTTGCCTGCTGCTTGTTCCAACTCGCTCACGGTCCTATATTATGAAATTATTATTACGTATATAGACAATACTATAAACTGAAATAATTATAAGAGTTTGGAAGTACGTAATACCTCTCCTTTCTTTGGATTCTAGAATCTAACCGCATCTTCCCATTGGTACCTCAGCATTCCTGGCGGGACATTTCGTAATTTCTCTTCGAGGCTTATATCTTTCTTAAAATATTCTTTTTTTAAAGTGATTTTATGGTCTCTCTATTTTTTCTCAATGCCTTCTTGATATAAGCATCCGAGACCTCTAAAGCAAATCTCTCCTAAAAAACACAAGTTTAGAAAATAAATATAAACGAAACTTAAATCAAAATATTATAAATTACATTAATGTTTTGTTACCTTAATATTATCGAGAGCTTGATTTTTGTTACTATCAGGCATTTGATGCCATGATTCGTAGTTGATAGGCAACATATTGGCATTTTGTGCTATAATGCCCAAATATCCTACCAAAAGTCGAGTTTTTGATCCAACAGGCTGACCAAGATTGTTTCTAGATACTTTGACACGCTCAACATGATTTAACTCGTATAAATCTTTTAGTAGCGCACGTCTTCGAGTTCTGCGCGACCCATCGCTTTCAGCTGAAAAATGGTATATTATAATATAAGAATTTGAAAAATAAATTAATAATAAAAGTCAACACGCATGTAAATTAAATTTAACATTACTTTGAATTTCTGTAGGCTTGTTAGGTGTTTCTGGAACATTTGAAAATCCAATAGCAGTCTGTTGTTCACTGTTTGTTTCTTTCGAATTTGGATTATTCTGAACAATACTTAGATCTCGTAATCTTCTTCTAGGCATTTTTTCTGCAATACACATAAAATAGTTGAAATTTTAGTAACTAATTACAACAATAATAGTGCATATAAAATAGTTGAAATATTTAACAGTACTAAGATTTAAATTATAATATTACATATAATTAAAAATCGTAAAATCTTACTACATCATAATTCGTAAACATCTTCATCCGCATCCTGGCGAACCCATTGAAATTGTGTACTAGTACTAGGGATATTTTCATTTAAGTTTTGTTTTAGAAAAGGCAAAGTTTCTGATCTTTCGACGATGTCATCTCTACTTTCATTGCCCATGTCAAACAAGTCTCTAAGGGTGTTTCAAAGTACAACATACCAACCCTCATCAGTTGGATTTTTTGAATAAAAAACTTGTTTCACTTGAGAAGAAAATACATACGGCTCGTCTATCAATTGTTGTCCAGTGTGAATCAAGCGAGAGAAATTCACCATTATAAAACAAAATTGATCTTTTTTAATTTCGCGAGCAGTATTAACATCAGCCCAATCACATCGAAATAAGACAACTTTCCATTTGCCATAGTAATCCAACTCAATAATGTCAGTAAGAAGTCCATAATACTCCACATTTCCCTCAACAATATTACTGTCCCTGACACTAGCATAACTTGTAATTGAAGAATTAACAACAATTCCACAATTTTGAGTTCTCCTCAATCTCTCGTGATATTTTGTATGAAATCTGAATCGATTGATGAGGAAGGCACTATATCTTTTTACTACTCTATTCGGACCTTGAGAAAGCCATTTAACTTCATCATTGACGTCCTTCCCACTCCAAACCTATTGAAACGAAAGTAAATTGAGTAATTATAAATGTTATGAGAATACATTGTTATTTGTTAATGAAAGCTTCAATTGCATACCGTTTGGCTTAACCATTCATGATAAGATTCTGTGAATAACTTATTAATCTCTCGATGTTGTAATCTTTGGAAGTGTGAACGAGATCTCAAGATTTGTTTGTACTCATTATGTTAAAAAGAGGTTTAATTGGTTAGAAGACGAACAAATTAAAAAGATGAATATTTATCAAATTCTAGAACTTACTTGCGTAATGGTTCAATTGAATCGTGGTGAAAAAGAACATATAGATGTGCTTGTACCCAAGATTTATCATCTAATTCTGCAATTTCAACTTTACCGATTGGCTCTCCATAACTTTGAAATAAATAAGTTTCGGCCAAGTTATGATCAGTGAGCCCAACATTTCTACTTGGTTTATTCAGTCTTGTTTCAACATTTTCTAAATATCGAGAACAGAAAGTCATACACTCCTCTTCCAAGTAACCTTCAACAATTTATCCTTTTAGATAACACTTATTACGATAATAAGACTTCAATTTGCATAGGAACCTAAACACGATATACATCATTATCAAAAGTTGTAACTAAAGGTATAGAGGTGAATGATTGAATACTTTACAAATAAATTAGCACCTTTCTATAGGATACATGCATCGATAGAAAACCGGTCCACCAAGTATTGCTTCATGAGGGAGATGGATTAGCAAGTGCACCATAATAGTGAAGAAGAAAGGTAAAAAGATCTTCTCCAATTTGCATAAAGTCAAAGAGACTCGATCTTATACTTTTTTAAGTTCTTCAACATTCAAAACTTTGCCACAAATAGCTTTCATTATATTGGATAGTTCAATTATACAAGACGTCACCTTTTTTGACATACAACATTGTAAAGCAACTGACAGTAAATCTTGCATCAAGATGTGATAATCATGTGATTTTAAAGAATATAGTTTTCGATCTTTAAAACTTACACATCGAGATATATTTGATGCATATGCATCTGAGACCTTTATAAGTTCTTCGTTCATTTTGTTAAGTAACTTATAGAACTTCATCGCTTCTTCATTTAGCTCTTCATCAGGTACACTTCTTCCCGTTTTGGCAAAAACATTTCCACCAATATTACAATCTTCGGATGCAATAAAGTCAAGTGGAAACGGTTGCAAACCATGACTGTGCATATTAAATGCATCCCGCAACATACCTTCCATGGCATTTTCTCTAACATACTGATGGTAAGCAATATGAGGATAAGTCAGATTAGATGTTCTACTAGGTGTACACTTTCCATGGTAAATCCATTTTTTATACCCCGGAATAAAGCCATCAACAATTAGATGTTCGTAGACAACTTCACGAAAATGCCAATTGATGTTGCCTCACTTCTTACACGGGCAAAGAATCATATTCTCTTGGCTTGCATTTTGAAATGCAAAATTTAAAAAAGTTTGTACTCCATTTCGATAGTCGTTGCTTACCCTTGACAAATTCATCCAACTCTTATCCATTTCATTGTTCTTGAAGTCTAAAGTTGACAATAAATTGCGGTTACTAAAATAGATAATAGATATCAAGTATAAAGTATCTAATGGATGTAAACTAATTCAAGGAAGTTGCGGGATTTTCAAGTGTATATTTATGTATTACGTAAATTAAGTAAGTTTTGTAAGTTATGTAAGTTATGATATGATATACATTTATGTAATGTATGTAAGTTATGATATGATATATATTTATGTATTATGTAAGTTATGTAAGTTATGATATGATATATATTTATGTATTATGTAAGTTTTGTAAGTTATGTAAGTTATTACATAATTAATCCAAATTATGTAATTTAAAAAATTGTGTATAAAAAGTTGAAAACCGTATAAGATGAAATGTCAACTTTGTTCTATGAAAAAGAAATAATAAAAATAAAATTTGACGATGTGAAAAATTACATGGAAAAAAATTATTTTAATTAATTAATATTTAAATAAATTATTTTAGTTAAATAATATTTAATTAAATTAATCCAAATTATATAATTTAAAAAAAATTGTGTATAAAAAGTTGAAAACCGTATAAGATGAAATGTTGATTTTGTTCCATGAAAAAGAAACAATAAAAATAAAATTTGACGATGTGGAAAATCCCATGAAAAAATTTATTTTAATTAAATAATATTTAAATAAATTATTTTAATTAAATAATATTTAAATAAATTAATCCAAATTATATAATTTAAAAAATTATGTATAAAAAGTTGAAAACCGTATAAGATGAAATGTCAATATTGTTCCATGAAAAAAAATATTAAAAATAAGATTGAACCTTGTTTTAATATGGTAATGGCATTATCGACTAACACTATCATTCGTGACATGTACTATAGTCTATATATAGACATGTGTTTCGCTTTTATTTGACAAATCACATGTGCAGTTAAAATATAGATGTACAATAGTCCATACTTAATTTAATTTATATTTTACAAGTCATCTTTTCTTAAATACATGTTAAAGCATTGTGTGAACATCCGTATTTAGCTTAAAAGCTATGGTTTATTTTGAATAAAAAGTTTAACTTAAATGATAAAATGAATGATAATATTTGTGATAAAACGGACGCGAATATTTCAATAATAATTTAAAATTAATTATAAAAATATATAAAATATTTTATTAAATATTTGTATAGGAGATGGGACATATGATACTAATAATTAAATTTAACAAAAATCGTGATAGAAATATGGAAATATTAAATCACAAATTACAAAAATAGGTAGAAAAAATTCATGTGGCAAGCATACATGTAGCGAGGTATAATATTATTAAAAGGTTGCAAATTGAGCAAAAATGATCCCTTTTACAGTATTAATGTAGGTAAGAACATAGGCATTGGAACCAGTAGCAAAGATCCCCAAGCGAAATGAGGCAAATGAAGTGGAAGTTGGTGTACATGTGCAAACATGTGTGTGATATCTAGAAACTGTCGATTTTAATCTCAAGGTCGAGAAAGGTATATATGATAAATTTTGATGAACCAAAGTTTTGTACTTGATGACTTGTAAATTTGGGTATTATTATATCTATATATTATAGAGGAAAACAATGACAAACAGTTCATCGACAGCGTAACAAGTCTCTAAGGATAAACAACATAAGCAAATTAAAAAAAATAATCTAAGGATAAACAACATAAGTTAAAAACATGATCCATTAATGATCCATTAAAAAATAATCTAAGGATAAACAAGAATAGTAATTTAAAAAACGAAAAAATAAATAAAAGATTAACTAACCTTCTGGTTATCTAGGCTTTCTGTGTATTTGAGTAGTATTTGTAGTTTGTATTTGATTTCTTAGATCTCGAGTGGTAACTGATAGACCAGTTGAAAGCTTCGGCTCTTTTTGCTATTGCTGATTTGATCCTGCCCAATCCAACAATTCCAACTGATTTACCGCTAAACTGGAAGAGTCGAACAATAGTAAATAAAATGAAAAACAAAAACGAAGAACAAAAACGAAGAGAACGATCTAATTCAAGCTAGGTACAGAGAGTTCATATACACATTCACCAAAAGGACATCATGTGGCATCTATTATGGATAAACTCAATAAACAAACCAATGAGCTAGGCAAAAAGAAGTCAGTGCTAGAGATCTTAGTGGCAAACAAAGAAATTTTAGTACTAGAATTTATTAGATTAAATTTACAAGTTTAGGGTTAATTATTTATTTTGGGTTAATTATTAGATTAAATTTACAAGTTTAGGGTTAATTATACTTTAAACTTTAAACTATATACTTTAAATACAATTTAATTTAATTAGGTCATTTAAAAATAAAATATAAGTAGACAAAATAATTTTTGTGAATCGATTAACTCTAACAAATTGCTTAAACATTTTATATTTTAATATTTTTCGGGAAATAGTTGTTTTATTAAAATCAAATCATTATGATAAAAACTTAAAAAAAAAAGAAATAACGTTTCATTTTAAATAACTTTTCATTTTAAAAATAACAAAAATAATATACCTGGCGAGGTATATTAGCCCAATATGAGAGGGTGAAGTTCCTTGGTGAGAGATTTATGTTATTATCCTTGCAATGCTTATGAAAGAGTTAACTAAAAGGACATAAGCAGTCGCACGCCTCCATAATAACCTTCGTTTTGCAACCGATTGACCTTCTAAGTAAAAAAAATTGTGTTTCAGCCCATTTATATCGAACATGCAATGTAGATATCTATACCTATGAATGCAAGTGGAACCAGACATAATACAAGGGGAAATCTCATTACTAAAGCTCAAAAAGACTAATCCAAAAATAATGTTGCTTGCATTCAATAATTTGTCAGATTAAATGATAATACATAAAAGACAAGCATACATGCATACATACATACATATATGAGATTCATATAATGAAGTTAAAAATCTCATTACTAAAGCATCGAAAGAAGAAACAAAGCAAAAGCATGTGGCTTGCATTCCATAACTTGTCAGATGAAAGATAACACATAAAAGACAAGCATACATCCATGTGACTTGCTTTCAATCATATTAAAGATAACACATAAACAACAAGCATACATACATACATACATGCATGCATACATTCTTATATACATACATATATGAAATATATATTAGCATCAGAAAGCCCAAACTGCAGAACCAATCCTAAACACTTCACCAACACATGGTAACCATTAACTAAAGAATTTCTCGTATATAATCTACAACAGGTACCACAAACAAATTACTCTTCTCAAAGAGTTCTAAATCATAATCTTCAACACTTGAATTTACAAAGAAGAAAAAAAATTGCAATCAACAACAGAGCATTACATCTCCCACTTTAAATCAAAAAACTGTTATGGAATCCATCTTATATAATTAAAATGGGGTGCAAAATTAATTCCAAATCAAAACTCAAAAAATATCAATTATATCAAACTAGATTCAATAAAAACCCAACAAATCTCAATCTAGGTATCTTCTGAATCCCCTGAAAATGCAAATGCTATTGATTAATTACCAAATTCAATTTTGCTTCCATATTTCATTTCAAAACTATATATTATATTGTTCACAACTAATTTTTAAAAAAGAACATGGCTGTCAAGTGTCACATTTTAGAGATAAATAACAAAAAAAGAAGCCAACATGCTTCCATGCTCGTGAACCTGCTGCAGATTACCTATTCTTTATCATCCTCTTTTGTCTCCTTTAAACATTTTTCTCAACTATGTCCTCGTGGGCACCTCTTTTCCTAATATTTGCGAATGCAAGATACAAAGAAGATTCGCATAAAAAATATTTTGGAAAATAGATCGAGGTGAAGGGTTATGGGAAAACTACTGATATTTTTAGCAGAGCAAATCAAAGGGACTTTGGCAAAAATCAAAGGTATTTTGATTTGGGGATTTTGGGAAATCGATTTGAGGATATCGAATTGGGGGAACTTTTAGAAGATTTGGGGATTCAGGGTTTGGGGAAACAGAAGATCGGGGTAATATGAATTGGGGAAAAGTAAAGGAAATTTGGGGCTCCAAAAAATTACGTCGTTTTCAATCTATTAATAGATGTTTGTGGCGTTTTTTTTATGAAAATGACGGTAATTCATATCTTCTACGGCATTTTTATAAAGCGCCACTAATAACAAGGCTATAAACGATGCCGTTTTGCATTCTGTTAATAGATGTTTGTGCCATTTTCTGGTGCAAATGCCGGTAATTCACATTTTTTGCGGTGTTTATAAAAGCGCCACTAATAACAAGACGCCGTTTTGCAATCTCTTTATAGATGTTTTGTGGCATTTTCGGTGAAAACGCCAGTAATACATACCTTTTTGCGGCGTTTTTTAAAAAGTGCCACTAATAACAAAGCTACAAAACGGTCTCGTTTAAACTATTAATACATGTTTGCGACGTTTTTGTTGAAAATGCCACTAAGTATGCAGTATAAAGCCCAATAATTTTTCCTTTCTTTCTTTTCTCTTTTATTATTATTATTATTATTATTATTATTATTATTTACTAAAATGGTTAAATTTTAATTTGGTCTCTCTAATGTGTTTAAATTTCAGATTGATTTGTATATACTTTAATTTTTAATATCATTTAGTCTATATATTTTTATAATATTATTAATCAATCCAAATAGTTAATATTATTAACTTTTTGATTAAAACATTACATGGTAATATATAATTTGAATATTGAATCTTCGAGAATAGAGATTGAAATGTGGTTTCCCATTTTTTTTAGGTTTGTGTTGTTCTTTTACATTAATATCTATATATATACACATCAATATATATCCATATGAAATTTATTCTTACGGTTTATAGTTTTAGGATTTAGGATTTTGTATTTAAAGGTTTAAGGGTTTTCTGTCTATAGTTTAGGGTTTTATGATTTAGGATTTAAAAGGTTTAGGGTTTAGGGTTTAGAGTTTTAGGATTTACAATTTTGTATTTAAAGGCTTAAGGGTTTAGTGATTTGGGTTTAGACTTTTAGGATTTAGGATTTTGTACTTAAGGGTTTAAGAGTTTAGTGTCTATAGTTTAGGGTTTATGGTTTAGGATTTAGGGTTTAAGGTTTAAGATTTACAATTTAGGATTTATGATTTTGCATTTAAGGGATTAAGGGTTTAGTGATTCGGGTTTAGGGTTTAAGGTTTAGAGGATTTAGGATTTTGTATTTAAGGGTTTAAGGGATTGTTTATGGGTTTTCTTGACTAGGCCTTTTTGTCTCTCTTGCTAATGGAAGTCAGTTTTCTACCGTTCCAATAAATATAACCACTCCACTACGCTAAGCATTCCTCTATGTAGTGCTTAATTTTTTTTTGCAGCGTTGTGCTTAATTTTTTTGCGAGCATAGTTAAGAAAATTGGGGCGTTGTGCTTAAATTTTTTTGCAGCGTTTTTCAAAAAGCACCGCTAATGGTCGATCTATAGCGGCATTTTTCAAAAAGCGCCGCTAATGCCACTAAAGCTTAACATAAAACGGTGGTATTGTGCTTATTTTTTTTACGGCGTTTTTCAAAAAGTGCTGCTAATGCTCGACCTATAACGGCATTTTACAAAAAGCGCCGCTAATGCTCGATCTATAACCACGTTTTTTAAAAAGCATCGCTAATATTAGATCTATAGCGGTGTTTTCCAAAAAGCATCGCTAATGCCACTAAAGCTCAACATAAAATGACGGCGTTGTGCTTAATTTTTTTGAGGCCTTTTTCAAAAAGGCGCCGCTAGTGCTCGATCTATAGCGGCTTTTTTTATCCAAACGCCACTAAAAACCTATTTTGTTATAGTGAAAGTTATTTTTTTAGGTAATGCTCTGTATCCGTATTCCAGCAATGGTTACGGGTTAGGGGTGTTACATTCACTGAGCTCGTTAAGCTCACCCATTCCCTTCTTAAACTTTGCAGATTAGTTGTGTGCCGGTGTGAGCGGTGTGGTTTTCGGGAGGTGATCCAAGCAAGTCTATTTTTTATTTCGTAGGTATTCTATATTTATTAACATTTTGGGGAATGAGGCAATGTGCTAGACTTGTTAGAGCCATGTTGATTTCTAGACATTTTACCGGTTTTTGGTTCAGTTTATAAGGACTACATGTTATTGTTATGTTTGGGTTCATGGACATCAGGATGGATTGACGTTACTTGGTCGAACACAATTTTGCAATATTGAACTGTTAATTAGGCTGTTGAATGATTATTTGTTGAAGTAATTGATGTATGATGTTTAGGAACTAAATTGGAATGGATTAAATGCTTATGTATGCTGCATTTTTGTATCTTGGAGCAGAGGTATCGATATTAGGGCTTTAAAAATGATACCTCTATATTTTTTGAAAGTGCATGAAGATAGGATAGAGAATTGGTATCGTTACCTCGACCCGAGTATCGATACTTGAGGTAAGTTTATCGATACCTTACGAAAGGTACCGATAGTTTTCGACACTTTGAAATTTGGCGAGAAACAGAATGCTAGTTTGGTATCGATTTTCTTGGTGGTATCAATACCACTTAAGGAAAATATCAATACCATAGGGGTGGTATCGATACCTACGTAACATTTTTGGGAAAATTTGCTAAGTGATCCCAATGCTCGAGTTATGTACATTTTATGTTTGTTTGCTGTATGTTAGTATGATTAAACACTAAACTAAGTTGTCATGACTTGATATTCTCATAAATGCTAGAGTAATTAAAGTAAAACAAAACTGCATGTATTTCAATTATGATAATTACGATGAAATCGATGTGAGACGATGATGTAGCATTCTAGTATTCGGGCTTGGCGACCAGGCCGAGTATGGGGTGTAACATTGTTAGCATTAATCACCGGGAAAACTTGTGTGTCTCACCTCCTCCGTAAATTTTGGCTATTTTAAGCTATCTTTTGATGAATTTTCATTGCCAAAAATGCCCTTGCACGGGCCTTGGGTGATTGGTGGACCGGGTAGACAAATACTAACAAATACTACACTTTTTGTCCAAGTTTGTCCCCTTAATGAAGGTGGTATTGTGATACCAATAAGTGGATATCACGATTCCTCGGGCAATATTGAACCTTGGGCTCCTCCTTAGAAGGTGGATATCATAATATCACTGAATGGAGTCTTTAATCTTATATACTGTTGGAGGTATCGTGATCCCAAGGTGTGGATATTGCGATACCCTTGCCCTTGGTGCCATTCTCGCTTGTTTTCAACCTCCAACACGTCTCTACATCACTCAATCACACTTTAGGCCTCCTAATGTTGCTATTGACCAATTTGGATAACAAAATGGGCAAAAATTAGACATTTCCACTTATTAACTAAAAATATAAAAATAACGAAAAACTACACTAAAGACGCTATTTTGCTTGAGAAAAAGCTGCTTAAGTACGTCAGAAGAGCCTAATTTATCACATCAATTTGTGGTAGATGACTTATACAACACTGAACACAGGCTTATGGGGTGAAATTGTGAGAAATGATCAGGATTAGGGACTTTCAACATAAGAACTAATAAAGTGTTATTGAAATTTGACTTCATAACTTTCCCAGAAAAAATTGATTAACCCACTCACATATTACCATACTAATTAAATCTCACTGATTATGAAAGAAAAGTGCCTGAAAACCATCACTCCCCGGAGCCTTCAAAGGAGGCATATCAAAGAGAGCTGCTTTTAGTTCAACATCTAATACCTCTTTCCTTAAAACTGAGCATCACATTGCTTAAGACTAGAAAAAGAACTGGTAGGTAAATTACTCATGGGCTCAAGTTACTCCCCATATAGCTTATGAAAGAATCTAAATGCTTCTAATTAAAGAGTTGTAGTATCATAGATCCATTCACCACTATTGTTTTTCAAAGCATGAATACGGTTTTATTTCCTCCTTTGTATGGTACGATAGTGAAAGAACATGGTATTCCAATCACCAAGTTTAGCCACTTGCACCTGGATTTCAGCTTCCATAAAAGTTCCTCATGGTGAAAAACACTCTCTAACTCTTCACTAACTTCTAACTCAGACTGAGCAAGCAAACTAGAATTAGAAAAATCCATACTTTTTTGGATACTTGATAACTTATTCATAAGATGCCTTTTCCTAGTCCCAATGTGCCCATAAACCGATTAATTCCACTCATTGAGATTTGAGGCTAAAATAGAAAGGGATTTTTCCAAATTACCATTAAACCCCCACTTACCTTTAGCAAAATTTGAAAAATTCAGATGCTCTAACCACCCAGCTAGGAACCTAAAAGGTCGCTCTTTGGGTAATTTAAGTTTTGGCCTTAAAGATAAGAGAAACGACCTATGATCAGACTTAATTATAGGGAGATGCAAAGTTGAACTGTTAGATAACTCATTCATCCAATCATCGTTTGCAATAGCTCTGTCAAGCCTCTAAAAAATCCCCCATCTACACCATGTGAAGGGTGGACCTCTAAAACTAAATCCTAGAGAGCAGAAGAATCACTAAAATCACCAAAGAGAGCACACCTCCTCCCCTAGATCAACCACCTTTCTTTTCACATTAAAAAATGATGGTGGTAATGTCTCTAATAGCAAGCTAAGGAACATCCCCTAGAGGAATAGTAGCAAGTAAACCTTCCCAGAGAGGTTCCCATTTTCGCTTGTCAATACTGCCATATACAAAAGTGATAAGAAGGGGCATTTGGTGAAAATGACCAAAGACTCGTACAACAATAAATTGAGGATGATTGTGGAGCACCTCAACCTGAACTGATTCCTTCCAACCAACCTAGATCCCTCTAAAAAAACCAACAGCCTCAACAAAATGGAAAAATTACAACCCCAGTTTGGCAATAATATTATTAGCTTTTGTACCACTAACTCTTGTTTCCAAAAGACTAATGGTATTTAGTTAATACTCCCAAAAATACTCGTGAAATTTATGAGGAAATTTTAATTTGGCACAACCTTGACGATTCCAAGAAAAAATTGAAAAATTCATAATAAAAAAAATCAGGAAAAAGGAATAAATACTAACCATTATTGGTTAACAGCTGAACCATTTTCCAGATCATTCCTATTCCAAGGAAAATCGCCGATATTACCTGCCACCTCAATTTGAGAATTAATAAGCTTAACCATGGAATTCATTAAGTCCAAAAGTGGCACACGTGAATTCCTAGTAGCCTTGAACCTTTCAGTGCTACCTAGAATAGTCTTGTTAAATAACTTGTCATTTCTGTTTAAATCAACTGTTCCACCAAACCTACATCCTCCACCAATAGGAGTACCCTTCCTTGACCCTAAAGAATTATTTCCCTTTAAGGATTTCCTACAGGCAGAATTTGAATTTACCTTGAAATTAATCGTCGAATACCTTCCCAAATCAAGGACTCTATCCTGTAATGGGATCTCTGACCCTACCGGTCCTGCAAAAATTGGGTTTGTATGAATCATAGAAGGAGAGACTAAACCTAACGAATTAACTTGCCCTTCATCACCATCAACATCTCTAATTGCAATAACATTTACCAATTTAATAGCATCATAAGAATCAATCAACATTATATCATTTTGGGTCTTGTTCGAATGATCCACTATGTTAACGGCCAGACTTGATTCATTGGGAAAATAGTTTGCTTTCCTAAGGCTTTAACTGAAGACACCTTAATGAAAGTAGTTAACCTGGTAACATTTAAAAGATTCCCCTCATCAGCAGGCCCAATCAGTGTAGTATGGCTCAATCAACCAACTATATCTTTATCCTTCCCTGGTAGGCCCCCAACCCTTTTTTTTTTCCACTTAAATTTTCTTGAATAGTCTTTTTTGAATTAACCCTAATCAAGGATTGAAACCCTAAAATTTCCTCCCCTCCACTACTTAAATCTCCTTCATTTTCATCCTAGACAATTAAGGTATTAAATCTGGAGCCCGCCGTTACAAATCCCTTTTTTTTTCTATTAGATATCTTCAATTCTCCCTCAGATTGCACCAAACTCTCCTTTCCATAATCATCCAAGGATTGTAGGATTTCAACCCTTCTGACGAATTGTTAACAACCACCGATAAGTCACTAGCCTATTTCTTCTTCTTCATTAGATTCTTAGTTGTTGCGAAGCTCGGGCAAGCCTTTTTCGTGTGATCATACCTTCCACAACAAAAACATACCACCGAAAGTGATTCATACTCCACCGTATGCATAGTGTCGTTTATCAATACCTAAGAAATTTGGGGTTTATCAAGGTTTACATACACAGTCATATGAGCGAATTTACCCTTCAGACTGCTGTCTGTGTTAAAGTCCAATTTTGCCACTTTCCTGATTAGTCCCCCTCAATCTCTTCAAGTACTTTCTATTTGTACAGAAATCCTGAAAGACCAAGGATTTTGATCCAAGCCTGAACAATACCTGGATAGGGCTACAACGGATTAAAATATGTTGTCTAAGGTAGCACTATACGATATTGTCCAAACATAATCCACGGTCCCTTAGTAAGAACTTTTTCAAAGTCATCTTTATTTTGGAATTTTGGTAACTAATAGCCATTTTCTGTGTCCATTAACTGAAATGGAGAAGTTGGTCACCACAAAATACTCACTCTATTTTTCAGAACATTGTATCTGAAGGAGTGTCCTAGAAGCTTGAGGACCATAATAGTGGCTATGTCTTTGAAAAACAACTGGTTGGCTCTTTTAGAAAAGCTTAATGCAGAGATTCCATTAATAGAAGATTTGGTGATATCCCTATCTAAGTGTTAGAGTATGCCCAAAGACCGATCATGAGATGATTGTAATAACATACTTGTTTTAACTTGTTTATTAATATAAGGCATTACCATTATTATTTCAGTGTCTTTTCTATGTATATAAATAAACTGTTTTATAATAATGTCCTGAAAATAATATGATTATTCTTAAAAGGTCCTTAGTCGAGTATTATTGTGGACTTGGACAACAATAATGTGTTAAGACTGACATGTAGTTTATTGATGACAAAGTGTTGTCATTGACATAGGGATATCAAAATTAATACATGAGTATATGTTAGAGAACGACGTATTGGACTGGCTCGCTATGAGTATGTTTCTTGGATTATTATATAATAGTCACAACATTATTCATAGTGATAACTATGTATACAATCCTTAGACTTGAGATCATTATTGTTCCAACATAGTGAGTCATATATTTTGATACAGTCAAACTTCTACTGTAACAGGTTGTACTATAAAGACAAATGTTGGGAATGCCACAATCTATGTAGTGGGATATGATTGATCAAGATAGGATTTATCCCTCCTACATAATGGGAGCAATATCTTAGGCCACTTGATGAAGTGAGACTAGAAATGCATGGCCATGCTCAAATAAGTTAATATGAAATATTACACTTATTTGTTTATTGTAGTCTACTTTGGGTATCAAGAAACATGATATTGGACTTTGCAAGTGTGACTATTACACTTATGTACATATATATGTACGAATTTGTTGTACAAGAATAAAGAACATAATTAAAATAAATGTGTGAATTGGATTCATATAAAATATTAATAATGATCTGTTTACTGAAATTATTAAAATAAAGTATTATAATAATTAATTTTGGTCAAACATAAAATATATATGGAAATTAATATCCTTCTAGAAAGGATATAACATTGTGATATTTTCATATATATTCTGGCACCAAAAAGGGGATCCCATTTTTTTGGGGATATTAAATAAAAGGAATCATAAAAAAAATCCTTAGGGTGCAGAAGAGTGTTAACCAACATTAACCACAAAAAGAAAAAAAAGAACCTAGGTCTAGAAGCTGCATTTCTTTTCGAAAAAACTCTCTGAAATATTTAGTGGGAGTTTTTGTTTGTTTATTCGTAATGGGGTGGACTACATAAAAGCCGGGACAACTCTATTGCGGCTTTGGATTAGCAGCGTGCGAATAGGATTAAAACATCAGTGGTTCCTTCCTATTTTTCAGAGTACGAAAGGTATATTTTTCAAACCTTTTCTTCCCGATTCATTCCTCGTTCATGGATTCCTGGTTTGGATTGCCGTAACAATTTTTTCGCTACGCCATGGGGCATTCCAGAGATCCAACAGTTGTATCAAAGCCACTTGTATGGTACAGATACGAGATTAAATTCAATGGTTGATGCAATTGTATAATATGCATGTTGTTCGTTTCGACTTGTTCAATCTGTTATATGTATTTTTGATGCATGTAATCTATTTAACAAAAAAATGCGGTTGATTAATACACTATTTGTTAAGGGTTAAATAATACGTTTAGGAGTAGTGGGGTTTTTATTGAAGTTAACAGTTAACTTAATGGAATTTTTGAAAGGGAAAAATAGTTGTTCCAGTAATCCTATTCGAAATTTTACTTGTTCGACAAGATCTGTACCGCGAGGGGGGAGGGCCTTCGTAGTACACACAAATCCCCATATTTGCCACTATTCTATTTTTAACAATCGAATAAAGAGTAAAACATAACATATTTTATTTTACAAGTATGTTGTATGTTGTATGTTACAGTTGATTTGCACGGTGTTTGGAAATGCATGGTTATAGCCCGATAACCCATTTATTTTATTATTTTAAAAGGTTGTAAATATTATAACTACGACCTGCATGTCGTGCTTTACTATTTTTCTCTTGTATTTCTCTTCTCATCTTACTCCCTTGTATGTAAAACAAGTTTCTACAAATTGTAAATTACACGAGTTGTTGTGGGCAAGGCAAGAAGAAAGATGGGCCAACTAAAGTAGACAAGAAGCTTATGAAGCTACTTACACCTTTAGGTTTCCTTTTGGTTCTCCCATTGGCTTGGGAGGAACCACCCTAGTTTATGGACTATAACTATTTTATTTGTTTACTGCTTCATTTATTCATGTATGAGATGCTGTGGATGTCTAAAACATGCCAAATTTTAAGTATGTGAAAATTTGATAACTATAAACAACATTAATTGATGAGATCAATTAAAGGATTAAATGAACTAAAGTAGACCATAATTGGTGAGATGCAACCTTAATAAAATTCCCTTAATCAAAATATTAAGTCAACGTTGTATTCCAATCATTGCCCTCGTTAAGGCCTCGATCGATACTATGTAGGTTTTGCTAAAGTGAAGTACTAGTATCTATCTTGGTTAAACACGAAGAATAAGCAAGTGATATTTGCTAGTTAAAACATTGGTCAGTGACTTCACTAGGTTACTCTAATAGGATTAGAAACTAGAGGCAAGTAATTTGGATAAATTATAAGATGATTAGAACAAGAATTGTTCACCTAATATTTAGGAGTTACATGTGATGTAATTAACACATGTTGCTTACCTAAATAACCATAATCTTGAGAGTAAAACCAAAGCTAACTCAAGAGGAGGTGAAATATGGATCCTTACCTACTAGAAAAACTTTTGAGAAAGTCTTTCCGAAATTAAATTATGAGGGTTATTAATTTTGAATAAAATAGTGGGAGCATCATTTAATAAATCCTTTTAATGATTAATATAAACTTGGTAAATTTACTCACTCACATATTTCATTGTTGTAGATACATTATGGCTGCAAACACAAATTCACTTTCATTGAGAAGGACAAATTGAATGGTTTGAATTTTCTTGACTGGTTTCGTAACTTAAGGATTGTCCTCAAACAAGAACGGAAATTATATGTCATTGAAAAAACCATTCCTAATGAACCACCTAGTAATGCCTCGAAGGCTGATAGAGATGTTTACAAGAAGCATCTCGATGATATGGTAGACATTGGATGTCTTATGCTTGCCACTATGAATCCTGAGCTTCAAAAGCAACGTGAAGACATGGTTTCTTATGATAAGATCGAGCACTTGAAAGAACTTTATCAGGGCAAGCACAGCAAGAGAGCTTTGATACCTCTAAGGCCATTTCCCAATGTAAGCTGGTAGAAGGAAGCCCAATAGGACCTCATGCTCTTAAGATGATATGCTATAATGAAAGCTTATCTAAACTTGGATTTCCACTAAGCCAAGAGTTGGCCACTAATGTTATTCTGCAATTGTTGCCTGATAGCTATTGTAACACCCCTAACTCATATCTATCGTCGGAAAAAGGGTTACAAGGCATTACCAAATAACATATCCCATTCACATATATTTATACATTCATTATCAAAAACCATTCGCATTGTCCCTTATAAGTTTCTACGAGACCTTAAAACATGCTTAAGAATGGTTCGGGAATAAACCAATCACAATTAAAAATTTTCGAACACTTAGAAAAATTTTACATTCCTAGGTCACATGCCCGTGTAAGCAGGCCATGTGCCTCACACGGCTACCAGATACGCCTGTGTCCTAGGCCATGTGAAAATAGAGCATACATACTGACTTATACCATACGGCCGGAGACATGCCTGTGTGCCTTGGCCGTGGTCGAAACTGACTTGGGTCGCACGACCAACTACATGCCCGTGTGTCTAGCCCGTGCTCAAGACTGACTTCAATTTGTAGGGCTACCCTAGGGGACTCATAGCCTTTTAACATAGTTGTGTGTTGTACACGGCCGAGACACATGTCCGTGTCTCTGCCCGTATGGAAAAAATAGGCCATTTGAAAAGCCAATTTGCCACCCTACAATCATGCATATAAATTAACCTATTTGGTACCATTTCAAGTCATTTATAAGCAACCAAAACCTACCAAAACATATACATAACATACCATATATAATCAACCCTTTCAACTAATCATTTCCATATTCAAATTATAGCAAATCATTATGCCAAAATCATCACAATTTACCATTACTCAAAAATTGATAACTAATTAAAACAACATCCATTTAACTATATCTACCACTATGGTAAACATACCAAAATGACACAGCCTATACATGCCATATACCATATATACAAGTTTTAAAAAGTACCAACAAATGATCGATACTGTGACGATGCTTCTGACGATCCTCGAGTCCAAGCTAGCTTTGATTATCTATAAAACATAGACAAATAATACATAGTAAGCTTAATAGCTTAGTAAGTTCATAATTAAGCAATTCAATTCATCAAATAAATATAATTCAATTTCCTACCATGTCTCAAAACATGATTCATTAGCATCTCATTAATCTTTCTCAACAAAATGCTCAAATAAGTTTCGTGCGTACCTGTACCATCTCGTACTAATATCTTCCATAAACAAGTCATTCTTTTATCCATTGAACCATTAGGGAAAGAAATCGGTCACTCACGAATCACAATAGATAAATACCTATACCATGGCCCGTAGCCAAATCAAGGTAACTTATCCCGGAGTACTTATACCATGGCCCGTAGCCAAATCAAGGTATTATTCGCACCCGAAGTGCTGATATCATGGCCCGAAGCCAATGCATTAACTTAATGACATTACATTATAATCATCACTATACTTAAAGTTTAACCGAGAAGTTTCGATTGTCGATTTCATCATTGAACACTTCGGCATAGTCTTATTCAGATTTCAAACATTATCCACAATCTCATAAACACATTTTATGCAATATCAAAGCATATAACATTCATTTATAATGAAATGAACACCTACGAACTTACCTTGGTTGTAGAAACAACGAAACTAGTTGATTAATCAAGTATTTTGTTCTTGCCTCAATCTAAGTCTGAGTTCCTCTTTTCTTGATCTATATGTATTCAAAATTAACTCATTTAATCACTTATTCATTCAATTTCATCCAAAAATATGTATTTGGGCATTTTTGCACTTTAGCTCCTAAACTTTCACATCTATTCAATTTAGTCCCTATTTCTCAAATACAAGAAATTCAAAGAATTCAATTTAACCCATGCTTGGCCAAATTACCATAGTGCCCCTAGAAGCCCATATTTTTCATCTATTTCACAAATCAACCCCTCAATTTACACATTTCTCAATTTAATCCCTAATATGCATTTTTACTCAAAATCACTTTACAAAACATGTATATTCAACACCAAACCTTCATAATTCACCATCAAACATCCAAAAACACATGAATTTATCAATGGAAAATTTCAAAATCATCAACACTTTAAAAAATTGAAACATGGGCTAGCTAGAACATGAAACAACGATCACAAAAACATAAAAATCATCAAAAACAAATAAAAACACATACCTAATTGCATCAAGTTGCCTTAGCCGAATGAAAAACCTATTTTCTCTTCTTGTTCTTCAATTTTCGGTGCATGAAGATGGAAAATAATGTTTTAATTCACTTTGTTTTATTAATATTAACATGATTTAACAAATACCAATATTAACCTTTAATAAACCATTATAAAAACATCTAATATAAGGCCATTTATGTCCATCTCCACTATCAATGGTCTAATTACAACATAAGGACCTTTCATTTAATAAGCCATAGCATTTAGGCACTTTTAACTTATAGCATGCAACTTTTGCATTTTACACGATTTATTCCTTTTCTCAAATTAACCACTTAAACAATAAAATTAACTCACGAAATTTTCACACATACATACTTACATGCTATAAACACCAAAAATAATATTAAAATATTTTTGGCTCAGATTTTGTGGTCCCGAAACCATTGTTTCGACTAGGGTCTAAATTGGGTTGTTACAATTCTCCCCCCTTAGGGATTTTCGTCCTAAAAAATCTTACCGTTGAACAGATTCGAATACTGTTGTCTCATTGCAGCTTCGGGTTCCCACGTAGCGTCTTCAACCCCGTGTTTATGCCATAACACTTTCACTAAAGAAATTTTTTTATTTCGTAAATCTTTAATCTCGCGAGCCAAAATATGGATCGGTTCTTCTTCATATGTCATATTAGACCGAATTTCTATGTCTGATGGAGAAATCACATGCGAGGGATCAGATCTGTATCATCGAAGCATCGATACGTGGAACACGTTATGAATCTTTTCTAGCTCAAATGGCAACAATAATCTGTAAGCAACTGGCCCGATACGCTCAACAATCTCATACGACCCAATGAATCTAGGACTCAATTTATCTTTACAATCGAATCAGAGTATTTCTTCAACAATGAGACTTTCAAAAACACTTTGTCTCTGATCTGAAACTCAATATCTTTCTGTTTCAAGACTGCATAAGATTTTTGACGATCTGGCACTGCTTCCAGACTATCATGAATCACTTTCAATTTTTGTTCAGTTTCTTTAATCAAATCAACCCCGTGTATCTTATTCTTACTGAGCTCAGTCCAATACAAAGGTGTACGGCATTTTCTTCCATATAAGGCTTCGTACAGTGCCATTTTAATGCTTGATTGAAAACTATTATTATAAGCGAATTCAATCAATGGAAAATACTATTCCCACGTACCTTCGAACTCAAGAATGCAACATCTCAACATATCCTCGAGAATCTAAATAATCCACTCGGATTGGCCATCCGTCTACGGGTGAAAAGTAGTACTGAAGTGCAATTTCGTACCTAAAGCCTCTTGTAGTTTCTTCCAAAATCGCGAAGTGAATCTGGGATCTCTATCTGACACAACAGACAATGGCGCCCCGTGCTATCTCACAATATCGGAAATGTATAATTCAGCTAACTTGTCAAGCGAGTAATCTGTTTGAACCGGAACGAAATGAGCTAATTTCATCAATCTATCAACTACAACCCAAATTGCATCCTTCTTTCTCAAACATAGGGGTAAACCTGAAATAAAATCCATCGTCACTTTATCCCATTTCTACTCAGGAATCGTAATCGGTTGTAACAAACCAGATAGCACTTGATGTTCAGCTTTAACTTGCTGATAGATCAAACATTTCGTAACAAAGTCAGAAATATCTCTTTTTATTCCAGGCACTAGTATAGCTGTTTCAAGTCATTATACATTTTCATACTTCTGGGATGAACAGATAAGAAACTATTGTGAGTTTCGTTCAAAATCATCTGAATCAACTCTGGATTTCTCGGAACACAAATCTGACCTCGGAATCTCAAACAATCATTATCATCAACTCTAAATTCTGAATTAGAATTCAATTCACACTGAGCTCGTTTTGCTATTATCTCATTATCAACTCTCTGGGTATCACAAATCTGTTGTAAAAACAACGGTCTTGCTTTTAGTTAGGCTAAAACTGATCCATCATCAGACAAAACTAAATGTGTGTTTATAGCACGTAGCGCAAATAGTAATTTCTGACTCAAAGCATTAGTAACAACATTTGCTTTTCTCGGATGGTAATTAATAACTAGCTTATAGTCTTTTAATAGTTCTAGCCATCTTCTCTGTCGTAGATTCAAATCTTTCTGAGTCATCAAATATTTCAGACTTTTATGATCTGAAAACATGTGGCAATTCTCACCAAACAAATAGTGACGCCAAATATTCAAAGCGAACACAATCACAGCTAATTCAAGGTTGTGTGTCAGATAATTCTTTTCATGCAGCTTTAATTATCTCAAGGTATAGGCTATAACCTTACTTTCCTGCATCAAAATGCATCCCAGAACATTCAACGAAGCATCACTATATATCACAAATTCTTTACTGGATTCGGGTTGTACCAACACTAGAGCTTTAGTCAATAGGGCTTTCAACTGATCGAAACTTTTCTAACATTTATTTGACCACTCGAACTTTACATCTTTTTGTAATAATCTCGTCAACGGAGTTGTAATCATTGAAAAGCCTTTTACAAACTATCTGTAATAACCAGCCAATCCTAGAACATTGCGGACTTTAGAAACATTTCTCAGAGGCTTCCAATCTAAAATCGCAGAAATTTTGCTTGAATCAACTCGTATACTAGATGCTAACACAATATGGCCCAGAAAACTGACTTCGTGCAACCAGAATTCACATTTACTGAACTTCGCATATAATTGTTTATCACGCAAAGTATAAAACACTATTCTTAAATGCTCGGTATGTTTAATTTCATCACGCGAATAAATCAAAATGTCATCAATGAATACGACAACGAATCAATCTAAATACGGTCTGAAAATTATGTTCATTAAATCCATAAAAATAGTAGGAGCATTCGTTAATCCAAAAGGCATAACTAAAACTCATAATGCATGTACCTCATTTGGAAAGCAGTTTTTGGAATATCTAAATCTTTTACTCGCAACTGATAGTATCCCGATCTTCGATCTATCTTTGAAAATACAGAAGCTCCTTTTAACTGATCGAACAAATCATCAATTCACGGTAGACGATATTTTTTCTTGATAGTCACTTTGTTCAACTGACGATACTCAATGCACATTCTCATTGTGCCATCTTTCTTTTTCACAAACAGAACGGGAGCACCCCAAGGCGAATAACTCAGTCGTGCGAATCCTCTATCAGTCAACTCTTGCAGCTGAGCTTTCAGTTCTTTTAATTCGGTCGGTGTTATTCTATACGGAGCTATTGATATTGGAGTAGTCCCCGACACTAACTTAATACCAAACTCAACTTCTCGAATCGAAGGTAATCCTGGTAATTCTTCAAGAAACACGTTAGGAAACTCACAAACAACAGGCACGAATTCTATTTTCCTTTCTGTCACTTTCGTATCAATCACATAGGCAAAGTAGGCTTTACAACCCTTTTTCACATATTTTAGAGCTTTCGTTGTAGATATCACAGCTGGTCGCCCATTCAAATCACTGGACTCAATTCGGATTACCTCGTCATTCTTGCATCTCAAATCAATCATCTTTCGTTTGCAATTCACCATAGCATCATGCAATGTTAACCAATCCATACCCAAAATTATATCAAACTCATCAAAGGGTAATAACATCAAATCAGCTAGAAAGCAGAAATCTTGAATCATCAATAGATAGTTCTTGCACACTTTATCAACCAAGACACATCTGCCTAAGGGGTTCGATACTCTAATCACAAATTCAGTAGACTCTACAGGGAAAGTCTTACTGGATACTAAGTTCATACATATATATGAATGTGTCAATCTTGGATCTATCAATGCAATTACAGAAGTATCATAAAGAGTAAATGTACCAGTTATAACATCTAGTGATGACACTTCTTCGCGAGCGCGAATAGCATAGGCTCGAGCAGGTGCTCTAGCATCAGATCTCGCAGCAGTATCTCGTGTTACACCTCTACCATCACTCACATTTCTCGTGTTTCTGGGTGGTCTACTTCTAGCTACAGTGTTACTCAGCCTCGTGTTCTGAACCTCCTCTTTTTTCATCAAATCTGGACAGTCTCGTATAAAATGATCCAACGATCCACATTTGTAACAAGTTTTATTTCTTTTGTTCCAACATTCTCCAAAATGTCGTCGTTCACAGTGCTGACATTCAGGTTTATTGTCTCTCACACTACCAACACTAGCTACTGATGTAGCTTGAGCTTTAAAACTAGAGTGTTGTTTAACACGATCCTTCTTTAAATATCCCATTGAAACATTCAGATGATTATACGAATCTTTGAATTTCTTTGATGAAGACTGATACGACTTATTCATCAATCTTTTTCTAATGTCTCTAGCCTCTGAATCTGCTTTCCTCTTTTCTTTATTGAGATCTTCAGCTTTACAAGCTCTTTCAACTTAAACAACGAATTCTTTAATTTTCAGAATTCCAACTAATAGCTTTATATTTTCATTCAACCCATCAACAAACCACTTACACATAATCTCTTCGGTAGAAACATATTCTCGAGCGTATTTACTCAATCATACAAATTCTCTTTTGTACTCGATCACAATTATTTGGCCCTGTTTCAACTCTAGAAACTCTTTATGTTTTTAATCGAGAAATATTTGACTTATGTACTTCTTTCAAAATTCAGATTGAAAGAACTCCTAGGTGGCTCGTTTGCTAGAAACCACCGATGTCAACGTTTTCTACTAGTGATATGCATTATCTCTGAGTAAAGATACCACACACTTGATACATTCTTTCGGAGTACAGGGTAATTCATTGAATACTCTGATAGTGTTCTCGAGCCAAAACTCAGCTCTCTCAGCATCATCATCAACTGTAGCCCAAAATTACTCAGCCCTGTGTTTCTGAATCTTATCAACAGGTGGCTTACTCAATCGGATTGGATCCATCACTTGTGGCACAACTGGAACATTGTTGAGGAACAGGTGGGGTAGAGGTTGTTGAGTAGCTGGATTCGTTCGTACGAATTTCATGAACCACTCAGTCAATATTTGGAAGAAGGCTTGCTTAGCCTCTCCTCCCTAACTACTAGAAATAGGCCTAGAATCGACCGACACTGCCCTTTGAGTGGGAGCATGCGTATTGCTTTCCACATCATTAGCTATGACTCGTTCGGGATCCATTTGCTATATAAAAACATATTTTAACAGTCAAGAATCATCACACTATTGTAATTTATATATATGGCATGTATAGCTAGATTCTCACACGCCACGTTAGTTCTAGAATCGACTAAACCATAGCTCTGATACCAATAAAATGTAACACCCCTAACTCGTATCCGTCGCTGAAAAAAGGGTTACAAGGCATTACCGAATATCACATCCCATTCACATACATTTATACATTTATTATCAAAAACCATTCGCATTGTCCCTTTTAAGGTTCTACAAGACCTTAAAACATGCTTAAGAATGGTTCGAGACTAAACCGATCACAGCTAAAAATTTTTGAACACTTAGAAAAAATTTTCATTCCTAGGTCACTCGCTCGTGTAAGCAGGCCATGTGCCACACAAGGCTACCGGACACTCTCGTGTCCTAGGCTGTGTGAAAATAGAGTATACATACTTTATTGTACCACACGGCCGGAGACATGCCCGTGTGCCTTGGCCGTGATCGAAATTAACTTGTGTCACACGACCAACCACACACCCGTGTGTCTAGCCTATGCTTGAGACTGAATTAAATTTCTTAGGGCTACCCTAGGGGACACACGACCATATAACATAGCCGTGTGTCCTACACGACCGAGACACACGCTCGTGTCTCTACCCATGTGGATAAAATAGGCCATTTGAAAAGCCAATTTGCCACCCTATAATCATGCATATAGATCAACCTATTTAGTACAATTTCAAGTCATTTATAAGCAAACAAAACCTACCAAAAATATACATAACATACCATATATAATCAACCCTTTCAACTAATCATTTCTATAATCAAATTATACCAAATCTTTATGCCAAAATCATCACAATTTACCATTACTCAAACATTGATAACTAACTAAAACAACATTCATTTAACTATATCTACCACTATGGCAAACATACCAAAATGACACTAGCCTATACATGCCATATACCATATATACAAGCTTTAAAAAGTACCAACAAATGATCGATAGTGTGACGATGCTCCTGACGATCCCCGAGTCCAATCTAGCTTTGATTATCTATAAAACATAGACAAATAACACACAGTAAGCTTCATAGCTTAGTAAGTTCGTAATTAAGCAATTCAATTCATCAAATAAATATAATTCAATCTTATACACATTACCAAAACAATATCTCATTAACACAAACCTTCCTATCATGTCTCAACACATGATTCATTAACATCTCATTAATCTTTCTCAACGAAATGCTCAAATAAGTTTTGTGCGTACCTGTACCATCTCGTACTAATCTCTTTCATAAACAAGTCATTCTTTTATTCGTTGAACCATTAGAGAAAGTAATCGGTCACTCACGAATCACAATCGATAAGTACCTATACCATGGCCCGTAACTAAATCAAGGTAACTTATCCCAGAGTACTTATACCATGGCCCGTAGCCAAATCAAAGTAACTCCTCTCAAAATACTTATATCATGGCCCGTAGCCAAATCAAGGTATTATTTGCACCTGAAGTGCTGATATCATGGCCCGAAGCCAATGTATTAACTTAATGACATTACATTATAATCATCACTATACTTAAAGTTTAACCGAGAAGTTTCGCTTGTCGATTTCATCATTGAACACTTCAGTATAGTCTTATTCACATTTCAAACATTATCCATAATCTCATAAACACATTTTATGCAATATCAAAGCATATGACATTCATTTATAATGAAATGAACACCTACGAACTTACATCGATCGTAGAAACAATGAAACTAGTCGATTAATCGAGTACTTTGTTCTTGCCTCGATCTAAGTCTGAGTTCCTCTTTTCTTGATCTATATGTATTCAAAATTAACTCGTTTAATCAGTTATTCATTCAATTTCATCCAAAAATATGCATTTGGGCATTTTTGCACTTTAGCCCCTAAATTTTTACATCTATTCAGTTTAGCCCCTATTTCACAAATACAAGAAATTCGAAGAATTCAATTTAACCTATGCTTGGCTGAATTACCATAGTGCCCTTAGTAGCTCATATTTTTCATTTATTTCACAATTCAACCCCTCAATTTACATTTTTTCTCAATTTAATCCCTAATATGCATTTTTACTCAAAATCACTTTACAAAACATGTATATTCAACACCAAACTTTCATAATTCACCATCAAACATCCAAAAACACATGAATTTATCAATGGAAAATTTCAAAATCATCAACTCTTTCAAAAATTGAGGCATGGGCTAGATAGAACACGAAACAACTATCACAAAAACATAAAAATCATAAAAAAACGGATCAAAACACATACCTAATTGCATCAATTTGCCTTAGCCGAATGAAAAACCTATTTTCTCTTCTTGCTCTTCATATTTTGGTGCATGAAGATAGGAAAGAATGTTTTAATTCACTTTGTTTTATTAATATTAACATGATTTAACAAATACCAATATTAACCTTTAATAAACCATTATAAAAAATCTAATATAAGGCCATTTATGTCCATCTCCACTGTAAATGGTCTAATTACAACATAAAGATCTTTCAGTTAATAAGCCATAGCATGAAGGCACTTTTAACTTATAGCATGCAATTTTTTCATTTTACGCGATTTAGTCATTTTCTGAAATTAACCACTTAAACAATAAAATTAGCTCACGAAATTTTCACACATACATACCCACATGCTATAAACACCAAAAATAATATTAAAATATTTTTCTGACTCGGATTTACAGTCCCAAAAATACTGTTCTGACTAGGGTCAAAATCGGGCTGTTACAGCTATAGCCAGTTTGTCCTCAATTTCAGTAGGAAAGAAGTTGGTAAGACTCTATCACAGTTACTCAGCATGTTGCAAACTGCTGAAGGTAACATGAAAAAGACTGGACCCAAGTCCATTCTGATTGTCCGTAATAATAAGGGTAAGGGTAAAGGTAAACCTAAGACAAAACCTAAGGGCAAAGACAGGCCCAAATCTGAAAATGGAAAGGCTACAGTGAAGCATAAAGGAGGGGTGGCTAAGGAAGGAAACTGCTTCCATTTTGGTATGACTAGAAATTGGAAAAGGAACTTCCCTGTCTATCTTGTGGAAGTCAAGAAGGCCAAAGCAAGTGGAGCATCTGTTTCAAGTATTTATGTTATTGATATTAATTTATCAACTAGTACTTCTTGGGTATTAAATACTGGTTGTGGTTCTCATAATTGTACTTCTATACAGGGACTGCAAAGGAGAAGAATGCTAGCTAGAAGAGATGTGGACCTACAAGTTGGAGATGGAGCAAGAGTTGTTGCATTAGCTGTAGGAACATATACTTTGTCTTTGCCTAGTGGACTTATTCTATGTTTAGAGGATTGTTATTTCGTGCCCAGTTTGACAAAGAACATTTTTTCAATTTTTTTATTTAGACAAAGTTGGTTTTGAGATAATAATTAAGAATAATTGTTGTTCCTTTTATCTCAATAATGTACTCTATGGTTCGACATAATTGGTAAATTACCTCTATAATGTACTCAAATCAAACTTATCTTAGGCATTGTAGTTTGAGCCACATAAGTGAGAAACGCATATCCAAACTCCATAAATATGGTTTCTTGGATTCATTTGTTTTCAAACAAATTGACGTATCTGAATCTTGTTTATTGGGAAAATGACTAAAGCTTCTTTTACTGGTAAAAGTGAGCGAGCTAGTGATTTATTGGGCCTAATACATACTGATGTATGTGGACTAATGAATACACAGGCTAGAGGTGGATTACAGTACTTCATTACTTTCACTGATGATTCAAGTAGATATGGGTATGTTTATCTCATGCGCCATAAGTCTGAAGCCCTTGAAAAGTCCAAAGAATTCAAAAATGAAGTACAAAATCAACTATGAAAAACTATCAAGACACTTTTATCTGGTCGAGGTGGAGAATTTTTGTGCCTAGAGTTTGATGACATTTTGAAAGAATATGGGATAGTTTTACAACTTACTCCTTCTGGTACTCCTCAATGGAATAGAGTTTTTGAGAGAAGAAATCGAACTCTGCTAGACATGGTTCAATGAATGATGAGTCATGCTGATCTAGTGACTTCCTTCTAGGGACATGCACTTGAGATAGCTACTTTCACACTGAATTGTGTTCCATCTAAATCGGTTCAAAATACGTCATATGAGATGTGGACTGGGAAACGTCCAAGTATGTCTTTTATGAAGATTTGGGGTTGTGAAGCTTATGTTAAATGTAAGACGTCTACTAAGCTTGAACCCAAATCTGAAAAGTGTAGATTTGTAGGATATCTGAAAGAAACCAAAGGATATTATTTCTTTAATCCTACTGAGAACAAAGTGTTTGTTCCTCAGACTAGTGTCTTCCTAGAAAGAGAATTTTTCTCTAAAAAAGGAAGTGAGAGAAAGATTTAACTTGAAGAAATTCGAGAACCGCAAAATACCACTAGGCCAAAGATAGAACAATAGCAGGTTCCACAAGAAATTAAGGAACAAGTAATTACTATAGAAACATAACCACCGCACAGATCTTTAAGAGAATGCCATGCACCTAAGAGATATGGATTTCTCGTTACAACACATGGTGACGTTCTTCTTATGGATCAAGATGAGCCTAGGACTTATCAAGAAGCGATGGCGAGCCTAAACTTTGAGAATTGGTTAGAGGCCATGAGGTCTGAGATAGATTCCATGTCAGAAAACCAAGTATGGATCTTGGTTGACCTACCTGAAGGGATTAAACCTATAGGTGCAAGTAGGTTTTCAAAAAGAAAATTGACATGGATGGTAATGTACAAACATACAAAGGGCGATTGGTCGCTAAAGGTTTTCACCAAGTACATAGTGTCGACAATGATGAAACTTTTTCTCCTATTGCTATGTTTAAATCCATCCGGATCTTGCTCACAATAGTTGTATCATATGATTATAAAATCTAGCAGACGGACGAGTCAAAACAACTTTCCTTTATGGAAAACTGGAAGAGGATGTGTACATGACACAACCTAAAGGTTTTATTGATTTAAAAGATGCTAGAAAGATATGCAAGCTACAAAGATCCATTTATGGATTGAAGCAAGCTTCTTAAAGTTGGAATCTTCGATTCAATGATGCAATCAAAGAGTTTGGTTTTATCAAAAATGAAGATGAGCCTTATGTTTACAAGAAAGTTAGTGGGAGCATTATTTTATTCTTGGTACTGTATGTAGATGACATACTTATCATAGGAAATGACATACCTACCCTACAATCTGTTAAGACTTGGTTAGTACTTTTTTTTTCTATGAAGGACCTGGGTGAGACTACGTACATTTTAGGTGTCAAAATCTATAGAGATAGATTAAGGCAACTCATAGGTCTAAGCCAAAGTACATACATAGATAAAGTATTGAAAAGGTTCAGGTTGTAAGAATCTAAGAAAGGATTCTTACCTATGAGACATGGTATCTTACCTATGAGACATGGTATCTCACTTTCAAAGGAAATGTGTCATTCAACTCCACAAGAGAGAGAGAAAATGAGTAAGATTCCATATGATTCGACTATTAGGTCTATCATGTATGTCATGCTATGTACTCGTCTAGATGTATCGAATGCTTTAAGCATGACGAGTTGATATCAAGTAGATCTTGATAAAGGTCATTAGGTAACAGTGAAAAATATCCTTAAGTACTTGAGAAGGACTAAGGATACATTCCTTATATATGGAGGTGAGGAAAAGCTAAGAGTAAAATGTTACAATAATGCTAACTTCCAAACCGACAAGGATGATTCACGATTGCAATCAGGTTTAGTGTTTTGCCTTAATGATAGCATTATGAGCTGGAAAAGTTCAAAGCAAGGTACAGTTGCTGATTCTACAACAGAGGCCGAGTATATTGCAACTAGTAAAGCTGCAAAAGAGGCTGTTTGGATCAATAAGTTCATATATGAACTTAGGGTTGTGCCTAGCATATCAGATGCTATAGAACTTCGTTGTGACAATAATAGACCCATTACACAGGAAAAGGAACCCAGATCTCACCAATGATCCAAACATATACTTAGGCACTTTCATCTCATTTGAAAAATCATTAATCGATGAGATGTGGAAATTTACAGAGTACCAACAGATGATAACATTGTTGATCCACTAACGAAGCCTCTAACATAGTAGAAGCATAACCATCACCCTAAGTCACTTGGTATTAGATATATGAGTGATAGGTCTTAGTGCTAGTGGGAGATTGTTAGAGTATGCCCAAAAACCAACCATGAGATGATTGTAATAACATACTTGTTTTACCTTATTTATTAATATAAGGCATTGCCATTATTATTTCAGTTTCTTTTCTGTGTATATAAATAAATTGTTTTATAATAATGACTTAAAAAATAATATGATTATTCTTAAAAGGTCCTTAGTCGAGTATTACTATGGACTTTGACAATAATAATGCATTAGGACTAGCATGTAGTTGATTAATGACAAAGTGTTGTCATTGACATAGGGATGTCAAAATCAATACATGAGTAAACAACATATTGGACTGACCAACTATGAGTATGTTTCTTGGATTATTATATAATAGTCACAACATTACTCATAGTGATAACTATGTATATGATCCTTAGACTTGAGATCATCATTGTCCCAACATAGTGAGTCGTACATTTTGATACAGTCAAACGTATACTGTAACAAGTTGCACTATAAAGACTAATGTTGGGTATGCCACAATCTATGTAGTGGGATATGATTGATCAAGATAAGATTTGTCCCTCCTACATAATGGGAGCAATATCTTAGGCCACTTGATAAAGTGAGACTAGAAATACATGGCCATGCTCAAATGAGTTAATATGAGATATTACACTTATTTTTTTATTGTAGTCTACTTTGGGTATCAAGAAACATGAGATTGGACTTTACAAGTGTGACTATTCAAAGACTTGTGTCCAATTGAGATATAAATGACAAAATAATATAATACAGGAAAATTTATCACAGAAGGTTATGTTAAACCACAACTTCTTGTAACTTGGGTAGCGATGATGCATTGCTAGATGTCACTCGTTGCTTGTAACATTAGAAATGTTCTAGTATTACTACCAATGTTACAAGAGCCTATAGGGTCACACCTTATGGTTGAAAAGAACAAAATCTAAACACAATTGGTATTAAATTTAACTATCATGAGAATTATATTAATTATTGAATTAATTTCATTTGACAGTTAAATAATAAACACAATGTAACACCTCAAACCCGGCCTAGACGTTATGGCTAGATCAAGCGATGTTACATAGTAGTGTGTTTGAAAACTGTAACTTTGCTTAAAAATAATTTCTGTTTAGAAACCTTGTATTATTACCTATGAATTCTAATATCGTGTTATTAAATCAACCAAGTATTTTCAAAACACTTATTCAGTGCCGAAGCTTTTAATACAGTTTGTGGTATTTTTGATAAAAACATCTATCTTTTTGAAAACCCGTGCCTTTTCCTACTGCTAGCAGTAACAAACCCAAAATAAATGCAAATCCCAAATTAAGACTGAATTAAGTAAAAATCCATAGAGGCCATATTATAGAAAAATTATTCCCAATTAAAAGTAAAGTCATTAATAGTTACTAAGCAACATAAAAGAAGACGTGTGGCCACCACTGAGTTCTCTGCCGCACCAATTCACCTATGTCTAAGGATTACCTGTACAAATTAAATAGAAGATGTGAGATTACATAAACTCAGTGTGTAATCCCCATACAAACAAACAAATAGTAAACATATAATCATAGTCTGGGCCTAAGCTCTTTTTAATATCAATATCAGTATTAGTTTGGCGTTAGCCCATTCCAGTAACAGTAAGCATGAGGGCCTTAGCCCATATCAGTAATAGATATGCAGCACAAAATCTTACCCAACCAGCCTCTACACTCTAACTTCGTCTAACCCTACACTCCATGTGGGGATATAATCAACCCACCCATCCCTACACTCCAAAAATTACTGAATACGGCTCGAGACAGTGATTTGTAGCTGAGCTACCAGTAAGTTAGGCTCGAAGACTTTTAGTACACTTCCTCCGATCAACATCAAACCCCAACCCGATGCAATGCAACATACAATTATGTCATGCTATCTCATAGTAACAGTTCATACAATATCAGTTCAGTGAAATATTATCATGCTCAAACACATATATATACGTGTAACAGTCATTCAGTCGTTTCACACAATTAGGGGTCTAGGTAAACTTACGACCCTACAGTAGGTTCACAGTCGTCTTGGGCGACCCGTGCAACCTTAGCAATAAATTAGTGAAAATGGGCTCACACACCCATGTTGTCTTCTTGTGCGGGCCCATACGCTCGTGTGGCCCACACGCTCGTGTGGCCCACATGGCCTGACCCAGAATCCCACACGCCCGTGTGGGCCCACATGCCCGTGTGGCCCACATTTCCCAAATTGTTCAAGCCCGTGTGTCGCATTACGCCTACTCGCCATCACACGGTAGTGTCACGCACGCGCACACACTGGTCGTCGATCACACGCCCGTGTTCCATCACACGGCCTACCACACGGGTGACCACACGCCTATGTTGTGTCAACAAAATAGTTTTTAACTTTCGCCAAAACCTCATTTTTTGCATTTTTGAGTACACACCTGATATGTTTTTGATGCTGAAACACTTTTGAGACCAAAATAACCTATAATCATCCATTTAAACTTCACAATCAGAACAATAATACCCAAATCTAACAGGACTTAACCGAAATGAAAACTTCAAACAAATTTATACAAACTCAAAACTTACCGCTAACAAATAAGAACCCTAAACCCTTATGTCACTGTAGGAAATCACAGTCAGAGCTATTCTTTGCCTAACGAGATTATCAACAAAAATAATCCCTTGTTAAAACTTAGTCCAAAAGCGTAAAGATGTAAATAAAATGAAGCTTATCGAACATAAAGGTTGAAAATTGAACAAATAGAGGCGAATCGAGAATAACAAGAAGGAAAAGCAGACAAAAAAAATGTATAGAGGATTAAGAAGCAGAAAAACGTCCAAGAAAGAAAGAGTTTTTGGGAAAAGAAAAAATAAAATAAAATAAAGTCAAAAAGAAATTATATTTGATAACTTCCCAATCCCATAAATCACTCCACTACCTCTCCCTTAACAACCAACTACTCAGATTTCTAGTACAACAAAAAATCTAGCCAAATGTAGGAGTAAAAATATTACCCACATCAATACTCGAACATAGGACTCCTTCTCCCCAACACTCCTCCTATCCACCAGACCAGTAGGCCCATTCTGTTATAAGCTTACAAAAAATTAAAATTAAACCCTTTTTATCAAGGTTAAGGCTTTATTTAGAAAAATACCAAAATTTTCCAAAGCTAAGGCTTGAACTTGTGACCTCTCACCCACTGTAACAGCTCCGTTTAGACCCTAATCGGAATAGTGGTTTCGAGACCACAAATATAAGTTAAAAAATATTTTAGTATTATTTGTGGTGTCTACAGTATGTTAATTTATATGTGTGAAAATTTTGTGTAAAAATTTTATCGTTTGTGTGCTCGATTTAATTAAAAGGACTTAATCGTGTAAAATGTAAAAGTGACTAGCTAAGCGTTAAAGTGCTACACTGCTATTGTTTTTATAATGTGGAGTCCTTAAGATGAAATTTCACCCTTGAAACCATGCATGGACGGTATTAGACTTGATATATATAGTTTGGTTTTTAAATTAAAAATTTTAATATGGTAAAAATGCAAATTATGAATGTTATAATAAAACAAAAATTAAAATAGCCATGCAATTGTTCATCTTTTGACCGAATTTAACAAAGAAAAAGAGAAAGAAAAGAGTTTTAAAGGTTCAACCCTTGTGTTCTTCAAATTAGGTATGTAATTTGTTTGGTTTTTGATAATTTTTACGGTTTTGATATCGTTGCTTTGAGTACTAGCTAGCTCATGCTTAAATTTTTGAATTTGTTGATGTATTCATGAACTGCGATTGATGATAGCTTGTGGTTTTTTTTGTTTGATGGTGGAAAATAAAAATATGTTGTTAGATTAATATGTTTAATTAAGTGATTTTTAGTAAAAATGGCTATTTAGGATAAATTGTAAATTTTGTAAATTGAGGGGTCAAAATATGAAATAAATGAAATAAATTGGCTACTAGGGACCTTAGTGAAATTTAGCCAAACATGAGTGTGGTGAAATTTTGAATATTTTGTGTTTTGTGAAATAGAGACTAAATTGTGAAAATTGTGAAATGTCGGGGCAAAAGTGTAATTTTCCCATTTATGTGTGTTTGGATTAAATTGAATGAATATTTTAATAAAAAATTTAAATTTGTATTAATTTAGATCAAGAAAAGAGGAAATCGGATTTGGATCGGGGGAATCTAAAGTTGTCTAATAGTTATCTCGGTTCGTTCGTCTTTGTCTGAAGTAAGTTCATAAGTAAATAAATGTCGTTAAATTCGATTGTATATATTTTAATAGTGTTGAATTGAATTGTTACTTGTGTATATGTATATGCCGAATTGAATTAAGCATGGGAGCAATATTTACGAGCTTGAATCGATCGAGTTATGACGTTTGAAAGCCCGTACGAACCTTAGGAATAGTTAGGATACATATGTAATGACATAAGATTCCGATATGTGATTTTGTGTAAGAGCACGTCTGGGACGTTGGCATCAATTTTTGATTTAGGTGTAATACAATGTCTGAACCATTGGCATCGTATATGAGTTCGTGTAAGACCCTGTCTGGGACAGTGGCATCGATATGTGATTACAAGTAAGACCACGTCTGGGATGTTGGCGTTGTACGAGCTTTTCAACTATCCGAGTATCCTTATTAATTCTAAATGTTTCAATGGGCAATATCGAGTTAAGGTAGATATGAAATCGAGCTAAAAGGTCAGGATGTACTAAGTTAAATGATTGAGTAGTAAGGTAATTATATACTTTATATGAATATATGAAATGTGCATTATGAAACTGAGAGTTAAATATGCTTATGAATATATATATGTATTAGGACAAGTGGAAAAATAATGCTAAAGTATATGTATTGATATATGAAGTTGCGAACTTGATAATTATATATGTGGTTATGGTTGGTATGATTCGGCTTAATTATATTGAATTATAAATGTCATTGAAATGATTTATTTGCTTATGACTTACTAAGCTATTCAAGCTTACTGTGTGTGTGTATTTTCTTTATTTTTATAGATTTTGGAAGCTAGTTACGAGCTCGGGGATCATCAAAGAAATCCATCACACTATCGATCGTTATTTCGGTATTATAAAAGTTTAAAACTATGAACTTATGGCATGTATAGGCTAGCCTTTGTGTTAGTTGATTTTGGATTTATATATATATATAAGCCATGTGAAAATGGCTTGTAATGAAGCTTATGTTTATGCATTTTCGGTTGCGATATAAGTTCATGTTAGGTATACATATTTGTTTTGGAGTAAAGTAACCATTTATGGCTTATGTTTAGTTCTTTTGGGTAAGTTTGATATATGTGGTTGATGCATGTGTTTGAGATATGGATTGTTAATGATTTATTTTTGAGATACATATTTGAAACATGAATCAATTAGGAAATTGTTTTTAAAGTAAATTATGCCTTCGGTTATGGCATAGACTTATTATGAAAGTGTATTTCATGATATATATATGTGTGTGGTATTGGGTTATATGGATTGGTTTGATTAATGAGTTAGACGACGGATATGGGTTAGGGGTGTTACATTTGATTGCTCGTCTTTAATCATATTTGTTTAGATGAAATTATATGTAAATGTATGACCATTACCAATGCCGCATATGATATTGGACATAAATTTTTGTGATATGATTTGTTTGGTCTATTAAGTGCATGTGTATAATTATGAAGTAAAATGTTTGATTATTTATTAAGTATTCAAATACCATTTTAATAATGAGCATATGATTTGTGTATAAAATATATATATACCTGTGTGAATGTGTTATGTTAGGTAATGCCTCTAATCCTTAGTCCGGCGACAGATACGGGTTAGGGGTGTTACATTTGATTGGTATTAGAGCTACTGTTTAGTCGATTCTAGGACTAACGTAGCGCATATGAGTCTAGCTATACATGTCATATTTATAAACTGCGATAGTGTGATGATTCTTGACAATTAAAATGTGTTTTCGTATAGTAAATGGATCCCGATCGAGCAGTAGTAGATGACATGGAAAGTAATGCGCCTGCACCTGCTCCTGCTCAAGGGGCAGCACCGACTGATTTTAGGCCGATTTCGAGTAGCCACGAGGGAGAGGCTAAGCAAGCCTTTTTCCAGATGATGAGTGAGTGGTTCACTCAATATATTAGAACTAATCTAACTGTTCAACAACCTCCACCCCCGCCTAATCCTCCTCAGATACCCGTGATACCGTAAGTAATTGATCCAATGAGATTAAATAAGCCCCCGATTGATTAAATCAGAAAACACAGGGCTGAAGAATTTAGAGCCATTGTTGATGATGATGCTGAGCGAGCTGAATTCTGGCTCGATAATACTATTCGTGTGTTTGATGAGCTATCCTGTACCCTTGACGAGTGTATAAAATGTGTTGTATCCTTACTTCGAGATTCTACGTATCACTGGTGGAATACATTAATATCAGTAGTTCCAAAAGAATGAGTGACCTGAGAGTTCTTTCAAACTGAATTCCATAAGAAATACATCAGTCAGAGATTCATTGATAAAAAATGCAAAGAATTTTTCGAGTTGAAACAAGGTCATATGACCGTAATAGAATATGAACGGGAGTTTATGAGACTCATTAGATATGCCCGAGAATATGTTTCGACTGAAGCTATAATGTGTAAAAGATTTGAAGACGGGATGAATGAAGACATTAAACTACTAGTTGGGATTCTCAAAATAAAAGAGTTTGTTGTACTTGTTGAGCGAGCATGCAAAGCCGAAGAGCTCGAGAAAGGGAAAAGAAAATTTGATTTTGAAGCTAGAGATTCACGAAAGAGAACATCGAGTAAGTCATTTCAGTCGGCATCAAAGAAATTTCGAGATGACTTTAGCAGTTCAAAGGCTAATGCGGGTTATTCTAGATGGGATCGAGATAGACCACTTGTGAGCTCAAGAGCTACCTCCGTAGCTAGTGTTGGTAACATCTGACCGAACCAACCTGAGTGCAAACATTGTGGCAAACGACATCCCGGTAGTTGTAGATTGAATGATAGGGCCTATTTTAAATGTGGATCAATGGATCACTTCATTCGTGAATGCCCTAAGTTGGTTGAGCAAGACATGAAGCAGAATATGAGGCTGAGTAACACGGCAGCCCAAGGTAGACCACCCAAAAATATGGGTAATGTGAGTGGCATTCAGAGGGAAGCTAAAGACACAGCTGTTAGATTTGAGGCTCGCGCACCGGCCAGAGCTTATGCTATCCACGCTCGTGAAGAAGCTTTGTCTCCAGATGTGATTACCGGTACTTTCACTCTCTATGATACTAGTGTTGTTGCGTTGATTGATCCTGGATCGATTCATTCTTATGTATGTGAAACTTTAGTATCCAATAAGACTTTGCTTGTAATGTCTACTGAGTTTGTGACTAGAGTGTCGAACCCCTTAGGCCGGTGTGTTTTGATTGATAAAGTATGCAAGAATTGTCCGTTGATTATACGAGATTCATGTTTTTCGGTTGATTATACAAGAATTGTCCATTCGACGAGTTTGATATAATTTTGGGTATGGATTAGTTAACATTGCACGATGCTATTGTGAACTGCAAACGGAAGACTATTGGTCTACAATGCCAGAATGAGGAAATAATCCAGATTGAGTCTAATGATCTGAATGGTTTACCAGCATTGATTTCTTCGATGTTAGCTCAGAAATATGTGAGAAAGGGTTGTGAAGCTTATTTTTCTTATGTACTCGATTCTAAAGTGACCGAAAAGAAGATTGAATCAGTACTAGTTGTGTGTGAGTATCCGGATATGTTTCCTGAAGAATTACCAAGTTTACCACTGATCTGGGAGATGGAGTTTGGCATTGAGTTAATGTCGGGGACAACTCCTATTTTGATATCTTCGTACAGAATGGCACCGTCTGAATTAAAAGAGTTGAAAGCTCAGTTGCAAGAATTGACTGATAGAGGCTTCGTGCGACCAATTTTTTCTCCTTGGGGTGCACCGATTTTGTTTGTAAAAAAGAAAGACGGAACTATGAGAATGTGCATCGACTACCGACAGCTCAATAAGGTGACTATAAAGAATAAATATCCTTTACCACGAATTGATGACTTGTTCGATTAGTTGAGAGGGGCTACAGTGTTTTCAAAGATAGATTTGAGATCGGGTTACTATCAGCTGTGAGTTAAAGACTCCGATGTGCCAAAAACTGCTTTCTGAACGAGGTATGGACATTATGAGTTTCTGGTTATGCCTTTCGGACTTACTAATGCACCTGCTGCTTTTATGGATTTAATGAATTGAATCTTCAGACATTATTTGGATCGATTTGTGGTTGTGTTTATAGATGACATTTTGATCTATTCCCGTAATGAATCTGAGCATGCCGAACATTTGAGAATTGTGCTACATACTTTGCGTGATAAATAGTTGTATGCAAAGTTCAGTAAATGTGAGTTCTAGTTGCGTGAAGTTGGTTTCTTGGGACATGTTGTATCAGCATCGGGTATTCGGGTTGATCCAAGTAAGATTTTTGTGATACTAGATTGGAAGCCTCCCAGAAATATATCTAAAGTCCGAAGCTTTTTGAGACTTACTGGTTATTATAGACGGTTTGTAAAAGGTTTCTTTATGATTGCAACCCCGATGACGAGACTACTTCAGAAAGATGTTAAGTTTGAGTGGTCAAAAAAGTGCCAGAAAAGTTTTGATCAATTGAAAGCTTTGTTGACTGAAGCTCCGGTGCTAGTTTAGCCAGAACTAGGTAAAGAATTCATAATCTTTAGCGATGCATCTTTGAATGGTTTGGGTTGTGCTTTGATGCAGGAAGGCGAAGTTGTTGCTTATACCTCGAGACAGTTAAAGCTGCACAAAAAGAACTATCCTACACACAATTTGGAATTGGCAGCTATTGTGTTTGCGTTGAAGATTTGGTGCCACTATCTGTTCAATGAGAAATGTCACGTTTATTCTTATCACAAAAGCTTAAAATACTTGATGACGCAGAATAATCTGAATCTATAGTAGCGAAGATGGTTAGAGTTATTAAAAGATTACGAGCTTGTAATTGACTACCATCCGGGAAAGGCTAATGTTGTTGCTGATGCTCTAAGTCAAAAATCTCAGTTTGCTCTGCGTGCAATAAATGCACATAAGGCTCTAGCTAATGATGGCTCAATTGTAGCTGAGTTGAAAGCGAGACCCTTATTTATGCAGTAGATTTACAAAGCTTAGAAAGTCGATAATGAATTGTTAGCAAAACGAGTTCAATGTGATTTGAATACTGATTCAAAATTTTGAGTTGATGCTGAGGTTTGTTTGAGATTCAGAGGCCAAATATGTGTTTCGAGAAATTCAGAGTTGATTCAAATGATTTTAAATGAAGCACATAGCAGTCGATTATCAGTTCATCCGGGAAGCACAAAAATGTATAACGATTTGAAATAGTATGAAATGAGATATTTCAGAATTTGTTTCGAAATGCTTAATTTTTCATCAAGTTAAAGCTGAGCATCAGGTTCTGTCTGGGTTACTTCAGCCAATTACGATTCCTGAATGGAAATGGGATAGAATCACGATGGATTTTGTATCAGGTTTACCTCTGTCACCGAGTAAGAAAGATGCAATATGGGTTATTGTTGATAGATTGACTAAATCGGCTCATTTCATTCTGGTTCGCACAGATTATTCACTTGATAAGCTTGCTTAGTTGTACATTTCTCAGATTGTAAGATTGCACGGAGTACCTATAGCTATTGTTTTGGATAGAGATCCGAGGTTCACATCGCGGTTTTGGTATGAAACTACAAGATGCATTAGGTACGAAACTGCACTTTAGCACTTCTTTTCACTCACAAATGGATGGTCAATCTGAGCAGATTATTCAGATACTTGAAGATATGTTGAGATGTTGTATTCTTGAGTTTGAAGGTACGTAGGAACGATACTTTCCACAGATTAAATTTACGTATAATAACAGCTTTCAATCGAGTATCAAAATGGCTCCTTATGAGGCTTTGTGCGGCAGCAAATGTCAAACATCTTTATATTGGACTGAACTCAGTGAGAATAAGATACACGGGGTCAATTTGATCAAAGAGATTGAACAGAAAGTGAAAGTTATACGTGATAGTCTAAAAGCAGCATTAGATCGTCAAAAATCGTATGCAGACTTGAAACGAAAAGGTATTGAGTTTCAAATCAGAGACAAATTGTTTTTTAAAGTCTCACTGTGGAAGAAAATACTCTGATTCGATCGTAAAGGCAAATAGAGTCCGAGATTTATTGGGCTGTATGAAATTATTGAGCGTATCGGGACGGTTGCTTACAAGCTGTTGTTGCCACCTAAGTTAGAAAAGATCCATAACGTATTCCATGTTTCGATGCTTCGAAGATATTGATTCGACCCATCGCATGTGATTTCCCCGTCGGAGATTGAGATTCGATCCGATTGACATACGAAGAAGAACCGATCCGAATTTTAGATCGCAAGGTTAAAGAATTAAGAAATATGAAAATCTCTTTAGTGAAAATATTATGGCATTAGCACAGGGTAGAAGAAGCTACGTGGGATCCCGAGTATGCTATGAGAGAACGTTACCCAAACCTATTCACTTGTAAGATTTTCGGGGATGAAAATCCCTAAGGGGAGAGAGTTGTAACAACCCGGTTTAGACCCTAATCGGAATAGTGGTTTCAAGATCACAAACCTGAGTCAAAAAATATTTTAATATTATTTGTGGTGCCTACAGTATGTTAATTTATATGTGTGAAAATTTCATGTGAAAATTTTATCGTTTGTGTGCTCGATTTCATTAAAAGGACTTAATCGCGTAAAATGTAAAAGTGGCTAGCTAATTATTCAAGTGCTACATTGCTATTTTTTTATAATGTGGAGTCCTTAAGATGAAATTTCACCCTTGAAACCATGCATGAATGGTATTAGACTTGATATATATAGTTTGGTTATTAAATTAAAAAGGTTAATATGGTAAAAATGCAAATTATTAATGTTATAATAAAACAAAAATTAAAATAGCCATGCAATTGTTCATCTTTTGACCGAATTTAACAAAGAAAAATAGAAAGAAAAGAGTTTTAAAGGTTCAGACCATGTGTTCTTCAAATTAAGTATGTAATTTGTTCGGTTTTTGATAATTTTTACGTTTTTGAGATCGTTGCTTCAAGTACTAGCTAGTCCATGCTTGAATTTTTGAATTTGATGATGTGTTCATGAATTGCAATTGATGATACCTTGTGTTTTTTTTTGTTTGATGATGGAAAATAAAAATATGTTGTTAGATTAATGTAACACCCCAAACCCGGCCTAGAAGTTAGGCCCGAATTCGGCATGTCACATTGAAGCGTTACTGTAAAAGTCATGTTTTAACTAACATCTTTCTCAGTGTTTAAAGAGTATTTTTGTTATAGATTAAAGTGAATGGAAGTCAGGCACCGTAGGATGTCGGAAAGAGGAGGTGAGTCAATTAGACTGCTTAAGTATCAAGCTCTCCATGGATCCACTCCTAGACATGCACACAACCATTGCCACACTTTAACTGAATGATTGTTCAGGAAAAACCATTTCGTTTTAAGCCATTGAAAGCACTTGTTAATTTTTTTTAAAACGTTTTCGTTGCAAAAGCTTTGTCTTGTTTCACGATATTTTGAAATCAGATAATTTCTTTTAAAAACGCACCCTAGAGCTATTCAATCCGAAACCTTTAAATCCATATCATGCCTAAGCTAATAATCATACTAAAGCAATTGAAAATAATTAAAGCAGCCTTATTACAACTTAAAACCCGAAAACATAAAGGAAGTATTCTAGAATAAAAGTGATGGCATAAACACTTATTTTAAACAATCCACATGGCCACTCTGAATCCCCTCTGGCTCCAAGTCTCCACATCAAGTCTCACCTGCAAAGATAAGAAAAGGGGGGTGAGTTTGGAAACTCAATGTGCAACAAGCCCCTTTCAAAGCCCAAACTAATACCAGCATACTGGGCCGAAGCCTTTCATTTAACGATTACTAGGCTGAAGCCTTTACTGTAAACGGTATGGCCCATAGGCCCATTTCAATATCACATGTAATACTAATGAATGTATGCAAGCCCATTTGGGGAGACTACTCAACCCACCATCCGCTACTCTCCACCCGTACCAACCAAACTCTCCATGTGGGGAATAACTCAACCCACCCAACCAAATTCTCCACTAGCAGCATAGCTGCTTTATCATATAACTGGAGGCCTAGCCTCTTTAATAACTGGGGCAAAGCCCCTTTTTGATAAATCGGCAAAGCCCTTTTAAATGGCTCCAGGCAAAGCCCTTTTTGCACTTCCTCCATTTATATCAAACCCAACCCATGCATATAATGAGTATATCATGTGCATCTCATAACATATCATGTGCATATCATGTCATATCATGTATATCAAAATCTTATGCATCATATTCATAATTAAACCCTAAGGGTATAATGGTCTTTTTTACCTAAAGGCAAAACAGTCATTTACCATATTTTAGGGGTAATTTCGTAAATTTACCAAATATTATGGGTTTTCCACGTTCATTAACAATTATTAATACCCTCAAGTGTTTAAACAGTGATTTTAACGCACTTCATCAAATTAGGGCTTTTGGGCCCAAAACCCCTAATGGGTCCTACGAATGCCGATTTAGCCCATTAAGCCCACATAATCCAAATTTTACAACAGTACTAATCGTGTTAACATGCAATCTTTCCAAATTCCATTTTCTAGCAATTTTACCCAAATGGGCCCAAAAGCCCATTGGGCCCAATTTTAGCCCATTGAGGCCCAACTTACCGTCGTGCGCAGAATTGTGCTCTTACCTGTTCCATCGATCCAAACACTGATCATATTGTTTTTATCGCATCTAAAACCGCATGCAAAATCTCAAGTTCCCGAAATGCCAGAATTTTGGTATTTCGGCTTTTCTGCGAATATTAGCCTAAGCTACTACGAAGGTTGTTACACACCTGTTTTGTGACGACTGCCACTGAGATCCCTTACGATGTCCTACAATTGATTACCACAATTCTTAGATTGCAAACCACAATAACCAATCCCAATATTCACCTACCATATTCGAACCATGCCCCTAAAGCCTTTAGAATCTTACCTTTTTGCCAAAAACCGATGACTAGATCTAAGTCTAGTTGTTCCAAAGATCCAAGCCTTCGATCCAACCTCTAGAAGACACTAAACACCAAAAGAAATCGTCAGTTAAAGACCCTTAAAGCCCTATGCCCAAATCAACAGCCTCCCTAGATTTTAGGGACTTGACTTTTTCTAAATTGTAAAATAAGACTAGATCTCGAGGTGATGAGCACTTACCACCTATTCCTCTTTGATTTCTCGTGAGACTGATGATGCATCTATCCTCTAAACGATAGTAGAACTCGAATCCGGGAGATCTGAAGTTTCGGCTATAAGTCCCTAAATCTATGGTACTTCGGCTTTTTAAGTGATGAAGAAGATGACGATTTGAGGCTATAACTTTGAAGTAATGTTGCCGACAGATACTAATGGTTTACAGAAGATGAAAGTTAATCGAAAGGAACAAAAATAACTGAAGGATTTTGGCTTGGAGAAATCGGCACAAGAAGTGAGTTTTCGGGATTTCGGCTTTTATGGCGATCAGCTATGAAGGTTTTGTGGAGGATGGGATCGAAAGAGGAGGTGAGTAAGGTGATAAAAAGGTTTCGACTAGAAGAAAAAGCAAAAAGCAAGAAAGAAAATGGAGGAAAAAAAAAGGAAGAAGAACTCGGCACCAATGAGAAGGAATTTGCGTTTTTGGCTTTTTGTGAGAACTCAAAAAGGATGAATGACAGTGAAAGCTTTCAGGTGGCTAACCCTAATTCTCCAAGACAGAAAAAGAAAAGAACCTAACCCTAATATCAACTAAAACAATCGGCCCAACCTCCCTAAGGCCCTTGCCGAAATTCACTTAAGTGATCACATGCCCGGCACATGCCTAAAATTAAAAAGTAACAGTATGCCTACCTTGCAACTTGAACCCTGGACCTTTAATTCCTTCCCAGGCGCCATTTTTTTAGGAACTTAGTGGTGCCACCTTGCCACTTTACCAAGGCCTTATTTGTGTCATAATTTACCACCTCAATTTTAAAAGCCCATATTTCCAGAACCCTCTTCTCCAAAATTAAAAATTCAGGAATTGCCTCGAATTAAATTTACTCTTAGGCCTTTTTCCCACACCATAACCCTTTGTAATTTATTTAATTACATACTAAATAATAATAATAATAATAATAATAATAATTAAAATATCCAAATTGTTCGGGTCGTCTTCTACCCGAACCTAGACTCAAGGCCCATTACTCCTAGGCCCAAAAATCGGGGCGTTACAATTAATATGTTTAATTAAGTGATTTTTAGTGAAAATGTCTATTTAGGATTAAATTGTAAATTTTGTAAATTGAGGGGTCAAAATGTGAAATAAATGAAATAAATGGTCTGCTAGGGACCTTAGTGAAATTCGGTCAAACATGAGTGTGGTGCAATTTTGAATATTTTGTGTTTTGTGAAATAGGGACTAAATTGTGAAAATGTGAAATGTCTAGGGCAAAAGTGTAATTTTCCCATTTATGTGTGTTTGGATTAAATTGAATGAATATGTCAATAAAAAATTTAAATTTGCATTAGTTTAGATCAAGAAAGGAGGAAACTGGATTTGAATTGGGAGAAATCTAAAGTTGGTGAATAGTCATCCCGGTTCGTTCGTCTTTGTCCAAGGTAAGTTCATAAGTAAATAAATGTCATTAAATTCGATTGTATATATTTTAATAGTTCCGAATTGAATTGTTACTTGTGTATATGTATATGCCAAATTGAATTAAGCATGAGAGCAATATTTACGAGCTAGAATCGGTCGAGTTACGACGTCCGAAAGCCCCGTACTAACCTTAGGAATAGTTAGGACACATATGTCATGACATAAGATTCTGATATGTGATTTCATGTGAAAGCACGTCTGGGACGTTGGCATCGATTTGTGATTTACGTGTAAGACCATGTCTGGGACATTAGCATCGTACATGAGTTCGTGTAAGACAGTGGCATCGATATGTGATTACATGTAAGACCACTCTGGGACGTTGGTGTTGTACGAGCTTATCGACTATCCGAGTATCCTTATTAATTTCAAATGGTTCAACGGGCAATATCAAGTTAAGATAGAATATGAAATCGAGTTAAAAGGTCAGGTATGTACTAAGTTAAATGATTGAATAGTAAGGTAAGTATATACTTTATATGAATAAATGAAATGTGCATTATGAAAGTGAGAGTTAAATATGCTTATGAATATATATATGTATTCATCCAAGTGGAAAAATAATGCTAAAGTATATGTATTGATATATGAAGTTGCGAACTTGATAATTATATATGTGGTTATGGTTGTTATGATTCGGTTTAATTATATTGAATTATAAATGTCATTGAAATGATTTATATGCTTATGACTTACTAAGCTATTCAAGCTTACTCTGTGTGTGTACGTTCTTTGTTTTTATTGTAACACCCCTTACCCATGTCCGACGCTGGGACAAGGTACGAGGCATTACCGGACTTAAATATACACATACATGCAGAAACCGGGCCATAAAATTTCTTTTTAATTCAAAACTTTTCATACACATGCATAATGTCCCATACACGGTCTACGATACCCTAAGACTGAACCGAGAACCTTAGAAAGTTTTGAAAAACTTAGAAAATTTCTTTCCATGAAATAGGGTCACACGCTCGTGTGAGCACAGGGACACACCCGTGTGCCTAGGACATGCCCGTGTCCTCAGGCCGTGTAACTCTTTGACTATGATGTCAGCAACCAAAATTTAACCACACGGCCAAGCCACACACCCATATGCTAGGCCATGTCATCCACACGGCTAAGACACATGACTGTGTCTCTGCCCGTGTGGCTAACACTTAGGCTATTTTCCAAGCCTTTGTTACCATTAATCCCTCACATTTTTACACACATCAAAGTTATACATCATGGCATCATTTTAATGATTTAGCAAACTTCACTAATGTGTATTCTTACCTTTAACATGCTATCATTCACAAGTTTCGTATACTCATATAATATCAAGCCTAGACACATTAATCCATATCCATTGACCTTGTCAAGTAACCTTATTTAAACATTAAGCATTCATGTTCAATCATCATCGTCTTATTTCTATACCATACAATTACTTCATGACTATAACCATTTTGATTGGTCATGAAGAATTTATCATGCACATATGTCTTAACACCAATCATGCATGTCCCACAAGCATAAAACATCATCGCATCGCAAGCAGTAAAACTTATCACGAATAACTAGGCTTACAAACCACAATCATTATAAGTTACATCTCATGGCTATATACAATGAATCAATATAAGCCAATATATTTGGCTAATCATAACAACATCTATCATAAAAACTAAGTCCCTATACATGCCACTCACTTGAAGTTACTTAATACACATATGTCAATACTCCAAAGGTGATGGTTTGATAGTGTGATGCTGCCTCCGACGATCTCCAACCCCGAGCTAACCTGACACACTAAAGAAATAAAAAGGATAGGGTAAGCTTTATAGCTTAGTAAGATCGTATGAAAATAATACGCAATTTATCAACTTTCTTCTCAAGGTAATACAACTTTATTTGCATTTTTACTTATGTTCCAATCAAGTTGTTTTCTCGAGTCATAGTTACTAAATTATTTATATCTGGAGCTATAGAACTCCAAATTAAGATCTGATAATTTTCGCTGAAACTAGACACATATCTTCTTACCGTAAAATTTTCAAAATTTTTAATCTAGCCAATAAGTACAGTTTATTCCTTAAAGTTACCCCTTTTTTGCTGTCTGACAGTTTCGACCGCTCTTCACTAAAAATTAATTATCTCATAATACGAGACTTGGATGACGTTCTCGTGTATTTCTCTTGAAAATATACTTATTAAGAATTCTAAGAATATAAATTATAACTTATAACTATTTTTGTACAATTTTCAATGATTTTCTCAAATCATAATAGGGAATTTTGAAATCATTCTGACTCTGTCTCACATTAATTTAAATATTTCATAATATGAAACTCTCTTGTTTATACCATTTCTTCTATGTGAAACTAGGCTCATTAATCTTAATTCCATACTTTATTCAGCCTCTAACTCAATTTCCACAATTTTTGGTGGATTTTCAAAGTCATACAACTACTATTGTCCAACACTGTTGTGGTGCAATATAATGATAACTATCATAAGTTCACTTTCGACTAATCACGAACTCACCATTTCATGAATTCCATGTTCAAATGCACAATATAAGTTAACATGATATTGCAACAAAATTTATAATCATAATTAATACATCTTAGCTCACTGATGTCTCAACATTTCAAAGTCTCAATGACCATAAGTTTGGTGTACATACATGTACTCATCGTAATATATCATATAACCATACCTCTTTAACATGCCCTCATCGGGACTTTCATCACATCTATTGCATTACCCATTGAACACTCAAAATACTATTGGATATGCGGGACACTTGTACATAAGTGCCACATACACACACGCAGCCAAAGCTACCTCATAACATGTAACGCTCGAAATGGAGCTACTCACAGGCTTGCTCATAAAAGCTACCGGTCAAGGTGTAGCTACACGGGCTACTCACACAAGCTGTCAGGTATCCGACCAACTCAAAGATTACCTAGTCACCGGTAGGACACACAAGACCATTGCTCAGAACCTAATTACATGTATCGCATCCATAATGAACTCAGACCAATTCAACAAGCTCAGATGCTTCATATATATTATGAACTTGGACTAACTCAACAAGTTCGGATTTCTTAATTTCTAGTGACATGTCACTTGTACCCTAGACTATTCCTAAGATTCAGACGGGATTTTTTTTATACTCTATCTCTGTCGAACTTGCTCGAAGTGTCGATCTCACTATCCATAGTATCAATTGCCCTTTTATAGCATAATAAGGCATAAATCAAATAGCAAATAAGCTTTTAAGAATTTACATAAGACATATCATATATTGCATATATCACTTGTCATGGATCAACATTTTCTTGCATATCATGTAATAATCTTCCATGTCATCTTTCCACATCATATACACCATTTCATCAACTTTTCCAATATATATATATATATATTAAATCATACAATACATGCAATAATAGTAAAGAATTATAATTCAAACATAACATCGCACTATTATTATCATACGAACTTACCTTAAATGCAATTTCGGCTAATTACTCCATTTTTATCCATAACCTCGTACTTTCCAATTTAAGCTCGAATCTCGATTCTCTTGATCTAACATGATGAAATTCACTCATTTAATCATTACATTAATTAAAATATTCTATAATTCACAATTTGGCAAAATGATCGTTTTGCCCTTAGACTTTACAAAAATTATGATTTTGCCCTTAGGCTCGTAAATCGATTTTTATCAAATTTCATCCTTTACCAAGCCTAGCTGAATTCTTTTTATAACTATAGCAACTCACAATTTCAATTATTTCACACATTTACAATTTATTTTACAACTTTACAAAATAGGCCTTTTTAAGTGTTTTCATGCAAACTTCTTTCACAAAAGTTGTTTATTACACAACCAAGACTCACTTTCTTCCATAAAAATTTAGAAAACAACATAATTTATCTCATGGAAAAACCCTAGACTTTCAACCATTTTTCAAAATAGTCCCTCCTTTAGTTAGCTCATGCTACAAGGGTCCCCAAAACACAAAAATCAATAAAAATGATCATCAAAATCACTTACTTGCAAGGGATGGAAGTTGCTGAAATTTTGAGCTCTCAAACCCCCTATTTTTCTAGTATTTTTGGTGGAGGAAGGAAGAAAGATGAAAAGATGACATCTTTTTTTCTTTTTGTTTTATTTTAATACCAAATAAGCTACCTAATACCCACCAATTTTGACTTTTCAATTTCTTTCTATCTATGGCCGGCCAAGCACCCTTTTTTAGGGTCTATTTGCACTTTAAACACCCCAAATTTTGGTTCTCTAGCTATTTAACATATTTAGCAAGCAAAACAAAACTTTTACCCTTTATGCGATTTAGTCCTTTTCACAATTAAGCATGAAATCGCTAAAATTATTTCACCAAAATTTTTATGCACTCATATAATCGTGCTATAACACATAAAATAACATTAAAAATAATTTCTTCGACCCTAGAATAGTGGTTTTGAAACCACTGTTCTGACTAGGCCCAAAATCGAGCTGTTACATTTATAGATTTTGGAAGCTAGTTACGAGCTCGGGGGTCATCAAGGAAATCTGTCACACTATCAATCGTTATTTTGGTATTATAAAAGTTTAAAACTATGAACTTATGGCATGTATAGGCTAGCCTTTGTGTTAGTTGATTTTGGATTTGTATATATATGAGCCATGCGAAAATGGCTTGTAATGAAGCTTATGTTTATGCATTTTCGATTGTGATATAAGTTCATGTTAGGTATATATATTTATTTTGGAGTAAAGTAACCATTTATGGCTTATGTTTAGTTCTTTCGGGTAAGTTTGATACATGTGGTTGATGCATGTGTTTGAGATATGGATTGTTAATGATTTATTATTGAGATATATATTCGAAACATGAATCAATTCGGAAATTGTTTTTAAAGTAAATTATGCATTTGGTTATGGCATAGACTTATTATGAAAGTATATTTCATGATATATATATGTGTGTTATTGGGTTATATGGATTGGTTTGATTAATAAGTTAAGCGATGGATACGGGTTAAGGGTGTTACATTTGATTGCTCGTCTTAAATCATATTTGTTTAAATGAAATTATATGTAAATGTATGACCATTACCAATGCCGCATATGATATTGGACATAAAGTTTTGTGATATGATTTGTTTGGTCTATTAAGTGCATGTGTATAATTATGAAGTAAAATGTTTTTATTTATTAAGTATTCAAATACCATTTTAATAATGAGCATATGATTTGTGTATAAATATATATATAACTGTGTGAATGTGTTATGTTCAGTAATGCCTCTAGTCCTTAGTTCGGTGACGGATACGGGTTAAGGGTGTTACACACACACCCAGAACACTTAACCACTGAAGCAAATACTCAGTTGTGTCACATTTTAATAGAATCAAAAATATAAATTTTGGGGCGTTACAACATTACCCTCTAAAAGACAATTTTGGCCTCGAAATTTTACCTGATCAAAATAGCTGAGGATACCGCTGACGCATCGAATCCTCAGGTTCCCACGTAGCCTCCTCGGTGCTATGATTACGCCATAGAACCTTAACCAGTGGAATAGACTTCCTCTGCAGAACCTTAACTTCGCGATCCAGAATCTGGATTAGCCTTTTCCTCGAAGGTCAAGTCAGGCATAACCTCAATCTCCTCAACAGGAACAACATGAGTGGAATTAGAGCGGTAGTACCTCAACATCAAGACGTGAAACACATCATGAATGTGGTCTAGCTCTGGAGGTAACTCCAACTGATAGGCAACCGATCCCACTCATTTCAGAATACGGTACGGCCCAATAAACCTAGGGCTCAGCTTGCCATTACGACCGAACCTCAAAATTTTTTTCCATTACGAGACTTTAAGAAAAATAGAATCTCCCACAGAATACTCGATCTCGTGATGTTTCAAGTCCGCATAAGAATTTTGTCTATCAAATGTCGCTTTCAATCGATCCCTTATCAATCTAACCTTATTCAGTATCAGAAACCAGTTCAGGACCCAGAACTCGTCGCTCGCCCAACTCAGTCCAGCATAGAGGAGTGCGACACTTACGACCATAAAGTGCCTCATAAGGTGCCATCTGAATACTAGACTGGTAACTATTATTGTAAGCGAACTCTGCCAACGGCAAATACTCCTCCTAACTGCCTCAGAAGTCAATCACGTAGCTTCTTAACATATCCTCTAGTATCTGAATCACCCTCTCGAATTGACCATCGGTCTGAGGATGGAAGGCAGTACTAAAGTCTAACCTTGAACCCAGAGTTCATGTAGTTTTTTCCAGAACCGAGACGTGAAGCGAGGATCCCTATCAGAGATGATCGACACAGGTACCCCATGCAGTCTCACTATCTTAGACACATACAGTTTAGCCAGCTTCTATAGAGAGTAGTTTGTACGAACCGGTATGAAATGAGCAGACTTGGTCAACTAATCTATGATGACCCATACAGAATCCTTCTTAGTGGGTGTGAGGGGCAACCCACTAACGAAATTCATAGTCACTCTCTCCCACTTCTAAAGTGGAATCTTAACTGGCTACAACAAACCTGAAGGTAACTGATGCTCAGCCTTAACCTGCTAGCAAGTCAGACATTTACCCACGAAGTCAATAACTTCTCGTTTAAGTCCTAGCCACTAGTATAACTCACGAAGGTCTCGATACATATTATTTTCGCTAGGATGCATAGTATAGGGGCTACTATGCACCTCTCTCAGTATCTACTACCACAATACAGTGTCTTTCAATACACAGATTCTTCCCCGAAAATAGAATACCCCTTCGCTATTCAATCCAAAATCAACAGTACAACCACTCTCAACCTGTCGAAAGTGAAGACTCAAAGATTCATCCTCTAACTGATTACCCTTAATTTGATCTATCCACGTCAGTTTAACTTGAAGTTCAGCTAACAGGCTACCATCATCAAATAAACTTAGGCGAGCAAACATCACCCTCAATTCCATCATAGCACTACGACTCAGTGCATCGGCCAGTACATTAGCCTTGCCAGGGTGGTACTCAATCATACAGTCGTAGTCCTTAAGCAGCTTAATCCATCTACGCTACCTAAGGTTTAGCTCCTTCTGAGTGAGGAGATACTTGAGGCTCTTGTGATCAGTGTAGATGATAGACTTCTCACCGTACAATAATGCCTCCAAATGTTTAGTGTAAATACCATCGCGGCCAACTCCAAGTCATGTGTCGGATAATTCGCCTCATGAGTCTTCAGCTGACAAGACACATACACTACTACCTTACCCTCTTGCATCAACACATATCCTAGACCAATATGTGATGCATGGTTGTAGACAGTAAACTCTTTTCCATACCCTGGCTAAATCAAAATAGGGGCCTCATTCAATACAGTTTTGAGCTTCTCAAAGCTCTCTTGTTGCGCATCAGTCCAGTTAAATGGTACACCCTTACGTAACAGCTTAGTCAAGGGTGCTGCAATCAGTGAAAACCCCTCTACAAATCGTCGATAATACCCTGCCAGTCCCAGAAAACTACGGATCTCAGATACATTCTTAGGCTCCTTCCAATCCAAGACAGCCTCAATCTTTTGAGGATCGACTCTAATCCTCTCAGCAGAAACCACATGTCCTAAAAACGTTACTTCACGTAACCAAAACTCACATTTACTGAACTTGGCGTACAATTGTTTTCTAGCAGAATCTGTAGAACCACTTTGAGGTGTTCATCCTCAGTTTTTGAATATACCAGTATATCATTAATAAATATCACTACGAACTGATCCAGATAGGGCTAGAACACTTGGTTTATCATATCCATAAAAGTTGCTGGTGCATTTGTCAATCCAAATGGCATCACTAGGAATTCGTAATGACCGTATCGAGTCCTAAATGTTGTCTTGTGCACATCAATCTCCTTAACTCTCAACTAATGATATCCTGATTGGAGATCAATCTTAGAGAAGACGGAAGCTCTTTGGAACTGGTCGAGCAAATCATCTATCCTCGGTAGGGGGTACTTATTCTTGATGGTCAGTTTATTCAGTTGTCGATAGTCAATGCACATACGCATGGATCCATCCTTCTTTTTCACGAAAAGAACTGGTGCTCCCCACGGAGACACACTAGGGCAGATGAACCCATGTTCCACTAACTCTTGAATTTGAGCCTTAAACTCCACGAGCTCTTTTGGTGCCATTCTATAAGGGGCGATGGACACCAAAGCTGTACTAGAAAGAAGCTCAATCCCGAACTCTACTTCATGATTCAAAGGTAACCTAGGTAGCTTTTCAGGAACAACGTCTGGAAAGTCCTTAACCGTTCTAATATCCTTAACCGAAGAGTCTCTAGAATCAGAAACATTGATGTAGGCCAGATACCCCTCGTATCCCTTACGAACCAACTTTTCTACCCTCAATGCAGAAATCACATTCGACAAGTAATTCTAACGTTCCCTAATTACGACTACCTCGCTGTCCTCCTCAGTTCTTAGTACAACCCTTTTTGTGGCACATTCCAAGCTCACTCGGTGTTTAACCAACTAGTCCATTCCCAGTATCAGATCAAACTCTCCAAAAGGCAGTTCCATCATATCAGCCAAAAAAATAGCCCCTTGGACCTCTTAGGAACATCTCTAAACAGTTTGTTAACCCTTACTAATTGTCCCAGTGGACTCTGTACAGTGACCTCACTTGTAGTGCTCTCAACCAGTATACCCATGTTTTTAGATACGGTACAAGCTATATAGGAGTGAGTGGATCCTATATCTATTAGTACAGTGTAAGGTACATTATAAATAAAGAACATACCCCTGATGACGTCTGAAGCATCTTCATCCTCTCGGCGACGTGCAGCATAAACTAGAGACGGCTGCCTCACCTTAGTATGACCAACACCTTTGCCTGGTGCTCTCTGACCACGGCCCACCCCATTACCACCTCTATCCTACCTATGGCCTCTTGGTGGCTGCTAAACTACTCTCAGTAGTGGTGAAGTCCAAGTACCCGAAGCTTGCATCTGATCGGACCTCCGCGGACACTCCCTAATACGGTGCTCCAATGAACCGCATCTCAAACAGGCCCCAATTTTTTTCCAACACTCGCCCTGATGGCGTCTACCACAGTCAGTACACGGTGGCTGTCCAGTAGCAGCAATAGGAGCCCCAAATCTAATCGGCCCATCAACTCTGTCTTTTTTCTTAGGCCTTTGAACGAAACTTGAGGGCTCCGAATCTCTCTTGCTTCTACCTCTCTCTCGGTTCTGGCGCTTAACGTGCTTCACTTCTTTGGCGATCTTTGCCTTATCAACCAGTGCAGCAAAGTCTCGCTCCCTCTGTGGAGCTATCAGAACCCTCAGATTATCCCTGAGGTCATCCTCAAAGCGAACACATCGCTAGTACTCAGTTGCCACCATACCTCGCGCATAGCGACTCAGTCTCAGAAATTCAGCCTCATACTCGGCCACTGATCTATCTCTCTGAGCCAAATTTAGGAACTCTCACCGACGGGCATCCACGTAACTAGCACCCACATGGAAAGCGGTCTTAAAATATTCCCAGGACAGTCGCTCAGGCTGAGTGCCCTCCTTGACAGTGAGCCACCACTAATAGGCCTTATCACATAGCAGCGATACAGAACCCTTTAATTTTTGCTCGGGGGTGCAGTCTAGATCGTCCATAATCCTCTCTGTAGCCTCAATCCAGTATTCAGCCACATTAGGGGCAACTCCAGCAATACCCCTAAAAAGCTCAGCTCTGCTAGATCAGAGTCATTCTGTAACCGACTCAGTCTCAGAAATTCATTGCTTAATTGTGTTTTATCTTTATTAACAATTTTGTGAATCAGTTTATAGTTCCAGTGTTTATTAGCAGATATTTTATGAAAATAGTTTCAAAAGTGTAAAGTTTATTTCGTACATCGCAATGTCAATCAATTTCTGTCAATTTTACTATAGTCTCAGTATATACTATTTTAAGTGTTTTCAATATAGTCTATCTATAGTAGTCTAAGTACTACCTATAGCAATTTCAGAATATTATAACATTTTCAATTAAAGCATATATTAGTTTTAGAGTACTTACATGATCGTCGTCGGAGACTCAGTGTACCACATACTCGAAAAAACCATTTCAAATCATTTTAAGAATCAATTCTTCAAAAACCAATTAAAAACCCATACTCCACAGTCTAGTTTTGTAATCTGGCTCTGATACCATTAAGTGTAACACCTTAAACTCGGCCTAGACGTTATGGCCGGATCAGGCAATGTTACATGGTAGTGTATTTGAAAACTGTAACTTTGCTTAAAAATAATTTTCGTTTAGAAACCTTGTATTATTACCTATTAATTCTAATATCGGGTTATTAAATCAGCCAAGTGTTTTCAAAATGTTTATTCAGTGCGGAAGCTTTTAAAACAGTTTGCACATTTATGGTATTTTTTTATAAAAACATCTATCTTTCTGAAAACCCATGTCTTTTCCTACTACTAGCAGTAACAAACCCAAAATCAATGCAAATCCCAAATTAAGTAAAAATCCATAGAGGCCATATTACAGCAAAATTAATCCCAATTAAAAGTAAAGTCACTAATAGTTACTAAACAGCATAAAAGAATACATGTGGCCACCACTGAGTCCACCGCCACACCAATCTGCCAATGTCTGAGGATTACCTATACAGATTAAACAGAAGAGATGAGTTTACGTAAACTCAGTGTGTAATCCTCATACAAACAAAGAGATAGTAAACGGATAATCGCAGTCTGGGCCTAAGCTCTTTTTAATATCAGTATCAGTATTAGTTTGGCCTTAGCCCATTTCAGTAACAATAAGTATTAGGGTCTTAGCCCATCTCAGTAACAGATATGCTGCACAAAATCCTACCCAACCAGCCTCTATACTCCAAATCCATCCAGCCCTACACTCCATGTGGGGATATAATCAACTCACCCATCCCTACACTCCAAAAAGTATCGAATGCGGCACTAGACAGTGATTTGCAGCTGAGCTGCCAGTAAGTTAGGTTCGAAGCCTTTCGGTACACTTCCTCCGATCAACATCAAACCCTAACCCGATGTAATGTAACATATAATTATGTCATGCTACCTCATAATAACAGTTCATACAATATCAGTTCAGTGAAATATTATCATGCTCAAACACATATATATACGTGTAACAGTCATTTAGTTGTTTCACACAATTAGGGGTCTAGGTAAACTTACCGACCCTACAGTAGGTTTACAGACGTCTCAGGCGACCCGTGCAACCTTAGCAACAAATCAGTGAAAATAGGCTCACACGCCCATGTTGTCTCCCCGTATGGGCCCACACGCCCATGTGGCCCATACGTCTGTGTGGCCCACACGGCCTGGCCCAGAATCTCACACGCCCGTGCGGTTTACCCGTGTGGACCCCCATGTCTGTTTGGCCCATACAGCCCAAATTGTTCAAGCTTGTGTGTCTCACACGGCCTACCTGGCCATCACACGGTCGTGTCATGCGCGTATGGCCTGGCTCGTCAATCACACACCCGTGTTCCAACACACGGCCTACCACACGGGCAACCACACGCCTATATGGCGTCAATAGAATGGTTTTTAGCTTTCACTGAAACCTCATTTTTTGTGTTTTCAGGTACACACCTGATATGTTTTTGATGCCGAAACACTTCCGAGACCAGAATAACCTATAATCATCCATTTAAACTTCACAATCAAAACAATAATACCCAAATCTAACAGGACTTAACCAAAATGAAAACTTTAAACAACTTTATACGAACTCAGAGCTTACCGCTAACAAATAAAAACCCTAAACCCTTACGTCGCTGTAGGAAATTGTAGTCAAAACTATTCTTCGCCTAACGAGATTATCAACAAAAATAATCCCTTGTCAAAACTTAGTCCAAAAGTGTAAAGATGTAAATAAAACGAAGCTTACCAAACATGAAGGTTGAAAATTGCGCGAATGTAGGCGAAATGAGAATAACAATGAGGAAAAACAGACAAAAGAAAACGTATAGAGGATCAAGAAGCAGAAAAATGTCCAAGAAGGGGAGAGTTTTAGGGAAAAGAAAAAATAAAATAATATAAATTTAAAAGAAATTATATTTGATAACTTCCCAATCCCATAAATCACTCCACTACCTCTCCCTTAGCAGCCAACTACTTAGATTTCAAGTACAACACAAACTCTAGCCGAATATAGGAGTAAAAAATAATACCCACATCAATACTCAAACACAGGACCTCCTTCTCCCCAACACTCCTCCTATCCACCAGACCAGCAGGCCCATTCTATTGTAAGCTTACCAACAATTAAACTTAAACCCTTTTAGCAAGGTTAAGGCTTTATTTAGAAAATATACCAAAAATTTCCAAAGCTAAGGCTTGAACTTGGGACTTCTCACACACACCTAGAATATTTAACCACAGAAGTAGATACTCAGTTGTGTCACATTTTAACAGAATCAAAAATATAAATTTTGGGGCGTTACACACAATATATGTACAAATTCGTTGTACAAGAATAAAGAACATAGTTAAAATAAATGTATGAATTAGATTCATATAAAATACTAATTATGATTTGTTTACTGAAATTATTAAAATAAATTATTGTAATAATTAATTTCAGTCAAACATGAAATATATATGGACATTAATATCCTTTTGGAAAGGACATTACATTGTGATATTTTCATATATAGTCTGGCACCAAAAAGGGGATTCCATTTTTCAAGAGATATTAAATAAAATGAATCATAAAAAAAAAAAAAACCTAGGGTGCAGAAAAGTGTTAACCAACATTAACCACAAAAAGAAAAAAAAAGAACTTAGGACTAGCAACCGTATTTCTTTTCAAAAAAAAACTCTCTGAAATGTTAAGTGAGAGTTTGTTTTTCATTCGTTCGTAATAGGGTGGACTACGTAGAAGCCCGGATGATTCTGTTGTGGTTTTGGATCGAAAGTTGTAAACTCGAAATTATATAGGGTTTTCCTATGTATTTTTACCACCCATTTACTTAATAAATATGCTAATCCTGAGTAATTGTTATTAAAATAAGTGAATTATACTTAATTACTAATATTGGACATGAATTTATAAAGTATGTGAAATTTTTCTTAATTACGTGATTTTTGTACATATTTTATATTATTTCATGTTACTTTATTAATATATGACTTTTCACTATGTAGGATTACCATTGAAGATATGATTAAAGTGAATGAAACATGGACATGCACAAACTAATAGTAGAACCATGCAATTTGGGTCATGGGGTTGATTATTTGACCCAGTAGAAGATGTGCTAAAAGATGGACATGTTTACTAAGTTATTGGACTAAGAAACTATCCAACAAGGGGGATCTAAAGCCCAGTTTCAGTATAAGTGGATGGCAGCCCAAAAGCAAGCTTTGGGGTATTTAATTGAAGGTCCTTACAATTGAAAAATAATCAGAAATCAGCCCAACTACTTTGCTGTTGAAACCGTCCACCCTATGGCTATTAATAGCCTTGGTTTGAATTCAAATTGAGGAGACTTAGTAATTCCCTTCTCCTTGAAGTATGGTCAACCATGTATGATAGAAAAAGAAGGAATTCAAATGTTATATTTAGCTATAGAAAAAGAAGGAATTCAAATGTTATATTTAGCTAACTCTACCCCTTACCTTCACCTATAAATACCATGCACTCCCTTACCTTCACCTATAAATACCATGCACTTATCACTTCACAAATCATCCCTTCATTCATAACGCATCCCTCAGAACTCATTTCTCTTATCTCATTAGCATTTTCTCTACATTCAATTTCCCTTTTCCTTCCCTTACATAGCAGCTCTTCTCCTTTCCATCCTTTATGCACAAAATCTATGTCAAAAGCATTCTTTGGTCGGCCACCTTAGGAACTCCTTAACAAAAGAAGCATCGAGCAGAATGGAGGAGCCCATCAATCAGAATAGATCCGAAAGGCTGCTAAACTGAATTAGTCAGAATAGATCCAAAAGGCTATTGAACTGAATACAGTTTACTCTTTCCTCTTGTTATTTATTTTAATTATGTTTGCTTTGAATTTATTGTTTTTGACATCAACAATGAAATTTTAAATCCTATTTGTTAGGATGATTATGTTAATTCAATAAGATCTATTTTATTCATGTTTAACATGTTTAGGCCTCAGTCAATCATGTTCTTAATTAATATTAAGATGCATTTCATTCATACATGATTGGGTGCACTCAAATTACCTGACCGGTCCTAAGCAGACGATGGCCAGTAGACACATAATTGAAAAGTGCAATGCTCAATTTAGATCCTTAAACCCGACTAAGTTGAGGTTCGTAATATCTTTAATTAGCTCTATTGCCTTGCATAGTTTTCAGGTTTATGTAATTAAATTGTTGCAACCGTAAATGTCTCTGTGACCTTACATAAATGCTAACAAACCCTTAGTTAATATGATCAGTAAAATGCATATTTAACTAAGTAAAAGACTCTGAAAGGACCTAATTTGGTTTTCAAACTCATGAAAGATTGAGTTGCCGTGGAAGTATTTCTGAACATTGTTAAGCATGATAAAGTAAATTGAATTGATTAATATAATTATCCTAGCCCATTTAATGTTAATTGTTTTTGTTGCTAAAGTCATTCATTCATACATTTAGGTAAATTGTATCTAGATTAGAATTGCATAAGGATCATTCTTTGCATCTAATTAATTTTACTTAGTTTAATCATCACCATCCAAATTATTGAGTTTTTACATCAAATTGTGAATTTATAATTTTGCAATTAATTGATTAAGCTTATACAGTACCTGTGGATATGATAACTCATTTTACTTACTTATTACTTGAACGACTGTGTACACTTTCACAAACCCCGCTACAGTAACATGCGAAGGGGATTAAAATAGCAGTGGTTCCTTCCTATTTTTTAGAGTTCGAAAGTTATATTTTTCAAACCTTTTTAAAAGGAAAGGTTTTAAGAAGCTTCAATTTTAGTCATTCAATTTTTATACACTATCCCTCCCCCCCCAAAAAAAAAAAAAAAAAAGAAACCCTCCAAATTTCTTGTCTTGTGATTAAAGCTCTTAATGCACTAACAAGACTTAGATATCAAATTTGAAACAGATATGAATTGAAGCTTTGATTAGAAAATTTTCATATTTCACTAGTAGTTTAATCAATACATAGTATGTTTGAGAATATATGGAAATTGGTTGAATGTTTTTGTGGTAGCATTGTCGCCTATAATAAAGGACTTATAACTATTGACATATGACCGGAAAAACAATATTGTTAACAAATTACAATCATATATTTATTGAGACGAAATGAGTGTTAATGAAAGAAAAATTACATGTTTTCTCCAAGTTTATTGCTAAATTTTCAAAGGGGGCAGACAGGATGGCTATTTATGAATTAAGGTAGTTTTCAAACTACATATAGAATTGAAGTTTAGTTTCTAGAGAATAGTAGAATTCAGGTCTGTATTTATGTGATGAAAATGGAGATTTATAAGTTTTGTTTTTAAATGTTCAATTTCATTAATTTAATTAAATATCATATTTTATTTTGTAATTGCATGGTGATTTTTTAAATAATGGATTTTTTTACTTAATTCGTTATCTTTGTTTTTATTGATGTGAAAATAAAATAAAATAAAGAACACACAAATTTTTATGTGGAAACCCTTTCGAGAAAAAAACCACGGCCAGAGGAGAAGAAAATTCACTATGTCGAATTCGAATTAATATAAAAGGAGTAGACTATGTCTATTTATAGGCTTATAAAGCTATATTCTAGTAATACTGAAACACCTTATTCTAATCAATATCAAATAGATAGAATTTAATAAGGTTTAAAAGACATTATTTTAAAAATAAAATAAAAGAAGTGTAATTCTATATGGATTCTTCTTTTATTTTATTTTACCACTGTATTTTATTTAAATAAAGATTCGGGTCACTTAATTCTAACAATCTCCACCTTGACACGAATTCTCAATGAACAAGTTCTTCTTTGCGAACTCTCAACGAACAAGTTCTCCACCTCTTCCATAAAACCCCTTAAGGGTTTAACTTTAACAATGAACACCAACCAAGTTTAAGCAATGCTCAAACTTGGTTATAGGAAGTGACTTAGTCATCATATCTGCAGGATTTTCATGAGTACTAATTTTGCTCACAACGATATCACCACGAGCAATAATATCACGAACAAAATGATATCGAACATCAATGTGTTTTGTTCTCTCATGAAACATTTGATCTTTTGTAAGAAAGATGGCACTCTGACTGTCACGAAATATTGTGCTGATTTGAAGGTCTTTATTGAGTTTACTAAAGAGTCCCTTCAACCAAATAGCTTCTTTACAAGCCTCGATGTCGCCATGTACTCACCATGTGGTAGACAAAGCGACTGTAGTTTGCAAAGTGGCTTTCCAACTAATTGCACAACCTCTGATTGTAAAGACATAACCTGTGAGAGATCTTCTTCTATCAAGGTCATGCTGCTTCGGCGGCGCTTTTTCGCCTTCTCTTCGCTCTGCTGGACAGGAGCGCTCTAGCAAAATCAGCATCAACATACCCAATGACTCCATCTCTAGTTTTTCCAAACTATAACCAAACATCAGTAGTACCTCGAAAGTATCTTAAAATCCACTGAACTACTTTCCAGTGTTCTTTACCGGGATTCGCCATGTATCTGCTAACTGCACTAACTACATATGATAAATCTGGACGTGAACAAACCATAGCATACATGAGAGATCCCACTACACTAGAGTATGGAACATGTGACATGTACTCAATCCCATTATCTGTTTGTGGAGACAAAATTGATGAAAGTCTGAAATGGGTCGCTACAGGAGTGCTAACAGGCTTAGCACTCTGCATATTGAACCTGCAAAGAACTTTCTCAATGTACCCCTTTTGACTTAGGTACAATTTACTTGTTTTTCTATCTCTAAGAATCTCCATACCAAGTATCTTCTTTTCTGGTCCTAAATCTTTCATCTCAAATTCTTTACTTAGTTGGGCTTTGACCTTTCTTATCTCTCTTTTATCTTTTGCTGCTATCAACATGTCATCAACATAAAGAAGTAGATACACAAAAGAACCATCACTATTTTTCTTAAAGTAAACACAACTATCAAAACTACTTCTTTTGAAATCATGAGAAGTCAGAAAGGAATCAAACCTCTTGTACCATTGTCTTGGTGACTGTTTTAAACCGTAAAGGGACTTTTTCAAAGAAGCAAACATAGTCCTCTTTCTCTAAGACCAGAAACCCTCTAGTTGTTGCATGTAAATGTCCTCCTCAAGTTCTCCATGCAAAAATGCGCTTTTACATTTAATCGCTCAAGCTCCAAATCATGCATGGCCACAATACCAAGCAAAGCTCGAATCGAACTATGCTTAACAACCGGGAGAACACATCTCATGAAGTCCACTCTGGAATTTGATCAGTAACCCTTTGCAACAAGCCTTGATTTATATCTGGGTTCTTCAACTCCTAGAGTCCCTTCTTTCTTTTTAAACACCCATTTACAACGAACAGCCTTTTTATCTTTAGGAAGTTTCACAAGATCCCATGTTCTGTTTTTGTGGAGTGATTCCATCTCCTCTTGCATAGCAAACATCCACTTTTTTGAGTCTTCACAGCTAACCGCCTCAGAATAATTAGATGTTTCTTGATTCGTATCTATATCTTCAGCCACATTTAAAGCATAAGCAACTATATCAGCCTCGACATACTTCTTTGGAGGTTTAATTTCTCTTCTAGTTTTGTTTTTGGCGATAAAGTATTGTGGTGAAGAAGCAACTCTATTCTCAATTTTTGTACTGGCTTGAGGAGTCGACTCTGTATTAATCTGATGCTCCACCTGCTTTTGATTTTCTTTATTGGTAGAGTCTTTAAGAGATAAGTTAGGTAGCATAGCAGCTTCATCAAAAACATCTCTGCTAATCACAACTTTTCTATTTTCAGGACACCATAACTTATACCCTTTTACACCAGCTTTATAACCAAGAAAAACATATTTAATGGATCTCGGTTCCAATTTTCCATTATCAACATGAGCATACGCAGGACACCCAAAGATCTCTAAATTAGAATAATTAGCAAGATTACCAGACCATACCTCTTGTGGAGTCTTTTTCTCATTGGCAACGGATGGAGATCGGTTGATCAAAAACATGCAAGAGAGGTCGTCGCCCAAAAACGACTTTGGTAAGTTGGCATTTGACAACATACATCGAACCTTCTCCATGATCGTTCTGTTCATTCGTTCTACAACGCCGTTTTGCTGTGGAGTATGACGAACTGTCAAGTGTCTCACGATCCCTTCTGACTTGCACAATCTATTAAACTCATCAGAACAGAACGCTAAGCCATTGTTTGTGCGGAAGTATTTTACTTGTTTTCCCATTTGTTTTTCAATCATAATTTTTCAAGACTTAAATGCGGAAAACACATCGCTTTTCTACTTCAGGAAGAACGCCCAAAATTTTCTGGAAAAATCATCAATAAAGGTTAGCATATAATTAGCTCTACCTCTCGAAGGCACTCTAGATGTCCCCCACAAATCAGAATGAATATACTCCAACGTTCCTTTCGTGTTATGGATTCCTCTGGTGAATCAAACTCTCTTTTGCTTCCTAAAAACACAGTGCTCACAGAAATTTAGTTTGCAAATTCCTTACCCATCAAAAAGTCTTCTTTTGCTCAATTCTACCATGCCATTCTCACTCATATGCCCTAGGCGCATATGCCAAAGTTTAGTAATATCATCATCTGACAAGGAAGAGGAAGCAACAGCTGCATCACCAGTAACAGTAGAACCCTGCAAAACATATAACTTGGCAGTCTTTCTTTGCCCTTTCATCACAATAAGGGAACTTTTGGAAATCTTTAAAACCTCACTTTCAGCTGTGTATCTGTACCCTTTTGAATCAAGAGTACTCAACGAAATTAAATTTCTCTTCAATTCTGGAACATGTTGCACGTCACTAAGTGTTCTGACAACTCCATCAAACATCTTAACTTTAATTGTTCCAACACCTTTGATTTTACACGAAGCATTATTTCCCATCAAAACAACACCTTCAGACACTGTTTCATAAGTTGTAAACCAATCCCGATTGGGACTCATGTCAAAGGTGCAGCCTGAATCAAGTATCCACTCTTCACTTACTTTAGGATCATTGACAGAAGCAACTAGAAGTTCACCATCGCTGTAGTCTTCTACAACATCAGCTTCATTAGAATTTTTTGGTTGTTTTCCCTTTTTGATTCACAGCCTCCCTTTTAATCTTGTTCTTTAGCTTATAGCACTCAGATTTAATGTGCCCTTTCTTCTTGCAGAAGTTATAAGTTTTTCCTCTGTTTGAAGACTTTGATCTACTCTTAGATTTACCACGAGGATTCCATTCCTGTGCCCTTCGACGATCATTATCAGCATTCTGATCTTGTCTCCCACGAGCAATGTGACTCTCTCCTTGAGAGTCGGGTTTAACCACAAGATGCTTCATCTTATCATACGAGGTCAAAGAATCATAAACCTCATCAACTGTGAGAGACTCGCGACTATATAAAATTGTGTCTCTAAAGGTTGAATAAGACGGGGGCAACGAAGAAAGTAGAATCAACCCTAGATCTTCCTTATCATATTGAACCTCTATGGCCTCCAAGTTTGAGAGAATTTCTTTAAACACTGTTAAGTGTTCGTGTACAGACGCACCTTCCTCCAAACGATGAGCATAAAGATGCTGTTTCATATGCAACTTGCTTGTTAGATTTTTTGACATACATATTTGTTCTAGCCTCTTCCATAATGCAGCGGCGGTCTTCTGTTTCATCATATCTTGTAAAATTTCGTTGGACAAATGCAGATGTAATTGTGTTAACGCCTTTCGATCTTTACGCTTCTTCTCTTCATCTGTTAAAGTCGAAGGCATCTTATCTATCCCTAGCAAGGCATCCTCCAGATTCATCTGCGCAAGAACTGCTTGCATCTTAATCTACCACAATGCAAATCTGGTATTGCGATCCAACAGCGGAATTTCATACTTCAAAGACACCATTACCGTGATCGAGATGAAAAAACCCGGAAGCTTTGATACCAATTTGTGAAAATAAAATAAAATAAAATAAAGAACACACAAATTTTTACATGAAAACCCTTTCGGGAAAAAAACCACGGGCAGAGGAGAAGAAAAGTCACTATGTCGAATTCGAATTAATATAAGAGGAGTAGACTATGTCTATTTATAGGCTTATAAAGCCATATTCTAGTAAGACTGAAACACCTTATTCTAATCAATATCAAATAGATGGAATTTAATAAGGTTTAAAAAACCTTATTCTAAAAATAAAATAAAAGAAGTGTAATTCTATATGGATTCTTCTTTTATTTTATTTTACCACTATATTTTATTTAAATAAGGATTCGGGTCACTTAATTCTAACAATTGAAAAATGATAGTTATATTATGTGTATATATAATTTCATAAAGGAATTAAAAATAAAATTTTTGTATCTACTCATATTTATATTCACTCATAAAATTTAAAATACGATGTTTGTTTCTTTCAAGGGTGAACTACCTAATTGATCATCACCATTTTTTCTTTTTTTTCCTTTGGTCCTTGCTTTCGGCCATTACACTATCGCTTCCTTTACTCACTGCTACAATAGGCTTATCCTACAATTTCCCTTTCCACATTTTTTATATATGTATTATTATATTTAAAATATGATTTTACTAAGGGCTCTACCATTGTCACTTTCGCAAAATAGTATCTCTAAGCTATATTTGTGCACCCAAAGGTTAAAAAGAAAGGGTTCCCTAACAATGTTCAGAGCTTCAATTAAACAAAAGGAGATAAATATTTCAACAAAATTTTCTACACAACATTTGGGTAGAATTAATTTTATATACAAATCAAATATTTAAACAGAGGATGCATTAATGCTCCATTCTGATTTTTTATTTTTAGATTCTGGCTTTCTTTGTTGTAGATATGACAAATATTTACCATAATTGATTAACATATTTCCCTCCATAAAAAAATTGTTCGTGTTTCACTCTACTAAACTATTAAGTCTTGATTGCAACTTCATTTTAACACAGTAAGTGACAAAGGAAAGAGGAAAGCAAAATTTGTCAAACAACTCAGCCTCTTTATATCCCATCACTTCATGGATTCATTCCTTTTCTTTAAAAAATAAATGAAAGAAAAGTTATTTTCTAATTTTTTTTTATATTTCTAGTGGGTTAGAAAGAAGAAGAAGAAACTGTAAAAATAGAATGACGATAATGGCAAGAAAAGAGAGAAAAATATAACATACAAATTTTACATGGAAACTCTTTCGGGGAAAAAGCCACAAGTAGAGGAGAAGAAAATTCACTATGTTGAATTTGAATCATTACGAGGAGTATAGACTACGTCTATTTATAGGTTTAGAAAACCTTATTCTAATAAACATCTAATAAAATTAATGCAGTAAGTTTGAAACACCTCGGCCTTCGCCCTCGTAGATCCCCCTATCATGCCACTTGTATTTTATTTTAATAAGAATTTGGGCCACAACTCTAACAAAAACTAAAGCCATTTAAAGCATTGGTGATACCCCCATTCAGATTCCCCCAATAGGCCATACCCCCTAAAAATTACTACGAAGTTTACGGTTGTCAAAGTTGTGAACAATAAAATCTACTTGAAAAAAATAACTGTAAGTAAAGTCGTATTCACAAAAGCAGGTGATAATTTTATTTATTTAACAAACAAGTAAAATTAAATTAAATAAGGAGGTTTATAATTAAAAACTAAAAGTAAAAGTAAAAGAAAGTAAAAAGAAATAAGACAATTAATGAAGAAAAACTCTAGTCAAAGCAAAATCTCCATTTGTTTCAAGGGTTTGATCATCATTCATGCAAAAATGAATATCAATGTTCTTTAATAAATTGGTTATAGTTACCGACGATTGCCCAGTAACCTAATCTCTTCTTACCTTCTTGATAATTAAGACAATCATCATTAATTACTTCCCTTGTTGACAAACAACCCTATAACGATCGCTTAGGAATTTAATTTATTAATAGCCTTAAGAACAAAAAGGACCCAATTCTAACCAACATACACACAATCAAGATTTTTTTTAAGTTAGATTGCATGCCCACACTACACAAATAATCATGCAATTGTCACAAATATTAGAAATCAATCAATAGACTAATTATCTAATTGACAAAGCAACCATTCTAAGCTATCAAATACTAGTAAAATATTTAAAAGAACCTGAACAAATATAATTAAACCAAAAGACATGCAAATACTAAAGAACAAGGAAATATTAAGAGTAGTTTAATCTCACAAACTTGTAAAATCAAACTTTGAATATTACTTCAACTAGAAAAGACAGTTTATAAACCCATAAAATAAAGAAAACAAAATAAAACTAAGAACGGTTGGGTCAAACGGCTAGGTCTAACTACCCCAACCTTAACCTAATAATCTCTATCTATAGTACCCTTAATTAAAGTAGAATTTTTTAAGGTTTTTTAACTATTTTCGCGTCAAACTTACACGTTGTTTTTGGGCATCTTCTTGACGTTTTTGGGCTTCAGCTGTGAACTAACTTTAGATAGATTTTTTGTGACACCCCTAACCCTTATCTGTCGCCGAAATAGGGTTATGAGGCATTACTGAATAATACACATCATTCATATACATTTATGCAATCATAATCAAAATCCATTCATCTCAATCATATTGTCCCTTCTAAGGTCCTACGAAACCTTAAAATATGCTTAGAAGTGGTTCGAGACTAAACTGATAACATATGCAAACTTTAAGAAACTTATAAAATTTTCTAACATTTAAGGGTCACATGCCCGTGTGAACAGGCCGTGTGCCTCACATGGCCACCAGACACGATCATGTCACAGGCCGTGTAAAAACAGGGCATACATACTGACTTGGGCCACACGGCCTAGGATATGCCTGTGTGCCAAGCTGTGTGAAAAATTAAAGAGGTTACTGACTGGGCCACACGGTCGACCACACGCCCGTCCATCAAACCTATTTACCTTTCAAAATGGCCACACACGTCCATGTGCCAAGGCTGTGTGTCTCACATAGCTAATAGACACACCTATGTGTCTAGGCCGTGTCAAAACTGTAGGTATACTGCCTTAATTCGAAAGGGTACCCCAGGGGACACACGGCTGTGTATCATGACCGTGTGTCGAACACGATTGAGACACACGATCGTGTCTTTGCCCGTATGGACAAAAATAGGCTATTTGCAAAGCCAATTTGTCACCCTCATGTCATACACACCTAGCCATCAAATGTTATCAATTCAACACATATATGCAGCCAAAACATGCCATTTCACACACATATCATACCATCTATCATCAATCAATTCAACTACTAAATTCCATATTCAAAACATACCAAATCAATATACCACAATCATCAATCTCACATAACTCTTAAATGAATTTTCTCACCTTTCTATCAACCAATTCATGCTTTTCAAACATATCAATTCATCATCCTTAAATCATACCAAAATATACCAAATTCCAAGCAATAATACCACAACATATAACTATCCAAAAGAGCATCCATACAACCATTCTAAACAAGCCAACACTTAGGACATTATATACTTCACATATATCATTTATCAAACATATAATTCAAGTCAACTTAAATGGCCATATTCCAACATTTACAAGCCAAATCTCATGGCTATAATCACAACTCAAAACATACCAAGATGACACTAGCCTATACATTCCATATACCATATATACAAAGCTTCAAAAGTACCAACGAGATGATTGATAGTGTGATGACGTTTCCCGACGATCCTTGAGTCCAACCTAGCTTCGATAATTTATAAAATCTGGAAAGAACACACAAAGTAAGCTTTAAAAGCTTAGTAAGCCATATACAAATAAAGTCATCACATGAACATTTACATATCAATTCAAATATGCTTAACATGGCTAATCTCATTCAAATTCACAAACCTTCCTCATTGAACATATATTCAATGTCTTAATCGAGTTCATCAAATATTTCCCCTTTTTAATACTCGTATGAATTTTGTACGTACTTGATGCACTTAGCTCATTCACATATTCTTTCTCGACTTGAATTTGACTGTTGAACTATTCGAAATCATTAAGGATACTCGAAAAACATGTAAGCTCGTACAATGCCATATCCCAGATATGGTCTTACATGTTATCATATATCGATGCCACTGTCCTAAACAGGGTCTCACTTAAAATCGATTAACGATGCCAATGTCCCAGACATGGTTCTACACGTAATCTCAATACAATGCCAATGTCCCAGACATGGTCTTACATGTAATCACATCTCGATAACCTAATGTCATGACATTCATATCCTATACTATTCCTAAGGTTCGTACAAGACTTTTGGATGTCGTACCTCTGTCGATTCTTACTCGCAATTGCTCGTTCAACATTCATAACAATTAAATGACAAATAAACACATATAATTCAATTTAAAGACATTTATTTGCATATGAACTTACCTTGTAGTCGGAATAAATGAACTAGATCGACTATTCGTCAACTTTCGATTTTTCCCAATCTAAATCGGTTTTCTTTCGTTCTTGATCTATATACATTCAAATTAACTCTTTTATTCATCAACACTTTCAATTTAATCCACAAACACATATTTGGACATTTTTGCACTTTAGCCCTAAACTTTCACATTTTTACAATTTAGTCATTATTTCACAAATACACTAAATTTCACAATTTCCTTCAAATACATGCTAGCCGAATTTTCCTAGTGCACATATCAGCTCATATTTATCGTTTATTTCATAATTTAACCCCTCAATTTATACTTTTCTCAATTTAATCCCTCATATGCATTTTTACTCAAAATCACTTTACGAAACATGTATATCTAACACCAAACTTTTATATTTCATCATCCAAGAACACATGAATTCATCAATGGCAACTTCCAAAATCATCAACACTTTCAAAAACTGAGGCATGGGTTAGCTAGGATTCAAAGCAACGATCACAAAAACATAAAAATCATCAAAAACCGAACAAATTTCATACCTCAATCAAGATGAACAATGGCTGAATGGATGAAAGCTCAAAACCCTCATTTTATTTTCTAATTTCGGTTGGGATTTAAAGAAGATGACCACCATTTAAATTTTTTATTTTGTTTTATTATACATAATTCATAAGTTACTAAATTACCCTTGGTTCATAAACATTAATAAACACCAAATACTTGCCCATTTATGTCCATTCCCACTATCAATGGTCTATTTACAACATAAGTACTTCACATTTAATAAGCCATAGCAAATAGACACCTTTAACAAATAGAATGCAACTTTTGCATTTTACACGATTAAGTCTTTTTTTTCAAATTAACCACTTAAACGATAAAATTAACACACGAAATTTCCACACATATATAATTTCATGCCATAAACATCAATAATAATATTAAAATAATTTTATGACCTCAGATTTGTGGTTCCAAAACCACTATTTTGATTTAGCTAAAACCGGGCTGTTACAACTCTTCCCCTTAGGGATTTTTGTCCCCGAAAATCTTACCAGTGAATAAGTTTGGATATTGCTTTCTCATAGCATCCTCGGGTTCCCACGTAGCTTCTTCTACCCCGTGTTGATGCCATAACACTTTTACTAACGCTATTCTTTTATTTCTCAGCTCTTTGATCTCACGGGTTAGAATTTAGATCGGTTCTTCACTATACGATAAATCTGATTGAATCTCAACTTCAGTCGGGAAATAATATGCGAAGGATCATATCTGTATCTTTTTAGCATCGATACATGACATACATTGTGAATCTTTTCTAACTCAGATGGTAATGCTAGCTGATAAGCAACTGGTCCAACTCGCTCGATAATCTCATACGACCCGATGAATCTCTAACTCAATTTGCCTTTACGACCGAATCGAAGTATTTTCTTCCACAATGAAACTTTCAAAAACACTCTATCCCCGATCTGAAACTCAATATCTTTCTATTTCAAGTCTACATATGATTTTTTTCGATTTGACGCTGCTTTCAGACTATCACAAATTACTTTCACTTTTTCTTCAGTCTCTCTAATCAGATCAACCCCATGAATCTTATTCTTGCTTAGCTCAATCTAGTACAACGATGTTCGACACTTTCGACCGTATAAAGCTTTATACAGAGCCATTTTAATACTCGATTGAAAGCTGTTGTTATACGTGAATTCAATCAATGGCAAATACTTTTCCCACGTACCTTCAAACTCAAGAATGCAACATCTCAACATATCTTCAAGTATCTGTATAACTCTCTCGAATTGACCATCCGTCTGCGGGTGAAATGCGGTACTAAAATGTAGTTTTGTACCCAGTGCATCTTGTAATTTCTTCCAAAACCTCGATGTGAATCTTGGATCTCTATCTGAAACAATAGAAATGGGTACTCCATGTAACCCCACAACCTCGGAAATATACAACTCAGCAAGCTTATCAAGAAAATAATCTGTACTCACAGGAATGAAATGAGTTGATTTTCTCAATTGGTCAACAACAACCCAAATTGCATCTTTCTTACTCGGAGATAAGGGCAAACCTGAAACAAAATTCGTAGTCACTCTATCCCACTTCCACTCGGGAATCATAATCGGCTGCAATAAACTAGACGATACCTGATGCTCAGCTTTAACTTGCTGACAAATCAAACATTTAGAAACGAACTCTGAAATGTCACATTTCATACCATGCCACCAATAGAGCTATTTCAAATCGTTATACATTTTCGTTCTTCCCGGATGAACAGATAAACGACTATTATGTGCTTCGTTCAAAATCATCTGAATCAACTCTGAATTTCTCGAAACACATATTCGGCCTTTGAATCTTAAACAATCATTAGAATCAACTTGAAACTCTAAATCAGGGTTCGAATCACATTGAACTCTTTTAGCTAACATTTCATTATCAACTTCCTGAGCTTCACAAATCTGCTGTACAAAGAATGGTCTCGCTTTCAACTCAGCTACAATCGAGCCGTCATCAGAAAGAGCCAACTGAGTATTCATTGCACATAGAGCAAACAAAGATTTTTGGCTTAATGTATCAACAACCACAGTTGCTTTTCCCAGATGGTAGTCAATCACTAGCTCGTAATCTTTTAGCAATTCTAGCCATCTCTGCTGTCGCAAATTCAAATCTTTCTAAGTCATCAGATATTTTAAACTCTTGTGATCTGAATAAACATGGCATTTCTCACCAAACAGATAATGACGTCAAATCTTCAATGCAAACACAATAGCTGCGAATTCTAAATCATACGTCGGGTAATTCTTTTCGTGCAGCTTCAACTGCCTTGAAGCATAAGCTATGACTTTGCCTTCCTGCATCAAAACGCAACCCAGACCATTCAACAATGCATCAATATAGATTACAAATTCTTTACCCGATTCTGGCTATACTAATACTGGAGCTTCAGTCAAAAGAGTTTTCAGCCGATCAAAACTTTTTTGACATTTTCCGGACCATTCAAACTTTACATCTTTTTAAAGCAATCTTGTCAATGGAACCGCAATCATCGAAAAGCCTTTCACAAATCGTCTATAATAGCTAGCTAGTCCCAGAAAATTACAGACTTCGAATACATTTCTAGGAGGCTTCCAATCCATTATTGCTGAAATCTTGCTCGGATCGACTCGAATACCCGATGCTGATACAATATGCCCTAGAAAACCAACCTCACGCAACCAGAATTCACATTTACTAAACTTTCCAAATAATTTCTTATCACGCAGGGTCTATAATACAATTCTCAAATGCTCGACATGCTCAGTTTCATCTTGTGAATATATCAAAATATCATCTATGAACACAATAATAAATCGATCTAGATACGGTCTGAAAATCCGGTTCATTAAGTCCATAAAGATAGCAGGTGCATTCGTTAGTCCAAAAGGCATAACTAATAATTCATAATGACCATCAGAGTCTTTAACTCACTATTGATAATAACCCGACCTCAAATCTATCTTTGAAAACATTGTAGCCCCTTTTAATTGATCAAACAAATCATCAATCCACGATAAAAGGGTATTTCTTCTTGATTGTCACTTTATTCAATTGTCGGTAGTCTATACACATTCTCATCGTGCCATCTTTCTTTTTCACAAACAACACAAGAGCACCCCAAGGCAAGAAACTCGGTCTTGCAAAACCTCTATCTGTCAGTTCTTGCAACTAATCTTTCAATTCTTTTAAGTCTTTCGGAGCCATTCTGTACGGAGCTATCGATATCTGCGTTGTACCCGGCATTAACTCAATACCAAATTCAACCTCTCAGATAGGTGGTAAACCTGGTAACTCTTTAGGAAACACATCTGAATACTCACATACAACTAGCACTGATTCAATCTTCTTCTCAGTCACTTTTGTATCAACCACATAAGCAAAATAAGCTTCGCAACCCTTTCTCACATATTTCTGAGCTAACATCGATGAAATCATCGCTGGCAAGCCATTCAAATCATCTGACTCAATTCAGATAATCTCATTATTCTGATATCTCAGATAAATCATCTTTCATTTATAATTCACAACAGCATCATGCAGCGTTAACCAATCCATACCCAGAATTATATCAAATTCGTCAAATGGTAATAATATCAGATCAATCGAAAAACAAATATCCCTAATCATTAATAGACAGTTCTTGCACACTTTATCAACCAACACGCACTTGCCTAAGGGTTTCGATGCTCTAATTACAAATTCAGTAAACTCTACAGACAAAGTCTTACTGGATACTAAATTCACATATATATACAAATGAGTTGATCCTGGATCTATCAATGCAATAACTTTAGTATTATATAGAGTAAAAGTACCGGCAATGACATCTGGAGATGACGCTTTTTCACGAGCACGAATAGCATAGGCTCGTGTAGGTGCTCTAGCATCAGATCTCGCAGCAGTGTCTCGTGTCGCACCTCTACCACCACTCACATTTACAATATTATGAGATGGTCTCCCTCTAACTGTCGTGTTACTTGGTCTTGTACTCTGAACATTATCTTTTTCAGCTAAATCTAGGCAATCTCTGATAAAATGATCTAACGATCCACGTTTAAAACAAGCCCAATCATTCGATCTACAATCACCGAAATTTTGTTTCCCATACTGTCAACATTCGGGTCAATTTTGTCTCACACTGGCAACACTAGCTATGGAAGTAGCTGGAGCTTTGAAGCTCGACTCTTACTCGATATCTATTTGAATGTCTCGCCAATACAGTAGAACGATTAAATGAGTCTCAAAATTTCTCTGATGCAGACTGATAAGACTTACTAGCTGATCTCTTTCTCGAATATTTTGCTTCAAAATTAGCTTTTCTCTTTTCTTTGTTGAGATCCTCGGCTTTACAAGCCCTCTCAACCAGTACGACAAATTCGTTCAATTCAAGTATCCAAACTAACAGCTTTATATCTTCATTTAACCCATTAACAAATCGTTTGTACATAATCTCCTCAGTAGACACATATTCTAGGGCATACTTGCTTAATCATACAAATTCTCTTTCGTACTCAGTGACAGTCATTCGGCCCTATTTCAGCTCTAAAAACTCTTTATGCTTCTGATCAAGGAATCGCTGACTTATATATTTCTTTCGGAATTCAAATTGAAAGAACTCTCAAGTAATTTGTACTCTAGGGACCACTAATATTAAGGTTTTCCACCAATGATACGCATTATCTCTTAGCAATGATACAACGCATTTAATGCATTCATCAAGAGTACAAGATAATTCCTCGAATACTCTGATTGTGTTCACAAGCCAGAACTCAGCCCTTTTTACATCATCATCAACTGTAGCCCGAAACTCTTCAACCCCATGTTTACATATCTTATCCACTAGCGGCTTACTCAATTAAATCGGATCCATCACTTGTGGCACAACTGGGACTTGTTGAGGAACAGGTGGGGTGGAGGTTGTTGAGCAACCGGATTCATTCGAACAAACTCCGTGAACCACTCATTCATCATTTGGAAGAAGGCTTGCTTAGTCTCTCCCCCTTGGCTACTAAAAATAGGCTTAGAATCAGCCGACGCTGCCTCTTGAGTGAGACCGAGAGTGGGCGCATTGCTTTCCACATCATCAACTATGGCTCGATCGGGATCAATTTGCTATATAAAAACACATTTTAACTGTCAGAAATCATCACACTATCACACTTTATATATATGGCATGTATAGCTAGACTCTCACTCGCTACGTTAGTCCTAAAATCGACTAAACCGTAGCTCTAATACCAATTAAATGTAACACCCCTAACCCATATCCGTCGCCGAAATAGGGTTATGAGGCATTACCGAATAATACAAATCATTCATATACATTTATGCAATCAAAATCCATTCATCCCAATCATATTGTCCCTTCTAAGGTCCTACAAGACCTTAAAACATGCTTAGAAGTGGTTCGGGACTAAATCGATAACATATGCAAATTTTGATAAACTTATAAAATTTTCTAACATTTAAGAGTCACATACCCGTGTGAACAGGCCGTGTGGCTCACACGGCCACCAGACATGCCCGTGTGAACAGGCTGTGTGCCTCACACAGCCACCAGACACACCCTGTCACAAGCCGTGTGAAAACAGGGCATATATACTGACTTGCACCACACGGTCGAGGACACGCCCGTGTGCTAGGTCATATGAAAAAATAGAAAGGTTACTGACTTGGCCACACGGTCAACCACACGCCTGTGAGTCAAACCTGTGTACCTTTCGAAATGGCCAGACACGCCTATGTGCCAAAGTTGTGTGTCTCACACAGCCAATAGAAACACCCGTGTGTCTAAGCCGTGTCAAAACTATAGGGTATGCTGCCTTAATTCGAAAGGGTACCCCAAGGGACTCACGACCGTGTATCATGACCGTGTGTCTCACATGGTTGAGACAAACGCCCGTGTCTCTGCCCATGTAGATAAAAATAGGCTATTTGCAAAGCCAATTTGCCACCCTCATCTCAAACACCACCTAGCCATCAAATGTTATCAATTCAAGACATATATATGCAGCCAAAATATGCCATTTCACACACATATCATACCATCTATCATCAATCAATTCAACTATTAAATTCCATATTCAAAACATACCAAATCAATATACCACAATCATCAATCTCACATAACTCTTAAATGAATTTCCTCACCTTTCTATCAACCAATCCATGCTTCTCAAACATATCAATTCATCCAAATTCCAAGCAATAATACCATAACATATAACTATCCAAAAGAGCATCCATACAACCATTCCAAACAAGCCAACACTTAAGACATTATATACGTCACATATATCATTTATCAAACATATAATTCAAGCCAACTTAAATGGCCATATTCCAGCATTTACAAGCCAAATCTCATGGCTATAATCACAACTCAAAACATACCAAGATGACACTAGTCTATACATGTGTGATGACACAAATGCTTCAAAAGTACCAACAAGATGATCGATAGTGTGATGACATTTCCCAACGATCCCTGAGTCCAAGCTAGCTTTGATAATTTATAAAACATGGAAAGAACACACAAAGTAAGCTTTAAATTTTTTGTAAGCCATATACAAATAAAGTCATCACATGAACATTTACATATCAATTCAAATATGCTTAACATGGCTAATCTCATTCAAATTCACAAACCTTTCTCATTGAACATATATTCAATGTCTTAGTCGAGTTCATCAAATATTTCCCCTTTTTTAATACTCGTATGAATTTTGTACGTACCTGAGTCACTTAGCTCATTCACATATTCTTTCTCGACTTGACTTTTCCTATTGAACTATTCGAAATCATTAAGGATACTCAAAAATCACGTAAGCTCGTACAATGCCATATCCCAGATATGGTCTTACATGTTATCAAATATCGATGCCACTGTCCTAGATAGGGTCTTACATAAAATCGATTATCGATGCCAATGTCCCAGACATGGTCTTACACGTAATCTCAATACAATGCCAATGTCCCAGACTTGGTCTTACATGTAATCACATCTCAATAACCTAATGTCATGACATTCGTATCCTATACTATTCCTAAGGTTCATACGGGACTTTCGGATGTCGTACCTCTGTCGATTCTTGCTCGAAATTGCTCGTTCAACATTCATAACAATTCAATGACAAATAAAAACATATAATTCAATTTAAAGACATTTATTTGCATATGAACTTACCTCGTAGTCAGAATAAACGAACTAGATCGGCTATTCGTCAACTTTCAATTTTCCCCGATCTAAATCTGTTTTCTTTCGTTATTGATCTATATACATTCAAAATTAACTCTTTTATTCATCAAGACTTTCAATTTAGTCCACAAACACATATTTGGGCATTTTTGCACTTTAGCCCTAAACTTTCACATTTTTACAATTTAGTCCTTATTTCACAAATACACTAAATTTCACAATTTCCTTCAAATACATGCTAGCCAAATTTTCATAGTGCACATATCAGCTCATATTTATCATTTATTTCACAATTTAACCCCTCAATTTATACTTTTCTCAATTTAATCCATCATATGCATTTTTACTTAAAATCACTTTACAAAACATGTATATCTAACACCAAAATTTCATATTTCATCATCCAAGAACACATGATTTCATCAATGGCAACTTCCAAAATCATCAACACTTTCAAAAATTGAGGCATGGGCTAGCTAGTATTCAAAGCAACGATCACAAAAACATAAAAATCATCAAAAACCGAACAAATTTCATACCTCAATCAAGATGAACAATGGCCGAATGGATGAAAGCTCAAAATCCTCATTTTATTTTCTAATTTCGGTTGGGATTTAAAGAAGATGACCACCATTTAAATTTTTGTTTTGTTTTGTTATACATAATTCATAAGTTACTAAATTACCCTTGGTTCATAAACATTAATAAACACCAAATACTTGCCCATTTATGTCCATTCCCACTATCAATGGTCTATTTACAACATAAGTACTTCACATTTAATAATCCATAGCAAATAGACACCTTTAACAAATAGAATGCAACTTTTGCATTTTACACGATTAAGTCCTTTTTTTTCAAATTAACCACTTAAACGATAAAATTAACACACAAAATTTCCACACATATATAATTTCATGCCATAAATATCAATAATCATATTAAATTAAATTTATGACCTCAAATTTTTTGTTCCGAAATCACTATTCTGATTTAGCTAAAACTGGGCTGTTACATTTTTTATTCCTATCAAATCGACATATTATGAGCCCAAAAGGGAGGAGTCTATAACTCCAGTTATGGCCAAAATATTGAAATTGCACTGTGTTGAAAGTTGAAACCACAAAAAACTGGCCAAAATAAACTTTAAGCTCATTTTTCTCTAATTATTTCCTAAATCAATAATAAATAAAATATATGTATAAATAATATAATTAAGAACACAAAGTAATATAACTCAAAGAAAGAAATATTCAAATAAATAGAAAATTACACACTTATCAAAAAGCACACTTGTGGAAATCTAGTGAGTTTGGTTTCATCAGAGTTCGAAGTAGAAGAAAAAATAAGATAGTGAAGGTGGGAGGTAGAAGATAAAAGATAAATGGTGGAGGGATATACAACAAGATGAGCATATCATAATGTCATGGGCCACGAATCAAAAATAGTGATGAATACACTCAAAACGTCCTATAGAGGTCAACTAATTAAATAGGGCTCATTTGACCCACTTAAACTGGCCCAATTCGCAGAATACATGGAGAGGCCCATCTACTTGAAGCCTTGGTGGCCCAGTGGAACACTCGAGTAAAACTAGAGTTGCCACAATGAATATTGTAAATCTTAAAGGAGAAGATCGTATAGAGTTTAAATCTCTAAATCTCTTAGGACTCTCATCTTCTAGATAGACAATAATCTCAGTCACTAATGTAACTCAATCTGTATCGTTGGATCTAGGAGAGCTCAACTACAAATAGAGCCCTCCCCTTTCATTTGCAATCATTTCATGTAACACCCCTAACCCGTATCCGTCGCCAAAATAGGGTTACGAGGCATTACCGATCAATTACAGCATACAACATACATTTCTCATACATGAATTTTTTATCACATAAATATTAATTAAACATAATCATATTGTCCTTTATAAGGCTCTACGAGAATTTAAAACATACTTAAAAGACATTCCAGACTAAACCGATAACATTTGAAAACTTTTAGAAACTCATAAAATTTTCATGCATACAGGGATCACACGCCCATGTGAACAGGCCGTGTGCTCACACGGTCACCAGACACACCCGTGTCACAAGCCGTGTGGAAACAGGGCATACATACTGACTCGCATCACACGGCCGAAGACATTCGTGTGCCATGGCCATAGGAAAACTAGAGGGTATACTAACTTGGGTCACACGGCCGGCCACACCCCCATGTGCTAGCCCGTGTGTCACACACAGCAAGTAGACACGCCTGTGCGTCTAAGCCGTGTAACTCACTAACTTGTTTAACTAGGATTCAGGGGTCACACACCCGTGTGCTCATCTGTGTGGCACGAAAATAGGTGTGATTTAAGCCATTATTCCCACCTATCATTCATGAACCTATAAGCATTCACTTGACATCATTTTCTCATACAATAGGCAACCAAAAATGACTATTTCATGCACATTTCATGCTATTTAAATTCCATCCATTTCACTACTCCAATCCATAACCAAAATCATGCCAAAACAATATGCCATAACCTTAACTTCTATATGCATTTTCTCACCATCTTATTAACTATTTCATGTCTCAAACATATCAATTCATCATCTTAAAACTAATTCACAATATGTCATTTCTCAACCATTATACATCATTGATAATTAGCCAAAATCAATTAACTAAATAGCCAGCACATAAACCATACCAAACATGTCAAAACATAAGACATTATATACATCACATATCACTTACCAAATTCATAAATCTAGCCAACTCAAATAGCCAAATACATACCAACATTTACATCATATACAAGCCAAATCTCATGGCTATATCATAACTCAAAACATATCATCATATCACTAGCCTATACATGCTATATACCACATTTACAAAGCATCCAAAAGTACCAACAAGTAGTCGATAGTGTGATGACGGTTCCTGATGATCCCCGATGTCCGAGCTAGCTTCAATAATCTATAAAACATGAAAGAACACACAAAGTAAGCTTTAAAAGCTTAGTAAGCCATATAAAAATAAAATTACCACATGATTCAACACCATTTCCATCAAATATACCAACTATGAATAAGCATATATAAATTCACAAACCTTTCCCAATGTATACATATTCAATATCACATGTGAATTCATCAAATACTTCCCTTTCCAATACTCGTATGAATCGCGTACGTACCTGTATCACTTAACTCGTTCACACATTCTTTCTCGACTTGACTTTGCCCATTGAACCTTTCGGAATCATTAAGGATACTCGAAAATCACATATAGCTCGTACAATGCCATATCCCAGATATGGTCTTACATGTTATCTCATATCGATGCCAATAGCCCAGCTATGGTCTTACATGAAATCACATAACGATGCCAATGTCCTAGACATGGTCTTACACGTATTCACAATACAATGCCAATATCCCATACATGGTCTTACATGTAATCACATCTTGGTAATCCTAATGTCATGACATTCGTATCCTATACTATTTCTAGGGTTTGTACAGGAATTTTGGATATCATAACTTCGTCAATTCTTGCTCGTATTTGCTCATTCAACATTCATAGTAATCCAATGGCAAATAAACATTTATAAATCAATTTAAAGATATTTATTTGCATATGAGCTTACCTCGTATATACGATGAACGAATCGGATCTACTACTCGACAACTTTCGATTTCCCCCGATCTAAATTCGATGTCTTTCTTTCTTGATCTATATAAATTCAAATTTAGCTCATTTAATCACCTATTCATTCAATTCAGTCCACAAACACCTATTTGGGTATTTTTGCACTTTAGCCCCTAAAGTTCTACATTTTTAGAATTTAGTCTCTATTTCACAAATACACCAAATTCACACAATTTAATTCAAATATATGCTAGCTGAATCTTCCTAATGTACATATCAGCTCATATTTATTATTTATTAACACATTTAACCCCTCAATTTACACATTTCACAATATAATCCCTATTTGTCATTTTTGTCAAAAATCACTTTACAAAATATTAAAATCTATCATCAAGTTTTTATATTTTATCATCAAACATCCAAAAGCTCAAATAATTATCAATGGCACTTCACAAAATCATGAACAAATTCAAAAATTAAGGCACGGGCTAGCTAGTACTCAAAGCAACGATCACAGAAACGTAGAAATCATCAAAAATCAAGCTCAAAACATACATTAATCAAGCTTGTCGAATATCACAAGCCCTATTGTTTTCTTTTCTCTTTTATTTTTAGTTCAAAGATGTGAATAAACTAATTTTTTTTATTTTGGTTTTATTTATTATGCCTTAATAACCAATTTACAAAATTAACCTTACTATAAAACATTTAATATCATCCATTTAATGTCGATTTATGTCAAATTCCACTATCAATGGTCTAATATCATCATAAGAACCTTTCATTTAATAATTCATAGCAATTAAACACATTTAACATATAGAATGCCACTTTTACATTCTACGCGATTTAATCCTTTTATCAAATTAAGTATTCAAACGTTAAAATTATTTCACGAAACTTTCACACATTTATAATCACATGTTATAAACACCAAAATAATATTAAAATAATTTTTTCAACATCAGATTTGTGGTTCTGAAACCACTATTCTAATTTAGCTAAAATCGGGCTGTTACATTTCATCCCATTCAAAGTTATTAAATATATTTAAGAGCATTTGTAGCATCCTATGGCCAACCCGATCACTGAGTCCAAGTTAATATATGCCAAATTCATTTCCGGAGAAACTACGATCAATTCACATTTTAAATTATGAAAATTTAAAGATAAAATCAAATAATTATACATTCAACTTGTAATACAATCATTCTTGGCTTTTACATGAGCTTATTGAAGTTCTAAAGTTAAATCGAAATAAAATGGACTAAAATGAAATGTTTCAAAATTTAGGGTTAACATCATGACATGAGAGGGTTCCTCATCACGTCATGAATCACTGTCATGGTCTCATCACGGCGATGGGGTAACTCATCGCGCTGTGACCTAGAACTCAATCTTATCCTAACGATAAACACACAACGTCACGACGTGATATCCTCGTTTGAGCGATGCTACAACATCACTATTTGTTTATGCAATTTCACATTCTCAAAACCTGTAATTCGAAGGCATAACCATGCAAACCTACTGCAATTTCTTTTTAAACCAACTGAACAATAACTATACAATTTTAACATGACCAAAGCACATTCAAAACTTCACTTTTCTATAAACCAACATCAACAACCTTAATAGAATTAGCTAACATCTACATCAATTCCATACCTTAATCAAAATATATGAAAGGCTTAAGTTACACACTCATATTTTTATGCATCAACCATATGTTATTCACATGATATAACCACAAACACCTAATTCCCTAAATGCATTACCTTAACAACACTTTCAATTCATGCTCAAGGTATATTTGCAACAATAATCTAATTTACCATTCTATAACTTGACATATCAACTTACAAGCATATATACCGTTATACCTATGCACATAAAAATATATATTATACCAAAAACATGCTTTACAATCTAACGTCCATGTTTAACATCATTTACAAAAATAAAAAACCTGCATGCCAAATTCATCTAGAAACAATATGCACAAACTCTATGGAATTGAGAATCTTGACAAGATGCTGAAGTGGATGTTTGAAACGTAACTATGAACCTATCCTGCACATAGGAAACAAACCTTATGATGAGTATATCACTCAATAGTATTCCTATGAATCCAAAATAGTATAAGTAGATAGTATAATTTACAACACATGGAGTTGTTATCTAAGAGTTTTGTTCTTTATAACTTAAGCTTGAATTCATCATTCAATATGCAGTTCTAATACGTAAAATCTCAAACTGTGTTATCTTCTCAACAATATTCCGAGCTCAAAAGATCATTTTAACTCATTTCAATCTATCATCCCTAATTTCCTGGCAACAATGACCAGCCACCTTGGATTTTCCTAAAGCGATGGCTTATCGATTCAATTTCGTCATCCCAGGTTGCCCTACAACGATGACCTGCCACATCAGATTGCCCAACAACGATGACTTACCACCCCAAATTGCCCAACAATGATGGTATAACAACTCAATTTCGTCATCTTGGATTGCTCGACAACAATGACCTGCTACCCCAGATTGCCTAACAACGATAGCTTACCACCCCGGATTGCCCAACGATGATGATTTATCAATTCTGGCCCAATAGCTCGCCGAATGTTCCATCACTTTTGAAGTGGCTACAAAACAACCATCTTTTATTTCGTTTCATATAGATTGGTTCAAAATTTCTAATCCAAATTTAATCAAATATCATGTCTCTATATGTTTCAACTAAATTTCATGTCGGTTACTAAATGTAAATCAATTCAAGAGTTTCTAATCTATTCGCTCTAATCCTTATCTCGATATTCAATCTCAGTTACTCCAATTCAATTTAATTTATCCTTAGAAGTCTACTACAACAATGCACGATGTAGAATATTGTGAATATGCAAAATTTAAATAAGCATTAAATCATGGAAATACTTACTCGTATTCATTATTTATTTTATATTTTATGATTTAATCCCTCGTATGAAAAAAATCAATAACATTTTAATCAATCTAAATTAATATACACTAAGTATAATTTTAAAAATAAGTAAAATAACTTAGTAAGTTTTATACGAAATTACCTCGCAAAAATGACCACAAACAGGGTGCCAAGCACTAATCTACAATTTTTTCTTTTTCGCGATAATCCTCCAATTAATTCAATTCTTCATCTATAATGACTTATTTCAATTTATCAATTCCAAACATCATATAACAACCTATTATAAACATATATCAATTCAATTTTATTTTTTGGATGTCCCCTAAAATTTTGCATTTTATTCAATTTAGTTCTTAAAACTGAAAAAGTCATAACTTTCAATTTTGAGCCTCGATTTTTAAATCAATCTCAATTACATCATTATAAAGCCCTCTATAATCTATAATTACAAAACTTTCATTCCAATTTCAAAATATTTACACTTTAATCCTTATGTTCAAAAATAACAGTTTTTATCTTACAAATTAGTCATTTTTCATATCTAAGCTTAAAATCTAACTATTTGAAACTAAAAATTCAAGCATGCATCAATGGCATTATTTATATCTTTTAACAGTTTTAGAAATTAACACATGGGTTAGCTAAACCGAGTTACAACGATCTCAAAAATATAAAATTTATGAAAAACATGCTTTGTATATCATACCATGCAATGACTAAAAGATTGAAGCTCCATGCCTTCTTCTTCCTCCTAGGTTCGGCCAAAAAGATGAAGGAAATAAAGGTATGCCTTTCTTTTCCTTTAATTTTTATGTTAAAACACGTTTTTATTACTTTTAATTATAATTATAATATAGTCTTTAACATCTTTTTACACTAATGGACACAACCAACTGTCCACTCATCTTTAAAATGGCTAAATTACCATTTAAAGCCTTGATTTAATATTAATTATCCCTTTTAAAAAATAAAAACCAATAGCAATTAATTTTTACCACTTTTATAATTTTGTAACACCCCTTACCCGTGTTCGACGCCGGAACAGGGTACGAGGCATTACCGGACTTAATCACTAATCATCGTATAAAAACCGATTCATAATTTCACTCTAATTTAAAACTTTTTCAAACACATTCAAGCTGTCCCTTAAAAAGAGCTTACAAGGCCCATATCATGCTTTAATTCAACCACACACATAGACAAGCATGCACATTCATAAATTGCATCATTTAATTAATAACATAATCAAGACTATCTACATTAAATGACTTTATACAATAGAGACCTTCAAATAACATAGGTCAGTATTTTAGGCCAATTCCTAGCAACTTAGTAACAATTAAACGAGTCTCCATACATGCCAAAGACTTAAAAATACCTTAAAACCTTTATATATCGATCAATAGTTTGATAGTGTGATTTAACCTCCGGCGACCCCCAACTCGAGCTAACATCTGAGACACTATAGGAAAAAGGAAAGGAAGGGAGTAAGCATTATAGCTTAGTAATTAAGTATGTAAATATTAATAAACAATACATTTCATACTTTAAATGAAGTCACAATATGTTTCCGGAATATTACCATCACAAATACACACATACTTTCACTATTACAATCATAAACAGGTTCAAAATATGCTGTCTAGCAGAGTACTAGCAGCTAAATTATTTATTTCTGGAGCTACAGAACTCTAAATTAAAAACCGCTAATTTTTATTGAAACTATATTTACGTATATTCTTACCATAAAATTTTCAGAATTTTCAGTCTATCCAATTAGTACAGTTTATTCATTGAAGTTACCCATGTTTCACTGCCCAACTGTTCTGACCACTCTTCACTACGAATCAATTTTCTCCTTGTATAGAATTCAAAGGATGTTCTCGTTTATCTCATTTGAAACTAGACTCATTAAGGATTTCAAGTATATAAATTATATCCCCTAATTATTTTTGTACAATTTTTAATGATTTTTATAAGTCAGAATAGGGCATCACATAGTCATTCTAAACCAGTCTCTCAAAAACTTAAATATCTTATAATATAGAATTCATTTGCTTGCTCTGTTTCTGTTATATGAAAATAGGCTCATTAAGATTTAATTTGATATCTCATTCAGTCTCTGATTCAATTTCTACTACTTTTGGTAAATTTTTAGATTCACGTCACTGCAACTATCCATAACAGTTTTATTGTCAATTTTGATTTTTCACACTTCAATTGTATTCATCACTTACCCATAACAATCTTTCCAATTTCCAATCACATATCGAGCATATTGCTCATAAGTTACACACGTATATACTTACAGTTATCATCACAAAGTCATACACAATTTCATTTAATCAATTTCTCAGTTGAACGCTTCAAAATAATAACAGATACACGATGGTATCGCACACAGCCCACTTTTAAAATCGAAGCTCTCTTGTACACATAGTGGCCTTCACTTAGCACCACTCATGTTACCTAGCTCGATTGTACATATAATTTTGGCTCTCTTGTACACATGGTGAACACTTAGTACCACCCATGTGACCTAGCCAGTTTATCTCGTAGCTCTCTTGTCTACATGGTGTCCTTCACCTGGAACTACGCATGCGACCTAGCTACATATATCCCGTAGCTCTCTTGTCTACATGGTGTACACATATTATCACCCATGTGACCTAGCTACATCATAATGTCTTTTAACTCTCTTGTACACATGATGTGCACTCAGCAACATACATGTGACCTAGCTACATATCATCTGTATCATCCAATCTTTCCGAAGGTTCAACCGGGATTTCTCTCTCTTTCTAATACTTGATTCCATACTTCCAATAGTCAACTATGATTCAAAAATCAGCTACAATGCATAAAATATGTTGAAATATAAAAACATAACAAAGATAATGTATTATTTACATACAAACTTACATACTTTCTCATTTCCATGTCGAATTAATATTGAACATTTAAATCATCATAATTATACTTACTTTCAACACCTCAGAAATCATAGTAAATATATCAATTTTACATTGAAACATGCATAAATTAATGCTTATTATACATATGAACTTACATCGATACTAAAACGGCCATTTTACCAACTTTCCCTATTTTCGATTTTTCTCCCATTCTAGGTTCAAATCTCGTTTTTCGGGATCTAAAACATCATATTTTACTTATTTAATTAATTTAATTTTCAAAACAGTCCTTAACTTAAACTTTGGAAAAATTACAATTTTGCCCCTAAACTTTTGCATATTTACACTTTTGCCCCTAGGCTCGGGAATTAAACTTCATCTCTTATTCTTATGTTTTATGACATGCTGATCATTTTTCCCTTCTATGGAAACATCAAATTCTCACTCTAACACATAGTTATGAACAATAACAACTTTTACCGATTAAGTCGTTTTACTCATTTTTGCTTAAAACCGCTTAGCAAAAGTTATTTAACATAATTTCAGCCTTCATATTCTACCATAAAAAATCAAAATAAACACATTTCACCTATGGGTATTTTTTCAAATATGAACCCTAGCTTAAATTATTGCTAGAATAAGCTTAATCAAGTTACCAGAATTCCAAAAACGTAAAGAACTTGAAAAACGGGGCTAGAAAGGACTTACTATTGAGCTTGGAAAGCTTGAAAACCCTAGCCATGGCTTCCCCCATGCTAATTTAGGCCTCCATGAAAAAGATGAGTCAATTTTGGCTTTATTTTCTCTTTTTATTTCTTTTAATTACCAAATGACTAAAATGCCCTTAAGGCCTTTCTTTAAAATTTTGTCCTATTCATGCCCATTTTTGTCCAAACAAAATATAATGGTCTAATTACCATTTAAGGACCTCCTCTTTAAATCCCCATTTCAATCAAGTACTTATGAATTAGAACACATATTTTGCAACTTTTGCAATTTAGTCCTAAAAGTCCAATTAAGCATTTTATTAGTAAAATTACTTAACGATATTTTTACACAATATTTTAATCAATAAATAAACCTTAAAACTTAATCGGAATAAAATTTTTGACTTTGAATTCGTGGTTCTAAAACCATCATTTTTTTTAGGCCCTAAATCGGGTCATTCATGAAGAACTTCTCTCGCAAATAAGCCCTAATAGGCAAATTAAACATGCAATCTATAAAATTTCTTATCAATACTCTAACACATGCATCTAATCACTCGGTAAATCATAAAAAATAATTAAAATAAACTTTTCTATCTCAGATTTGTGGTTTCACAACCACTATTCCATTTAGGCCCTATTTCGAGATGTTACATTTCTCCCCCCATTTAGGGATTTTCGTCCCCGAAAATCTTACCTGTAAAAAGATTCAATGTCTTTTCTCAAAATTTCTTAAACATCTCCAAACAAATTTTCTTCAAAGCAGTACTTTCAAAATCACCCCACTATCAAATTGAAATCCAATATAACTAAGTTTCAACTCGGTATGACCTCTATATTAATCAAAAACTATTTCCAATTCTCACATTTGCTTTCACCTTTTTTTTTAACCAAAAACTTTGCATTCAGCTATTAATACAGCTCAATCATTATTCTTCTGTCTAATTTTATCATTACTAAATCCACATTATCTCATTCACAATCAAAATTTATTTTTTTAAAAATCCAAAGAATCATATACTTTAAGCATCATACCCGAATGAGTTAATTAACTAAGTCTAATTTTTCTTTAATCGTAACATTTCGAAATTCGAAAAATCTTAATATTTACTCGACATCTTTTACAACTGAATTCATTTATTAAACCATTCTCAAATGCTATCACGTTGTCAATTAATCTTATTGGAAGGGGGTGAGGTCAGAACACTTCTAACTTGCCTCTTATATATTCATGCATATAACTTAACACTCATCAATATATATATAATTTGCTTCAAATAACTCAACATACATATTCATTTTACACAACCCTCCTATCATCTTATACAAACAAATACACTTATACATGTGTTCATAATTCTCAAATAGAATTACTCATAACATTCATTTAATTTCACAAGTTACACTCATAGCATCACACAATTGCCAATCAACATGAACACTTATCATAATATAAACTTTCCCTTCATCTCATCTTTCATATTCCAAGAGAAATTCTTATTCACGACTCATTCATTAGCACATAAACATCATGAACTAGTACTCTTACCTTTTACGAGTCTCATTTCATCTTAATATTATCACAGTTATATAATTCACTTTAGACAGACTTACACACATATTCATATTTTAAAACAAATGCACTCAAACATACATTCCACAAATTTGAGTAAATCTATTTATCACATTCACTTAGTCAAATAAGTTAGACACATAATATCATGTCAATGTCAAACGAACATAGATGAGTTTATAACGAGGTAAACTTTCGTTTCTTTTCACTTTTCGATTTTTCTCCCATTCTAGGTTCAAATCTCATTTTTCGAGATCTAAAACATCATATTTTACTTATTTAATTAATGTAATATTCAAAACAGTCCTTAACTCAAACTTTGGAAAAATTACAATTTTGCCCTTAAACTTTTGCATATTTACACTTTTGCCCCTAGGCTCGAGAATTAAAATTCATCCCTTATTCTTATGTTTTATGACATGCTGATCATTTTTCCCTTCTATGGCAACATCAAATTCTCACTCTAACACATAGTTATGAACAATAACAACTTTTACCGATTAAGCCGTTTTACTCATTTTTGCTTAAAACCGCTTAGCAAAAGTTGTTTAACATAATTCCAGCCTCCATATTCTATCATAAAACATCAAAATAAACACATTTCACCTATGGGTATTTTTTCAAATATGAACCCTAGAATAAGCTTAATCAAGTTACCGGAATTCCAAAAACGTAAAGAACTTGAAAAACAGGGATAGAACGGACTTACTATTGAGCTTGGAAAGCTTGAAAACCCTAGCCATGGCTTCTCCCATGCTAATTTCGGCCTCCATGAAAAAGATGAGTCAATTTTGGCTTTATTTTCCCTTTTTATTTCTTTTAATTACCAAATGACTAAAATGCCCTTAAGGCCTTTCTTTAAAATTTTGTCCTATTCATGCCCATTTTTGTCCAAACAAAATATAATGGTCTAATTACCATTTAAATACCTCCTCTTTAAACCCCCATTTCAATCAAGTACTTATGAATTAGAACACATATTTTGCAACTTTTGCAATTTAGTCCTAAAAGTCCAATTAAGCACTTTATCAGTAAAATTACTTAACGATATTTTTACACAATATTTTAATCAATAAATAAACCTTAAAACTTAATTGGAATAAATTTTTTGACTTCGAATTCGTGGTTCTAAAACCATCGTTCCGTTTAGGCCCTAAATCGGGCTGTTACAAATTTAGTCCTTATACCTTAATTAGTCACCAATTCAGTGAAATTATCTATTCAAAATTTAAGTCACCTATCTAATAACTCCATAAATATTTAATAAAATACTTATGGGCTTGATTTAAGGAAACGAGGTCTTGATACCTCATTTTTTAACACCACTAACTTTAGGGTCGATACACTTGTACATTAACTAACTATCCAATTAAAAAATTCGCCAAACCAAAATTTAAAATAATATTATTATTGGTTCATAAATATTAATTAATAACATATACGGACTTGACCATCGAAGAATGGGGTTCGAAAACCACCATTTCTAACACCACTGACTTTTGGGTCATTACAAGATTTACTCAAACACTTTGTGTGCTTAGCTTTCTTGTGGCTTTTCTATTCAATTTGAGCTTCTTCTTTTTTTTTCTTTGAGGTGACCTCATTTATTTTGGTGCCTTAGATATTTTCCCTTGAGAATTCTTACTTTTGAAAGTTAGGTTGACCTAAGCAAATTTGAAGCAAAGAAATCACCTAAGGCTGCACGATTTTCCAGGTTAAATTTCTAGCTTTGTGACAGCTAGTATCCAAGCTAATGTTCGGTAAAGCGGCAGTGAGAAGATGAAAGGATTAGACGAGCAGATTGAACCTAGGGAGACCCGTGGGAGGGGTAGGAAAACTAGTAGATTGAGGGATGTTCTATTGGCTTTGGAAATTCAAGTTGTCAATCTGGAAGAATCCATGAGTGGTGTGAAGGTGATAAACCATAAAAGTAACATGTTTTTAATCCCATTCTTGACACGTTTTTGGATGATTTATTATGTTAATTAGTGAATTTGATGCTCCTAATCCTTTAAATTCATGTTTCTATACTTAGGTGAACATAGGGAAGTGAAAGGAGTGAAAAACGGGCCAAAATAAGACAAAAAGAGTTACTTTCAGGATCCACACGGCCTGGGCATTTCCACGCGGGCTGGCCACACCCCTATGTGCCAGCCCTTGTCAATTTCACACCCTGTTTCTCTTTTACGTGGAAAAAGCCAATTTTTAGGGATTCTGACCATTCTAAAGTCTATAAATACACACTAGAAGATGACCTAAGGGGGCACACAGAGAAGAACGAAGAAAATACTCGAAAAACACCATCAGATTCATTTTAGAAGTGGATCTTCTTCAATATTGAAGATCTCTATTCAATTTCTTTAGAAGTTTTATTGGGTTTCTTTATGTCTTGTTGTTTTCCTAACTTTGAGATGATGTTATTCCAGATTATGAACTAAATTCCCTAGATATCTTAGAAAGATGAAACCTATATGAATCTTATTATTTGATTTCTAAATTACATGATAATACTTACTTTTTGTTCTCAATTATGTATGTTTATTTCATGTTCTAATATTTTCAGGATATTAATCCATGCCTAATGTGCTTCTTTCAGTGGAGAAAAAGTCCCTATTTAAGAGTAGATCTAGCATAATTGAGTGGAGTTGCATGCAATTCTAGAAATAGGACGACATAAATCTATCGGATTAGATTCAAATCTAATGGGGGAATCCATAGATTGAGTTAATGTGACAATAGATGTTTTAATTAGAAAGAGATTTCAATTAATCAACCTAGAGTCAATTGTTTTTACTCTTGAAAGAGATATTAACATAATTTAGGGATTTCTACAGGTCAAGGCACAAGTGAATAAGTCGTTTAATTCAGATTCAGAATAATAAGTGAAGTCTAGGTGGATTCTTTCTTAAGTATTGCCTATCTAATTAGTTTTATTCTATTATTTTTCCTAATTTATTATCTGTTGCATTCTTAGTAATTAGTTTAGTTAATTTTATATTAAAAACAATTCCTTCAATTTATCGACTAGATAATAGAAAAATAGTAAGTACTACTACTTTTAGTCCTCGTGCATACGATATTCTCGAATCACCATAGCTATACTATTATTTGATAGGTGCACTTGCTTTTTTCGTAATTTTAGTTAGTTTAGTGACCATTAGAAGGAAACATTTGAGGTAATTGGCACCAATTAGTTGGACTCGATGAAAGAGAAACTTAAGGAATATGTGGTAGAGGCTCTTAATTCCAATATGGATACGATGAAAAGGGCCTTCAATGTTGCTATGGATAATCAAATTGAGAAGAATAATGCTCTCGAAGCCATGGTAACGTCTTTAAAAGAATAGATTGCAAAGCTCAAGGGAGAACTCACTATCTACAAGGCTACTTTTGGTAATTGGGTGTTGGTTGTGTCACCTAAGCCTATGGTAGATGTCTCAAAGCCAAAAGAGTTTACAGGGACGAGGTTTACAAGGGATGTGAATAACTTCTTGTGGGGAACAGAGTAATACTTTCGTGCCATAGGCATCGTGGATGATACTACTAAGGTAAATATTGTTATTATGTATTTCACTAATGTCACTCTCTTATAGTGGTGTCATAGGTCCACAGATAAGAAACAAGGTTGAGCTACCATTGGGACTTGGGAGGAGTTCCAGAAGGAACAAAAGGGGCAATTTGACCCAAAGTATGTCAAGGATCAGGCTCAGACTAAGTTGTGTTGACTTACGAAGTAATACATAATAAGGGAGTATATGAAAGAGTTCAGTAAAATGATGCTCCAAATTTTTTATTTGGGTTAGAAGGCATTTTTCTCCTTTATGGATGGGCTGAATCATTGGGAAAAGCAAGAGTTGCAATGTCGAGGGGTTAAAGAACTTACCAAATCCATGACCATAAAGACAAGTTCGAGTCTTCCAAGGGTAATAGTGGGGGAGATAAAGAATGATAGGTTAAAAACAATAATGGTGGAAATAGTGGTCACGAGAAACCACATAATCAGAAATGAAAGCCCAACAACAAATTGAAGGAGCCAATGAAATGCTTCTTATGTAGTGGTCTGCATAGGGTGCCCACAGTAATCCAAGCTGTCCACGATCAATAAGAAGATGAAGCGAAGCCTGATGAGGAAAAGGTATTAAAGCTTAGGTCAATGATACTCAATTCTGTGAAAGTGAAGAAGGATCGCAGGCATCTGAAAGGGTTGATCTTTATGGACATCAACATCACAGGCTGAAGGAGGAGTGCTCTTTTACATACGAGAGCATCTAATTTGCTCATACTGGAAAAAGCCAAGGGTATCCAAGTTAGAAAATTGAGTAAGAATATCAAGACAATAAATTTAGAAAAAGTCTCCACTGTGGGAGTAGCACAATTAGCTAAGCTACGAATTGGTCAATGGAAAGGCAAGGAAGACTTCGAGGTAATTCATTTGATGATTACGACTTTGTTCTTGGCTTGAATTTTCTTAACAAGATTAATGCTCTGTTGGTTCCTTTTGTTGATTGCATATGTATTTTGGATACTCATCAACAATAATGCATTGTAATAGTGAGTCGTGATGAGAAAGATGGAACCAATTGTCAATAATCCAATTAGCCGAGGATGTTCATATCCAATTCCATTTTTTGGGTTGAGAGAACCATATGAATTGGGCGAAACTAAAAAGGATTCGATAATTAGTAATAAGATGATTCAGAAATCATCCCTTCAAATTCAATCCATAGAGTGGACAAATTATTCATTAACAGAAAAAAAATAAAAGATCTGACTAAGAGAACAAACACAATCAAAAATCAAATACAAAAATGTCAAGAACATTGAGTTGGTAGATCAAAGTGCTAAAAAGACCCCCTTGGAAATGTTAGATGTGCAAAAAAACGATATGAAGTTTGTTAAGTTATTAGTAGAGCTATCATCTATGAGAGAAGTGGGTTGAGCATCAAACTTTGGGTGAAACATAGGGATGCAAATTGAGCAGTTAAATAAATTAAATGCTATGAGTGAGATACATCTCAAACACTTTTCTAGTGTTTTTTATTATGACTTACCATTATCTAAGAAAAGATATAGGGGCCCTTTCAGAGTTTTAAAGTGGCTAAGCTGAGGGGCCTATAAGCCAGAGTTGGCGGCAGTACTCAATGTTAACATGATACTTAATGTAGGTGTGTCGAAGCCTATTTGTAAGGATCAAGGAAATCCCAATCGAGATGAGTCACAATGGGAGCATATAAGAGTGGTGGCCTCTTACGATCAAGATGTACAAAAGAGAGCAACAATTCAAGTTAGATGATACAAAGACATAAGCTGAGACAAATGTTTCGAGGGGAAAAACGAGGGGAAAAACTACCCAACATAGAGAATGGTTGGGAATCAGCTGAGGAGTCATGGCAGTTTTGAGACAAGTTGAACCAGTGTCATTATGAGGACATGACAAGAGCAGTGCAAGAAAAGGTAGGGGAGAATGTCACAGACTATGGATCGAAGCTAGTGACTAATGCACACAGTGTTGGATCTAGTGCCCTAAGTGTAGTATTTTTGTCTAAGTACACTTGTAATTTTTCAAATAGATTGGTTAATAAAATTATTAATAAATTATATTAATACTTTGTATATTGTCCTCACATGGTTTTTGCACGCAAAGAAAAATGAAAAAAATGTTGCTCACTAGTTGTCTAATATTTAACTAATACTAAGCAGTATTACGTGGTTATATCGTAATATAGAAATACAACTTATATTAGTAGATGAACCTAAACATGTTCTTCGTATAACAAAAATGAGCAAACATGGAACATTCTATACCCGAGCTCGTCACCTGACCTGAGCTATAAGGTATTAAAACTATTAAACATCTATATCATTCAATAATTCGACATAAACAATCAACCATTCCATATTACAATATAAGTATATTACAATATAAATACAAATATCCAATGATATTCAATCAAAGCCAAGTCTTAATTGAGCTTACGACTCTTAAAATAACCTGGGAACAAAACAGGACTAATCTAAAAATTTTATGAAAAGATAGGTAAAAAGTGAAAACATGGGTCACGCGGCCATATGACAAGGCTGAGACTATGTGGTTCTATGACTTGGCCATGTAGCCTAACCATGTAACAGGCTGATGCCGTGCAAGCTAGGGTCGCATGGCCATGTCATTAAGCTATGTAATAGACTGTGGTCGTGTGGATCAAATTGTATCTAAATTCAATAGACCACATGGTCATGCCCTGCAACCATGTATGGCACACAATCGTGTGGTAGACCGTGTACACCTAATCATACCTTTTAAACCAAGCAATCAAACTTATAAACACTTAAACCACAAGTTATGCAATGTCAACCATTAAAACTATAAAAAAATACATCAAAAACCTGTCAAAATTTACCAAATAACATACATCTTACGTGTCTAACCAGTATGCCACAATTGGCACCACAATTCAAGCATTTACCATTAACATTCAATACCATTCATACCATAAAGGTAAAACCTAACCAATCATATAACACATTCTTTCTGTTGCTAGCTAAACACCAACCAAAGTTCATCATGTTACCTAAAATATATATAGCAATTCAATAATCACTTATGCATTTAGATGCCAAAATATGCCTATGCCATCAAACACTTCAACCAACCAAAGTAACCATCAAATATTACATTCAAATACATATTTCTTACTCAAGATGACATAGAATTTAACTTAAGTTTTTCTATACATACATTACCACAACCCCATTTACATGCCACTTATAACTGGGCCAAAATAAGTAAATAGCTACCAAAAGAGTTGAAGGGTAGTGTGATCTCCAAAAACAATCCAATTGACATCTCAAATCTGATAATCTACAAGGAAGAAAATGAAACAAGGTAAGCTTACTTAAATCTTAGTAAGGTCGTATAATTAAACATCACATACCTATCACTTAAAGCATAGTAATTGAAACTAACATACAACTTAATATTCCTTGCCAAGTTTCATTTTTCCCTACCATGTCAAATGGTTAGTCTTGAATGTATAACATTATCATGATCTCAAGATAACATAATTCACATACCAATTCATAATCAATAAGTGCATAACCTTCCATGCTATTGAATTCCATTTCTATTCATTTCATTAAATATTTCTCCTACAGACCTATAGTAAATTAACTTTGGCACGCGGGAAAATAATGCTCATATAAGTTGACAATTGAGACATTAACCATTACACGATACTGCTCATACAAGCTGACAAGAGTCTGCAACAAATGCTAGATTCTAGCCATCGGTATGGTATCCACGACCGGAACATAGTACCTGATAAAATAAAACTGGCACAGAGTGTTTGAAAATTGTAACACCAGTACAAAACACCTGATAACTATAACCACCGAAACATAGTCCCTAAAACACCCTAGCGACATGTCATTTGAACCTTAATCATTTACTTAGCTCACACGGGCCTTAACTTATTTCCCATAGCTTTTCTCATCTTTATAACATAACACCATGTTCATCTTAATCACATACATTCCATAGGATATCGTAATTTAATTCAAACATGAACAATTTCCATAATTCAAACATGAACAATTTTCATACTTTACAAATCAATCATTCATTTTAAATTACAAAACTTACCTCAATTAACCATTTAACTATAAACAGATACATATACACATATCTAATTAGAATTCAAACCATCAAAAAACATAAAAAACCTAATACGAACTTACCTAAACAAAGCAGCTACCAACACCACAACGAGGACTACTCGACAACTTTTCCTTTTCCGCAGTTATCGACCGGTTGATCCGTTTCTTGATCTATATATAATAATTTAGCTCAATTAACCAATTAAATACCTTAAAATATCTAAATTCATGTATTTGACCTTTTAATGACATTTTACATTATTACCCTAAACTTTTATCTCCTATTCAATTTAGTCCCTAAAATCAAAACTTACATATTTATCACAATTAACCAAAACCAAGCTAGCTGAGTTCTCTCATATACATTTACAGCCCATAATCATTGAAATTTCATAAGGATTTTATGCTAAATTTATTATTTTATCATTTTAGTCCCTAAACTTAAAACTAACCAAAATTTCTTTATAAAATAGTCTTAATTAACAACCAAACTTATAAATCTCTCATTTAACTTCATAAACACCTAAAAACCATCTATGTTAAATTTCAAAATCTTTAACAGTTTTACGAATTAGTCTCTAGGTTAGCTAAATTAAGCTACAATGATCTCGAAAATATAAAAATTACTAAAAATGAGCTTGAATTTCATATCATGAAAGAAGAAACGACTTGGACGAACCTTGGTGTTCTTCAACTATGGATTTTCGGTGGGAATAGGTTGAAGATGATGAAAAATAAAATGGCTATTAACATTGGTTTTTTTATTACAAATTAACATTATTTTAGAATATAATAACATATAATTTTATGCAAAAATTCATTCAATAACCGTCCACCATACTTGACTAAGGGTTAATTTCCTTTTATGTCCTTGTACTTTAACTCGTTAAACCATTTAACTAATAATAATCTATAGCGATTGACTTTTGCCACTTTTATGATTTAGTCCTAATTAACTATCCAAACATCTAAATTATTGAACCAAATTTAATACGACACTCCAACAACTTTATAAATATTAAATAAATAAAATTTACTAACTCACTCATTAGAATTGTGGTCCTGAAACCACTATTTTTGACACCACTGAAAAATGGGTTGTTACAAAATCGATTGAAAGACTAATATGTCATCTATCAAGTCCAATTGGGGGGATGCTTTGTCTTAGGTATCAAAACGGATGACTCCCAGAAGATAGAGACATAGATGTGACTGATCAAACTGACAAAACATCGGACTAGACCTAAAAAGAATAGATCTTAAATTCATTTATAGATTTATTCACTTGTGACAGTCATAGTGTGGCATACCTAAATCCTGAGTGGATGGCAGACTATGTATACATGACTCGTACACTTTGATGTAAGTAAAAGCCTAAGTTCAAATATATATAAAGAACTGAAAGCTAGTGCGTAGGGTGTACGACTCCTATAGTATGTAGCGCCATTCATAAATGTGGAATTCATAGCCCGAAACATGACTAAATAATATCCTCTCATTGGAATTACATGGTCGATGAAAAGAAAACATGGTCACGGGTCATTCATCTCTGTGATGGATGACTTTAGCATTATTTGATGGTGATTGACTTGTCATGAAGGAAGATGTAATAGTTTCCAAGAGATAAACTAGGATCATATTAGGAGAATGAATATTATCCCAAAGAGATTAAGGAAATCCTATAAGGGTAATACATTATGACAAGGTCACTAGACGAGCACTAATCGAGCTGCTTTCATAATGGTATGACATTGGGGAGAGCTCAGTCATGATACTGTAGTGGAATGATTTCATCACTAAATTAGTTTATAATTAATAAGCGAAGAGCTGGAACTTAATTATATTGTGAATAAATTGCATATGTCCAATCAGTCCCTCTGTTAGCTCGTTAAAACTAGAAATGAATTGCATGTTTGAATAAAAATGAATAGAAATAAAGAAATGAAAAACATTCAAAAATTATTATGGTTTTCTCTAAAATAGAGAAATGGACTTATTTGGAAATTAATGTAATTTTCTCAAAATGGAAATGAGAATGAGAAATTATTCATTTGCAAATGAACATGGATTACTTAGAAATTATCGGAAGAATGAGTTTAGGCTTTTTAGCTATTTTAAAGCTTGAAAATGAAAATAAATATATTTTCTCAAAAGTTTTACTAGAGGTAAAATCTTCATAATTTTACTGGGATAAAATTGAGATGAGAAATTTATTTAATATAAATATTGAAGTTTATTTTTGGGAAATAGAAAAACAAATATCGGGTTGGATCAAATGATAAAGTATTGGGTTAAAAACCCAAAAAGTACTTGTAATTGGACCTGATATGGAACAGGCCCAAAAGATGTTGTCATCATCTATACTCCTAATTAGACAAGGAGTTCATTTTTTTCTAATTGAAATAAACGTCTTTAATTCAACAAGGGTTTTATCTTCTCTCTCTATAAATAGATGACACCGATAAGGCTATTAACACAACTTTAAGATATTGTCACCCTATCAAAAAATAGAAAGAATTTAATCTCAAATATTAAATATATTTTCCTGAAATAACAATTCTACCGATTTCTATTTGAGAAGAGAATTTTTCTTTCCACATAAAAGAAAAGAATTTCTAGTTTCATTTTTTTATTCAATTGCTTCGAGCCCACACTTGAAGCACTTCGTGGTACGAGAATAGTGGAGAAGATCGTTTGGTTGAAATTCAGGAATGAAAAAGACCCATTTATCCATCTATCTAAAAAAATAGGTACGATTTTAGTCTAGGGTTTATTGCTATAAGTATCACAAACTGGGTCGATTTTTAAAACATTTATTTTCCACCATGTAAGAAAACCATTTTCAAACCAGATTTTTTCCAATAAACAAAACGTCCTATGGGGATCAACTAATTAAAAGGGGCTTATTTGACCCACTTGAACTGGTCTGATTCATGGAGCATGGATAAGCTCATCTACTTGAAGCCTTGGTAGCCTAATGAAACACTTCAGTAAAACTAGAGTTACCATGGACACTATTGTAAGTCCTAAGGGATAAGATTGTATAGATTTTAAATCCTTTAGGACTCTCATCTTGTAGATAGGTATTAATCTCAACTATTGATGTAACTCAATTTGTATTGTTGGATGTAGGGGAGCTAAACTATAAATAGAGTCTTCTCTCTTCATTGTAATCACTTCATCTCATTCAAAGTTATTGGATATATTTGAGAGCATTTGGTCAAACACTTAGTATGCGTATGTAACACTATATACTCGCTCTGGTCACCAACCCAAGCTATACAGTATTACAGCTATAAAATTGTAACATTATTCATAATTTAATCAAAGATAACCAAAATAAATCATATGCAATCATTTCCATGCTATTTATCAAATTACAACCTAAATCGAGGTTATGGAACATTTAAAACAAATTGAGATTAATTCTAGGTTAAAATGAAACTTTTACAAAATTTCGAGAACAAAGTGTAAACAGAGGTCACACGGCCATGTGGCCAAGCCGTGTGAAAGAGACCAACCCGTGTGGCCCCAATCATGGCGATGTGGCTACACCATACACTCGTGTTCTCAAATCATGTACTATTCGAATTTAGGGTCACACAGTAGTGTCGCGAGGCCGTGTAACTCTTTAAGACCATGTGGACAATTCAAGCACCAAAAATTAAAGGATGTGGGGCACAAAGTTGTGTGGCAGCCTATGTCACAAGCCATGTGTGCCCAAAACTACCTTTAAAATCAAACCATTTAACATCCAAATGCTTGGGCTCTAAGCTATGCAATAACCAACAATTAAACCTATCCAAAATGTGCCTAAACAAGCAAAAACATACCAATTCACAACCAAACTATGTGCCTAACCAATATTCCCTCATTGGCACCACAAGTCAAACATATATAGAACAATTACTCAATCAAAACATGTACACAATTTGGTTTCATTCAAACATCCTTTAAACTTTAGATAGCAAACATCAAAGTTCATCCACAAACAAAACCTTTAAATGTTCAAATACCTTATTCAAAATGCATAACATAGCTGTAGCACCCCTTACCCGTGTCCGGCACCGGGACAGGATACGAGGCATTACCAGGCTTAAACATACACATACATGTAAAATCGGGTCATAAAATTTCAACCAATTCAAAACATTCAAATACATGTATATCGTCCTTTATACGGGCCTACGAGGCCCAAAACATACATCAGGGGTGGTTCGGGACTAAACCAAGAACTTTCGAAAATTTTACAGCACTTAAAAATTTTTTCCATGTTTAGAGAGTCACACGCCCGTGTGGGTTAGGCGGTGTGGTCACACACACCCATGTGGCTTGGGACACGTCCGTGTCTTCGACCCGTGTGACTCTTTGTTTATGACGTCAGCGACAAAATAGGGTCACATGGCCAAGTCACACACCCATGTGCTAAGGTCGTGTTCCCCACACAGCTGAGACACAAGACCGTGTCTCTGCTCGTGTGGCCAGCACTTAGGCTATTTTCCAAGACTTGGTCAACCATAAACTCTCATACATTTATACAACATCAAAGACATACAACATGGCATCCATTTAATGCTTAAACATCTTCAATTAGGTCACAAACATAGCATTTGCATGTTATCATATACGCAACAATCCATATTCATTGACTTTGTCATTTGATGACCACCTTAACCAATTTTCATAATCATCAACTTATCAAGCGATCTTATTTAATCATCAAACATGCATATTCAAACATTTTCATCATATTTTCATATCATACAATTACTTCATGTCTATGACTTTCAACTGGTCATGAAGCATCCATCATGCACATATGTCATAACACCAATCATGCATGTCCAACAAGCATAATCATATCATCACATCACAAGCATTAAAACTTAACATGGATAGGTAGATTTACAAACCATAACCAATATGAGCCACATCTTATGGCCATATACAATAGCTTGATATAGGCCAATACATTTAGCCAAATCATAATAACACATGTCATAGGAATAGGTCCCTATACATGCCACTCACTTGATATTTCTAACATATGTATCAATACTCCAAAGGTTTTGGCTTGATAGTATGATGTTGCCTCTGACGATCTCCAACCTCGAGCTGACCTGAGAACACTAAAAGAAATGGAAAGGAAGGAGTAAGCTTTACGCTTAGTAAGCTCGCATGAAAAATAATTAGCAATGTGATAACATGCTATTTTCAAATTCTTTCTATTTATTTCAAAGTTAAATCAAGCTACTTTCCTAAGTCACGGTCACTAAATTATTCATATCCAGAGCTACAGGACTCTAAATTGAGAACCGTTAATTTTCCCTAAAGCTAGACTCGTATATCTTCTTACCATAAAATTTTCAGAATTTTTGGTCTAGCCAATAAGTACAGTTTATTCTTCTTACCAAGCAGTTCCGACCTCTCTTCACTATGAATTAATTATCTCATAGTACGGGACTCGGAAGATGTTTTCGTCTATTTCCATTGAAAATAGACTCATTAAGGATTTTAAGCATATAATTTATATCTCATAATCATTTTTTTACAATTTTTAATGATTTTCCAAAGTTATGATAGGGGAGCCCGAGATCACTCTGACCCTGTTTCACAAAAATTCAAATATCTCATCATATGAGATTCCTTTTCTATCAGCATTTCCTTTATCTGAAACTAGACTCGATAAGCTTTAATTTCATATTTTACTCAACCTCTAACTCAATTTCCACTATTTTTGGTGGATTTTCAAAGTCGGACTGCTGCTATTATACTAATCTGTCCTAGTGCAACATAATGATAACCATCACAAATTTGTCATAGAAATTATTCTCATAAATAACACTCATTCATTTACATTATTATCACAAGTCCATTTCATTTCTCATGTCAAACACATGCTCATGGGTTTCGAGTACGTACCCGTGCTATCTCTTAGCACATCCATTTAACCAAACGTGACAATCATATGCATCATACTAGTATCGTCTAAGCATAGATGAGTTTATCATTTCACGTATTTCCATTCTATTTCTCATTTAAATTCCCGTTGAATTTCTCAAAATCTCGATGGATAGCCCATTTATCGTTAAATCATACAAGTGATCATTTTTAAGCACGCACTCCCGCGAACCTCACATCTTACTTTGGGATTACTAGTCCAGGCTAAATCCCCGGTAGTATAAACTTATAGAGTGATGTCGGGATTACCAGTCTAGGCTAAATTCCTTGTAACGACAAACACTTTTAATGAGCTCAGATTTGAATTATCAGTCTAGGCTAAATTCAGACCCTAATAGGATTACTCGTCCGGGCTAAATCCATAATGCACACATATTCCTTGGGAGGCTAGATCACTTTAGGAACACCCATCCGGGCTAGATCCTTTCTATACCAAGATCAATGGATTACCCATCTGGGCTAAATCCTTTTCTGCAACACATGCAGGATCTCGTATCATGTAAGAATGGCGCATCCATCAAATTTCCTTTTTATTCAATCGAGACATTTTACCATCTTTTCATCAATAAAATAGTTTCATAATATCAATCATGTTTTCATGGTAACAATTAGCATATAATACATGAAACATCGAGATACATAATACATGGTAGAAATGAAACATTTACATTTCACATACTATCAAAGCATTGGAAATATCATACATTGTCACATTAATTATGTATTTACTAATCATATATCATTATTCTCTTGAATTCCATGCATCATTGTTTCATATCATATTTTCATATCATGAACTCATTCCATCACCTTTCAATGTATTCACTCATGCCATTCATAGAATAACAATAAATTTTTAATTTAAACAAGCATTGCATTATTATTGACACACGAGCTTACCTCGGATCTGGAAACAGTAATTTACCATTTTAGTCCGTAACCTTGTATTTTCTCAATTTAAGCCCGAATCTCGATTTCCTTGATCTAACATTAAAAATATAGCTCATTTATTACTCACATTATTCAAATGAGTCCATAAATCATACTTTTACAAATTTTCATTTTGACCCCTAAACTTTCACTTATTTATGCTTTGGCCCCTAGGCTTGTAAAATGATTTTTATTCAATTTCCTTACATTTTAAGCCTAGCTGAATCATTTTCATAACTATGGCAGTCACCAATTTCCACTAAATCACCCTTTTATGACCAATTTTACAACTTTTACAAAACGGTCCTTTCGGATGTTTTCATCAAAAATTACTTAGTAAAAGTCGTTCCTCTAACTATAAACATGCATAATCTACCATTAAACCTCAAAATATCAGCATGTCACTCATGGGTCTATTTTTAAACATAAACCCTAGCTCATATAATGGTAGAAATGAGTAGATCATGTTACAGGGACTTCAAAAATGTAAAGAATATTAGAAACGGGGCTCGAGATCACTTACAAATGAGCTTGGAAGCTTGAACCAAACCCTAGCTATGGTTTCCATGCTAGTTTCGGCTGGATGGAGAAGATGATAGCCAATTTTGGCTTATTTTCCCTTTTTAATTCTTTTAATTACCAAAAGACCAAAATGCCCCTAACTTAAAAATATTTTATTTCACCCATTTCATGTCTATTTTTGTCCAAAAAATTAACCAATGGTATAATTACTATATAAGGACCTCCAATTTAAAATTTCATAACAATTGGGCACCTCTAGCATGTAGAACTCAACTTTTGTACTTTTTATAATTTAGTCCTTTTGACCAAATTGAGTGCCCAAACGTCAAAATTTTTGAACGAAATTTTCAAAAAATCATCCCGTAAAATTTTAGACCATAAAAATATAATAAGAATGAATTTTATTACGTCGGATTTGGGGTCCTGAAACCACCATTCCAACTAGGCCCTATTTCAGGATGTTACAATAGCATAACCAATTTGACCATTCATCAAGCTTCAAACATTCCAAACTGCATATAAACCTAAACATATCAAATAACCACTTGTATGCATCTAATGTAACAGCCTGTTTTAAGTGAAATCGAAACAGTGGCTTTGGGACCACAAATCCGATGAGTAAATTTTTATTTTTTTTATTATTGTAATTTTTATGAGATATTAGTAAGGTAGTATTAAAATTTTTTTAAGAATTTTTTATGTTTATATGATTAATTAAGTGAAAAGGACTAAATCGTAAAAAGTATAAAAGTAGAGCTCCATTAGTTAAAAGGGTCAAATGGCTATGGAACTTTCAAGTGAGTGGACTTAAATGGTTGTTAGACCATTTCTATAGTTAGTGGATACTCATAGCAAGGTTTTACTGAAATTTTAATGATTTTAAAAGGTTTTTTTGGTAAATGGACAATTAAGTTAAAATGTTAAGTAAATTAAAGACCAAAAGATATCATCTTCTTGCTTTCTTCATGTCAAAATTGAAAATAACCATTGGAGATAGCTAGGGTTTGGCCAAGTTTAGTTTCACTTGCATGGTATGTAATTTTACCCCGATTTTATTGATTTTTATGTTTTTGAAGTTGTTTTAGTTTAATCAAGCTAGCCCGGGGATCAACTTGCAAAATTGTTACAAGTTAAAGGTTATTCCATGAATGTTCTTGTATAATTTTTGATGTTAAATGGTAGATTATGGATCCTTGTTGATAAATAAACAAGTTTTGTAAAGTGATTTTTTATGAAATTTACATATAGGGATTAATTTGTAAAAATAGTAAAATTTCATGTTAAATTTATGAAATGATGGTTTATACGGGTTGATATAAGTCCCTAATAAATTTTATTAGCTTGAATGGGGGATTAAAATGCTTAAATTTCAATTTATAAGCTTAAAGACTAAATTGTGAAAAGTTAAAATGTTATGGGCAAAATAGTAAGTTTTGCATAAATATGAAATGTGGACTAAATTGAATACTAGGGGTATTAAATGGATTGAATTTTTCTATTTAGATCAAGATAGACCACGTACGGACCTAGATCAAAGCAAAACAAAAGCTTGGGAATAACTCGTTTAACTTCTACGCCCTTGTCGTCGAGTTAAGTTCGTATGAACGATTATCGAATTAATGTTGTTTAGTTTGAATGTTTACTATGTTATTTTTAATGTAAATGGATTAATGTATAATTGTATCAATGTTATGAAGAAATGACGGATGCTGAGTCCTGGTTGAACCTTAGTAATTTGTAGGATACAAATGACATATCATTAGGGATTTCATGTTTCGGGTGCTGGTCTTGAATGTCCTACCGATGGCTAAGGTCCTACATTTGTTACGGATACTCCATAGCTCATGTGAGTAGCATTGTGTAGCTTACATGCCCATTTCATAGGTCGTGTGAGCAATGATGTAAAGGAAAGGTTACGATTATATGTTTAAGCATAATTCGTGTGGGCTTTCCCGAGTATCTGATGATATTCTAGATGGTTCATCAGGTATGAAAAGGAAAGGAAATGGTAAGTGTTCAAATGGAATGTACCATGTACTTATGAAAAGGAAATGGTCACTTAAATGAGATGAACAAATGAGTAAGTTATTTGCTATAAATGAAATCATTTGAACCATGTATAAATGCACTAACTTGTGTATTTGGTGATGTTGTATAGGCATTGTGCGAAGCTTATGGTATTAGTTGGTGTTATAATTATGCTATTTACATTATGCAAATGAAATGGTAAGTTGTGTTTATGTTATACAAACTTACTAAGCATTAAGTGCTTATGTAGTTTCTTTCCTATGTTTTATATATTATCGGCAGCTCGATCGATATGGAAGCTCGTCAAAGATCTATCACACTATCCAGCATAAATATCGATAGTTTTTAAATGTTTTAGTCAAGGTTATAATGGCATGTATAAGTGGACTTTTAATGTTATTTTGGTGAATTTTTAGTTGGGATTTGGCTTGTATAAGTTATGGATGTTATCTTGGTTTGACAACACTTGATGCCTACTAGATTGTGTTGTTGTAGTTATCTTATTATGCATGTATTGGAATGGCTCATATAGTATGTTTTGAAGTAGCTTGATCATGTTTAAATTATGACATGTTTTGAAAGGTATTGAACTAGTAGTTGATGAATGGAAAATGGTAAAATATGCATGTTTAGGTAAGTCTTGATGATTGCGTTTGAGGTGTCTTGAATGACATATTGGTTAGTTGATTTAGGACTCTTGAAATGGTCATTATATGTATGTTTTGATAGGGTTTTGATGCCTTGATTATGTGCACAAAAGGCCTAAAGGATTATGCATGAATTGGTGTTAGGAATGGCTTAATTTTAGGCAAATTTTAGATCCACCCGACTTGAGACACGGGCGTGTGACTCAGCCGTGTGTGACACACAATCTGGTGACACAACTGTATGTCTCCTGTAGGTTCCTTTGTATGCAAGTAAGTGATTTACACGGCCTGGCACGCGGCCGTATGACCCCTGAATCCAAATTTTTGCAACTTTTTTCCTAGACTTTCCAAATGTTTTCAATTTGGTCTCGAATTGTTTCTAAGTTACGTCTAGGGCCTCGAGGGCTCAATTTAGGGACTATATGTATGTGAATGGTTGGTTTATGATATGATTATAATAATGTATGAAATTTATGTTTAAATGTTCCATTTGTACGGTAATGCTCTGTAACCCTATTCCGGCAACAGATACGGGTTAGGAGTGTTACATTTAGATATCACCACATGCATCCACCATCACAACTGTAACACCCCCAACCCGTAACCATCGCCAGAATAGGTTAAGAGGCATTACCGGACTCATAACTCAGATCCGAACAATCACATAACAAATACCATTTCATTTCAATAAGCAAAGATCATTCGTATTCAATAGGAACTTTAAACTATCATACAAAGTCTAAATCATGCGTTTAGGACCAAATTGATAACATGTGAAAGTTCCAGAACTTAGAAAAATTTTCAACTTTTCAAAGGTCACACGCCCATGTGAACAGGCCGTGTGCCACACACGGCATTAGACACGCCCATGTGTCTAAGCCGTGGCGAAACTGGGCATACATACTGACTTGCACACGGCCACAAGACAAGCCCGTCTGCCTTGACCGTGGTCGAAACTGACTTGGATCACACAGCTAGCCACACACTCGTGTGCCTTAGCCATGCCTAAAACTAACTTACATTTGTTGGGTACCCCAGGGAACACACGGTCGTGCAACATAACCGTGTGTCACACACGGCTAAGATACACGCTCATGTCTCTGCCCGTATGGACAAAAATAGGCCATTTGAATAGCCAATTTGCCACCTCAAATTGGGTCAAACCTACAAGCACCAAACCAAACATATTTGCACAACAATTTTAGCCAATTTCTAAACCAAACCATACACCGATCATGCCATAACATTATCAACAAATTCCAATCTCAATTCATCAACCAAACCATAATCAATCTAAACTAAAATCATACCAAAGAATATGATCCAATACTTTAAATATCATCATTCAATCTCATGACATAACTTATTAATTTCTCAATTAAACCCTTACCAAAACTTACCAAATTGACCAATTCACTTGGCCATTCAAGAACATATCATATAAGCATAACTTCATCACATAACTCATACCACAAACTTATTTATATACATATTCGTAATCAAGCCAAATCTCATGGCTAGATATATACACGTTTCAAAACAAAACCAAAGTACTTCTAGCCTATACATGCCATACTTCAATATTTACACTTTCAAAAGGTACCAAAATATGATTCAACAGTGTGATGGCGATCCTCAACGATCCCCGAGCTCCCGGTAGCTTCGATATCTATAAAACAGATAATAAACACACAGAGTAAACTTTCAAAGCTTAGTAAGCTAGTATAATAAAAAAACTCATCTGTATACATAAACATTAACAGTTTATAATAACATACGCATCTTTTGGGATTTCTAACAAACCTTTCACCAACTTACTTCTCTAAACTTGTACATACCCGAAGTTTGCTATTGCACAAACAATGTTTTTCAACCAAAGTATTCTTGTCAAAGTTTCGCACACTCAGTACCTTCACGGATGTATCGCACACTAAGTGCCATCTTGGATGTCTCGCACACTAAGTGCCATCCTCGATAATTCGCACACTAAGAGCCATTTCTGGATGTTTCGCACACTAAGTGCCATCCTCAATAACTCGCACACTAAGTACCATTTTCAAAATCGACATACTTGTAACCATCAATATAATAACCATAAATGTACAATTTAATCGTTTTAAAGCATTATATATAAAGAAATAATGCTCTTATAACATACTAACTTACCTCGTACGGATTCGGATAGACAAAATCGGCTACTCGACAACTTTCAACTTTCCCCGATCCAATTCCGTTTTCTTTAATTCTTTATCTATATAAATTCAAATTTAACTATTTTATTCACCAAATCATTCAAATCAATCCATAAATACATATTTAAGGCACTTTGAAATTTAGCCTTCACATTTTCATATTATGGCACTTTAGTCCCTATTTCAAAAAATCACAAAATACACATAATTCATCAAAACCATGCCTTAGCTAAATTTTCATAGCTCTCATACAAGTCCACACATTTCATTTATTTTACATTTTAGTCCCTCAATTTACAAATTTCACAATTTAACCTATTTTACTCAAGTTCATCAAAAATCCAAAGACAAAAGATGTTAACCCAACATTAAGCTTTCATATTGCATCATTTATCAACATAAATTTCATGAATTCATCCATGGCACATTTCAAATTCATCATCAAAACCAGAAATTTAGGCATGGGCTTGACATTATACGAAGTAATGATCTCAAAAACGTAAAAATCATCAAAAACCAAACTCAAATCATACCTTAATTCAAGCTCAAAGTGTCGAAACCCTAGCTTGAGTTTTTATTTCTTTTTCTTTGGTATATTCGGCCAACATGAAGAAATAATGAACCAATTTCATGTTTTGTTTTATTATTAATAACATTAATATGCATTTACTATTTTAACCTTATTATAAACATTAAAACTCCACTAACTAATGTCCACCCATGTCATTTAATAAATTCAATGGTCTATTTACAACATAAGGACCTCATACTTAAAAAGCCACATCAATTCAGCACTTAAACAAATAGTAAGAAACTTTTACATTTTACGCGATTAGGTCTTTTTTATCAAATTAAGCACACAATTGATCAAATTTTCATGTGAAACTTTCACACATGTCAATTCATATATCATAAGCACAAAAAATAATATTTAAATATTTTTCTAACTCGGATCTGTAGTCCCAAAACCACTATTTTGACTAGGTTCAAAATCGGACTGTTACAACCACTAACCAAAAAACTAAATGAAATTTACATCAATATACACATCTCATACTTCAATTAACATAAAACATAGCCACGAGGCTCATAACATATATATACCAAAACCTTATTTACATGCCACTTATAACCAACCAAAATATACAAATAGCTACCGAATGAGTTGTCGGATAGTGTGATCTCTAATGACGTTCCAATTGACAGCAAAAATCTGACAATCTACAAGAAGAAACAATCAACAAAGTAAGCTTACACAAAGCTTAGTAAGCTTGTATAAAACTTAAGCTTTAACTTACCATAATTGTTGTAACTTAAAAATTTTACAATTAATTTCATAAATAAGGTCATGAGTTCATTTACTTCCTATACACCACAAATCTCACAAGGTTAGTGAGTTCACATATACAAAACATATAACGTTATCATGTCATAACATTACAAGTAAACACAAACACATTTAAAACTCACATTTCATTTCAAATGTCTATATCCAATGTTCCATTTCATATATCTATTTTCATTTAATCGAACATAACATGCCAATAATCATATATCAAGAAATAAATCATCATATCTTTCTATTCCATTTCCATTTTGATAATTAACTATTTTTCCCTGGGAACAATAGTAAATTGATTTCAGATACATGGGAGGATAATGCTTACACAAGCTGACAAAAGGACATTAATCGATACATGATGCTACTCACACAAGCTTCATAGAATCCGTAACACATGCAGGATCTCAAGCCATTGGTATAGTATCCATCATCAGTACATAGTACCTATTAAATAACTGTCAAAGGATGTCATAACGTCTTTTAGCTATAGTCTTAGTCCTATTTACCATGATATCATAGCGTCTTTCAGCCATGATCTTACTCACTTCCGTTATGATGCCATAGCGTCTTTCAGCTATGGTCTTACTCATTTTATCCTGATGCCGTAGCATCTTTCAGCTACGATCTTACTCGTTTGAGTCATAATGCCATAGCATCTTTCAGCTATTATCTTACTCATTTGAATCATAATTAACCTGCTCATATTCATTTTATATGATATACCATTTAATTCACACATACTCATTTATCATGCTTCACAAATCAATCCTTCATTTCCAATTTCATGACTAACCTTAATTAATCATGTTAATTTTAATATATATATATATACACAAACACATATATAACTAAATTTAAATCATTATAAACAAAATAAACCTAATGCGAACTTACCTAAACTGATTCTGCAGCAAAAACGACTCTAAAGTCTAATCAGCAATTTTTTTATTTTTTGCATTTTTCTATCGATTGATCTGTTTCTTGATCATGCAAGAGAAAAGAGTTGGTCAAATGTTTGTTCTTCTTCCCCCCTTAGCATTCAATTTGAAGATGAAAGAAAATGGTTGAATGTCTTTATTCTTTTTTTCTTTTACAAATTAAAACTTGTTTTATTATAATTTTATTAAATAATATCAAAACTTAACATATTATCAAACATTATGGCCAAAAACCATTCCACTATTATAATTATCGCTAAATTGCCACATGAAACCATTCAATAATGTTTTTATACCCATTAAACTCATAAAAACTAATAGCGATTAACTTTTTGCAGCTTTTACGATTTAGTCTTTTTTCTTTAATTAACTATCCAAAAGTCAAAATTTCTAGACCAAATTTCAATACACCTATATAATCACTTCGTAAATATTTAATAAAAATATTTCCAGTCTCGATTTACAGAAATGAGGTCTCGATACCTCATTTTCCAAAATCACTTAACCTTAGGGACAAACCACTTGAACTTAACTATTCATTCAAATAACAAATATTATAAAATTAAAATTTAATATAATACTATATTTGACTCATAGATATTAAATAATAATATTTACGGACTCACTCATCCCGAAACCATAGTTTTCGACACCACTGAAAAACGAGCTATTACAGCTTAGCTTTCTTGTAACTTTTTTGTTTGATTCAAGCTCTTTTGTCTTTGAGTTGCTTTTGCTTTATTTTGGTTTCTTAGAGATCTTCCCTTCAAAATTCTCACTTTTAAAATTTAGATTGATTTAGATGGATTTGAAGTAAAGAAATCACATAAGTTAGCGCAATTTGCCAAACTAAAGTTTTAGCCCCTGACAATAGCGTGTGCTTGTTCTCTATTTCATCTTGATGGTGTGGTTATGATAGAAGCTATGGGTAAAAGAAGAGATTGAGAAATGGCCAGAAGCAGAGACCAAGGGAATAAAACGAATAAAGAATGGTGGAAGTAGAGGTGGTGTGGAGAGGAGAAAGATGATTAACAGTAACTGATTAAAAAAAAGTAAAAAATGATTATGTAGGACACCACATCAAACTCTTTTAGTAGGTTAACGGTTGAGTGACTAAAATGTTTAATTATTGTAACGATAGTGATTAAATTGCAAGTATTCTTATTTGAATGATCAAAATGAAAGCACTCAAAAAGTTAGATGACCAACTAAGTACAATATTCTTTTTTAAATATAAAATATGATTTTCCCAAGTTGTAGTCTATTGGTTGGGTATTTATCTATCCCAAGAACAACCTAAGTTCGAATCATTATTGTACTAAAACAAACATAAAACAAAACATATTTTTAAGCACAATAACAATTATTTATGAAAAAAAATGCAAAAAGAAAATATTTATTAAAAATTAATAAAAATATTAAAATACTTGAATATTATCTCTTAATTAATAAAAAGTAATTCCGTAAATTATGATATCATCCCACCAAAGTAAACTTAATTTTCTCAAGATTTCAATCATTAATTTTCAAAACATATCAACTTTCCCATCAAAGAACGATATTCTAATAGAATCATATAATACAAAAGCACCAAAAGTAGAGCCTAAATTCGGATGAAATCTCAAAACTTGTTTTTTTTTTTTTTTTCAAACATGTATTCTTATATTAACTTTTATAAAAGTTTACAAATAATTATAAATAATTTTTTAATCAAATTAATAATAATGACCTCGAATTAAAAAAAATAGGTCATAAAATAAATCTACCGTTACTTGGCTACAAAACATTGCATTCACTTTTTGGTGAGCATAATATTTCCAGCTAAGGTCCCATTGCTAAGGGTGGGTTGGTAAAGGCCGAAAGCAAAAAGCTAAGAACTTTAAGGCTAAGACATCCTGGTGCGCGGTTGGGTGCGTGGCAAGCAAAGGACATTGATTCATGTGTTGGTTTTCAGGCACATGAATGATGAAAAGATATGGATCAAGAAGAGCCATTCAACCATAATAATTACCTAAACTTGGGCACACATATGCATCCAATTCCCTTGCTTTCGACTAATAAATAAATAAACTATAATTTTAACATTTATCATTACAGTTTAGGATTCAAAGTCACAAATTTTAATCATTATGACTGCTATAGTATTAGAATCAATGAACTACATCTTCACCTATGGTGGAATACTTCACTTCTAATCCTGAAATTACAGGGTAAAAGCTTAAGTCGACCTGATCCATCGGGGCTTAGGCAAATAAACAAAGTCAACCATGGAATATAGTCCTAGGTCCGAACAACAGTCTTCTAATCATAAAGATTGCATCAAGAAGATGGTGACCACATAATGTCAACTTTTCTTGTCCTTTTCTGTTTGTACATTTTCCTTTTCAAACTATAATTAAATCCATAGGCAGCTTCTTGGCCTAACCCGTTGTACTCGAAGCCGAGAAAGATGACAAACCAGTGATCAAAGTTGGCCTTTGATTATTTATTTATAGGCGGGACCAACATTTGAGGGGTCAACCAGAGACAACTTTGAAACTACTCTAATTCAATTGAAAGTAACATAATATTTAAAGGTTTACATACATTTTTTTCAGCAGGCAAGGCATCAAACACCAACTAAATCAACTACCTTCCACACGCTAACTTCTATGTTTTACGGATTTTACCGACAACTTACGAACTAACTCTAAAGGGACTGGAGGCGAACCTTGCAGCAATTGGGATGATTTTTCCGAGCTGTGATAACAACTGTACCTGGCTTAGGCACTATCATCGATTTTGACCAATGCATTTCAGCTGCGTCTTTTAGTGGAGCTGAGCTGAAAGTACACGGATGGTTGTTAGCAACTATGAAAGGAATGGCCGAAAAAACTGTCGAAACCATTTTTTTTTAAAAGCAATGGGGATCGATATTTAAAACCGAGTGTGGAGTCGCCACCAATCTTTTGATTTAGGTGTGATTGGACCACCTATTAAAATGCTTTATTTAATGAAGAAAAAAATGATTTAGGTAAAAAAAGGGGTTCGGGAGTCGGTTACGTATGAGGAAGGGTTAGCACCCTCATTACGCCCAAAAACTGGTACCAAATTGATTTGATGTTGTCCTTGAAAAATTAAAAAAAAAATTCCGAAATATGTAAAAATATTTAAATAGCTCAAATTGGTGATCGAAAATCTCTCGTTCCAAAGATATGCGGTTTCATATCTAGTACGATTGGATATGATCCCTTATACCTTTAAGATGCGATCAATTTTCGGCTTTTTGAAAAATTATAAGAGGTTATCTAAATATTTGGTTTTCCGGGAAAGTCATACCCAGTACGATTGAGCACGACTTTTCCAAATTCCCCAAACACTAGACATTGCCTTATTTCAAAATTTTGAATAACAAAAACTTAGAAATCCGCTTAAAAACATGTTTACTCATTTTAAAATTGATGAAATATTTAATACATTGTAAAAACATATGAAGTAACATACTCCAAATACAAATAACCCTATTTAACAATCATTGTAAAAAAAACAAAACTTTCAAGCATGGATAACGAATAATTAATATAAAATATCATACATAATTATAACACAAAATAAAATGATGTACAAAATATGCATGAAACAAAATGAAGAATTATATAACATATATAAGTTGACACATTTGCATAAAACTTGGGATATATATTTATTGAAATAGTTATAATAAATTTCAAAGTTCAAATCAAATTATGTATAAAATATTTAAAACACAAATTTATTCAAAAAAATGATAATTCACAAGATAATTTAAATAAAATATTAAATATAAAAGTATAACAATATATGATAAAAATAATATACAAAATCCATTTATGAAACCTTTATATACAGATAAGTATTGAGTATAAAAAAATAAAATTAATGATGCATAAAATGAAGTAAATATATGAATTATATAAGTAACAATATATATATATATATATATATATATATATATATATATGAAAAAGCATGAGGAAAATATGAAGTACAATAAATTATATGATTTAAAAGAGTTCTTAAAAATATTATACACATAAATAATTTTAAAAGAAGATATATATACATAGAAAAATATTTACAAAAAGTTATGTGAAAATAACATATACCATAGTAAAAATAAATTAAAATATGCCATATATATGTGGGAAAATGTTAGAAATAATTATATGTTAAAATATCCTTTGATTAAAATAGGAATTAAAGAATTAAACATAACTTATATACGTAGTAATTTTAAAACACAATTATATGAGTTTATTTAAAAAATATATATATATGTATAAAAATATTTTAGCTTTAATAATAGATACAAATTAGATATAAATACAAAACATGTTTAATAATAATTTAAATAATACAAAATGTGTGAGATTTCCTTTTGAATAGGAAGGATATATGAATAAATCTAAAAAAATCATATGTACAAAATATTAATGTTAAAGTGTATTTAAAATATATGTATATCAATTATTTTTTTTATATATGTATAGCTAAAATTTAATTATATGTATAGAACATGTGATTTTGTTTTTAAAAACAAACAAGTACATATGTATATCATGTAGACCAAAAAAATAGTTAAATATATGCATAATAACTTAATGTTAATAATATCCATGGAATAAAACCAATTATTATGAGGTATGTACATGTATAATAACACATAAAACATTACATAAAATAATTTACAACAATATGAAAATTCAATTATCCCAAATTACAACCAATAAGTGATCAACAATACAAATAATATCATTAACATTAACATTCCAAATAATATAAACAATAATAAATAATATGAAAATAAAACAAGGATGAATATACAACATTAAAAAAATGAAAATATACAAGTGAATAATTTTGAATATATAACATAAATCTGATAAAATACTTAATCAAAATCAAAGTAAAATAAAAAAAAAAAAAGAAAATTTAAACATAAGTGAAAATATTAAAGGAGACACATATATAACACATATGAATTTACAAGGATCAATATTGAAATAATCCCTGATCTTGAAGCATTGTGTTAAAATTTGGACTAAAATATAAAAGTATGTCAAATTTTAGGGATAATAAAGTAAATTAAATGCAAATGGGGGCCAATTGTGCCGCAATACAACGAAGAGGGACTTATGCAAAATTTACCAATCTAGGCGCAAAGGCACAAGACCGGGGGCTCGGCGGGCTAACACGTCGACCCTACCTCCTCTTATGCGGCGCCGTTTAGCCCTTTTTGCTTAAAACCCTATTTCATTTACTTTCCATCTCAAAATAGATGCAAAAAAAAAAAAAAAAAAAGCAAACCCTTGCTCAGTGTGGGTTCATTTCATCCATGACCATGAGCATCCATCGCTTTGATGGCCATTGGCGTGGACAAGGACCAGATCTAGCCAACAAGGGTCGTGTTTCCCAAAAATCAGGTAATCTCGCTCCTTATTTTTTTCACAAAAGATATGAATCTTATACTGTTTTTTTTTTTAAAAACAAAATCCACAAAACTTTAATCTCATTCGACCCTCGCCCACATCTATGTATATCTGAGATGTTCGGGGCTTTACATCGGTGTCGATTCAGATCTTTCCCTTTTAATATTCATACTAAATCTACAAATCAATCAAAGAAAATAAAAGAAAAAAAAAAAAAGAAAATCTGGGATTCACCTTTCGAATTTTTGATCTAGATTTTTGAATATCTAATTTGCATGCGTATATTAAACGTAATGTGTGTGTCCCCAAAAAACTTTGGAGTACAAGACAAGGCTTTTTATAGCCTAGATTTACGAGAAAAAAATAAAATTCTATTTTCATTTTTTCATCCGCCGTTCTGTTATCACTCTTCTCGTATGTTCTTTGCAGTACCACTTGCATGCAGAAAACTCAGTGACGTGGAAGTCGAACGCAAGGGTTTCTCGTGTGAGACCAACCACGTGCCGCCCACTTGTTCCGGACTCTTCTGGAATTCACAAGAAGTGAAACAATTTTGGGTATCTTTGAGCTTGGCTTTGGGCTTATTTAAGCCAATTTTTTATTGGGATTTTGGAGATTTAGAATCTGGGTCAAACATTGGGCTAAAGAGTTTTGGAATATTGGGTTAGAAAATAGGTTTATTTTATTTGGCCCAAATATTTGTAATCAAACATTGGACTTTTAATTTTGGATTTTTATTATTTTTGTTTTATTCTGGTTTTGGGTCTTGATGTAAGCCCGGGCAAAAATGGGCCATTACAGCTGCCCCTCTTTGCTCATTGTCGTGTAATGAGAATAGAGCAAAGACCTCAAATAGGGCCAATTTTGCCCAATTTTCAGATTCTGACTGTAAAGAGATAGGACCAGTGGCTCAAATCTGCTCATTGCCAACACATGGAGATCTACGAAGATCTGCTCCGCCCTTCAGAGAGGTAAGACTTGGTGGTAAAATCTGCTCCATTGCTGATACATGGATATAAGATTTACCATATGCGAAGATCTGCTCCGCTATAACTTCAGGGAGATTAAATCTTCAACTCTCAGTCCGCTTCCTTGCTACCTCAAGAAGATAAGACTCATTCTTTAACCTGCTCTCTTACCACTTCAGAGTGGTAAGGCTTGGTGATAAAATCTGCTCCATTGCTGATACATGGAGATAAGATTTACCATCTGCAAAGATCTGCTCCGCTGCAACTTCAAGGAGATAAAATCTTCAATTCTCAGTCTGTTTCCTTGCTACCTCAGGAAGATAAGACTCATTCTTCAACCTGCTCTCTTGCTACCTTAGAGAGATAAGGCTTGGTAGTAAAATCCGCTCCATTGCCGATACATGGAGATAAGATCTTCAATTCTCAGTCTATTTTCTTGCTACCTTAGGAAGATAAGACTCATTTTTCAACCTGCTCTCTTGCTACCTTAGAGAGATAAGGCTTGGTGGTGAAATCTTCTCCATTGCCGATACATGAAGATAAGATTCCATCTACGAGGATCTATTCCGCTGCAACTTTAGGGAAATAAGATCCTCAATCTTCACCGATGTTGCTACATTGCCCTACAGGGGACCTATCCTGTAGACTCCATTTTATATGCACATGCATATGCCAAATAATTAGGATGCCATGAACGAAATGACCCAATGCTCCTAACTAAATGTGGTATGCAAAATGAGGATGATTCCATTTTAACAAATTAGGGTATCGTCACTCGTTTTTCATTATATGCTGTTATTAACGCATTTGCTCTACCATCCTCTTGAAGGAGTATCCCAAAGAAAACCTATCATGTCTGGCGAGCTTGCCCCATTGTAATTCCAACGTCCCCTCTACTACTCCCTTTTGAGACAAAACATTGTAACTCATAGTTGAATTTCCCTTTGTTTAATCTGTTACCTCACTTCTCAGGTGCTATAGCCAAATGTGCATTTCTGCTCTTTGTATGAACGTCATTTCTTTTTCTCGAGAATAAAATTGCATATTCAATATTATATCCTGCCTGTTTGCTCCATTATCATTTGGACAGAGATCTCAAAAAGGCGATTTATCCAAATATATCCTTGAACTTGAGCGTATTCTAAACAATTATCTCACTTCAGATTCTTGCATTATCTAGAAACTCCTAGAGTAATATGCAAAACTTCTATTGTAAAAACATCACTAGTTCATTCATCATTATGTCAATGCAACATGCTTGCAATCAAATCGTGATAATGAACAAGAATGGAAATTAACCTTGAATACAAACTAAATTATCAAAAGAACAACAATGGCCATTACTTTAAGAATGTATATCTTGAAAAAGAAAGGATAAAGATAACTAATTTACTGAAAATGAAGACTAGGTACACTTGTTATCGCAACCTGAGCTTCTCTGTACAAACTTCTTGAAGACCAATTCAAACTCGACATGTGTTTAGGAGATCAGAAGCGCTTTGTCAATGCCCCAAGATGCAACATATCCCCTTCATGGCTAATTCAAGTATATCAAGATCACAACCTCCTCACTTTGGAACCATATTTGAGCCACCCTTTTCGGGTTTTCAACTCAAATCCCCTTTGGTCACAAGGCACCCTTTGCGGGTTTTTACCTTGGCCTCTCCTTTTTCTCTTTTTCTTTTATTATTGAGTCTCAAAGCGCCCTTTGTGGGTTTTCACTTTGGCCTCTTCTTTTTTTTTTTTGAAAGTCTCAAAGCGCCCTTTGCGGGTTTTCACTTTGGCTTCCTTCCCTTGTCAAGTGTAGTACTTTTTGACTGCATCCGAGTTCACTGGATTAGATAAATTTCTTCCATCCATTTCGGCCAGTATTAATGCACCACCAGAGAAAGCTTTCTTCACCACATAGGGCCCCTCCCAATTCGGCATCCATTTACCTCTGAAATCTTTTTGTATGGGAAGAATCTTCTTCAAAACCAAATCTCCTTCATGAAACTCTCTTGGGCGAACCTTTTTGTCATAAGTCCGCATCATTCTTTTTTGATACATCTGTCCACGTTGAATAGCTTTTAGCCTCTTTTCCTCAATTAAATTCAACTGATCATATCGAAACTGTATCCATTCTGCTTCATCTAATTTCAATTCTGACAAAACTCAGAGAGAAGGTATCTCTACTTCAATGGGCAGAACTGCTTCCATTTCATAGACCAATGAGAACGGTGTTGCCCTAGTAGAAGTTCTGACAGATGTTCGATAAGCGTAAAGAGCAAATGGCAACTTCTCATGCCAATCTTTGTAAGTTTCAGTCATTTTCCCCACAATCTTCTTGATATTTTTGTTAGCTGCTTCCACTGCCCCATTCATCTTCGGACGATATGGTGACGAGTTATGATGTCTGATTTTAAACTGACTGCAAACCTCTGCTATTGTACTATTGTTTAAATTCAGTGCATTATCAGATATGATTTTCTCAGGCATTCCGTATCGACATATAATTTCTTTCTTTAAGAATCTGCTGACTGCGGATTTAGTTACATTGGCGTATGATGTAGCTTCCACCCATTTGGTAAAATAATCAATGACCACAAAAATGAAACGATGCCTATTTGAAGCTTTTGGTGAAATTGGCCCTATGACATCCATGCCCCAGATGGAAAACGGCCATGGAGAAGTCATAACATGCAAAGGCGAGGGAGGCACGTGAATCTTATCACCATAAATTTGACATTTATGACATTTCTGGGCATAATTAATGCAGTCTCCTTCCATGGTTGACCAATAATATCCAAACCTCATAATTTGCCTGGCCATTGTGAACCCATTGGCGTGTGTTCCATAAACACCTTCGTGAACTTCTTCTAAGATCTTCTTGGACTCTACGGCATCCACACATCTCAAAAGTACCTGATCGATCCTTCTTTTGTACAGGATCTCTCCATCTAAAACATAATCGCAGGCAAGCCTTCTCAATGTTCTTTTGTCATTCTCCGTGGCTTGATTTGGATATTCACAGTTTCTCACATACCGCAATATATCCTGATACCAAGGATGATCATCTCTTTCTTCTTCCTCTATAGTATAACAATAAGACGGAGCCTCATAAATACTCATCTGAATGGGCTTCACATCCTTTTGTCTGCTTACTTTGATCATGGAAGCCAAAGTAGTCAAAGCATCTGCCATTTAGTTTTCATCACGCGGGAGATAATTGAAAGTAATATCATCAAACTCTTCAACTAACCCCAACACCAGCCTTCTATAATTGATTAGCTTAAAAACAAACAAATACATATGTATATCATGTAGACCAAAAAAATAGTTAAATATATGCATAATAACTTAATGTTAATAATATCCATGGAATAAAACCAATTATTATGAGGTATGTACATGTATAATAACACATAAAACATTACATAAAATAATTTACAACAATATGAAAATTCAATTATCCCAAATTACAACCAATAAGTGATCAACAATACAAATAATATCATTAACATTAACATTTCAAATCATATAAACAATAATAAATAATATGAAAATAAAACAAGGATGAATATACAACATTAAAAAAATGAAAATATACAAGTGAATAATCTCGAATATATAACATAAATCTGATAAAATACTTAATCAAAATCAAAGTAAAATAAGAAAAAAAGAAAATTTAAACATAAGTGAAAATATTAAAGGAGACACATATATAACACATATGAATTTACAAGGATCAATATTGAAATAATCCCTGATCTTGAAGCATCGTGTTAAAATTTGGACTAAAATATAAAAGTATGTCAAATTTTAGGGATAATAAAGTAAATTAAATGCAAATGGGGGCCAATTGCGCCGCAATACAACGAAGAGGGACCTACTGCGCAAATTTACCAATCTAGGCGCAAAGGCACAAGACCGGGGCTCCAGGCGGGCTAACACGTCGACCCTACCTCCTCTTATGCGGCGCCGTTTAGCCCTTTTTTGCTTAAAACCCTATTTCATTTACTTTCCATCTCAAAATAGATGCAAAAAAAAAAAAAAAGCAGAACCCTTGCTCTGTGTGGGTTCATTTCATCCCGCAGCCATGAGCATCCATCAGTTTGATGGCCATTGGCGTGGACAAGGACCAGATCTAGCCAACAAGGGTCACGTTTTCCAAAAATCAGGTAATCTCGCTCCTTATTATTTTCACAAAAGATATGAATCTTATACTATTTTTTTTAAAAAACAAAATCCACAAAACTTTAATCTCATTCGACCCTCGCCCACATCTATGTATATCTGAGATGTTCGGGGCTTTTCATCGGTGTCGATTCAGATCTTTCCCTTTTAATATTCATACTAAATCTGCAAATCAATCAAAGAAAATAAAAGAAAAAAAAAAGAAAATCTGGGATTCACCTTTCGAATTTTTGATCTAGATTTTTGAATATCTAATTTGCATGCGTATATTAAACGTAATGTGTGTGTCCCCAAAAAACTTTGGAGTACAAGACAAGGCTTTTTATAGCCTAGATTTACAGAATAAAAATAAAATTCTATTTTCATTACTGTCATCTGCCCGTTTCTGTTATCACTCTTCTCGTGTGTTCTTTGCAGGTACCGCTGTACAGAGAAACCTGGTGACGTGGAAGCTGAACGCAAGGGTTTCTCGTGTGAGACCAACCCTGGTGCCGTTCCAGCTTGTTCCGGACTCTTCTGGAATTCACAAGAAGCTGAAACAATTTTGGGTATGCTGAGCTTCGGCTTTGGGCTTATTTAAGCCAATTTTTTATTGGGATTTTGGAGATTTAGAATCTGGGTCAAACATTGGGATAAAGAGTTTTGGAATATTGGGTTAGAAAATAGGTTTATTTTATTTGGCCCAAATATTTGTAATCAAACATTGGACTTTTAATTTTGGATTTTTTTTATTTTTGTTTTATTCTGGTTTTGGGTCTTGATGTAAACCCGGGCAAAAATGGGCCATTACAAAAACATGACACAATTCTGACAACAAGATTCATGCAAGGATTACAGTTGTTCTCATTTTCTGCAGAAGATTGAATGCTAATTAAACCCGGTTCTAACGACCTATATAAAAGTCCACCAACATTCAAGGCAACAAAATCATTTAAAGCTCTTTCCCCTTAGTTGGAAGTTCACATATAAATAACAAGAAAAATCTCAATTTGAGCATATTAAATAGGTAAGCTACATGAATCCACCTAGAATCCAAATTTCTAATCCTCTGCCAGTTGTAAGATATAAAAATTATCACCAAACTTATTATATTACTCCCATTGTATTAACTTCATATGGTTGGTCCCTTTTAATTCACCAAAGCAATAGCTTTCTTATGGATGATTTTTAAATGAAAAAAACAGCCTTAACATCATCCTAACAGCACACAATTTAGGTGACTTTGGAGGTTTTTTGACAATAAAAACCAGATATTATCTCCAAAACAACCCGATAAATGGAAGGTTAAAATATTGCATAAGAAGCTCCCTATAGAGAAGGACCCTACACTTAATGATATTGGCATTAGACCTCAAAACACATCCATACTACCTAAACAGCAGCAACTGAAGTAAGTCCTAGGCAAGGAATGATGTATAGACATCTAAGTAGTCAATAAGTTCTGTAAGAAAATAGTAGTGGAAAAATGAAAAACAACATTCTTCAAGATATATTTTCCGATCATCATCATCATGCAATTGACCAACAGAATTATACTTGAAGGAAGAAATGACTCTTTGGGATCACGCAATATTGATTTTCAAAGAGTATTTTTTTCACTCCAACCCCATGAAAGCAAAAAAAAAACACTCTTGAAATGCGTTCACAGATATGCTACTGAGGAAATAATAATAAATATGGCAGTATCATGCACTGATGTTACGGAAAATTGCAACAGTCATTTCTCAATATTTTTATGCTTAATAAGTAGGGTTACATCTGAAAACTATGGTCAGTTTTGTCTTACACATACACTACGTTTACTCGGTTGACAGTCACTCACTTGAGTTGTCCACTTTTCATGCAGATATGGCACAATGATTTTACAAAGATTCTGTATCGACACAAATTATCATGTTTTTGTTGATTGTATAGAAGAAAAACCGGATTCTTGATTTCTCCCTGTCAGGAGCTCAAAAATGGAAATTTGATGCAAGCATAACAGCAGATAGCTAACAAGCATGCAAACAAAAGTTACCCTTGGTTTATAAAATGATAAACTTTCAAATTGAAATGTAACACTACCTTAGAGGATGGAGATAAAGGAGGTAAAGAAGTCTGTTGAACAGGCTCCTTTAGCCGCTGAAATTCTCGAAGCTGCTTCACCTGCTCCTTGATGAGTTTCAATAGGATATCTATCCTTTCCCTCTGATCTGCAGAGGAAGTCAGCTTCTCTTTTTATCCTCCAACTATTTGTAGCCTCTCTGTAAGGTGTTCAATTTCAGCATCAATCTCCAGCCTTTCGTTACTGACTGCAGAAGAACTCCTCTCTAAGTCATATAGAAAGGTTTTGTGGTCTGATGCAGAACCAATTGGCAGTTTACTTTTTTTACTATTCTCCTCCTTAGGACTTTCTTTGTTATCATCAATAACATGGACATCATAAACAGTTGGTTCCATATCAAATGTGGAATTGTGTAGATTTCTGCCTAGTGGCTCACCAAAGTCCGAATTTCTCTCAAGCTCATCTACACTTAAAGAAGTGCCACCAGAACTTGGGGCAGTTTTTCTTGTTATTGCTTGGCATACTATGGCATCATCATCATCACCATCTTGTCCCTTTCCTTTCCCAGTTAAATTAACAACCACAGTATGACTTAATTTCTCAGATGATGAAGTCTGAAATTCCGAAGGCCAACTAGAACCTTTTCCCACTTCATTCTTCCTGGTGGATCCACTGTTTCCCATCAGCAACGGGTCTTTACCTAATCCAAGTGAAACTGAAGGAATTTGTCCCCCTTTATTTGCATCATGTCGAAAAAAATCACACTCCTCTGGCTCATCTCTACGTGTATCCATCTGCCTGTAAGCTTCAACTTCTTTCTCCAAAAGGTGATTCTCCTTCTCCCTCCCAACAAGGGCCTCTTTTAGAATGTTCATCTCTTCTTCATCATAAGCAAATTTTTCTTCTATCATCCTTTGATATTGCGTTGCTTCCATTTCTATTGATGCCTTATCCTCTTGTAGACGCAAAATCATTGCCATAGCTTCATCAGCAGCAGAAGCAGAAGCAGCCCTTTCTTTCTCCAACTCCAAATATAAAGCAGCACATGCAGCTTTTTCTTCTTTTATAGCTTGTTCCAATATTTTGATCCGATTTGCCCCATCTCTGGTAACCTCAAATTTTTCATTAGTGTTACCTTTTCCCTCTCCACTGCTCAGTTCAAAACCATGCCAGGTTGTCTCATTCAAATCATTGCCAGATTGAGTGTTTTTATCATCTAAAATGGCAGGTTTCACATAGGTCAATACAAATGTAATGCTAATAAGAGAAGATCATCATTTAATAGTTCAATATTCAATGAAAACTTCATGTCAATGAATGATTCCTTAACTTACTAAAATGGTTAAAAAATAATCATAGAACCTCAACCAGTTTCAGAAGCAGCAGTTAAACTTCCCAAAATGCAAAGATATCACATTAGATACGTTTTACTTACCAGGAAAACAATCTTCTATTCCACTGACTAGACCCCAATTTTCAATCATTGTTTCACCTCCATCAACAGAAGAAGCATCTGCAACTGAGAAATTAGCAGACTTTCGATAGCCAAAAGCAGCTATCCTACCTCGTTGAACTTTAGATTTATGCTTCAGATATATACTTTTCTTTCCCTTGGTATCAGAATCACTCTTTTTTTTATTCACTATAGTTTGCAATCTTAAACCTGAAGGTGAAGTAGGGCATGCTTCACCAAGCAATTCAATGGACTTGACATCCAAATCCCAGTCTTGATCGTTGAACCAAAGTAAGTTAAGAGGGAACCTATTGAAAGGCAGTTTAAGAGCAGAATGAATGTTTGTTACAGGGAATTGAATGAGAAGGTTATGCCAGCAGAGGTTGCTATTTTGGTATCCAAGAAACCCAGAACACGGACAAGGCAAGTAAAGTCCAAAAACATGACAAAGCTTCCAAGCGAAAAACCCCAAGGTTGATCCACAGAGAAGGACAAAAGCTAGAGCAAGGCCGAGAAAGGCTTTTATAAGACCAATTAAGGTCCACGAAGTAAGTGTAGGTGAAACCATTACAACATGAAGAGCTCAAGAAAGGCAGAGAAATGGAACTCAAGTAGTAAAAGAAATACAATAACACGGAATTGATCAAACATCATGAAAGATAATAGTGAAGTTCAAACTCAATGAAAATTTCCAGCTGGAATTTTCTCGGCCCTGGGTTTTCCTGGAATGGGGAAGTGGTTGACTGTCTTGAAGAAAAAGTTGAAACTGGAAACCATCGCCGCCTGTCACTTCTTGTCTGATGTTTCGGACAAAGATTACTGCTGTGTTTTTTGGAGGGTCTGTTGAGACAATATCAACATTTTCATTTTGTTGAATCTCAGACTTGTGTTAATGTATGTATAAGTTACGTGTATTCAATATCAAACCAACTTTAATTCTTGTTTTTTGGAATATCAGTTTTTAACTTCAATTATAATTGTAATTATGCTATTAATTTTGTATTATACATTTATTTTTTAATATTTTTTGAAACATTAATTTCATCATTTTTATTTCTTATTTTTTTTTAAAAAAAATTTAAATTGATATAATGTTATATATGTAATCATATATGTTTACCATATAAAATTTTGTAAGTAGTAAAAATTAATAATACTATTTAAATCAAGATTAAAATTTCAAATTTTTATAAAAATCAAGTTAAAAATGACATATAAAAAGTATAAAATTAAGACTAAAATTTCAAAATTTATAAAAATCAAGTTAGAAATGACAAATAAAAAGTATAAAGATTAAATTTAAAATAAGCCTCCTGAAAAAATTATAGAGGGATAACTGTCACAATTACTTAAAGCATTAAAGTTAACATAAAATTTAAAAAAATTTTTAATATACATATTCAAATATAAATGTTAGTATATAACTTTTCAGACTAAGAATTAAATATTGTCATATGTTTATATTCAACAATAAAATAAACTAATTCCAACAATATAATATAGCAGAAATCAATACTGACCCATCTTAGTATTAAGTTTTGAGGATTTAATTAAAATATTTTTTAAAGTTTTAATTGAGAATTTCAAAAAAAAAAAAAAGAATTGATAGATCTAATTAAAACTTTTTATAACCAAAAAAAAAAATTTGAAGAATTTTAATTAGAATTTTAAAAAATTTTAAAGATTTAATGAGAATTTTCATAAGGGAATAATTATTTTTTAAAATTTTAAAAACATAATTAAAAATTTCAAAAGCTGGCCTCTGAAACCAACAAAACAATCATCATTCAACATCTTCTTTGTCGGCTATGCGTATACGACCGCGCTCTAATTAACTATTGAATAGTCAAAATTTCTTTTCTTGAATGAATAATAAGTCTATTACTCTAATAATGTCATCTGAAAGCAAATAAATAATTTTTTTTCTTCTTTTTGCAAGAACAACAGCTTTTTTCCGCAGGAGAAATAATATAGCAGTAATTTTTTATTATTGGATGGTTGCTCCAAAATCCAGTATTTAGTTGAATATCAAGCCCCACTCACTGCTTTCAATTGATTTGCACATGTTGCAGGGACAGAAACATGTATGAAACATTGTGTCCGAACATGTTGGATGGTTTGGCAAGTTTACCCAAATACACTACACTACACTACACTACACTATTATTGCTTGCCATTGACAGAATAGATACATATAAGCAGTCTTATACGATGTCTGTTTTTGAAACAACTATATATACCTCATCTCGTTTTAAATAGTGGGCAGGAAAAGTTTTCAAAGTTGGAATAGGGTTCATGTTGGTTAACCTGAGTGTCCCAAAGATGCAAGATATGCAAGCTGAAGACTGTAGGCTTCTTTCAGTTCACCCAACACTTGTACAATAGTGGGTCTCCGTGATGCATCTCTTTCCACACACCGTACGGTGACTAAGGCTGTTTTTCTCATGCTTTCGACATCGAAGGTTCCCTTTAAGTTGTCATCCACTATCTCCAATGCACCTGCCTGCAAGTACGGCTTTGCCTGCGTTTAAGTCAAATATGAACCAGTTGCTTAGAGCTATGTTTCAGGATATTGTATTAACATGCTTAAACTAATTAGCCTTCTTAAATCCATGACTCTCCAGTTAGTTGACAAATGCAACAACATCACACCTTCATGCTCCTTCTCATACACAAGAATAAGAAATTAAAAGGAAAAGGAAATTTTGGTTACCCATAGCACTAAATTGAAGGAATCTGGAGTTCCGGAATGAGTCAGCGGTTCTCTTCCACATATGAGCTCTAAAAGAACAACCCCAAAACTATAGACATCACTTTTCTCAGTCAGCTGTTGGGTGGAATAATACCTGCAGTTAATAAACGACATCAATGATGGTGTGCTGTGCAGTAAAGGCACAATTTAAGGAAGACATACTCAGGATCTAGATAGCCAGCAGTGCCCTTGACAACAGTGGTCACATGAGTTGCATCTGCCAGAGTTACTTGCTTAGAGAGGCCGAAATCGCAGACCTTCGCATTCATCTCACAATCCAAAAGGATGTTACTGCACTTGACATCACGGTGTATGATTCTTGGATCGCTCCCATTATGCAAATAGTCCAGCCCTTCCAAACAATCAAGGCTCAATGATCAGAGGCAATAAAATGGTAATAGCATTTATTATGCCAAAAACATTGGACCTCCTGCTGTTTCCACTTATAAATGTGAAAGTGAAACTATACAATTTCCGCAAACAAATATGGCATAAACTCTACACATTCCCTTAAGGGATTCCTTTAATGCTAGACAATTAGACATACCTTTTGCAGCATCAACAGCTATTTTCAGTCTCCGAATCCAGCTTAAAGAAACTTTTTGACTATTCGGACCTGAAACAAACATCAAGAACAAGTTATAACGATTTAAAGGACATGTAATTAAAATTACAAAATGAAAATGTTAAATCTTTTATTCAGGAAAACATACCATACAGGTGATCTGCCAGTGATCCACCTGGTAGATACTCATAGACAAGTATCTGATGCTTCAATTCATGACAAAATCCTTCCAAGCTCACAAGATTTTGATGGTGAATTTGTGATAAGAGATGAACCTGCATGCAACGCTATGAACAATGAGGCAACTTTTGCAGGACCGATGTGACTGAAAATTAGATGTAGCAAGAAGCCAAACATCATACATAAACTAAAGAATCAAGCTCCAAAACATTAGATATAATAGACTTGATAGAGTCCTACATTAAGATCACGAATAGAATACTAAGAAAATTAATGAGCTTCTACTGCTTTATGGTTAAAGAAGAAAATCATAGAGAATTTTAGATGATAAACCTCGTTAATAAAAGAATCAGCTCCCAATTGAGTTTTATCAAACCGCACTTTTACAGCAACCGGTTTGCCATCTGATAGCTTTCCGAGGTAGACGGATCCAAAGCTACCGTGGCCTATAACTTCCTTAAAGTTATTTGTAGCTGCTTTTATTTCTTTGTAGGAGAAGACTCTTGCTGCATTCCAATTTCGCATATCAATTGCTGCACCTGAAAATAAGAAAAATGCGCGTATAAGAATCATGTTGCTGATTTCACGGTAACAACAATGTGAATAACTAGTACATACTTGTGGTAGATGTGACTTCAGTTTTCCTCTTATTTATGTACAATAATACTAAAAGAGAAGTAAGGAGTAGAGCAAATAAGGTTCCCCCAGCTGCACCAAGTATAATTGCTAAATGCCTATGCCCCCTGTGCTTCCTATTGGTAACAACAGTAACTTGTGGTGTCTCGATTGAAGGATTTGACGAGACATCATTGCATGCCATTGTTGAGAAGGAAAGACACAAGTTTCCTGATGTTCTGTATGGAAGTTTATCTATCACGAACGATACATGAATAAATAGCTAGAGCCTAGAGAATAAAAGGAGAATATTATATGAGTGCCATACCTAACTTCCAAACTTTCTCGATTCAAAGATAGGGGAAGGGTACCTTGAAGTTTGTTGTTCTCCAGATTCCTGGAGAACAGAGAACACAGTTTTTCATCAGGTGAAACACAAGGCTGCGCTACAACAAACAAACTGCATATTTATCAAAGTCACTTACAGTAGATGTAGATTCTTTAACTCTCCCAAGCTGTCTGGAACAATTCCTTGTAAACTGTTATTATGCAAGTCCCTTACATGTAGAAAAATAATAACAATAACAATAATGCAGCATTAGTTCAATTATCATTTATCATATAAAGAAATAACAACATAGGAAAACAGCTTACAGAACTCGAAGGTTAACCAAGCTGCTTATATCAGAACCAAAGGATGTAAGCTGATTGAAACTCAGATTCCTGAGAATTTAGTCAAGATTATATTATTAGTCCTGCTAGAAGATACGGTAACGGGTGAGTACTTTTTGACGGACATTACAGTTTCTCAAGGTGCTGCAGGCTGCCCAGATTTTGTGTTGCTCCTGAAAGTGATGTGTTATGCAAATTCCTGAAAACCAAATCACAACATTTAGCAAGTGTTTATTTTGAGGATACCAGCAATATTAATAGTAAAAGAAACATGTTGCACAGCAAAAGGCATTACAGTATTTTAAGATTCAACAAGTCACCAAACGTTGGACTAATTGACCTCAAGTTGATGTTCGAAAGGTCCCTAAGACAATAACCCGGTATGAGTAGTTCTCTATGGTAAGACAAAGAAAATTACAAAGTACCAGTTTAATAGGTACATACAATGATGTTACTGTACTTCCTTCACATTCAATATGATCCCATGGGGTTGGGAAGCATGGATCATCTTGCCACCCAAGATCAAAACCGGTAGCCTGCTCAATAACTTGAAGTGCTGAAACTGTAAGTTCAGGAAGAATGGAATCAGCACTAGACAGCAGAACAAAACCATCAGATTTACAAAAGAAAATGTTACCTGTAGTTGAGGAAGTCTCAGGTGGGATATCAACAATTTCGTAAACCTCAAGCGCATTAATTTGAGGGTAGAATATGATGCTCCTAAGTGCAATATCCAGATTTATGATTCCCTTCTGCTTAAAATATAGAGTACTGGCTTCTGAAGTTCTTATAGTGAATTCTGATAGCTCAACCTCCCCGTTGATTAATATATCGAAAGAAGCAGACACGGGAAGGATGCTGGCAAAGTAGAGTACAATGTAGTAGTCCCCCAACTTATCTAGAGGTAAGTTATAATGTAACACATCCTGTCGTGCGAGAACTCGAGCAGTCTGCAACACATCCAAAGGAGGGCTCTCTTTTAGACTTGACAAATTGAAGCTAAGAGGAATGTTGAATCCAGGCGAGGCATGGAAGGGTGTATAACTTTGATCAGCATCCCAAATGCGGTCAAATGGGTCTACAGGGTACCTGTTTAATTCAAGTTAAATCACAGATATCCTGATATACAAAACAGAAGCCTTATATGGATAAGGAATAATGAAATGCTTTTACCTCAAGGACCCGTTAGTGTAACCACTATTGATTCGAAAACTTTTACGAAGTGACTTATTGGGAATATCTTCCATGCCACTTTGGTAAGCGCATTGAGGAAGTGGTCGAACTTCGAGTGATGAAATAACAGGAGCTCCACCATCTGGAATAGCTTGCAAGCAAAATGAGAGTGTATCCTTACTCACTGGCCATAAGAACTCGTCGATCCATGGATCTTTGTGGGTTAGGTTCACTGTGCTAACTATAGCTCTGCCAAGAGACACCGAGAAAGCTGGAGGTTTCTCAAGTCCATCGTAGTTCTTATACACAAATTGAGCCCTCACAAGAACAATGGAGGACATATTCTCTACCGGTAACCTATAGCAATTGCGGCCTCGAGATTCTGGGAAAAATCGAAGTGCAATGCTGGACGAGGAGGAGGTACCTTCAGCATACTCAACGGTAGTTGTGTTGCCCGTGGTTATGAATGTATCATCTAACACCCATTTTATCTTAGATGAATCTACATAACTCTTTGCTCCACCACAAGATAAGCTCAAGAAACCTGTCTCACAGAAAATCAAATGTAAATCCAACAAATTCAAAGCTTCAGCATTCTGTTTCTGACATTTTGTTAGATCATGCTGTTCCATGGTGATATGAAGATCAGAGCTTTACAAGCAACAAGAAAATGATGTTGTAAATTAAGAACTAAAGCAAATGTAGCAAAAACAGGCCATTGTAATTAGAGAAAGAATCCAAAAATCTAAACAAATTATACATACCATCTTGATCACAGAAAGCAACAACCCAAAAGCCGAAGAACAGCGTGAAGCTGACCCAGAAGAGCTTCAGGGCCATAGAATCCACTAGCGTCCTGAAATGAAGGAAATTTCTTAGAGTCCCTTAAACCCTTAATGGAAGGTTAATGGAATGGGATTAAAGGGTAATGATTGAATTTTGTCTCAGAAAGAAAGTTAAGGCATGCAAGTAATGGAGGGGATTAAAGAGACAGGTGATAATGATAAAGGGGGTGGCAACACTGGCATTCCTTATTATGGTTCTGGTCTGGTGATGATTTCTTGGTATGGTATATAATATATAGGCACTCCAACGCCACTGACTGTAGCAGTAGTTGAAAGCAAAGCAGCTGAAAGAGCAAGAGAAAAAAATGGCAGCTGCTTCCTGTGGACAAAAGTCGTTAAAATTTCAACCGGAAGTGGAAACCATGAATGATGTTATATCTTCTTGGCTTTTTGTTGGGTTTTTTACACAGGAAGAAAAACAGAACTAATTTAGCCGGGTAAAATATGAAGCTCTTGTTGAAGCTAGAACAACAAAGCAATAATTTCGGGTAAAATATGTGTCAAGTTTCAACCAAATAATCAATGAAAACAAAGCAAAACAAATTTTGTGTTTGAAAGCTCAAAAACAGAAGCAAAACTCAGAGATTGAAGGAGAAAAAACTTAAGTTGACTTCTCATTCATCAAATTGTTTTAAAGATAAAATGTCATATATTAAACTATTACATTGAAAAAACAATAAATTTTCTAAAAAATAACTTGCACAAAAAGGTTCAATAAGAACTCTCTTGACAGATCTAAAAATTTGCTTAGTCATTGACTCACTTTAAACAGACAAAACAAAAGAAAAGTTGTCAGAACAAATATAGGTCAACTAGTACAAAAATGTACTTCATCCATCCGGCTAACATATGTTGTTTTGCATATTGCTGTACTTCATCCGGCTAACTTACATATGTTGTTTGTTGCCACCTTTTAACACTCTTCCTTGGCTACAAAACAGCAAACTCCAATTTCCTTCCTTAAACACTCAAACCTTATAGCAACCAATGGCTTGGTCAAAATATCGGCAAGCTGATCCCTCGAACAACAATGGACCAAGCTGATTTCCTTAGTTAATTTTGCTTCCCTCACAAAGTGATATCGATCTCGAAATGCTTCGCTTTGCCATGGAACACGGGGTTCTTGGCTATTGCAACAGATGAATGATTGTCTACCATAATCTCTCGTTGCTTTCTACTTGACTAGCATTCAAATCATCCAACACTTTCTAAGCCAAATTGCTTGATTAACAGCGATGTGGCTACAATATACTCAAACCTGCGATGGATTGAGCTGAGCTCATGTCTGTTGTTTCTTTGAACTCCAAAGCTAAAAACTCCCGAACCTAGAGTGAAGAAGTATCACGATGTGCTCTTCATATCATCAACCGAGCCACCCAATCACCATCTGAATAACCAACTAGCTTCAATTCTTCACTTTCTCTCAAGCATCACACCATAGCCTAATGTTCCTTTGACATACCTTAAGACTCTTTTAGCAAATTTGAAGTGAGTTGTGTTGCGGCAATGCATGAACCTCGAGAGAAGGCTAACAAAGATACATAATATCCGGCCTTGTTGCATTAAATAGAGTAGGCAACCAACCAAACTCCTGCACTTTTTTCATCCACTCGATCATGCTCACCGGTGCTTGACGGTTTCTCTCCTAGTGCAACCTGAGTGCTAGCAGACTTGCACTTTGACATGCTGAATTTGCTTAGAACTTTCAGTGCAAATGCTTGCTAGCTTATGAAAATGTCATGCTCATTCTGATTCACTTCCATACCAAGGAAGTAGGTCATCAAACCAAGATCAGTCATTTCGAACACATCTTGCATCTGCTTCTTAAAATCCTCAATTAACTCACTTCTGCAGCCAGTAACTAACAAGTCATCCACATAAAGTGAGACTATCAACAAGGTTTCTTTCTCAGCCTTCTTCACATAAAGTGTAGGCTCACTGATGCTCTTCTCAAATCCCAGCCTTGACAGGTATGCATCAATCCTATCATACCAGGCCCTTGGAGCCTGCTTTAGGTCATACAAAGCCTTCTTAAGCTTGTAGACTTTATGTTCTTCACCAGCAACCTTAAATCAATCAGGTTGTTCTATGAAGATTTCTTCCTTGAGAAATCCATTCAGAAATGCTGATTTGACATCTAATTGATGGACTTTCCATTGCTTCTGAGCAGCCAAGGCAAATAATAGCCTTATGGTATCTAACCTTGCAATAGGTGCAAAGGTTTCAAAGAAATCAAACCCTTGTTGCTGACTGTAGCCCTTCACAACTAGCCTGGCCTTGTGCTTATTCATTGACCCATCTGCATTGTTCTTGGTCCTGAACACCCATTTGACACCAATAACTTTTCTATTTGCTGGCCTATCAACCAGCTCCCAAGTATCATTCTTATGAATCATCTTCAGTTCAGCTTCCATAGCTTCTTGCCAGCAGCTCTCCCTTGCTGCTTCATCATAGCAAGAAGGCTCAACCATGGTTACAACACACCTTTCATAGATGTCTCGCTAGTGTCCTAGTCCTCTCAGATAGTACATCATCATAATCACCTTCACTTTCAACTTCAATTTCAAAGATGCAAAGTCAAGATCATTTTGGTCCTCCTCAAGCAAACTTGCATTAGTTCCATCCCATTTCCAGTAGCCTACTTCATTAAACTTCACATCCCTGCTCACTACAATCTTTTTGGTTAATGGATCAAAGATCCTATAACCCTTCTTCACACTGCTGTAGCCTACAAACACCCCTAGCATGGACCTTTTTTCAAGCTTGGTCCTTTTTTCTGTTGGAACCAGTGCATAGCACAAACAACTAAATACCTTCAAGTGTGACACTGTTGATTTTTGTTCAAACCAGGCTTCAAAGGGTGTTTTACCCCTCACTTGCATTAGTGGCGATCTGTTCAAAGCAAGTAAACAGATGTGTTTATCTTGCCTCACCAAAAATTGTTAGGTATTTTAGCCTCAAACAAAAGGCACCTGGCCATATCAAGAACTGTCCTGTTCTTCCTCTCACAAATACCATTTTGTTGTGGTGTGTAGATGGTTGTTAGTTGGTGTTGAATTCCAGCATCATCACATATCTTTTGGAACCTTTGAGACACATACTCAGTTCTATTATCTGACCTTAAGCTTTTCAGCTTGCAACTGGCTTGGTTTTCAACCAGTGCTTTGAACTTGCAAAAGAAGTCAGCAACATCTGACTTTTACTTTAGAAAGCCTACCCAACAGAATCTAGTGCAATCATCAATGAATAGTGCAAAATACCTGTTGCCATTCAGGGAGGTGGTTTTCATAGGTCCACAGATGTCTGTATGGACCAGCTGGAGCCTCTCTTGAGCTCTCCATGCTTTGTTGACTGGAAAGGGCAGTCTGGTCTGCTTGCCAAGTTGACACACTTCACACACATCCTTCTTTGGTTCAATACAGGATATGTCTTTTACTAGACTCATTTTGTGCAGCAGGCCAAGTGACTTGCAGTTCACATGGCCTAGCCTTCTATGCCACAAACTTGATTCATCAGCATGAGCTACACGTTTGGTTCTAGCTGATTCACATCTAAAGTGAAGCTTCGATCATTCATGGCTCTCATTACAACAACACAGTCAAGAAAGATCTTTAATCACACAAACCTTGCCTTCAAAAATGAGAGAATACCCCTTCTCTAGTAGCTGACCAACACTCAGCAAATTTTCGTCAATGTCAGGCACATAAAGAACCTCAAAGATGGTTTTGTTACCTGACTTTGTGCCAATCACAGCATTGCCCTTGCCTTTGGCCTCTATGAGTTCACCATTGTCGATTCTGACTTTGGACATGAAACTGGTGTCTAGCTTCCTAAACATACTTTTTTCTGAAGCCATATGATGTGTACATCCACTGTCAATCAACCAATTTTTGCTGACCTTACTTGAGCTTGCAAAACAAGAAGCTGTGAAGACATGCTCTTCCAGTGCTTCCACATCCTCAGCAGCCTGAGCTTGGTTCTGGTGTTGTGGCTGTGCTTTTGGCTTGTTTTTGCACACCTTTTCAATGTGTCCAAGTTGTTTGCAACCTCTACACTGAATGTCTGGTCTGTACCAGCAGTATTTTTCAAGGTGAGTAGTCTTCTTGCAATGAGCACAAAGTGGAAACTTCTTTTTAGCAGCATCTTCTTCCCTTTCTCTTTCTTTTCTAGCCATGGCTTCTTGCCTTTGTAACTTGAGCTTGAGCTTGAATTTTCTCTACACCTGGCCTGAAAAGCTCCCTCAGAGTGCTCTTCCATTCTGTTTGCTCTTCTTTGCTCTTGTGCATAAAGAGCATTTATCAACTCTGTCAAGGGAATGGTTGATAGGTCCCTTGAGTCTTCCAAAGTAGAGATTTTTGATTCATACTTCTCTGGTAAGGTTGTTATGACTTTTTCAACCACCCTTTAGTCACTAAACTCATCTCCAAGCAGTCTTATGTTGTTGACTGTGGCCATAATCCTGTCAGCATACTGCTTGATGGTCTCTGAGTCCTTCATTCTCAGATTCTCAAAGTCCCTCCTCAAGTTGATCAGTTGTTGCTGCCTGGTCTTGTCTGACCCTTGAAACTCCTCCTTGAGTTTATCCCAGGCCTGCGTTAGTAAGTCACAGGCCATTATCCTTGTGAAAATAACATCTGAAACTCCACTCTGAAGATACGACATGGCCTTGTACTTCTTGGCAATGTCCTCACTATGCTGCCTGATTTGAGCTATGGTCGGATTAGCTCTCAAGGGAGGTGGCTCTGTGTCATTTAGAACAATATTCCACAGGTCATGTGCCTGCAGATATGTCTTCATTTTCACAGACCAAATATTGTAGTTTTCACCAGCAAAAACAGGTGGTGGTGGTGGTGAAAAACTCATCTTTGCAGCAACCAAACAAGCCAACAAAAAATAACTCCTGTTTCTTTTCTTTCAAACACTTGTCACTCACAAACAAAACACAACCAAGGCCCTCAAAGATAACAGACTCTTGATACCATTTGTTGGGTTTTTTACACAGGAAGAAAAACAGAACTAATTTACCCGGGTAAAATATGAAGCTCTTGTTGAAGCTAGAACAACAAAGCAATAATTCCGGGTAAAATATGTGTCAAGTTTCAACCAAATAATCAATGAAAACAAAGCAAAACAAATTTTGTGTTTGAAAGCTCAAAAACAGAAGCAGAACTCAGAGGTTGAAGGAGAAAAAACTTAAGTTGACTTCTTCTCATTCATCAAATTGTTTTAAAGATAAAATGTGCATATATTAAACTATTACATTGAAAAAGCAATAAATTTTTTGAAAAGTAACTTGCACAAAAAAAGTTCAACATAGAACTCTTGTGATCTAAAGTCGCTTAGTCATTGACTCACTTTAAACAGACAAAACAAAAGAAAAGTTGTTAGAACAAATATAGGTCAACTGGTACAAAAATGTACTTCATACGGATAACATATGTTGTTTTGCATATTGCTATACTTCATCCGGCTAACTTACATATGCTGTTTGTTGCCACCTTTTAACACTTTTCGTATATTTTGGTTTTGGGCATTGCGTTGCATGGTTTGAAGAGAACTGAAGGGAGAGGGGGAACAAAAGAGTTACAGAAGATGCCACATACATAATGTGTAGTAAATGTGGAATTAAATTGAAATAGGTGGAAATGTAATGCAAAGGAAGGTTAGCGGACCCGCCTGAGTGCAATTATCACCTTTGCTTGCAAATTAATTTCCCACTCCCACAAATGTATCTTCTTCTTAAAGAAAACCAACCTGCTGTTTTACTTTCATAACCCAAAAACTCAAATATTGGTTTGGAGGAACCTAAAACAAAATGCACCAATGCCATGCATTTAGAAACTTTTTTTTTTTTTTTAATTTTGAGTATACTGTGTGATTGATAAAAAAAACAAAAAAGATTAGATTTGAAGCAGCTATGATGAAATGTTTGAAGTTCTAATTTACTTTTAGCTTAAGCCATGTAGAGGAAAATGCCTTTTACTTTCCCTTTTTGGTTAGAAACCACATTCATCTCCTTGTAAAATAATTGGTAACACTTTACCCTCTTTCTTTCTTTTTTTCTTCTTTCGACCTACATCTTACAAAATTTATAAAAACGCAAAGTAAAATAAAATTATAAAAAATAATAATAACACATGACAACTTCTAATTTAATCTAATATTTTTCTCATAAAGAAAAGATAAAAATCATAAAAAAATTTTATTAAAAATATAAAAATATTAAATGTTAAAAAAATTATGAAAATTGATATAAAAATATAATAAATTTTAATAAATTATATAAAAATCATAAATTTAATAAAAACATATTTAAAACATTATAAAAGCTTATTAAAATTATATAAAAATCATAAAAAAAATATTAAAATTTATATAAACTTATAAAATTTATAAAAAAAATCATAAAAATTTGAACTGGACTAGATCAACTGGTTGGAATGATTAGACCGGAATCGACAGATTGTGTCAGTTAGGATAAAGTCATTAGATTAGTTTACTTGAAAATCAGACGATTGAACCAATTTTTTTTTAATATTTTATTTAATTGAACTGAACTGATCAGTCAAATAGACAAATCGATGATTTGACTAATTTGACCACCTGTCCGATTCTGAAAATATTGATTAGAATATTTCATTTTGACATATATTAATAATTGGATAATAATATTTTGGTTTGATAAAGCTATTAAAAAATAAAAAAAATTTGATTCAACCGCCCAGGTCTTAAGTCAATCAGTCTAATGATTTTTCTTGGCCAATATCCTTGCCGATTTCGAATTAACCGGTTCAGTTCAAGTTTTTATGATTTTTTATAAGTTTATATCAGTTTTAATTTTTTTAATTTTTTTCTATTACGTTTCTTAAATAAGTTTTATTAATTTTATAATTTTTATAAGTTTTTATGATTTTAATAAGTTTATATCAATTTTAATATTTTTAATATTTTTATAATTTTTTTATATTTTATAAATTTTTCTTTTTTATATAAATTTTTATTTTTTTATAAAAAAATATTAGATTAAATCAAAAGTTACCATAGATCAGTATCTAATTAGTTATCAATTTATTTTAAAGGTGATGTGAATTTAATACAAGAGTATAATTGATTTTTTTGCATTTTATTTAATTCAAACATTAGAAGATGTTGTTGACATTTTCCATCTGGTCATACTATATTATTATTAGTAAAGGTTTCATCTTCTCCAGTTTCCATTTTTATTTCGTCTTGTAGGCCAACTCCCAAAGATGTATATAAATCAACCTACCTTTTCTGCTCTGCCTTACTGGTGACAACACAAATTTTATTTTGGCAATTATCTAAACTCCTCTCTTTAGGGTTGAGACCTATGATTAAGTAAATTTCAAATGAAGCCATCTTCTAATCAAGGTCGATATGTCCGAGTGGTTAAGGAGACAGACTTGAAATCTGTTGGGCACTGCCCGCGCAGGTTCAAACCCTGCTGTCGACGGTTTTCTTTTTCATTTACATTGTTGGTCACTCAACTTTAATAATTTTTCATTTTGGAAACAAAAAATTTAAAATTTGTAAATTGGGCACTACTATTAATAGAAATTTTCATTTTAATCACCCAAATTTAATATTTTTTATTTTAATTGCTCATCGTTAATTCAATGTTATTGTACTCATTTTAGTAGCCCAATTTTAATAAGTTTTCATTTTGGTCATTCATTTTATCTTTTTAAAATGTAATTTATTTTTTTCTTCTTTTATAATTAATTTGAATTATTTTCCAATAAAAAGGAAAAGTTGGGATTTTCTGAGTTTTTATAGGAAAATTTTAGATTTTTACTAGAAAAAACTATGAATTATTATCCTATACATTGCCAGTGGAGTCTAAAAACTCGATTAGTTGTGTGCCGAATATTTTCTCATAATAAAATAATAATTGAATAATTAAAAAAGACACTTGGTATCATCTTATATCTGTTTGTGGAGTTTTTTACTCCATTGTACTGAATAATTATCCAAAAACTAATTTATTTTTTAATTAATTTTAATTTTCTCCAGTAAAAGGGAAAACATGATATTTTATATTGAATTATCGAGGTAAAATGGAAACATTTTATCTTTTTAATTTTCGATATTTTTTAGAATTAATTTTTAAATTTTCTTTCTAGTAAAAAGGGGGTTACATAATAAAGAAAAGTTGGATTTTTACAATGAATTGAGTTACAAGGAGAACATGGGTTCGGTCTCCACAACTAAATAGCTCAAATTTCCTATAAAACCTCAGGATTTTTTTTGAAGAAATAAATAAAATTTTAAAATATAAATGAGTGACCAAAATGAAAACTTATTAAAATTAGAGTGACTAATGAGTGTACAACAATATTGAATTAACAGGAGTGACCGAAATGAAGACTTATTAAAGTTAGATGACTAAAATAAAAATATTGATTAAGGATAATACCTACTTTGTATTTTCGACCCACACTCTTTTTTCTTTTTGTAAAGCAAAGCAAACATATCATCAGACGAGGGATTTGTGGAGGTTGAGCAAGTATAATAGTTTCCAGACCGTAATTAATGTTAGGGAAGAGAAGGGGAGGGCGGAGCTTGCCTTCAAAGGAGGTGCATTTTTTTTTCCTCAGGACAGACAAAAACTGGGGTATTTATATCAACAATGTTGATCAGCTACCGTCCAACCAAACCTAGTCCAAGTACAAGGATTTGTGGAAATCCAACCCAGAAGATTGACTCTTTCTAATAAAACAATCACAAACTTTCAAGTTCGGGCCGCTGTCTAATCTCCTCTTTCATGTTTTGTAGCCATTGGAGATAGAACATATGTTTTGTAGCAATCTAAATAATACGAATTTAATGCACTCATTGGAGACAGAACATATGTGAAATATATTGAAAGGAGAACTGTCAAAATTCAACAATCCCGTACAGAATAAAACAGTGAAACCAAATCCCATACAGAGAGAACTTGAACAAAATTGTAAGAAAAAACTAGCTGTCCACTACAAATTCAGTACTTAACGGGGTCAAGCACGTCTAGTTGTGAACCAAGTTTCTCCTCAGCCGTCTTCTCAGCCTTTACCCTAAGCTTATTCAGCTGCTTCTTCCTCTCATATGCAACCTGAGCCCTCTCCTTCCTCTTCTTCTCCAGCTCCTGAAGTCAAATCTTATTATTAGACAGTAGAAACATAATCTAAACACAATTCTATAATTTCAAGAAATAACCCTTAATATAATACTGGGGGCATTTCCCATTAGATATATATTGACAATTCATTATGCACCAGATAGCCTTGTGTTGTTTGTGCATTGATACCAGTACTCGCAAGACTTACATATCAGGAGGATGATAAAACCAAAGCCCAATTAGACCCACTAAAATGACAAAATGTATAACAATATGCGCATGATTTTTTTCCTTGGTGCCTAAGAAAATTCATACAGCTTTTAGTCGATAACATCCTATCCTAAGAAGGTATTAATTCCTCTGCAGTTGTTTCACATAATCGTAGTTCCTAAAAGCACTAAGAAAAAAGAACATTCATGCCCAAGCTGATGGATGTTTTTCCTCAACAACTAAACAAGAAAATATAAAGTTAAATCAACAACTTAAGCCATAGTTTAACCCCCCCCCCCCCAAAAAAAAAAAATAGTTCCAAAAGGTGCTTATCACAAAAAATAAGGGCATAGATTGATTAAAGGACAGTCAAGGGCAAAGCAGTGAATGATAAGATAAACTCACCCTGATGGTGTCGTAGTGGTTCCATCCAACCTCTGATGACAAGCGGCCCAACAAGCAATTCTTGTGCCCTTTCTGAAGCCTCAAGACCCTAATCAAAAGTTATAAGAAAAGATTAGAACAGAATCACGGGAATTGCAATAGCAATAGCAATAGCAATAAAAATCAAAGAGAGTGCAAAACATAAACTTACTTGAGTGCATCAGGGATGACCATCCTCTTAATCTTATCAAATGGGGCAGGAATACCCTCATAAGCCTTCAAACGAGCGAGGGCAGCCGCTCCACGCTTAGTCTTATGGGGTATCATTCTACAAAATTCATTAACCTTAAATCTCATCAAACTCAAACATTCTTCTAACTAATGCTCAAAATGCAAGCAATTTACAATTTGGGTTTAGCCTCATTTCTTCGAAGATATAAACAAAACATAAATTTCGACAAACCCATTTCACTTGAGCTCCTCATTTTACAAAATCAGACCCAAAATAAATAAATAAAAATACAATGTAGATTAGACTGAGAAAATTAAAGACTGACCCACGAACGGTGCGCCAGAAGATCTTGGCGGGGGCACGGAAATGGATGGGACCATGAGAAGGCTTGGTGTTCATGCGTTTGCGAAGGAACCGCATGTACTTCATCTTCTGGCGAACGAGTCCGCCCGACATGCAGATTTCCTCGCATCTGACAACGACAACCTTTTGGCCGTTGAGCAGCTCCTTGGCCGCGATCGAAGCCAACCGTCCCAGCATGTGGTGGCGGGCATCCACCACCACTTTCTTTGCGCATATCCCTGATCCCGACACCATCGTCTTTACCTTAAACGTGCTTCCTTCTCTCTCCGAAAGAGCCGCTAAGCGAATAAGAAAGATGATTTATATACCAATCACGACAAATTTGCTAGGGTTTATTAGTAAGAAGAGTTATCCTTTGTTTGTTGTGTGATTCAGCGCGGTCAGATGTATTGGTTCTTGGCTACAGCCTAGAATAAGGATAATTGCCGGTACGCTTAATGTCAGATTTGGTACCTAAACTTTATCAAATCTTTTAATGTGGTACTTTTACTTTTAAAATGTCTATTTTGATACCTATAATTTTTTATTGTTTATCAATATAGTACCTCTGACTTAGACGTGCGAAGGCCAGCCCAAAATTTGAGAGGATTTGGGTAAAAATATTAGGCCCAAAAAATAGACTTGGACAAAACAAATTAGGCTTGTTTAAAATATAGGTCAGACTCTATCTTGAACATTTAAGGCCCGAGCCTGGCTCGTTTTTAAGTTTATAATATTTTATCTTATTTTTTTATATATTATGTAATTTAGAACACATTAAAAAAGTAAATTTATACTAAATATATAATACTATTCTAATGTAAACATTAAAATAATGTTAAGATAACTATATAAAAAAATTTCAATAAATAAAAAATAAATAAAATTATTAAATATTAAAATAATATAATATAAATATTTTTTTAAAATGTAAAAATAATAATATGGGCTGGCCTAAATGGGTTTGGATTAGTTTTCTGAAAATATGGACAAGTTTTGACAAAATTTTAAACTTATATTTTGGGTTGGGCCAGACTTGAACAATCATAAAATATGTTAATATCATGTTTAGGCCCGGCACATGAGCACTTCTACCCTAACTAATGGTGTTAATTTATGACTTATCAGGACACATAGACTAATAGTAAGATGCCACGTGCAAGTGTTTGTAAGAAAAGGGTCAAGTCAAGGGACCTAAAAATAAATAAAATAATAATAAACCTTTAAATATAAAATAAATAAAATAATAATAAACCTTTAAATATCATATAAAATATATTTAATTTAACATAACTAATAATAATTAAAAAAATGAAAACCCAATTTTTTCCTTTCTCTTTCATTTTTTTTTCTCCTCTCCTCATTGTCTTTCTTTTTCCCCTTAATTTCCTTTAATTTCTCTCCATTGTCTATTCTTTGTTCTTCATGTTCATCCTTAAATAAGGAAGAAAAATCCAAAAATTTATGTTTAAACATTTAAATTTTCCATTGAAATTTGCAATAAATGAGATCAAATTTCAAATGAAAAATTATTTTTCATGACATTATTTATTAATCATTTATTAATAAAATTATCAAAACCAAAACAAAATTTTCATAAAACACTAAACCTAAAAAAAAAAAAAAATCATAAAACACTAAAATGAATTTCTAAACCCTAACAAACATATACAAACAAACACCATCTATATCTGATGGTGAGAAAGACCTCATTAGGGATCCTAAAAAAAGGATTACAATTGCTCAAGCCCTAAGTAAAGATACATGTGTTTGGAATTTTCACACACAAAAAAGGGAAAATTTCTTGAACTCTAGCACAGAGTTTTCAAATCAAGGAAATAAGGAAAGTGTGTGGGTCATTTTGGAACATTGCCCTAACACCTTTTTCCATCAAACTTCTTGGGCTTGCACCTTTTCAATTCTAAAAAATGTCAACATTGGAGAAATGGTGACAATCGAGGAGAAGGACTAACTTGACGATCGTGAAATAAAGGACCGTAGGCTTAACAAACTTGATGGGACAACTATTGATCTTGATCAAAACAGTTAGATAAGACTAAACGAAGGCTGTGCATCAGTTGAATGACAATGACAGCTTCATGAAAGAAACAAGAGGGGAAAAAAGAAGAAAAGAAGAGAAAGAGAATGTAAAAACTTTTAATTTAACTGCTTTAATAAAAATAGATTTCACAATTTTTTATCAACCCATTCTTTAAATTGTCATTAGTTTTTTATTGTTTGTTATTGTTTTTTAGGCTTAGAAATTTAATTTATCAATAGCCTTGAGAATGAAAGTGACTCAATTCTAACTAACAAATTCACAACCAGAGTTTATTTAAGTTAGATCGCATGCCAACACTACACCAATAATCATGCAGTCGTCACAAATAATAGAAATCAATCGATCGACTAATTATCTAATTAACAAAACAATTATTCTAAGTTATAAAATACCGACTCAATATTTAACAAACCTGAACAACTGTAATTAATCCATAAGACATGCAAATATAAAATAACAAATAAAAGATTAAGAGTAATTAGATCTCACAAATTTTAAAGAATCAAGCTTCAATTAACCTTCGACTAGAAAAGAAGGTTTAAAAACTCATAAAAAAAAATAAAACACAAAACCAAGATAAAACTAAGAACGGTTATCCCCCTCTTTCAACCTAATAATATCTATTTATAGGAAAAAATAATATAATAGAGAAAATACAAAAGTGCCCTTGATTACATAAACTAGAATTTTTTTTCGCGTCAAACTTTAGGCTATTTTTAGGTGCCTTCTTGACATTTTTTTTTTTGGCTAGAATCATGAAATAGCTTTAGCTAGATATTTCAATTCTATTCAAATCATTATATTATGGACCCAAAAAATGGAGGTTTGTAGCTCAAGTTATGGCCAAAATACTAAAACTACACTATGTTGAAAATCCAAACCACAAAAACTACCAGAAATAAACTTTAAGCTTATTTTTCTTCAATTATTCCCTAATTCGATAATAAATATAATATAATTAATATAATTAAGAACATAAATAGCATAATTCAATGAGAGAAATATCACAAAAAATTAGGAAATTACGCACTTATCAAATTCCCCCACACTTAAACCATGTTTATCCTCAAGCATGAAACTAATGTGAATGAAAATTCAAATGTAACATCCCTCACCCGGTCCAATCACCGGACTCAAGTTTCAGATGCTACTACAGTTATCGAAACATTCACATGCAAATCATAACATTAAATTCAATTTAAATCATCAAGTTGTTCCAAATACATACATAATAGAAGTTATGAACCAAACAGAGGCTAATTTGAGCATACAAACATAGTTTAATAGATTTAAGCATGATTAAGGACCAATCTGAAATTTTCAAAATTTGAAACTAGGTATTGATACAAAAGGAACAAGTATGGGTATTTTTATCAAATATATCGATACCAAAAATCAGCATCGATACCGTTTTGGCATTATGCTATTTTCAAAACACTGTTCATTTTGGTCAAATATAGATACTTTGGTCTCTAGTATCGATACTTTTACCTAGATGGTCAAAATTATAAGCTTAAGAGTTCATTTCATGCCCAAATCAACTACCACATTAAGAATGCATACAAACACACACACAACAACTATATGAACTTATTTAATACATCCGAAACAAACATAATTCAACCATTTAAACACATTCCTTCAATGATATTTTAACATACACATTCGTCTATACATGCTACACCAAAGTGTTAAGCATAAGTTTAATATATATATTCATCCTTACTAACCAATGAGCACCAAACAAGTTCTCCAAAGCATTTCATTATGGACATCTATACTCACATACAATTTTCATCAATTGCAAAACATACACTTTCCAAAATTCAAATGAATACATGTACCTATCAAGGGCTAAGTGCATACTATGCCCCATTCAACATATATATACATGTCATTCCATCATCAATCCAACATCCACTTCCACCTAACAAAACACATACTTACACACGTGCGTGCGCGCGCACACACACACACACACACACATATATATATATATATATATATATGTGAACATGTCTTTAGACATATTAAAAGTAAATGATTAATTTCATATGGATCAAGACCATTTACATTTAAGAGAAGTTTTTGTTTAACATTCAACCTATATGCATTTATAACTCTTTATACATGCCAAAATATCATATATCTCCCTTTTAAAAAAACTATTTCAACATTTCAAGAATTTGGTATTTTCCAATCAGCTAACCAATATGCCTCAATAGGCACCAGAACATACCAAAATCACTAATTCAAACTTTGTCTATACTTTCATACTTTCAAACCATTCCACATCAACATATACCATAATTCAAATATTATCCAAGTGCAAACCAAACTATTCAACCAAGGTAAACATATATACGTAAACCTATACACATGCCACAAAATCAAGCTTTGAACAATAAAAAGACTATTGAATCAATACCGGGATAGTGTGAGTTTCTTAATGATTTGCCTAACACGTTCTGCAGGTTAGCGATCTATAGGAGAAAGGAAACAATAAGGTAAACATATCAAATGCTTAGTAAGTCCATATGAAAATAACTAAACATACCTTTCCATTTCAACTTGTTAAAGTAATTTGAAACACAATTGTACAAAACATGACACTCCTTTAGCATCCTTATGCATATATACACAACTTCACAAATTCACCAAAAGGTTAATTTATTTATAAAATAAGATCATATTTTCCAATTCATATGCAAGTACAATCATGCCATTCAACTTTGCTTATTTATAAACATATTAATCTCATAAGTTGGTACAATTTAGCCTAACATAGCATTTTACAATATTAAGATTAGTTCAATGTTTAAAAGTGTAAAATAGCCTTATAACATGTAATATATTATTCAATATTTTACCATTAGTATCATTTCTTCATCATATAACTAATTGAGTGTGTGACTCGTATTATTTCATTGTCATTTCTCTTTTTTATTATTCTAGTAGCCCGATGAACTATAATAAATAGGTTAGATACACAGGTAGCTACACCACACCAAAATGCTTGTAAGAGCTTAAACTACAACACACCAGAGCACCGAAATGCAAAGCCCGTAGGCATTACATAATCAGTATCAATACATCCGTCCACCACACCATTATAACTCAGTAATCCACAACAAATGCTAGATTCTGTTATAATCATTAATATCTCTATATCAACACATGTATCCCATACAACATGCAATAAACCTATTGGCATGTCAATCGTATCCTATCCTTTAATACGTTCACTCGGACATTTTTACCATATACAGTTCATTATGATCCCAACAGCCATATACACACTTTTCACTTTTCAAATAGAAATTCGTTTACAATTTTAACCTTGTAACATCAATATAAACATACTCTTCAATCATATAACAATGTCACTTTTATTCGATATCATGTATTTATCCATATTTTCCATTTAATTTATATTTTACGATTTAGTCCATTTGATGCCAAAAGACAATAATTACATAACAATTCAATCTATAAGTAAAACAATATAATATAAACATATTATGAATTAAGAAAGTAAGTCTCATATGAACTTACCTAACCAAAATAGCCACAAACACGACTTTGAGGAGTAATTCACAATTTTTCCTTTTTTGTACTTATCTATTGATTAGTTCAAATCTCGATCTATAATATAACGTAATTTAATTTATCAATTTAAAACATCTCAAAATAACCTATTGTAATCGTATAATAATTAAATTTCATTTTTCAAATGTTCCCTAAAATTTTACATTTTATTCAATTTAGTCCCTAAAATCAAACTTATTATATCTTCCAAATTTGAACTCAAAATTTTAAGCCCACTTCAATTATGTTCATATACAACCTCCTGTTATCACAATTTGCAAAAAATTCATACCAATTTCAATATATTCACAATTTAGTCCCTAACTCAAAACTAACAAAATTTATTTAGTAAATTAATCCTAATTAATTTATAAGCTTAAAAATATACAATAAAAATTCAAAAACTTCAAATAAAATCAATGGAAACTTTTTAAATCTTTAACACTTTTAAAAACAAAAATACGAGTTAACTGGACCTAATTGTAATGATCTAAAAAATATAGAATTTACTAAAAATGGATTAAAACTCACTCACCATGCAAAGATGAGAGCTTAAATGAATTCATGGCTTCCATTCGGTGGTGAGAGTGAAAGAGATGAAGTGAAAATGGCCATCTTTTACTTCTTCTTTTTTATGTTTTAACTTATTTTAATCTAATTTTTATATTAATTTAACATATAATATGATAATGAATCATGCATTATACCCTCCAATATAATTAATATGGGCTAATTGCCTCATATACCCTCCAACTATAATTTTATAATCATTTAGTATATATAAATTAATAGCGATTAATTTTTACATTTTTTACGATTTAGTCCTTTTTCATTAATTAGCTAACCAAATGCCAAAATTTCTAAACCAAACTTCAATCCACTTATATAATAACTTCATAAATATTCAATAATAATATTTATGAGCTAGGTTTATGGAAAAGAGGCTCTGATACCTCATTTTCCAAAATCACTAACTTTCGCTACACACCACTTATATATTGACTAACTGTCCAATTATCAAAATTATCATATCAAAATCCAATAAAACATTATAATAGACTCATAAATATTATTAAATAATATTTACTAACTTGATCATCGGAATACGGAGTTTTGAAATTATTGTTTCTAGTACCACTAAAAAACGGGTTGTTACAACAAATGCATATGTGACCTAAGAAAATACTCAACTTAAATTGAAAATTAAAAATATCGTTATATACTAATGGAACAAGCAAACATGCTTTCATGAGCACATTCGAAATTCTATATGCTAAACAAAATATAGCAATAACAATAATTTATACAATTAGGAAGAATTAGAAAAAATAGACATTCATGCTCGTGTGTGGTTATCTTCCCTAATAATATGCCATGTATAAGAGATATTAGAAAAATCAAGAAAATATTTTCAAACTTCATCATGCTTTCAAAAGTCATTAGGTTTCCAGAATCCACAATTTCAATTGAGCATAAAGTATCGAATTTCTTTTCCTTCAACTTCATCATAGAAATTTTTTTATTAGCATGAGATAGAAGAATAATTCAAGTAATAATATAATTAAGCTCAAATTTCTTTTCTTATCTCTTTCTTCTTCTTCTTCTTCTTCTTCTTCTTCTTCTTCTTCTTCTTCTTTTTGAATTTAGGATGATTACCTTTGAACGCGAGTGCAAATGACAACCCAAGCACCTAACCTAAATTACCTAGTTAATCGAATCTAAACAGTCTTCGACTTTACTTATATGTACATCAACGAAGTATACTAAGAAACACCAAACCTTTTGACATGAAGGTAAATAACAATCAAGCACCTATCTCTGGTTACTCAGTCGGGTCATTAGTTTTTTTTTAAGCTCATGAAGTAGATAGCAAAGTAATCAATTGTCATGCTTATTATCAAGATTATCCAATTAAGCACATCCATCAATATTCAATCCAATACTCAAGCTCGAAACATATCAAAAATTCACCTAGATCATTCTTTGTAAGCATGTTTCAATCTATATAATTCTCTTGAAAATTCTAAAATCGATTATAAAAAGCATGTCAATAGAAAATAACAATGAATTAAGACTATATGAAGCATCTATTGTTCTAACAAACATCCTAAAAACATCAATCAATGTTCCAAATTCTATATAAAGTCAACATTTAGGTTTCAAAAATATTCATTACAATAAGTTTACAAATCTCAAAGGCATATAAAAATAATTCAACATCTCATCAAGTTAAGATTTCATGCAAATTGCATGCATCACATAAAAATCGAAGAAATAAAATATGCAAAAAAAAAAATCATGCAAACTAAATTGACTCAATTCTCCCACACTTTAATCGAACATTGTCCTCTATGTTCCAAAAGTAAACAAAGAAATAGGAAACTTCTCCGTTTATGCGCTCAAAAAATATATTGAAGTAGACCTATTCTTTGTTCCTCTCGAAGCATCAATGACTTGTTCTATTAAATGGAGTGATATTGAGTGTAGTTCAAGAATTAATTTCGTAGTCACTTATATCTTTATTGTCCATGTGTTTAAACAAATAAGTCTAACAACAATGAGAATTTAATGAGAGAAAAAAAAAAGCAAATAACAAATTAAAACGACTCACCAAATTTTGTCTTTAGTTACGTTTGATAATTCAAATATGAAAATAATGCTAGATTCACACATTCAACCATAGAAATCATTGAAATTTAGATATGCTATGCCTAATTTCAACTTAAATTCTTAAAGCCCTTATGTCTAATTTTTGTGTAACTCGAAAAGCTCCAATTCGAATATAATTCTGGCTTTAAATTTATAATCTAGGGACCTCAACCTATCCAAAAAAACATAACTACTATCTGAAGTTCTCATTATTTTCTCACTAAAATTCCTAAAGCTCAACCATGGCCACTTAATCATATATTAACCAAACTTTGTTTTAGCTTGTTTCCTATTCAACCCACTACATTCTAAGCTTATTTCCATCATAATTCAAGCTTAATAACAACTAAACATACATGATCAAAGCTCCCTCTTCCTAGATTCTCTAAGTATATATATATATATATATATATATATATATTTTCAATTTTATCCTCAAATTAAATAACTTTTACATAACTATCATTCTAATCTAGAAATCTAACAAAAAAAAATACAAAGGAAAGAACACTAACCTTTTGCAATTGAACCCATGGCAATGGAAAAGAACTCTTCTCTTTTGTTGTTGCCGTTTGAAGAAGATAAAACCAAGGCCACTTCTTTCATCTTTATTTATTTTTTTCATATTATTATTAAACCTAATTACTTGATCTACTGGTGGAGATTTGTGTAGGAAATGGCTTGTGGAATTTAATGGGTAAGATCAAGGTTTGCCACAGACTTAATGTTGACAATAGTTTAATTACAATTAAGGGGCTTTGATTAATAATTCACCTAATTCTTTAATTTTAGTTTCCTTTCAATTGAATCCTTATACTATACTTAATAACTTATCTAATTAATTATATTAATTAATTCTATATTTGTCTCGTCATTGTTGGATTAAAATTTTATGGACCATCTCGATTTAAAAAATTCAACCTAAAATTGAGTTTACTGACACCGATAGAAATCAAATTGTCAGAGAAATTATCATACATGATGGTTTCTTAAATTTTATTATTATTATTATTATTATTGAAATTGAAAATAAAACCCTACAAAGTTAAAACTGAAAAAGTGAAAATCATCTGGTTTTGAAAATTCGATTTCTCTCCTCTACCAAAACCTATACTATTTAAGTAAATAATGTGGAACTTGTAGTAGATTGATATATATATATATATATATATATATATATATATATATATATATATATATATATATATTGTATTTTTATATAATGCTTAGAATTTTTTTATTTTTTATTTTGTTTAAAAAATCAGTAATTGAGATTTCATGTGAATGTTAACTAGTATTAAATTACTAATGGCTAGTTTGGCAATGCTTTTGAGAAGTGCTTTTGAAAAGTTTAGTTTAAAATTTGAGTATTTAGCATTGCTGTCAAAAAAGTGTTTTTGAGAAATAAAATGTCCATTTTAAACATGTTATTATCAAGTAACAAATATGTATTTAAATAATATTTAGATTAGTTAATATTATTATATTTTAGTAAAAATATAAAAAAAATATATTATAACTTGTTGTTAATATTTTAATATATGAAATATAAATTTTAAATATTTTTAAGTAATTAATATTAATTATTTATAAAATTTAATTAGAATATATAAACTATATTTTAAATATTTAAATATAACCATTAAATATTTGTAATTAGTATTTTAAAAAATATTTTTATTTTTAATTAATTATTTTAACACATTTGTAATTATGCACCAAGAAAAAAAAGAAATTATTATGTTATTAGAGGGGTGAAAAAATAATTAAGCACTAAAAATTTTAGCTAAAAGCAGCTTGTTTAGCATAACTTTTCTTCCAAAAGTGATTTTAGAGCCAAAATTTTTTTTTTTTAAGTACCGCAGAACAAGCCCTAAATCTTTTTAAGAAAAAAAATACAAACCACTAAAAAACCTAAGTTTAATAACACCAAAAATCTCCATTGATTTTGGGAAATTTAAAATTTTAGGGGCTTCTGAAAAATTGAATTTATTTTGAGTTTTACTATTTCATTTGCTTATATTTAATATATTTAATATATATATATATATGTGTGTCTAACATGCAAAAATTTGAATGCATCCATAAGTAATGAATTTAATTGGATAATTTTTTAATGTTTGTATTTTTTGAATTTTAAAATTTTAGTTTTGAACAAATAATAATTATTTTTATTATTCTTCTATTTTTAAAATTTTAAATATGTGAGTTTGTTATTTTCACATAATATTAAAAAAGTTGCATCCTTAGAATTAATAAATTTAATGGCTACCGATTAAATTAGGACTAAATTTTTAAAATTTAAAAAATAAAAATAATTAAATTAGAAAAAAAAGATTAAATTTACGATTTATGTATAATATGAATTTAAGTCGAAATTAAAATTTCATAAATCATAAAATATAAAAACTAAAATTCTAATAGAAAACTTTGACCAAAAGTTTAATACTTAATCCATGAGTTTAAAAGGATTGACACAAGTAAATAGCATTTAGGCAGTCTTACATGCAAAGGGTTTTATGAAAATCAGGTCACTGTTTAAAGGCTTATTGGGCCGACTGTAATAAACCCATTAAATTTGGGAATTTGAGCCTCTTTCTTGGAAATTAATATAGGGACTCCTTCATATTAACATTTATTTCTTTTGTTTCTTTGGTATGATTTTTTTTTTTTGGTATAATAACTTTTTCTTTCTTTCAAATTTATAAAAAAAATATTTTAGTCATTAAATTTGTATTTTTTATTAAATTATTCAAAATGGATGGAAAAAAATAACATTTGTTAACTTTACTAACACGTAGTTTGCCAAATCAACATTTAATTAATTTTTTTAAAAATTTAAAAATATTTTTTATATTATATATATTTAATAGTTTTAATGTTAGCGTGTCATTCACATAGTAATCCGCATGTATGTCATGTCAGGAAAGTTAAAAAAACAAACTTTTCCATCCATTTTGAGGTGTTTCAACCTTAGAAAAAAAAATTTAATTATCAATCCCCTTCTAATAAATTCGATTTATCAAAACATTTCAATCTTATTATATGATTTTATTACTAGGACTTCCATTTTCTTCAAGTTTACTTTCTCAACAAACACAATAAATTTAATGGATTGGTTTTTATTTTTGAAATTACAACTATATTAATAGTTTCAATTAAAATTTTTTTATTATAAATACAGAATTAAATAATTACCTTTTAACTCTAATTTTTCATTGGAAAAATACTCAACTCAAACAATAAAATTATAACTTAGTAAGGGAGGTGAATATGAGCATGGGTACTACAAAGGCAAATAAGTGTGGTTTTGGATGGTGATAAAGTTAAAAGTAGAGGTGGTAATGAAATTAATTAGTGTAAGTATAAGGTAGCCACCATACTAAGTTACCTTCACCGACCTGACTCACTAGCTTAGCTAACTTATTATTATATATCCTGCTTGCCAATTCCAGTTGCAATTTATGTGTTTTTTTGACTTAAAATACTCAAACATGGGAGAAGTTATATGTTGGGAAGTAATAATATTGCAGAGCAGAGCCGAGCCTAGAAATTAGAACAAAATCTTTACGATATAAGGATAGATATTTGTCCCATTAATTTGCATAATTCAATGATTTTATTAGGCATCTTCTCTTTCTTCTTGCTTTCTCCCTACACATTACTAACATACCTTCCCCTATATTCTCTCCAAATAAATCTTAAACTTTCACTGTATTTATATTTCATTCATTCAACTTTCAAAATTACATAATTATCATTAAAATATTATATTTTAATCACTTTTTCGTTAACTTCCGTTAATGTACCAATTTAGCCACTGAACTATTAATTTTATACTTTTAATTTTTTTCTTAATAATAATTATATAATATTTAAAGGGTAAACTACTCATATAGTCACCCAAGTTCTAATGCGTTCCTATTTTGGTCATCAAATTATTTTTTTCGTTAATTTAGTTACTTCCATTAGATTAATTGTCATTTTCAGTCACTACACCATTAAAATACCTTGGTCACTGAACGGAATACTGACATGACAGTCTTTCGATTTGTATAATAATGAATTTAACACTTAACATTTTACACATTCTATAAAGTTTGTCCTAATTCTAGAAAAATTCAACAAATTTAACCCTTAAAGTTTGCACATTTTGTCAATTTAGTCCAAATTCAAAAAATTAAAAAAAAAACTATAATTTTAAAAACTTAAAAATATTTAATTTATTATAAAAAGACATAAAAATATATATAACTTTACATAAAGACTTAATTGTCATTTGGTCCTAATTCTAAAAAATTCAACAAATTTAACCCTTAATGTTTGCACATTTTATCAATTTAGTCCAAATTCTAAAAATTCAAAAAAAATATAAATAAAATATTTAAAAATATAAAACATTCAAAAAAAAAAAGTCAATCAAAACCCATAATCGAAGTAAGTAAAATTTTCTTAGTTATAGTTCAAAATCATTAGAAACCCACAAAACGCTCCTACATTTGACATATGCAACTGCATAACACCGCGATTAAAAAACTACAAGAGAAAAAGTTCAAAATTTTCTTTCCTATTACCAAATTTTCTAGTCAACCAAATAGAAGAGTGAAACTTTGAAAAATAATATTCTTCCCTTTATCTCCTTCCCCATTCATCTTCAAAATTCCTACTGTTCTCATACTCTTACCTAAACCTCACAATATCAAATACCATACCAAATCCATAGCCAAATTTACCAGACCCAAACTCCATCATCACTTCATCATCGAGCACTCACCATTAAACCCATACCCAAAGGCCGTTTTTTATTTTTATTTTATAGATACATCCAAACTTAGTTTTGTGTTTTCTTTTAATGAGGAAAAATCAATCAGTGAAGCTTCACTTAGACTTAAGCATTTGAATCCCTCACAGCCCTACACTTTGTTGTTGAAATAGAGCTAGAGATGTTTATATAAGTAAAGGCTTTCTAATTTGAATCCCTCAACCAATTGTTTGATCATGGTGTTGATTGGATTTGGTAGTGATTAGTTTAAAAAGTTAATTCAAAGGTCTCGTTTAGCTCGTTGGGTTTAAAGTAAAAAATAGAAATATTGGTTCAAAAAATTCAAGAGAAATGAAGGTTAAAATTTGTTGAATCCCTAAAAGATTTTGTAAAAATTCAAGAAATATTGCTTTGAATTCCTCTACCAAATAAATACTTAAGTCTTTATTTAATTTTTTTAATATTTTATATTTTTATGTCTTTTTATAATAAATTTTATATATTTTCAAGTTTTTAACATTATAGTTTTTTGAATTTGGACTAAATTGACAAAATCCGCAAATATTGAGGGTTAAAGTTGTTGAATTTTTTAGAATTAGGAACAAATTGACAGAATGTGTAAAGTGTTAAGGTCTAAATTTGTTATTTAACCTTTAAATTTTTTAGAAATATTATTAATAAAAATTTTAAAAGTATTAAATTGATATTTTAGTTATATTTTAGGGGCTAAATTGGTTATTAACCCTTTAAATTAACGTGCCACATTAACGAATAAGTGACCAAAATGTAACATTTTGATTAGTTTAGTGATAATTGTGTAAATTTTGAAAGTTGAGTGATTAAAATGTAATTTTAATCAAAGTTTAGAGGCAATTAATATAATTTACCCAAGAAGTTTAAAAAGAATACTTGGATTCAAACATATTTGAAAATCTCACACAAAAGATTAGGTATAATAGGCTTGACTTTTAAGAAAATATATATCAAACGATTTTAAAATATTAATATTAGTTTTTTTTTAATTAAAATTTCCTTATGTTTTAGGATAACTATTACGTTCAAGAATTTTAAAAGAAAATAAGTGAATTTAGGAGGTTATAATGTGGTATTTTTTTATTATGTTATAAGCACACAATAAAATATTTTGAACCTACTCATGATGGAGGGTATATTTTTATTTCTATAAGTCAACAAAATATTTATCTTTATTTTTTAAGCATAATTATTTTTTTGGCTTTCTAACTTTACATAGAAAATCATTTTAGCCCGCTATTTAATTTTTCGTTTCTTTAGCTCTTGAATTTGTATTTCTTAAATCACCCTAAAATGGATGAAAAAGTTAATGTCGGTTAACTTTGCTGACGTGGCATCCACATGGAAGTGTCACGGGGTTAGAACTTTAGTTTGACAAACAGCGCGGCGTTATGCGATTTCTTTGCTTCAAATTTGTCAAAGTAAGCCTAATTCTCGAAAATAAGAATTCACAAAGGAAATTCTCTAAGGCACCGAAATAAAACAGAAGCAACTCAAAGACAAAGGAACTCGAATCAAATAGAAAAGCCACAACAAAACAATAACACACTAATTGTTTGAATAAATGCTCTAAAAAATATTCTATTACTCAAGAATGAAGTGATTACAAATGAAGGGGGAGGGCTCTATTTATGGTTGATCTCCTCTAGACCCAACGGTACAAATTGAGTTACATCAATTGCTGAGATTAGTGTCCATCTACAAGATGAGAGTTCTGATGGATTTAAATTCTATACCTTCTTATTTTTTAGGATTTACAATAATTATCTTAGTAAAAATATAAGTTATTAGAGTGTTTACCTTTTAACTAGGATCTAAGTAGATGGGACTTGAGTCTTTTCCAAGCAATGGGCCAGTCTTGTCGAGCTGAATGACCCCAAATAAACACGAAAGGTCTAAAATATGTGCATTAGTTACAGGCTCCTTTGCGTTGTCCATGACATTAAGGCTCTACTTATCAAAAAACATAAATGCTTATTCAGTTAAGGTTTATTGCTATAAATATCACAAACCGAGTTAGTTTTTAGTAATTTTTTGCTAAGTAAGAAAACTGTTTTCAATCTGGATATTTTTCCAACAACTTTCCCATGGGAATTCTGGAATAGGCAAAGGCTATAATAAACTAGTTGGACTTTTTAACTTTACCTTGTCTTGTTGGCACACTAGACAATTTTGGAATAGTCTTGTCTTATCAATAACCTAAGAGCTTTCCAGAAATTACCAGTAAGCTAGTACTTAATAGTGGTATTTTGACTAGCTACTGAAACCTTATTCTTCTTCTCAAATGAAGATATCTTAAAAATTTCTAGAGACTCAAAAAAGAATACAGAGAAAAACAAATGTGAAACATGTCGGCTATCGACATTCTTATATAGCGTAGGCAACAGGGACAAAGCTTCGTGGGAGGGTTAGAAAATCTTACTATAGCCCTTGAAACTTGAGAATATACTTGCTTAAAATTTTGAAACCTAATTATCTACCAAACATAACTACTACCACTAATCAGCTTAATGAGTAGTAAAATGTTACTTGCATACTAAAACAAGTCAACTAAACAAATAATTCAGCTACCTAAACACATCAAGTTGTATTCTACAATACTCTAGTTCAATCCCAAGTAGGTCTCAACTAAACTCTAATGATACTCACCAAGTTATCATTTTCATGCTAAAACATGAAAAAAAAATTATCAATTCACAAACTAACTAGTTCACCCCAAAATATTTAGGGTTGGCAGATTATCTCCCAAAATAATTTGTCAAATGGTGAATTCCAGTGAGATGTTCCGCAAATGGGCACATTGCGAATCCACGCAGTACACCACCCCGAGATTTAATGGATAATTCACCAATCTCATCCTTTTTTTGTTCTGACTTGCTCAACTATACACCAAACAACATATTGATACGGTCTACATCGGGAGGGCTGTTACGCTTCATCTCTACGCACCCGTTAGAAAACTATATTGTGGATAATACATTAACTTCTATACTCACCTCACGTTTAATTGACACCATATGTTAGTGTTGTAGATCTAAAATACACATGTAATCAACAAAAAGGATAAGAAGTGCATTAATTGGTCAAGAAAATTTAAACCAACAATAAAGTCGTAATCATCAAATGGTATTACCTCAATGATTTCCTTAACATTCCAACTACCAAGATGCAGCTTAACTCCTTTCGCAACACCTATTGTTGGAACCTTCTTGGAGTTCACTATTTTAATCCATATCAGTTCTTTCTCAACCTTGAGACCCAATTTTTTAGCAGTCTCTTCGGACATGAATAAATCTAAAGCACTCGTATCGATGAGGGAATTCAATCTTCCGTTTGCCATTGTGATGTATACAAACATCAGCCCTTTTTATCTTACGACCCTTCTTGGATTCGACAAAACTCAAGATCGAACCAAGCTTTATCAGTGCTTTGTTTGACTCATCATACGCTTTCATGGTAGAAAATGTAATTTTTTAGATAGTCCCTCACTATGTACAGATCTTCACAAAGGAAGTATTTCATTGCTCTTCATTTCTTTCTTCTTTTCCTACAACTTGTCGAGTTTAGCTCTTTGAATATTTTGGGTCTTACCATTGCCATTCTTGGTTAGTTTGTCATTGTCTACCCCACTATTTTCATTCTTAGTTGGTTTGTCTTTATCTTCGCTACCATTTCCTTTTTATTTGAACTTGGGCATAGAGGACTTGAAATTATCAAAATTTTTGCCCTTAAAATCAAAGAATACCTTGGCTTTAGCCATGGCTACGGTAAGTTTGGTGATGCCCTATTGGCGCACTCCTATTTTGCCCATGACTTCAACCCATCCTTAAACCAATAGAATGCTTCTTTCTCATTCAAGTCAGAAATTTGAAGCATTAATTCACTGAAACTTTTGACATACTCCTAAATAGTACATTGTTGCATAAGCCAACGCAACTTAGCCTGAGATTCTTCATTGGCAAACTGTGGGTAAAATTATTTTTTCAACTCCTTTTGGAACTCCTCCAAAGCCCCAATTGCGATCCCACCATGTTTCTCATTTGTGGACCTATAACTCCACCATAAAAGAGTAACATCAGTAAAATAAATTGCAGCAATACTTACTCTAGTGGCATCATCATTAATGCCCACCATACATAAGTACTATTTCATCCCCTAGAGAAAATTTTCCATATCCCTTGCAGACCTCATCCATTTAAACTCTTTCGACTTGGGGATATCCATTTTACCTTACTTAGGGACCGACACCAGCATCCATTTACCTACAACATCTGTACACAGCGAGCTCCCCTCGAGCTCCTCAATTCTCGATATCATGACTTTAGTTTGCTCCTTCAAAGCTAGGATCATAGCTTCAAGAGCATTATTCCTCTTAGTTAGCTTCTCTATCTGATTATCCATAGCAATATTGAGGGCCCTTTTCATCGGATCCAAATTGGAACTAAGAGTCTGCGCCACATATTCCCTGAACTGCTCTTTCATCAAGTCTAACTCATCGATGCGTCCCTCAGCTACCTCAAGTGTTTCATTTACACCACTCATAGATTTTTCTAGATTGGTCACCTGACCTTCTAAACCTGGAAGAATATCCCTCGATCTACTAGTTTTCCTTCTCTTCCTATGGGTCTCCTTAGACACAATCTGCTCATTTATTCCTTTCACCATCTCAACTGGTGCCTTCGAACCTTGGCTTGGGTACCAACTATAACAGAGCTGAAGCTTTTGTTTGGCAAACCATGCGGTTTTAGGCGATTTCTTTACTTCAAATTTGCCTAAGTTAGCCTAATTCTTGATAATGAGAATTCACAATGAAAATTCTCTAAGACGCCGAAATAAAGTAAAAGTAACTCAAAGACAAATATGAACTCGAATCGAACAGATAAACTACAAGAAAACAAAAACACACCAAGTGTTTGAGTAAATGCTCTTAAAAATATTTTATTACTTAAGAATGGAGTGATTACAAATGAAAGGGGAGGGCTTTATTTATAGTTGAGCTCTCGCAAATCCAACAGTACAGATTGAGTTACATCAATGGTTGAGATTAGTGTCTATCTATTATTATATGAGAGTGCTAAGGGATTTAAACTCTATACATTCTTATCCTTTAGGATTTACAATAATTATCCTGATAAAAGTACAAGTTACTGGAGTGCTTACATTTTAACCAGGATCCAAGTAAATGAGCCTTGAGTCTCATCCAAGCAATGAGGCGGTTTTGTCAGGTCGAATGACCCCAAGTGAACATGAAGAGTCTAAAATGTCCACATTAGTTGCGGGCTCCTTTGCGCGGCCTGTAACATTACTCCATGCATATGTCACATTAGCAATTAATTATTTTTTTAAATTAAAATTTTTTGTACTTTTTATACTTCTTTTTGAATTTTTTAAATTAAAAAAATAATTAATTGTTATTGTGGCATCCACATGATAGTATGTGACTATGTCACATCAATAAAGTTAATATACGTTAACATTTTCACTCATTTTGGAGTTATTTGACAAATGGAACAAATTTTAATGCTAAAAGAGGTGAAAAATTAGATGGATGATTAAAATGATTCTTTTTTTTTTTTGTTAAGTTAGAGAGCAAAATAAATAAGATATTTTTAAAAATATATTTTAGCGGAATATCATCTGGTGCTGAATAAAGTCTACAAAGCTCCATTCGAAACGTTTCGATTTCCATCTCAAAAATAAAATTTTTATCTATTTACTACTCATTTCATTTATTTATTTATTCAAATTTTAATCAAGTTGTTGCCATTTTGCTTAAATCTGTAAATCTTATCCTATTAATATAAAATATATATTAATAACCAATTTAGATGGACTTGCGAGTGTTTATCAGCTCATCCTTCAATTAACAAACTAAAGCAATTGCACTTAAATGAAGAGGGCCTAAACACCCACCATCAACTCAACATGGCTTCACTTAAATCTTCTCTTTCATTCTATATATATTTATTTAGTAAAGACAATGTAATTACATACGCGATGCCTTAAAGAAATGAAAGAAGAAGTCATTTGCAACTACAATAGTTATAAATGTCTAATATATAATATATATATATATATATATAATCATTCATAGAAATATATATTTTATAAATAAAAAAAAGTTTTGTGCAATTTAAATATTAAAATTATGGTTAAAATAGAGCAAGACAAAGTGAGTAAAACAAATTTCTTTGCATTTGACAGCCATAATTACAAGTACTAACGTTTCAGTTTTCACTTTTCACTATAAGTTGACCAGTCTCTGAATTAAAATGCCAGAAAATGGTTGAAATGAAGATGTTTTAGAGCCAAAAAAAAGTAAAAAAGCATAATAATTAGTTGCATCAGAAAAAGCATAAGATTGGGTAACATTTTATTCAACAACAGAGGCCAAAATAATTATACAGTAATAATTATCAAATCATGACTTTGGCATCTCGACTTTCTCGATTTATGTGCAAAGCAGGAAGACAAAAGCTATGTCCCAATTTACTGACCCAATAAAATTTCTTTTCAGACAAAACAAAACAAAAGATCTTGTGGTCATCTCTTCTTCTCTGCTGCCCCCATTTTGGCCTAGCAGCCACCCAGATTCCCTTCTTATCTGCCTTCCTTCCCCCACACCCCCCCCCCAAGGAAAGGAAAGGAAAGCCCATGCATTACACTCTCACAAAAACCACGCTTATCGCCCATGATTCTTTAACTTTTTACCAGGAGGGGGCATAGTTTTTCACCAAATTAGAAACCAACTCACTAGGAGTCATGCAGATTTGAATCTCTACTGAATTAATTAAAAACAAGATTATTCATATATATCCCACCAAGAATTCATATGGTATAACAGTGAATACAAGAAATCAAAGTAACTTTATATAAACCATACCCATAATCATCTATATATAAAACAAATAGCATACATACATAGATGTAGAAAAATATAGAGTATCTATCTTCCTATACATTTCTAGTTCAAAAAAAAAGAAAAAGAAAAAGTAATGCTAGAGATGATGACGATGACAAACAAACTCCTCACAGAGAGGACAAGCGGTATTAATGGTGGAACTAAACAGTACTCATAGAAAAGATATGACAAAACAAATTAACAATAAAGTTTCGCTGTCACGACTCTTTCTTTATCATCTTCACCCCATATGTCTCCACAAAATCACACTTACCTACCTGTTGGAAATAGGGTTTGGACCGCTTGGAACTTCATGAGCTTCGGCTCCGAACGAAGACGCGGAGGTGCGGGGATGACGCCTTTGCTTGGGTGGCAAGTTCATGGTTGATGATGATGATTTCCATGAATTATGTAAGAGGAGCCTCTTGAAAGGGATGGAAGGGGTGACATTGGATGAGTTGATAGGGTTTGAAGAGGGGTTGAGGAGTAGAAGGAAAACCAAGAAGACAAGGGTGAGGAAGAGTAGGAAAAAATGGGGTTTTTCATAGGCGTGTGAGAGCGATGATGTTGATTTAGGTGCTGCCATACAATCAAAGAAATAAAGAAAAAACCACCCCCCAAGAGCCCACAAGGGTTCAATATCCATGAACCAGCACCAAGGCTTTAGATTAGGAGGAGCAGAGGGGAAAGTGAGAATAAGAGAGAAAAAAGAAGAAAAAAAAAGAGAAGGTTTAGCAAAGGTGAATGGAAAGTAAGTTTTGAAATTCGATACACATTCGTTGAGGAACCAATTTAAAGAAGGGAGGGGGAACCTACTTACCATGTAAGTTCATATGAAAGGAGTGTTGGGTTTTGGTTGGATGAATTCACCAAATAGGCCTTTCTCATTTATTTTTATCAATTATAATATTAGAAATGGGGTCCAAAATCACAGGGCGTTTATCTTTAGTGTAGTGTGTTTAATTTTTTTTATTTTATTTCATACTCTAATATTGTTACAGTATTTAATTTTATCGTCACCGTTATTTTTACACTAATTATAGATAAACATATTGTTGATTCAAATGAGATTAAGTGTAAATTAATTAGAATAGTAAATGGATAGTTAAAGCTTGGTTTAGAAATTTTTGCTTTTAATGAGACATGCATTAACTAATGATTACGTACTACCAAAACCCAAAATCATTGCATTGAAAGAAAAAATTATTGTTATTTGATCTATTCAATCCTACATGCATGCAAACTTACCTCCTAAAATATGAGAGAATTAATTTCACAACTTGGAAAAAGTTTTTTTGAACAACATTATAATTAAATAAATTCTATTATTATTTTAATGAAAAGTAAGACAATATTATTTAAAAAGACAAATATGAATCTCAAAATAATTAAATTTTACCAACCATAAAAATTATTTTATTTATAAAAAAAAAAATTCTCAAAAATCCAATTCCGTTTGTTTCTGATTTCTAGATAAAGTACAAATCTTTCCATGTATATATATATATATCATTTGAAAAAGTATAAAATATTAGTAAGCATACTAAAAGCCAAAATTACTAATAAAGAGAAAAATGAAGCTAAATTACTTGTTTGAAAAAGAAAACAAATAAATCAATACAATCAGTTTTATATAAAATTAAAGGTTTTGTTTAGTCCAGATGATACATAAACACGAGTTAGATGATGATAAATGTTCATTAAATTATATTTAAAATCTAAAAAATATATAAAAAAATTTAAATAGAAAAAGGACTAAAAAATTGTTTTGATTATTTTAATTTATTATTAAATTTCTTAAAGTAATATGAGATTTAAATTTACTCTTTCAACTTTCTAATTTTGCATTAAATAACATACCATGAAATTAAGTTTTGAGAGCTTAATTAAAATTAAAAAAAGAGAAGTTTAATTAAAATTTTCAACAATTTTAGATGGTTTACTTGAAATTTTTAAAACTTTTGAGAGAATTAATAAGAATTTTCAAGAGTTTTGAAGGATTTAATTGAAAATTTCAAAACTTTTAGAAAGTTTAATACAATTTCTAAATATCTTAAGATTTTAAAGAAGCTCCTCTTATCACTTAGGAGTGTAGCTAGGGGGCTAGCAGGAGGTCGATCCCCTTAACATAGAAAAAAATTTATTTAAATATTTTAAAATTTTAAATTAGTAAAGGTATAATTGTACTTTAGTCCTCCTAAAATTGATAAAAACTTGATTTAATTCATTAAAAATTATAAAGATATAAACTATTAAAATGATAAAATAAATTAATTTTTTAACTTTACCGCTGATACCACTAACATAAGTAAATAGATGTTTTCATTAATTATTTAATATAAGTTTTAAATAAAATTAAGTGGGCAACTAGAAATAAAAAGAAAAAAGAAAAAAAAAAAGCGTTGATGTCAAATTAACGGTAATGCGGTATTCAGACATTTACTTAATTTCATATTGCAAATCTCGTATAAATTAGAGGAATAATTTTTATTGAAGGTAAATAAGGTGTGTGAAAATCAGAAAGCGGTTGTGGTGGCGATGGCGGTGGCTTTTCTTTGCTTGGTCGGTTCCCCAAGAAATGTTCCTTTGACATGGATGAACCCTAAAGTGGGGGAAAATAGACCAATGAGCTTTGCTTTGCTTTTTTCTGCAAAGATGTGGGGTTTACGCCTCTTCTTTACGGCGCGTGAACACGCTTATATGTCTATGAGACTGGCATCAGTTTGAAGAAATTAAATACTAGCCCAAAAGGTACTGTCCAAAAGTTGATACATCATTTTATTTATGTACAATATAAAATTATTATACAAAAACTCCGTATTAATATATCACTTTAGCATTAATTTAATATTTTTTTAATTTTTCAGCAAAAGGAAATATTCTTTTATTTATTTTTAGGAGCTCTTAATTTTTATTAAAATATTATTTCATAACTTATTGAAAAAAAATTAAATTAGCTGAAATTTAGTTTTTTTTTTTAGTTTGTTTCATAATTCATAATAAAAAAACGTAAATTTTTTTTATAAAAATTATAAGTTTTAGAATTTTTTTTATTTTAATATTATATTATCCTTTAAATTTTATTTTATTTTAATATCATATTATCTTCTAAGATTATAGATTTAAATTTTGGCTTTGTTTGAAATAATGATAAACCTATAAAAAAATTCATAAATTAAATTTTAAATTTATAAAAAATATAATTAATTTTACACTTAAATTTAAGTAATATATCAAGCGAATTTTATAATTTAAATTTAGTACTTAAGCTTTTCAATGCTTAACTTTCAACACTTAAAATTTTTCAACTTATCAAATAGTTACTAAATTTTATACATTTTTTTTAAATTTCAAGTTTAAATTTATACTAATTATTTTTATATTATATTTATTAAATATATATAATTTATATTAATATATGTTTGCAATTCAAGTAATTTACGAAAGTTTTATCATTATAAAATGGATTACGAATTAAAAGCATTTATGGATAGAAATGTATGGTTGAATGAATTCATGAAATTTGAAAATTTTATTATTTTAAAACATTTTTGGAACAAATTTAAAACGTTTCTATTAGTTGATATATATATATATATATAATATTTATGATTAAATTTAAATAATGTTATTAAGTAAATGTTTCTATTAACATATTTAAATTCGTTGCAATAGGTTAATTTAGTCTTTAACTCGATTAATTTTGACATTATTATTTATACGAGAGTACATAATTCGAGTGCGCTAGCATTATCTCAAATAGAATAGTTATAATTCAAACTTATCATTACAATAATAATAATTAGCAAAGGATGCTAAATATAAGAAGTTATCAAAATGAAGGTTCAGAATTCAATATTAGTGATCATATTCTACTTTCAAAAGGAAATAAACTGACGTGGTTAAAATCTAACCGCTATGATCCAATGGAGCTCATTAAAAAAAAAAAAACCTAAAGAAAATAAGAATAAGAAGCGAGAATGATGCAGGCAAAACGCCTTGAAAGGAGGAGTGTGGGTCTAAATTTGAAAAATAGGAGAGGGAGTAAGCAAAGCATCGCATTCTCTTTCTTTAGTTTGATGAGGTGCAATTGTGTGAGCTTTGCAAAGGCAAAGTCAGTGTCTCCCATGATGGGTGATGCATGGGCCCTTACTGCCTCGGTAACATGCCCATTGCCCAACACATATATATTCATAATATAATATTCTACGAGGTAAATTATTAGGGTAAAAGTGATAAAAGGAAATTTTTGTACCAAAAGTTAGATTACATTTTATTCTTTTTATATAATAAATAGATAAATCAGTCATTATAAATTAAATTAAAAAATTAATCTACTTTTATTGTTAAAAATTGACGTGATTGATGAAATAACTTGATAATGATATGTGACGTGCCACATATACTTGATGCCGAGATATATGTATTAATTTTTCACAAAATAAATAAATAAAATTTTTAACAAAAAGACAAGTTTACTCTTTAATATAATGTATAAAAATTAATTTACATATATTTTAAATAAAAAAATAAAATGTAATGTAACTCTTTCAAAATAAATTTACCAATTGTTAGGTAGTGAGTGATGCGTTTTTTGCTGCCTCGTTCCAATAAATGCTTGTTTGGTTCTTAGTAGGGGATACTACTGTGCAATTCGTTGGCTAAAGAAAAGCTAAAACTGATTTTATACTATCCATTATCCATACATCTCTTGCGAATAATAATTATAACATTTGAATTAAAATATTATCTCCATAAATAAATAGTTTTTGTGATTTGTGTAATTTATTAACATGTTTTGACTGGATTACATTATTATTATTATTTATCTTTTTAAGGATATTGAACAATAATCTTCATCATTTTCAGATATTTAATTAAACAATGATATATATTTTTAAAGAGTTTTAGTATCATTTATTTTATTTAAAGAGATACAAAAATAAAAGAAGTTAAACTAAATAATCTCTCTTTTATCTCATATCATAATAAGGAGTCTAATTGAGGCACAATTTTAGTGTTCTATGCAATGGTACTAGCTCAAATATCAAGTCTAATAACGCTCTGGATATTATTTTATGTACGAGTTAGGGAGTATTCTTTTATTATTCATTAGGGGAATTTGTAGAGTGCATCTTGTGATGCAAACAAATTATTTTGATTAGATTGGAAGTTTGTGATTAAGCTTTTAAGGAGAAAAGACTTAGATAATTATATATGACTGAGGCTATAACATTGTGACTGAATGGAGCTTAAATTATGTCTTATACTTTTGAATTATAAAAGATTAATGTCTGGATAAGGTCCTACAAATATAGAAAAGAGTTCCGAACTACATACTCAATTCATGTGTTCATTGTTTTACTTTTTCACCTTCAATTGTATTTTTAATTGCAACTCATAATATAGCTAACCAACAAATCAACAAGAACAATTTTTATTGTATCAATACTATAGTAATACCCCTGACTGAATTAAGTGTCATAAGTTAATTCAATATTAATTTAATTAAAAAATTATTAAAAAAATCATAATTTTTTACAAAATACGTGATATTATTAAAATAATATTAGAGCATTATAATTTTTAAATTATTAACTTTACTATTTCAATCAAAACTTCATTTAAATTTTATATAAAATTATAAGAATATATAAATTATGTCAAAGAAAAAACTAAGGTGCTTGAGCTGTTATTATGAAGTGGGTATGTTGTATTCAAATAATATATTGTAATATGTGATAAATTTAATTTATAACCAAATAAAAAATATATGCAAGGAAATAAAGAAGGGGGGCCAAGGTCCATGACAGAAAAGACTAAAGTTGGCTACATAGCCATAATTATGAGGAAGCATGATAACTGATTAGACCTTATTGAAATAAACTTGCTACCTGCTGCCTTGTCAAATTAATCTAAAATTAAAGTTTCTTCTTTACAATTCTTTTTTAAGAAAAACCATCACCATGAATCACTTCATATGTCTAAGTTGATCATAATTTCCTTCTGAAATAAATAAGCAAATAATCAAATATTGAAGTGGTGGTGTTTGAAAAATATTGAAGCTCTTCTTAAGGTGTTTTAGACTCTTTTTAGATAGGTATTAATTTTTAGTATGATGTGTTTAGGTGTTTTTTTTTGGTCTCACACTATAATATTTAATTTCACCGTCACTATTATTTTTATATTAATAACAAGTAAACGCATCGTCTATTCAAAAAAATTCTTAATCTAAAATTGTTTTTATAATTTCAATGATTTTTGGAAAGAGAAAAGAAATGTTTTTAAAATTTCTCATTTAAATCCAATTTGGTTAAATTAAGATGGTAACAGCTGTATTTTTGTGGTTTGATTGTTGCAGGTGCTTCTACTATGGTGGTTAATTAGTAATCTTAAATTAGCAACTTAGTGGAAAAAAATGTACATTACATGAATAAAGTTTAAATTTTGATTATTGGATGCCAAATAAAGAATTTTATGTTATTGGTAATAATTATAAAATATTTTATTAATCCAATTAAAATAACATGAAAATTTTATAGAGTAAAGATAAATTTAAATATATTTTAACTTATTGAATATTTAATTAAATACGAGATTTGAAACATTTGCCAATAGCATAAGGAAGCAATTATTAAGTCTCCCCAATGATCAAAGTTAAACAACGTGATTGAAAAATCATAAGAGTAATATTATGAAAAAAAATATTGAATGTAATTGTAACTAAAATGAATTCAATAAAAAAATCAAATAAATACATTTAAATTTAATTATTAGAATGTAATTAAATAAAAATATCATGTGCATGCAAGGAGGGCAAAAGTCAATGGATGGACCTTGAAAAAGCCTTTATATTAGTTGCCAATAAATCATGAATAATTTCAACATCTTTTTAAGATAAGACAGCCTCTATTAATTAATGCATCTTTTTTTCTTGTGTTAGGTGAGCAATATTGCTTGTTTGCAGCAAATCCGAGAGCATACTATTCTCACCAAATATGTCAACTAATTGAGGTAAGCTCTCAACCCCTCTTTCTAACATTTGTTTTGTCTTGATGTTTTAATTTTCTTTTTGCCTCTTTGTAGTTTAGCTATCAGTATGAATTATTGGGAATTTTAGTAACATTTTCTCCTCACCATATGTATGACTTGTGAAAGTTTTAGAGTGCTTCTTTTTAAAGGGAGAGATTTAATGAAAAATATATGCATAAATGTCTACGTATATATATACAGAAATATATGATGGATTTAACTCTATAAATCAGAGTTATGGCAGCTAAAAAAGAAAAAGAAAAATAGTCAGCAAGCTTTTTTTTTTCTTCACTAATCACTACTTTAGCAATTTGATGCTTTTTTTTTTTTTTTTTTCCTTTTGCTTCCAACCAATGAATAGAAAATCCAATTCCTATTCTTCCAATCTATGTAGAATTAAGGAATCACTTTGTAAAGCACATAATAACAATGTGTTCTTATATTCCTTTCCCACTTAATTTATGGTCATCAGTATAAAGTCATTGTTCATTGAGTATCGAATTTTAAATTACAATCTCATTTGTATAAAAGAATATCATAAAATTCAAGAAAAAATTAAGTTTATTGTTTTAGTTGGTGAAATGACTTCACTTCTTTCATCCTTTTTCCAACTCTATTAATTGTCTCGTCACGTTTCTTCTTCTTTTTTTTTCTTCCTTTTTCAGGTGCTATATGCTTTTGCTTTTCCAAAATCTTATAGTAAAAAAAATGTATTTTATTTGATTACCTTAACTATTTTACATTGTAGGGTCACCTCGCATGAAGTTAGTAATGGGTGACATCAAGGTCTGTCAGATGAGTAAACCCTACCAAACATATAGATTATATCTTCTCTCCCCGTTTTAAACCCAATTGAGCTGAGGCCTGAGAGTTGGGACCATCACCCACTGCAGGTTCCAAGCTCCCTTCTGATCAACTTAAAAGAAGCTGTGGTGGAATTAGTGAACAAACTTGATTTCAAACACTGGCTTTCTTATATTTTTAAGCTAAAACATCATTTTGGGTTTATGCTTGCAGAGGAGCACAAATCCACTTAGCTATGCCTGCATACAGGTACGATATAGAATAGCATGTTCCACGGTGGTAAAAGTATCCTACTTAAACAAGGTTACATTAACCTCTTCATATTATATTAAAAAGTAAATTGGTCTTTTTAATTAAACCTTTTATTCATTTGTATTGTTAAAAACTAATGGGACTGATGGAATAATAAGATACAGATATGTGACGTGTCACGTGTACCTCATGCTGATGTATAATGATTAGTTTTTAACAGCAAAAATAGATAAAAATTTTAATACAATGTCAAATTTACTCTTTGATCTAACGTACCATGACTATTTTACTTATTTATAAAATAGAGGGGAAAAATGCAATTTAACTCCTCATGATGCCACATTAAGTAGGAAGAAATATTATATCAAACCCACGTGTATATAATAAGTCTATATTTAGGGAATATATTATTGTAACTCTCAAGGTAAGCTAAGTATAATAACTTTGAAGATGGTATAGAATCTGGGACGTACATTAAGCAATATAATGTAGTGAATGCATGATTGTGGATGGCTATGGTATTAGGACACTACTTTCGGCTACTCCCAAACAGTTGTAATTTGTAGAATAAATACAGGGTAGCTAGGTAGGCATGATTCTATTCCTCTTATCTTTTAAGACTTTTTGTTTTAAACTGATGTGCCATCATCTCAACCCTTTAATTACATTATTATGCTTCCCAATCCCAATATTGCTATTAATAATAATAATGCCTTCAAACTTGGAGGATGGCAGTCAAATAATCATTTCTTTTCTAACCTCCCAAAGGTGTTTTTGTTCGTTTCTTTCCTTTAATTTCTGGGTACATATAGTCAAAATTGCAGCAGAAAGGAAAAGCAGTATGACAAGGCGACTTTAACTTTGGATAAGTTTTGATTTCTCTCATGCAAATTCAATATTTATGTTATATGAAAAAGTTGTAAGACCACATATGTATGTAATTGTGTGTGTATAACACTTTCCAAATTTTTTAATGAGTAAAGGTTGCTCATCTTTGGCAGCTTTTATCTTCTAAAGTAAAAATGCAGCCTTCTGCACAAAGGGTTGCAGCAAGTTTGAAAGCTCAATTATGAAGTTTAATTATTGAAAGTGAATAGAAGAAATTTGGAAGTAGATATCATGTGATTCATGTCGAAGAAACAAACAAGAGGGTTGTGAGTTGAAGGCCCCCAAGTCAAGCATATCAGATTCTTGGAATAACTTGGTACAAATTCAAGTGTAGCTTAGCTGCGATTAGACTACACTTTTGTTTTCATCCGAGAGACGTATGTATAAAGAAATCCAGTTTAAAGGCGCCATGCATGTAAAGTAAACATGATAATATAATTAATCTCACGCAAGAAGAATTGAGCAAACGGAGAAAAAGCACGCCGCAAATGCAGCTCTTCACTTGTCTCATCGTTGATTGCAATTAAATCAGTACGTAGGGTTTTAAAAATATTCCATTCACGTCTTACAAGCTTATCTGCAGGTTTTGTTTAAAATCTTATCAATTTTTAATTATTTCAATTGTGATGTGAAATGTTGAAAAACTATACAATCAGTTTACACTAATTGGAGCTATATATTTAGGTTTCCAAGTCCTTTTTTTTTTTTTTTTTTTTTTTTTTTTTTTTTTTTTTATGTCTTTGAAAGGCTAATATCACAGTGTACATATATGGTAGCTTGAAAAGTATTGCTCATGTGTTTGTGCAACATGACAAAGAACTAGACTGAAACATTATTTCTGAAATCCAAGGAACAAAAAAAGCCTTACTATTTTAGATGTGAACTCCATTCATAATAATTCTTACATTTTGGTCCTTTAAAACAAAGCTCCCTAACAATGGACTTTTTACGTTCCTTTTCGGAAAGCTTTTCTTTTTTAATGCTAAAAACTTCTAATTTAGAAATTCAGCAAATTAGTCCCTCTCAAAAGAGTTGGAGTATTTTAATCTCTGTTAATTTCGAAAATGAGCAATTAATGATAATTAATTACGATGTTAATGTCTTTCATCAATTGTATATGATTTTGATTGATATAATAATAAATTTAAATGTTGCGGGGTAAATTTATTAAATTGGGACCAAATTAACAGAATGTGTAAACTTTGAAGGCTAAATTTATTATTATATCAATCAAAATACAGTTGATGGAAAACATCGAAATTGTTTTCTAAATTGATGGAAGAAGTCTTTTTAGTAAAAATATATGATTTTTACTGAAAAAAAAGGGGGAAATTTTAATTCATATATGGCATTCCTTTCCATTCATCTTTTTCAAACGAAATATATGATATGTAATGGCTTAGAATAGGGCATGTTTTGATAGGATAGAACTTAGGTGAGAGAAATCTAAGGGTGAAACAACTCATAAAATATTAGTTTACTTGATATGAATGTTATTTTTCCTGCTTAGTTTAATGAAAGGGTGAAACCATGCATTGTGTCTTACTTTTAAAAGAAATTCATCAATGGAAGTTAAAAGATAGGGTAAACATTTAAATTCAGAATTGGCAGAAAGGGAGAATATGAGAACTCACCTCACAACAACTACTCCAAATTACCACCCATTATGACAAAATTAACTGAAGTGAAAGGACAATGGTAGATTGTGAGATGAAGGCAACTACTCCTTTTTTATCTTCGATGAAATCACTTTCATAATCAAAAACAAATCACAACAGTTCCAGCTGCCTGCTGCCTAAGTGATTAGATGAAAGGTTCCTTTCACCACCATAAATAAATAAATCAGAAAGTGGTGAAGGGTCCACACACACACACAATAAGAGAAAACAAAATAATATCTTACGTATTTGATGATTCTACAATGATAGCACATAAAAAGTTTTCACCACAGTTTTCAATGAGAAAAATACCCAGCCTTGTATCTTGCAATATGCTTTTCCTTTTCCCCCTCTTCAGTTTTGGATGGTGATGCTTCATCATCATCAACCCTTTTTCACTTTCAATCCCACCTCCTTAATTTGCACACACTAGCAAAATCCCATGGCAAAGAGGCAAAAGCTTTGCTTTATGCATGAAGGGCTTAGTTTAATTGATTCATGCTATAACCCTTGAAAGCCAACACTCAACAATGTTCCAGTATCTGCAACCCCTTCTCTATTTCCAAGCTGCGCCTTCTTTTTGTACCTAAAAAGAAAAAGAAAAACCTTTGCTTTATAGAAAGTAGTGGACACCATATATTGATTAATGTATAATAAGAAGTTACTAAGCAAAAGAGATTATCATGTAAAGATGGTAGGGCACAGGGATTATCTTCTGAAATGTCTTTTGCTTTTCTAGAGTATTATAGTCCATCTCTATGCCTGTCACTTTCCCATGTCTGTGTTCCCACCATTTTCTTCATGGACATTAAGAAAATTCAGAATACATGCAAAACCAGCGGTAGCCAATCAAGAAACTATGATGTGATTACAAATACTAATTATACTTTTTTTTGACATGTACCTTTATAGCAATTATTTTGCAAGAGGTTAACACATCCTTAACTTTAAACGGGACACTATAAGAGATTATTCAACCATTAGTACTGAAGGCATCTTTACGACACATTAAAGATTTAACAGTCACTGCAATGCAGTTGAGGGACTTTGACTAGTAAACTAAACCCCTATAGTTCAAGTCTATGGGTAGCAAAACAGGGTTCATAGACCCAGTTACAAAATCTCAGCCAAATCTAGAAAATTCCCCTTATCTTACTTAACCATACCATCCATTTATAAACTTTCATTTCAGTATAGCAGCGAAAAAGACTCGAATCTTCTTCTATATTGAACTCAAGTATAAACGCAAATCACGCTGCATACATGAACATGATATAAGCAATTTGATGCCATATATGGTTCTAAAGCCCAGGGTAGTTTCCACACAAACAGCAAGAACACAATAAAAGGAGGGAAGAAAACTAATGGAAGGGTACATTCCACATTAAATGGGCACACATAGGTTGCATCAAGGCAAACAAACTGAGGTTTCAGCATAGCAGTGCATAAATCACATTCCTATAAACTGCTACATCAAGCAAGTATGAATATAATAGATATTTGTGATAACAAAAAGAAAAAGATGACATTTATATCTCACTTGCAGATGAGGGACTGCCAATTCCAGTATAGATGAGTCCTAATGATCTCCAGTCAGGCAAACTAAAAAGAATGAGAAGCCATTGCTTACTTTGTAGATGATAGCCCTAAGCGAATGCATGCTAATGTCAGGGAGCTCAAGGGTCAGGCTGAAACAGTATGCCCTGTAAGAACTGAAGCCAGTATCAGATAACATCTGAAACATGGCAAAATTGTAGAAATGAAGTACAAAGTCATGGCATTAGTTAGCACAAAGGAAGACATTTGTTTCTTAAACCTTTGGGTGCATATTATACACTAAAACATGCTAATATTTTCACATATTCATTAAATATACATGTAAAGAATTGGAAGAACCTTTTAGTCAATTAGTATGCGACACTTGTATCCCTAAAACCCACAACTTTAGAGATTACTGTTCTATGAAGATCTGCTAAATGCGAAGATGACATTAGCCATGGCTCATCAGTGATTTTCCAGGTTGTGGAGAGGGAACAAGGTTTTCGAACTTCAATTATCATACCTAGAACAGACCAAATTGAGAAAGTTACTGTTTCATACAGGTACAGAGCCTAACTCTGCTCCCCAGGCAGTTTAGATATAATCACTCGGCTGAAGCATTAAAATTAAATTTATTAGAAAAGAACACGAGCCCACTGGCACGAGGGTTAGCTGTATGTATTTGTGCACCCATGCATCTGTGAGAGTGTACTTTCATCAAGGCAAATAGCCTTGGCCACCATGTACGCTCTCATACTTTATGCCATTTTATTGCAAGCTATCCTTGTCAGAATTCAACATCAAGAACTTCCTCAATCTAAACACCCTTAAGTGCCAACTATTGACACAGACAAAGGTTAACCAGTTCTAACAATATTTTTTATCCACGTCATGAATTCACTCCACCAGGTCATGCTTGCAAAGTTTTCATACTATCCACACCATTTGAGATGATACAACACCTTCATGCACATAGCAACTGCAACAGAGGCATATGAATACTCCCCAACACAATTATAGAAAGGGAGCACATCCCAGCCACCAAGATTAACAGATGGCAAAAATACAACAGATAAGTTCCACAAAGTTTCTTCGTATCTAACAAATTTCAGTGTTACTCTAAGGTAATCTACACCCACCAAAAGGACTGCAATCTAAGGTAATATGAAGGAAAAGAAAATTATCCATGTCGGAAAGAGAATTGAAACATACCACCCTGTCAAGGCTCTTAATTTCTAAGTGCGCTTTCCTGGCATTGAGAAATGACAAATCTTTCATAATTTCCTAGACTAAGTTCTTCCACCGATTATAGGTTTCAGTGTAGTCGCTGTTGTTTTCCTCAATGAATTGGATTTAAGTAGAGGTCAGAGCCATCCTCATATATAGATACAATTGCCTCCTGTTAGAATTAAGTGACCCGAATTCTTATTTAAATAAAATACGATGGAAAATAAAATAAAAGTAAAATCCATATAGAATTAGACTTCTTTTATTTTATTTTAGAATAAGGTTTTTTAAACCTTATTAAACTCCATCTATTTTATATTTATTAGGATAAGGTGTTTCAATCCTACTAGAATATGACTTTACAAGCCTATAAATAGATATAGTCTATTCCTCTTGTATTGATTCAAATTTTCGACATAGTGAATTTTTTTCTCCTCTGTCCATGGTTTTTTCCCGAAAGGGTTTCCACGTAAAATTTGTGTGTTCTTTATTTTATTTTATTTTTATTTTATTTCATTTTCACAAATTGGTATCAGAGCTTCCGGGTTTTTCATCTCAATCACGGTAATGGCGTCTTTGAAGTATGAAATTCCGCTGTTGGATCGCAACACCAGATTTACGTTGTGGCAGATTAAGATGCAAGCAGTTCTTGCGCAGATGGATCTGGAGGATGCCCTACTAGGGATAAATAAAATGCCTTCGACTTTAACAGATGAAGAGAAGAAGCGTAAAGATCGAAAGGCGTTAACACAATTACATCTGCATTTATCCAACGAAATTTTACAGGATGTGATGAAAGAGAAGACCGCCGCTGCATTATGGAAGAGGTTAGAACAAATATGTATGTCGAAAACTCTAATAAGCAAGTTGCATATGAAACAGCGTCTTTATGCTCATCGTTTGGAAGAAGGTGCGTCTGTACACGAACACTTAACAGTGTTTAAAGAAATTCTCTCAAACTTGGAGGCCATGGAGGTTCAGTATGATAAGGAAGATCTAGGGTTGATTCTACTTTGTTCGTTGCCCCCGTCTTATTCAACCTTTAGAGACACGATTTTATATAGTCATGCGAGTCTCTCACGCTTGATGAGGTTTATGATTCTTTAACCTCGTATGATAAGATGAAACATCTTGTGGTTAAATCCGACTCTCAGGGAGAGGGTCTCATTGTTCGTGGGAGACAAGATCGGAATGCTGATGATGATCGTGGTAGGACACAGGAACAGAATCCTCGTGGTAAATCTAAGGGTAGATCGAAATCTTCAAATAGAGGTAAAACTTGTAACTTCTGCAAGAAGAAAGGGCACATTAAATCTGAGTGCTATAAGCTACAAAATAAGATTAAAAGGGAGGCTGCTGATCAAAAGGGAAAACAACCAGAAAATTTCGGTAAAGCTAATGTTGTAGAAGACTACAGCAATGGTGAACTTCTAGTCGCTTCTGTCAATGATTCTAAAGTAAGTGAAGAGCGGATACTTGATTCAGGATGCACATTCCACATGAGTCCCAATCGGGATTGATTTACAACTTACGAAGCAGTGTCTGAAGGTGTTGTTTTGATGGGAAATAATGCTTCGTGTAAAATCGCAGGTGTTGGAACAATTAAAGTTAATATGTTTGATGGAGTTGTCAGAACACTTAGTGACGTACGGCATGTTCCAGAATTGAAAAGAAATTTAATTTTGTTGAGTACTCTTGATTTAAAAGGGTACAGATACACAGCTGAAAGTGGGGTTTTAAAGATTTCCAAAGGGTCCCTTGTTGTGATGAAAGGGCAGAGAAAAAATTGCCAAGTTATATGTTTTGCAAGGTTCTACTATTATTAGTGATGCAGCTGTCGCTTCCTCTTCTTTGTCAGATGATGATATTACTAAACTTTAGCATATGCGCCTAGGGCATATGAGTGAGAATGGCATGCCAGAATTGAGCAAAAGAGGACTTCTTGATGGGCAAGAAATTTACAAACTGAATTTCTGTGAGCACTGTGTTTTTGAGAAGCAAAAGAGAGTTCGATTCACTAGAGGAATCCATAACATGAAGAGAACGTTGGAGTATATTCATTCTGATCTATGGGGGCCATCTAGAGTGCCTTCGAGAGGTGGAGCTAATTATATGCTAACCTTTATTGATGATTTTTCCAGAAAAGTTTGGGCGTTCTTCCTGAAGCAGAAAAGTGATGTGTTTTCCGCATTTAAGTCTTGGAAAATTATGATTGAAAAACAGACGGGAAAACAGATAAAATACCTTCGTACAGACAATGACTTAGATGAGTTTAATAGATTGTGCAAGTCAGAAGGGATCATGAGACACTTGACAGTTCGTCATACTCCACAGCAAAACGGCGTTGCAGAACGAATGAACAGAACGATCATGGAGAAGGTTCGATGTATGTTGTCAAATGCCAACTTACCGAAGTCATTTTGGGCAGAAGCAGCCTACTGCATGTTTTTTGATCAACCGATCTCCATCCGTTGCCATTGAGAAAAAGACTCCACAAGAGGTATGGTTTGGTAATCCTGCTAATTATTCTGATTTAAAGATTTTTGGGTGTCCTGCGTATGCTCATGTTGATAATGGAAAATTGAAACCGAGATCCATTAAATGCGTTTTTCTTGGTTATAAAGCTGGTGTAAAAGGGTATAAATTATGGTGTCCTGAAAATAGAAAAGTTGTGATTAGCAGAGATGTTGTTTTTGATGAAACTGCTATGCTACCTAACTTATCTCTTAAAGACTCTTCCAATAAAGAAAATCAAAAGTAGGTGGAGTATCAGATTAATACAGAGTCAACTCCTCAAGCCATAACAAAAATTAAGAATAGAGTTGCTTCTTCACCACAATACTCTATTGCCAAAAACAGAATTAGAAGAGAAATTAAACCTCCAAAGAAGTATGCCGAAGCTGATTTAGTTACTTATGCTTTAAATGTGGCTGAAGATATAGATGCGAATCAAGAGCTATCTAATTATTCTAAAGTGGTTAGCTGTGAAGACTCAGAAAAGTGGATGTTTGCTATGCAAGAAGAGATGGAATCACTCTAAAAAAACAGAACATGGGACCTTGTGAAACTTCCTAAAGGTAAAAAGGCTGTTCGTTGTAAATGGGTGTTTAAAAAGAAAGAAGGGACTCCAGGAGTTGAAGAACCAAAGTAAGGCTTGTTGCAAAGGGTTATAGTCAAATTCCAGGAGTAGACTTCACAGATGTGTTCTCTCCAGTTGTTAAGCATAGTTCGATTCGAGCTTTGCTTGGTATTGTGGCCATGCATGATTTGGAGCTTGAGCAGTTAGATGTAAAAACTGCATTTCTGCATAGAGAACTTGAGGAGGATATTTACATGCAACAACCAGAGGGTTTTATAGTCTTAGAAAAAGAGGACTATGTTTACTTGCTGAGAAAGTCCCTTTACGGTTTGAAACAGTCACCAAGACGGTGGTACAAGAGGTTTGATTCCTTTATGACTTCTTATGATTTCAAAAGAAGTAGTTTAGACAGTTGTGTTTACTTTAAGAAAAATAGTGATGGTTCTTTTGTGTATCTACTTCTTTATGTTGATGACATGTTGATAGCATCAAAAGATAAAGGAGAGATACGAAAGGTCAAAGCCCAACTAAGTGAAGAATTTGAGATGAAAGATTTAGGACCAGTAAAGAAGATACTTGGTATGGAGATTCTCAGAGATATAAAAGCAAGTAAATTGTACCTAAGTCAGAAGGGGTACATTGAAAAAGTTCTTTGTAGGTTCAATATGCAGAGTGCTAAGCTGTTTAGTACTCCTTTAGCAAATTTCATTTCAGACTTTCATCGGCTTTGTCTCCACAATCAGATGATGAGATTGAGTACATGTCACATGTTCCATACTCTAGTGCAGTGAGATCTCTTATGTATGCTATGGTTTGCTTACGTCCAGATTTATCATACGCAGTCAGTGCAGTTAGCAGATACATGGAAAATCTCGGTAAAGAACATTGGAAAGCAGTTCAGTGGATTTTAAGATACTTAGGAGGCACTACTGATGTTTGCTTACAGTTTGGAAGAACGAAAGATGGAGTCATAGGGTATGTTGATGCTGATTTTGCTGGAGACCTTGATAGAAGAAGATCTCTCACAGGTTACGTCTTTACAATTGGAGGTTGTGCAATTAGTTGAAAAGCCACTTTGCAAACTACAGTCGCTTTGTCTACCACTGAAGCTGAGTACATGGTGATTACTGAGGCTTGTAAAGAAGCTATTTGGTTGAAAGGACTATTTAGTGAACACAATGAAGACCTTCAAATTAGTACAGTATTTTGTGACAGTCAGAGTGCCATCTTCCTTACAAAAGATCAAATGTTTCATGAGAGAACAAAACATATTGATATTCGGTATCATTTTGTTCGTGATATTATTGCTCGTGGTGATATTGTTGTGAGCAAAATTAGTACTCATGAAAATCCTGCAGATATGATGACTAAGTCACTTCCTATAACCAAGTTTGAGCATTGCTTAGACTTGGTTGGTGTTCATTGTTGAAGTTAAACCCTTAAGGGGTTTTATGGAAGAGGTGGAGAACTTGTTCGCGATGAAGAACTTGTTTATTGAGAATTAAGTGACCCGAATTCTTATTTAAATAAAATACGATGGAAAATAAAATAAAAGTAAAATCCTTTTATTTTATTTTAGAATAAGGTTTTTTAAACCTTATTAAACTCCATCTATTTTATATTTGTTAGGATAAGGTGTTTCAATCCTACTAGAATATGGCTTTACAAGCCTATAAATAGATATAGTCTATTCCTCTTGTATTGATTCAAATTTTTGACATAGTGAATTTTCTTCTCCTCTGCCTGTGGTTTTTTCCCGAAAGGGTTTTCACGTAAAATTTGTGTGTTCTTTATTTTATTTTATTTTATTTTCACACCTCCAGATTCAGATACAACTAGTGATTTAAAGCTATAACCAGCACATTTGTTAAAATCTTGATTTAATTATAACCAAGAGTCCCGATATCTCAAGAAAAGATCTATAACAGTGTTCTCAAAGGCACAAGGGGCACTATAGATGCTAGAACCCTTATATTGCCATCAGCACAAGGCGCAAAGGAAGCATTCACTTGAATGAAGTAAAGTACAATATACATGTGTCCCTATGCATATAAATAAAATAAACTTAAGGTTAATAAATCTGACAATAAACTCTAAAGAGCGGTTCAGTCTATCTAGCAAACATGCAAAATTTTCTTTTTCTTTTATTGATGAATATGCATGATTTCTCTATATTCCCATGCATGTTTTTGAAAACTTAAACTCAGTTGAGAAATAGAGAGTTCAAAATTATGTCTTTTTCTACTAAAAAAATAAACATCAAAGAAATCGACAAGAAATTCAATCAGATGCATTTTTTTGCATCTACTGTCCAACAAAATGCACCTAGGTGCACTTGATGTGCATTATCAAATGCGCCTCACCCAAAATGGTCTGAGGTGCTTTTGTTGTCTAGCAGTAAAGTGCAAAGCCTAGATATGCCTAGACGCACACCTTAATAACACTAACTCAAAGTGCATTAAGGTGAACTTAGATCTTCTCATAATGTATGTAGACATTATCTCACTCAAAAACCTATGGATCATATAAACCTTTAAGACACTACAACAAAACAGGTTTTTAGTGGCGTTTGAAAAGAAAATGCCACTATAAATTGAGCATTAGCGGCGCCTCTTGAAAAACGCCACTATAGAACGAGTATTAGCGCTGCATTCCTAAAAACGCCGCATAGATGTAGCATTAGTGGCGTTTTTTACGCTATAGGTCGACCATTAGTGGTGCTTTTTAAAAAACGCCGCAAAAAAACTGTAACACCTCTCGCCTGTATCCGATGCCGGGATAGGGTTCGAGGCGTTACCGGTAATTCACCTTTACAAACTTACTCAATCGGGTTACTGAATTTCGCTCGTGATTTAACACTTTTCAAACGTGTGCACTTTGTCTCTTATACAGGCCTCTGAGGCCTAAAAACACTCCTAGGGGTAGTACGGAACAAAACCGAAATTGTTCGATAGACATGGGGCACTTTAGGAAATTTTCCCTTAGTTGAAGTGTAACACGCCCGTGTCCTTTTTCCAGTATGCAACACGGCCAAGGCACACACCCATGGGCTTAGCTCGTGTGCTACACTGACTTCAACCTCACCATTCTGTTAAATATACACGGCCAATGCACACACTCGTGTACTTAACCCGTGCTCTAAGCTGACTTAAAATTTTAGGTGCAGGAGACACACGGTAATAGCACACACCCATGGGAGTAGCCCGTGTGTCACACACGGCCTAGACACACGCCCGTGTGTCTACCCATGTGAACTTTTTTAGGCTATTTTCCAGGCCTTAAGTCATCCTTTACTAACCAATTACACTTATAGATTACTATAGTGCATATTTGGGCCAAATTATCCATTTGAAAATATGAAACTTTGATTAACTCATTACATGTGAACCTCATGTCATTGGTTTCATACATGCTAAGTTAATTCTCATCTTGCATTTAATGATTTATATGTCTGCTTGACATATTAAGAGTGGCTCGTTATTATAACTCATTGGCAATTATAACTAAGCCATCGCATATGAATATCAACATGCATAGATTTGTAGGGCATAGCTTACTTCAAAATGAGTCAATTCCCATGGCCATATACAAAAAAAGATAAACATATTTTTACATGCCTTCACTAGGCAAATCAAATGACATATATGACAAAATACTCAAAAATCCTATACATGCCATTGGACAAAATAGAAATGTCTTTATACCAAAGCTTGTCTAGTTGATAGTGTGTTGACTCTCCAATTGTCTTCCAATCCTTATAAGTCCTTGAGCTCTGAAAAACAGGGAAAAGAGAGGGGGAGGGGGTAAGCATTTACATGTTTAGTAAGCCCGTATAACTGGAAAGTAAATTTACCGATGATTTAGCATACAATCATATTAGGCAATGAAACCAACAAGCATAGGATAGTTTCCCTATCACATGCACTCAACCATCGAGTTAGTTACATATCAATGCACCATGTAATTAATCTTAGATAAGCTCATCATTTAACATATCATCTATGCATATTCCTTGTGATAGTCCCGTTGAGTTTCTAGGAAATCTCGATGGATCATCCATTTACCATCAATTTATATGAATGATCGTTTCAGTATGCACTCCCGCGAACCTCACATCTTACAGCGGGATTACCAGTCTAGGCTAAATCCCTTATAACGACAAACACCCTTAATGAGCTCAGATCTGAATTACCAGTCCAGGCTAAATTCAGACCTTAATCGGATTACCCATTCGGGCTAAATCCACAATGCACACATATTCTTCGGGAGGCTTGATCACTCAAGGAACACCAGTCCAGGCTAGATCCTTTTTATACTTGAGATCTTCGAATTACTAGTCCAGGCTAAATCCTTTTCTGCAACACATGCAGGATTTCAAGTATCATGTAAATCATGGTTTATCCATCGAATTCCCTTTCCAACCTCAACCGAGACATTATCCAACAATTCATTATTAAAGATGCAATTCATGCATTTTCATGCCATCAACAATGCAATTATCATGCTTTCAAAAAACATACAATTATACATGTTATAGGCTTACTTCGAGTTATCCGAACTTACCTGGTATTCGTTTCGGAGCTGTGTTTCGGTTATTCCGAAACCTTGCGTTTACCTCGATCGACCTCCGAAATTTGTTCCTCGGGGTCTATAACAACAAAATTATATCATTAATTCACTACATTACACTTTTCAAATTTAATTTCTACCCCCAGTCCAAATGACCGTTTTGCCCCTAACCTTTGACATTTTTACTATTTAGTCATTAAGCTCGTATAATGAAACACATGGAATTTCTATCTTACCTAAGCCTGACCGAACATTTTTCTCTCTTATGGCAGCCTACATTTTCCATTATTTTCTCATTTCTACCACACATTTTAAAACATTTGCAAAGTGGTCCCTACAAGGGCTTTTCATGAAAATCACTTAGGAAAAGATGTTTATCACACCTTCAACTTTCATACCCCTCCATAATCCACCAAAATACAAGCAACTCATGCATGGGTAAATTTTTAAACATGAAACCTAGCATGAAATATGTGTAGAAATGGAGAGAGTAAGCTACCGGGATTCAAAAAATACAAAGAACATTAAAAACGGGGCTTGGGAGCACTTACTATTGAGCTTGGAAAGCTTGAAAACCCTAGCTATGGAGAGGATGAAATTTTCGGCAGCTATGGAGAAGAAGATGGCTGATTTTGACTTATTTTTCCCATTTTATTTCATTAAAAAACCAATTGACTAAAATGCCCTTAGGTCATTTCTTTAAAATTTCATCCATGCAAGCCCATTTTTCTCCAAAAACTTAAAAATTAGGCAAATTTATCCCCAAGAACTTCTAATTTATAATCTAAAGAAATTTCATACAGATTGCTTCTAGAATCCAAGTTTTGTAATTTATTCAATTTAGTCCCTAATTTCCAATTAGACACCTTACTCAAGGAATTTCTTCATGAAACTTTAACACATGCATAATCTCATATTATAGGTCTCATAATAATCATAAAATAAATATTTTGATGTCAGATTTGTGATCCCGAAACCACTGTCCCGACTAGGCCCTATTTCGGGATGTTACAAAAACTAAACACAACGACGTCGTTTTATGCTGACTTTTAGTGGCTATAGCTGCGCTTTCTGAAAAAAGCCGCTATAAATCAAGCATTAGCAGTGCTTTTTGGAAAACACCGTTATAAATATGGCATTAGCAGCGCTTTTTAAAAAACGCCGCAAAAAAAAGCTAAGCACAATGACTTCGTTTTGTGCTGAGCTTTAGTGGCTTTAGCGGCGCTTTCTGAAAAACGCAGTTATAAATCAAGCATTAGCGGCGCTTTTTTGAAAAACGCCGCTATAGATCGAGCATTAGCGGCATTTTTTTTAAAAACGCCACTATAGGTCGAGAATTAGCAGTGTTTTTTTTAAAAACGCCACTATAGGTCGAGAATTAGCGGCTTTTTCAAAAAGCGCCGCAAAAAGTATATATTTATTTTTAATTGAATATTTAATTCTTCAAAAGAAATAATGACACGTAGAAAATTTTGAAGGTCAAAACATAGGAAAATATTTTTTAAAAATGAAAAAATTAAAATACTATTATTTAAAATAAATTTAAAGTTTTTTGGTATATGACTGATCATTTTTTAATTTATATACTAAATATTTTCTTATATGATCGTAAAAGAGATAGTATTAATTTTAAAATATTGAATTAATTATCATTATAGTTTAGGGTATATGATTCAGGGTTTAAGGTTTAAGAGTTACTATTTTAAGTTTTATGAATTATGGGTTTAGGGATTATGGTTTATGCACGGTTTATGGTTTAATAATTCGGGTTTAAGGTTTGGGGGTTAGGGTTAAGGGTTAGGGGTTAAGGGTCAAGGGTTAGATGTTTATGGTTTAGAGTGGAAGGTTTATGTTTAGGGTTTAGGGATACTTTAGGGTTTATGGTACTTTAAGGTTTAGTGTTTAGGGGATAGGGGATAGGGGATAGGGGTTAGAGGTTTAGGGTTTAGATTAATTAGTAATTTTTAATTTATATATTAAACGATTTCTTATATCATTGTAAAAGAGATAATATTAATTTTAATATAAACTTTATATATATTAAATGGTTTAGGATTTAAGGTTTACTTGAGAATTGTTAAATGATGAAATTTTATACAATCAATTAATGCTTTTATATTTAAAAATATTTAAGCTAAACCATTTGATATATTTAAATATTAGAATTAAAAAAAAACATTGATAAATAAATAAAAAAAGTAACAAACTGATATGGTTAGGTAACTATCTATTTAATAACATTATAAACACATAGAAACCAAATTATATTAGAAATTAAGGGTTAAGGATTAAATATTAAGCATATTTAAAAGATCAAAACTGAAAATTATATACTTCTATAAAATGTAAAAAAAAAAAAACATGATTAGTATGTACCATATATCAGCAAGAGAAAAATCTTTTAAACTTTACTTCATAATATTAGGATTCAAGCCCTTTTATCACCTATTGTTCCTCTCATAAGTGTATAGGGATTAAATTATAACTTATCATCATATTAACATTTATCATTAGTATTAATAATTAGAATAATTAATCTAAAGAATTAATTCAATGAATAATTCAATTCAAATTAATTCATCTACACTTAATTTATTTAAGTGAAATTTAAACTTAAAATTTCAAAGTTATCATGCAATATAAATATATTATTAAATATTAACTATCATAAGTTAATTATTATGGCTACCAAATTATAACAAATAAAAATGAAATATAAAAACTAAGATATTAGTGGCGCTTTTGAAAAAACGCCGGAAAAATCATATAACTTTAGGGCATTAGCGGCGTCAAATAAACGCCGCAAAAAACATTATAGTTTAACTAAAACGACATCGTTTTAATTTGAGATCTAAGGGCATTAGCGGCGTTTTATAAATAAACGTCGTAAAAAGCATTATAGTTTAATAAAAACAACATCGTTTTAATTGGAGATTTAGGGGCATTAGCGGCGGTTTTTTTAAAAACGCCGCAAAAAACATTATAGTTTAACTAAAACGTCGTCGTTTTAATTGGGGATTTAGGGGGATTAGTGGCACTATGTTAAAAACGCCACAATAGATAGGCTTTAACGGCACTTTTCGAAAACGCCACAAATGGTCAAATTTTTTTTATCGAAACAGCGTCGTTTTTCTTTCTTAAGTTTTATTCTTTTGTCATGCCCGACACTTAGCCATTCCCCCCCCCAAACATATGTCCCTTAATCCCTAAAATTTCCCCAAAATCCCTAGGCATCCGAAGCTCCTCAATCGACCCGACCACCTACTCATCGTAGTCCGCTGTCATCTATGCTACGTCCCGTCGCCATTCGCTGTCGTCTCTGCCACAACCAGTGGGGTTAGGTTAGTCTAAAAAAATAAGACGTATGAAATTACAAATGTTGGCAATTTGTGAAAACATGTGCGACAACAATTGTTCATATTTTTGTTTTGAAATCTATTCAACACGATGGAAGTTTTATTTGTGTTTTGGTGTATTAGATTTTATCTATACACATGTGATGGCTTTATGTTGAAGTTCCAATATTGTGAAAATCGTAGTATGAAATTACAAATGTTGGCAATTGGTGAAAACATTTTATTTGTAAACTTGGTTATTCATGGGTGTATTGTTTGACGAGAAAGTTTCATGCTAAGAGCAGAGAATTCCCAATTTTCTTTTAGTAATTTATAAAGTTCTAAAACTTAAGCTCCTATTTGAGTGTCTGATATGGGTATGTTTAATTTTTTAAAGAGTTTTTCATGTACTTGGAGGATTCTAGGAGGGTCATGTACTTGTATATTTGTCCGAATATGCGTAAAAAACCATATATTTCAAGAAAAAAAATGAAGAGTCAAAGTAACATTGCTTTTATTTGTTATATTTTCATAGAGATTTCAAATGTCGCATTTACTAGTCTCGGTGTTCTACAATGGCAAAGAATGTTAGAGAGATCGTAAGCCCTTGCTGTCTGTGTTAAATAGAGGAAGGAGATAGATCACTAATTGTGGATATATCTGAGATTAACCTCTAGGCTTTGTAGTTAGCTATCAAGCAAGATTTAAAGAGCTCAATATCTTGTAGAAAATGAGTTGGCATGTTGTGCTCGAACTATGGGAATGATTTTTTTGCTTCAAGTAGTAATGCAGAAAGCACATCCTTGCATCTTTGTTAGCCCTATTGTCATCCCCGGTTTCATAATGGCTTCGACTTTGTTGTCGAAGGAAGTGCTAAGTTTTTTTTTGTTTGGTGTACTTGGTCTCGAATTTGTTTAGTTAACAACGTTATGGTGTACTGGAATTTTTTTTGATAAGTTTAATACTTAAACATAAAACAGTATGTTATTATATCTAAGTGTATAATATCATTGTTTCTGTTGATTCCTTTTCTTCATTACTTTTTTTTTTGAACATAATGCCTAGTACTACCTCTAGCCCCTCCCGACATTTTTCTTCATTACTTATTTGGTGTTCATTTTCATATAATTAATGATATGCGACTAGTTCTGGAACAGTTTGCTGTTTATTCTAACAGCTCATCCACTATACGTTTTTGTGTATTTAGATTTTTACATCAAAGTGGATTGAAAAGGTACGAATTGAGCTGGGTAGTGAATTAATCTAGTTTACAACTGCTTTGGCTTTTGGCTGTGGTCATTAAGTTGGTGTGAAATTGTCGGTAGCCCTCTGTATTTCAGTTACTGCTTCTTGCTCCTCCTGCAACTATTGGTTCAACTGAAGCTGCCATTTAATCTTCGAATTAAAATTTGATACTAATATTGATACAATTTTTATATTTACTTGAACTGAAATATATTTGGTGCTACTCTTATAATCTTACATCTATTCTAGGTACTATCGAGCACCTGAATTAATATTTGGTGCAACTAAATACACCACAGCCATTGACATCTATTCTAGGTGCATGTTTTGTTGCTAAATTACTTAACTTATTTCTATGCATTTTCGCTTTAAATTACTTAACAAATACTACTTTTTTGACTCCAGCCTCTGTTTGCTGGTGAGAGTGGAGTAGACCAGGTTGTTGAAATTATTAAGGTACGTTTTAGTTCAAAATTCTAATCAATAATAGTTTTATCATGATGATTTTGGAAAAATTAATATTTTGGGGCTACGATTTTGTATAGATTTAATTGCTGGTTCTGTTTGGAGCAGAACTATTTTGTTTCCAAAATATTTTTAAATTTTTTTCTTTTGAAAATAATGTTGTCTGTATTTCAGTTACTGTTTCTTGCTCTTCCTGCAACTACTGGTTCAACTGAAGCTGCCATTTAATCTTCGAATTAATATTTGGTACTGATATTGATACAGTTTTTATATTTGCTTGAACTGAAATATACTTGGTGCTACTCTTATAATCTTACATCTATTCTAGGTACTATCGAGTACCTGAATTAATATTTGGTGCAACTAAATACACCACAACCATTGACATCTGTTCTAGGTACATGTTTCGTTGCTAAATTACTTAACTTATTTCTATGCATTTTTGCTTTAAATTACTTAACAAATACTACTTTTTTGACTCCAGCCTCTGTTTGCTGGTGAGAGCGGAGTAGACCAGGTTGTTGAAATTATTAAGGTACGTTTTAGTTCAAAATTCTAATCAATAATAGTTTTATCATGATAATTTTGAAAAAAATTAATATTTTGGGGCTGCGATTTTGTATAGATTTAATTGCTGGTTCTGTTTGGAGCAGAACTATTTTGTTTCCAAATTATTTTAAAATTTTTTGCTTTTGAAAATAATGTTGTCTGGATTTCAGTTACTGCTTCTTGCTCCTCCTGCAACTATTGGTTCAACTGAGGCTGCCATTTAATCTTCGAATTAATATTTGATACTGATATTGATATAGTTTTTATATTTGCTTGAACTGAAATATATTTGGTGCTACTATTATAATCTTACATCTATTCTAGGTACTATCGAGCACCTGAATTAATATTTGGTGCAACTAAATACACCACAGCCATTGACATCTGTTCTAGGTACATGTTTCGTTGCTAAATTACTTAACTTATTTCTATGCATTTTCGCTTTAAATTACTTAACAAATACTACTTTTTTGACTCCAGCCTCTGTTTCAGGTTGTTGAAATTATTAAGGTACTTTTTAGTTCAAAATTTTAATCAATAATAGTTTTATCATGATGATTTTGGAAAAATTAATATTTTGGGGCTGCGATTTTGTATAGATTTAATTGCTGGTTTTTTTTTTGGAGCAGAACTATTTTGTTTCCAAATTATTTTTAAATATTTTGCTTTTGAAAATAATGTTGTCTGTATTTCAGTTACTGCTTCTTGCTCCTCCTACAACTATTGGTTCAACTGAAGCTGCCATTTAATCTTCAAATTAATATTTGGTACTGATATTGATACAGTTTTTATATTTGCTTGAACTGAAATATATTTGGTGCTACTCTTATAGTCTTACATCTATTCTAGGTACTATCGAGCACCTGAGTTAATATTTGGTGCAACTAAATACACCACAACCATTGACATCTGTTCTGGGTACATGTTTCGTTGCTAAATTACTTAACTTATTTCTATGCATTTTCTCTTTAAATTACTTAACAAATACTACTTTTTTGACTCCAACCTCTGTTTGCTGGTGAGAGCGGAGTAGACCAGGTTGTTGAAATTATTAAGGTACGTTTTAGTTCAAAATTCTAATCAATAATAGTTTTATCATGATAATTTTGGAAAAATTAATATTTTGAGGCTGCGATTTTGTATAGATTTAACTGCTGGTTCTGTTTGGAGCAGAATTATTTTGTTTCCAAATTATTTTTAAATTTTTTGCTTTTGAAAATAATGTTGTCTGTATTTCAGTTACTGCTTCTTGCTCCTCCTGCAACTATTGATTCAACTGAAGTTGCCATTTAATCTTCGAATTAATATTTGATACTGATATTGATACAGTTTTTGTATTTGCTTGAACTGAAATATATTTGGTGCTACTATTATAATCTTACATCTATTCTAGGTACTATCGTGCACCTGAATTAATATTTGGTGCAACTAAATACACCACAGCCATTGACATCTGTTCTAGGTACATGTTTCGTTGCTAAATTACTTAACTTATTTCTATGCATTTTTGCTTTAAATTACTTAACAAATACTACTTTTTTGACTCCAGCCTCTGTTTGCTGGTGAGAGCGGAGTAGACCAGGTTGTTGAATTATTAAGGTACGTTTTAGTTCAAAATTCTAATCAATAATAGTTTTATCATGATGATTTTGGAAAGATTAATATTTTGGGGCTGTAATTTTGTATAGATTTAATTGCTGGTTTTGTTTGGAGCAGAACTATTTTATTTCCAAATTATTTTTAAATTTTTTGCTTTTGAAAATAATGTTGTCTGTATTTCAGTTACTGCTTCTTGCTCCTCCTGCAACTATTGGTTCAACTGAAGCTGCCATTTAATCTTTGAATTAATATTTGGTACTGATATTGATACAGTTTTTATATTTGTTAGAACTGAAATATATTTGGTGCTACTCTTATAATATTACATCTATTCTAGGTACTATCGAGCACCTTAATTAATATTTGGTGCAACTAAATACACCACAGCCATTGACATATGTTCTAGGTACATGTTTCGTTGCTAAATTACTTAACTTATTTCTATGTATTTTCGCTTTAAATTACTTAACAAATACTACTTTTTTGACTCCAGCCTCTATTTCAGGTTGTTGAAATTATTAAGATACGTTTTAGTTCAAAATTCTAATCAATAATAGTTTTATCATGATGATTTTGGAAGAATTAATATTTTGGGGCTGCGATTTTGTATAGATTTAATTGCTGGTTCTGTTTGGAGCAGAACTATTTTGTTTCCAAATTATTTTTAAATTTTTTGCTTTTGAAAATAATGTTGTCTGTATTTCAGTTACTGCTTCTTGCTCCTCCTGCAACTATTGGTTCAACTGAAGCTGCCATTTAATCTTCGAATTAATATTTGGTACTGATATTGATACAGTTTTTATATTTGCTTGAACTGAAATATATTTGGTGCTACTCTTATAATCTTACATCTATTCTAGGTACTATCGAACACCTGAATTAATATTTGGTGCAACTAAATACATCACAGCCAATGACATCTGTTTTAGGTACATGTTTCGTTGCTAAATTACTTAACAAAATGAACGAAGAACTTTTTGAGGGATCAAAATATTCGAAATTGTCCTTCTGTATTCGTCTATTTCACTTAAAATGTTTGGGAGGGTGGACCGGAAACTCTTTTACAATGCTGCTAGAGTTTCTGAGAGAGATGTTTCCGTTTGCAAAAATCCCTCAGTCTTGTTAAGATATGAAGAGACTAATAAAAGATTTGGGCCTTGGGTACGATAAAATTCATAGTTGCCCAAATGACTGCATGTTGTACTGGGGTGATCAGAAAAACCAACAGTCTTGTCATGTTTGCAGTAAGTCTCGTTGGATGAATAGGAATACAGAAGATGTGAATGCGGATGAAGGTGGGACACAGTTAAGAAAAAAGCCAGTCAAGGTTTTGCGATATTTTCCCCTAATATTAAGATTTCAAAGGCTTTTCATGTCATCAAAGACAACCGATTCTATAAGGTGGCGTAATGATCAACAAACCGATGATGGATTATTAAGGCATCCTGCTGATTCTTTAGCTTGGAAATTGTTTGGCAGTAAATTTCCAAGCTTTGCAAGCGATCCTTGGAATGCGAGGCTTGGACTAGCAGTTGACGGCTTTAATATTTTTAAAATCATGAGTACTTCGTACAGTACTTGGCCTGTAGTGCTTGTTCCTTACAATTTGCCTCCATGGATTTGCATGAAGCAATCTTCTTTTATATTATCTATGATTATCTCTGGAGAGAAAGGTCCCGGAAATGATATTGACATTTATTTGCAGCCACTTATTGAAGAGTTAAAATAGTTATGGTCAGGTGTTGAGACATATGATGTCTTGAGAAAAGAGAACTTCAATTTACGTGCAGCTTTGTTGTGGACAATTAATGATTTCCCGGCTTATGCCAATTTATTTGGTTGGAGTACCAAAGGATGTTATGCTTGTCCTTGTTGTGCTGCGCAAACATGTTTGAAATGGTTATATAATGGGAAGAAGTTCTCTTATATAGGGTATCGTCGGTGGTTGGATGAAAATCATAGATTTAGATTTCAGAGGACTTTATTTAACGGTACAGAAGAGTTTAGAGAAGCTACTGAGTAGACCATTGGATCTGAAATCTTGTTCATGTTAAAAGATATGGATTTCAATTATGGTAAGATGAATCAACCATCCAACATACAAATAAAGAGAAGATCAAGGGACGAATTTGATGATGAATCTGATGAAGAGAATGATCCTAATGAGGCGGACTTGTGGAAAAAAAAGAAGTATTTTTTTTGAGTTACCTTATTGAGAGCATCAAATTTTACGACACAATCTTGATGTCATGCATATTGAGAAGAATGTTTGCGAGAACATCATCGGGACAATTTTGAATGTAGATGGAAAATCAAAAGACAATCTTCAGAGTCGACTTGATTTAGTTGACATGGGAATTCAGCAGACCTTCATCCCCAAGATTCGAATAGGAAATATCGCTTCTTACCCCAATTTTTGCAATGTCAAAGGAAGCGAAAGAAGTGTTCTGCACGGTGTTGAAGGATATAAAGGTCCTAGATGCATATGCATCAAATATATCTTGATGTGTGAGTCTTAAAGATCGAAAACTATATTATTTGAAATCACATGATTATCACATCTTGATGCAAGATTTACTGCCACATGCTTTACGGTGCTGTATGTCAAAAAAGGTGACGTCCTATATAATTGAACTTTCCAATATAATGAAAGCTATTTGTGGCAAAGTTTTGGATGTTGAAGAACTTGAGAAAGTACAAGATTGAGCCGCTTTGACTTTATGCAATTTGGAAAAGATCTTTCCACCTTTCTTCTTCACTATTATGATGCACTTGGTAATCCATCTCCCTCGTGAAGCAATAATTGGTGGACTGGTTTTCTATCAATGGATGTATCCTATAGAAAGATGGTAATTTATTTGTAAAGTATTCATTCATTCACCTCTATACATTTAGTTACAACTTTTGATAATGTTGTATATCGTGTTTAGGTTCCTAAGAAAATTGAGGTCTTATTGTCGAAATAAGCGTTATCCAGAAGGATCAATTGCTGAAGGCTACTTGGCAGAGGAGTGTATGACCTTCTGTTCTAGATATTTAGAAGATGTTGAAACAAGATTGAGTAGACCAAGTAGAAATGTTGGGCTCAATGATCCCAACTTGGCTGAAACTTATTTATTTCAAAGTTATGGAGAACCAATTGGTAAAGTTGAAATTGTAGAATTAGATGAAAGATCTTGGGTACAACTACATAGATATGTTCTTTTTCACCACGATTCACTTGAACCTTTACACAAATAATTTCTAGAATATGATAAATATTCATCTTTTTGATTTGTTTATTTTCTAACCAATTAAACCTCTTTTTAATATAGTGAGTACAAACAAATCTTGAGATCTCGTTCACGCTCCCGAAGATTACAACAATGAGAGATTAATAAGTTATTTACAGAATCTTTTCATGAATGGTTAAGCCAAACGGTATGCAACTTAACCTTTTATTGACAAATAATAATGTTTTCTCATAACATTTATAATTACTCAATTTACTTTCAATTCAATAGGTTTGGAGTGGGAATGATGTTATTGAAGAAGTTAAATGGCTTTCTTAAGGTTCGAATAGAGTAGTAAAAAGATATAGTGCCTTCATCATCAATGGATTCAGATTTCATACAAAATATCACAAAAGATTGAGGAGAACTCAAAATTGTGGAATAGTTGTTATTTCTTCAATTACAAGTTATGCTAGTGCTAGGGACAGTAATCCCGTTGAGGGAAATGTGGAGTATTACAGACTTCTTACTGATATTATTGAGTTGGATTACTATGGGAAATGGAAAGTTGTCTTATTTCGATGTGATTGGGCTGATGTTAATACTGCTCGCGGAATTAAAAGCGATCAATTTGGCTTTACAATGGTGAATTTCTCTCGATTGATTCACACTGGAGAACAATTGATAGACGAGTCGTATGTATTTTCTTCTCAAGTGAAACAATTTTTTACTCGAAAGATCCAACTGATGAGGGTTGGTACGTTGTACTCCGAAACACCTCTAGAGACTTGTTTGACATGAGCAATGGAAGTAGAGATGACATCATTGAAAGATCAGAAACTTTGCCTTTTCCAGAACAAAACTGAAATGAAAATATCCCTAGTACTAGTACACAATTTCAATGGGTTCGTCAGGATGTGGATAAAGATATTTACGAATTATGATGTAGTAAGATTTTACGATTTTTTAATTAAATGTAATATTATAATTTTAATCTTGGTCATGTTGTATAATTTAACTATTTTATATGTACTATTATTGTTGTAATTTGTTACTAAAATTTCAACTATTTTATGTGTATTGCAGGAAAAATGCGTAGAAGAAGATTACGAGATTTAAGTATTGTCCAAAATACTCCAAATTTGGAAGAAACAAATAGTGAACTGCAGACAGTTATTGGATCTTCGAATGTGCCGGAGACACTTGACGAGCCTGCAAAATTTCAAAGTAATGTTAAGTTTATTTTACATGTGTGTTGACTTTTATTATTGATTTATTTTTCAATTTTAATATAATAATATATCATTTTTCAGCTGAAAGTGGTGGGATGCGCGGAAGTTGAGGACGTACGCTACTTAAAGATTTATACGGCTTAAATCCTGTCGAGCGTGTCAAAATAAGTAGAAACAATCATGGTCAGCCTGTTGGATCTGAAGCTCAACTTTTAGCAGGCTATTTGGGCATTATAGCACGAAATGCCAATATGTTGCCCATCAACTACGAATTATGGCATTACATGCTTGATAGCAACAAAAATCAGGCTGTCGATAATATTAAGGTAACAAAACGTGAATGTAATTTATAATACTTTGGTTTAAGTTTCATTTATATTTATATTCTAAACTTGTGTTTTTTTAGGAGATATTTGCTTTAGAGGTCTCAGATGACTATATCAAGAAGGCATTAGGTAAAAAATAGAGAGACCATAAAAGCACTTTGAAAAAAGAATATTTTAAGAAAGACATAAGCCTCGAAGAAAAATTGCGAAATGTCCTGCCGGGAATGCTGAGGTACCAATGGGAAGATGGAGTTAGATTCTGAAATTTAAAGAAAGAAGAGGTATTACATACTTCCAAATTTTTATAAATTTTTCGGTATATATTGTTTACTATATACGTAATAATAATTTCATCATGTAGGACCGTGAGCGAGTTGGAACAAGCAGTAAGCAAAAACAAAAATTCACGTACACGGCAGGGTCGAGAAGTTTTGCTTCTGTAGCTGAGACCGAGGTATTATGAATTTATTAATTCTATCAAATATTAATGACTTTCTACTATTAAATAATATTTTTACTACTATATTTTAGGAAGTCTTGTCTATTCAAAAAGTTGGACGCCTTCAGCTTTTTGAGATTACGCATAGGAAAAAAGATGGATCTCGTATGACATCTGAAGCTAGAGGAATTGTGGTATATTTACTTAATAAAATTTGATTTATTATAAATATTTATAATGTTTAATTATAATGGTTAATTTGTTGTTAGTAGTTTTAAGTAATGGTAAGTTATGTTGCATTCCTTTTTATTATATATTTTGTTTCTAACTCTTTGATTGATTTATTAGGAGAAACTAAAGGAGAAGAAGGCGGAGTATGAAACGATTGCTTCGACTGATAGTTCTATTAATCTTGAGAACATTGGTAATAGAATTATTACTGAATTTTTGGGTCTTGAAAGGTATGGTCGGGTTCGATTTTAAGGATCTGGTGTTACCCTGACCCAATATTTTGGATTCAGCTCCCAGCAATACATGCCTTCCCGGAGTCAAGCTCAAGTTGAAGTTCAGAGGTTAAGAGACCAGGTAGCTCAGATGCAAGCGAGCACAGTTGAGCAAATTACCGAGGTTTAAAGAAAATATGAAGAAATCCAGCAACAATTTAGAGCGAATGCAAAGAACGAGGAGGCAGAGGCAAAGATGATGGCGAGAGTAGAAGCGAAAATCGATGAGCTCTAGCTTCAGCTTCAGCATATGATGAAGATGTTTCAGCAGTCGTAAAAGCCGCCATCTTAGACATTTTTTTCGTTGTAAGAATATTTTGAGTTATACTTCATTTATTAATTTACATCATATATCTTTTGTTGAATTTGAAGTATCATTTAGATTTAATGTTTTTGGTTGTATTTTTTATGCTACATTTGCTGTTTTTGGTTGGATTTCATGCTATATTTGCTGTTTTTGGTTGGATTTAATGCAGAAAGGGTTGGATATTGGTGAAAAATTTATATTGCAAATCTGCCAAAATTAGCGGCGTTTGTAACAAAAGCGCTGCTAAAAGCCATGACTTTTAGCGGTGCTTCCCTCACAAACGCCGCTAAAAGCCGTGACTTTTAGCTGCGCTTCCCCACAAATGCGCTAAAGGCCACGCTGAAAGTCATGACTTTTAGTGCCACTTATCCCACAAACGCCGCTAAAAGCCATGACTTTTGTGGCGTTTCCTATAACGGCGTTTTTTGCGGCACTTGTGAAAATGCCGCAAATAGTTCTAGCGGTATGCTAAAGGTAAAAAAACACCGCTAATAGTCTGTTTTCCTGTAGTGAGAAATTAATGAGAAACAATTCCTTCATTAACACAATTGTTGTGAAGTGGCTATTCATGCAGTGGCAAACTCAGACTGCAAAGCTACGAGCTCACTTGAAGTTGTGAGCTAAAACAAGTCTACGAGCTCTACACTTGCGAGCTCATTGAAAGACGCGAGCTCATCAAAGCTGCAAGCTTAACTCAAGTTGTAAGCACATCAAAGTGTGAGCTATTAAGGTTTTTGGTGAACCCCCAGATGAAGTGCATGAAGGGTTCACATATGCTTAAACTGATGTTTTGTAATTAGCCTACTTATTTGAGTTTACTTGTCAAAGCAAGCATAGTTAGTATTGATTTGATGTTTTTAGGTATTGATTTACTTAATCAGTTTGCATGTAAGTTTTAATTTTTCTTTTTCAAGGTGTCTTAGTGGGATTTGTTGATTATTTGTAACCACTACACCTATATATTGTAATTCATATGGAATGAAAAAGATGAGAATTTGATAGCAGTTCAAAATCTGCTAAGTATTTTTCTTGTTTTTATTCTCTCAACTTCTCAAAATACCAATAATTTGTATCAATAGCCTAAATATTTTAGAGCCTTGTGTATGTTTTTTTCTTATTGAAAAGAGTGTTGATTGTATCTTATTTGTATCACAATGTCGTATGGAAGTTTTACACCACCTCCACCTCCAATCTCTAATGGAGAAAACTACCATATTTGGGTAGGGAAGATGAAAACGTATCTTCAGGCGTATGATTTATGGGAAGTTGTTGATTCAGACAAATAACCACCACCTTTGCGAGCTAATCCAATTATAGCTCAAATTAGACAGCATAATGATAAGGTTGCTAAGATGTATAAGGCTTTGTCTTGTCTTCAAAATGGTGTATCTAATGTTATTTTCACAAGAATCATGGCTTGTGAAATTCCCAAACAAGCCTAAGGTAAGTTGAAAGAGGAGTTTCAAGGGACTGAGAAGACAAGGCAGCAACAACTTTTGAATTTGAGGAAAGACTTTGAAAACTTGAAGATGAAGGATACTGGAATGATCAAACAATATGCAGACATGATCATGTCTATTGTGAACAACATAAAGCTGCTTGGCGATCAGTTCAGTGATCGAAGGGTTGTTGAAAAAGTCATCACAACATTGCCAGATAAGTATAAGTCCAAAATCTCATCCTTGGAGGACTCAAGAGACTTGACAACAATATCTTTGTTAGAGTTCATAAATGCTCTATATGCTTAGAAGCAAAGAAGAGCAAGCAAATAAGAGGGGCACGCAGAATGTGCTTACCAAGCAAGGAACAAGGAGAGTCCATATTCTTCAAGTAATAAAGGCAAGAAGAAATGGAATAAAAAAAAAGCCAAAATGAGATGGTGAGAAAAAAAAAGGTATCCACCATGCTCAAATTGCAAGAAGATGGATCATTCAAAAAAGTTTTGCTGGACTAGACCTAGTGTGCAATGTAAAAAATGTAAGCAATTTGTCCATTATTTTCGAATTTGTAAAAACAAAGTGTAGCAACAACAATAGTCTAATCAGGCTTAACCTGTTAATGAAAATCAATCTCAAGAGAAGCTCGCATTCAATACTTCATGCTTCGCAGCCAAAAACTATGACAAGAAAAATTGGTTGATTGACAGTGGTTGTACAAACCATATGGTTTCAGATGAAAACATATTCAAGGAGATTGACAGATCATTCAGTTAGAGAATTAGAGTTGGAAATGGCCAGATCATTGAAACCAAGGGAAATGGAGATGTTCAGGTTAGCACTCTTGTAGGTAAAAAAGTTATTACTGATGTTTATTTTGTACTTGATATAGATCAGTACTTGCTTAGTGTTGGTCAGCTCGTTGAGAAGAATTATTTTGTTGTTTTTGAAAAGAATAACTGTGTGGTATTTGATTTAATTGGTCATGAACTTATGTCAGTTAAAATGAATGATAGGAGCTTTGTTTTAAACTGGAACTTAGTTACCTTTAAAACTTACTCTAGTTCAACTAATGGTATTGACTTATGGTACAAGAGACTAGGGCATGTCAATTACAAATCACTTGGTATGTTGTATAAGCATGATTTGGGTGAGAACATGTCTGAAGTTTTTAAGCGAACTGCAGTGTAACGATCTGATAGTTAGGGGTGTAATAAATGTAGTTCCGAGACTCTATTTTCGTAAATTGTGTAACACCCCTAACCTAAACCCATCACCAGAACAGGGTTACGGAGCATTACTAGACAAACGAAATACTAGACCATTCAAAACATACTTGAATACAAACATAGTCAAATTTCATTAAAATACATCCATAATGTCCCTTAATAGAGCCCTCAAGGCCCTAAAAATACTATAGAAACAATTCGAGACTAAATCGTAAACATTTAAAAATTTTAGGAAAAAGTTGAAAAATTTGAACTGTAGGGGTCACACGGTTGAGACATACCCCCGTGTTTCAGGCCGTATGGACATTCGAAATAGGACACACGACCGTGTCTCAGCCTGTGTCTGTACCCGTGTAACTCACTGACTTGGGTCACACGACCAAGCCACACGCCCGTGTGCCAGGCCGTGTAATAGCTTGACTTGCATGCCTTGAACCTGCAGAGGACACACGGCCATGTCGTACGGCTGTGTGCTACACACGGCTGAGACACACGCCTGTGTGGCTTCAAAATGAACCTTAAATCACAAATTTACAATTTCAAATTGCTTGGACCTTAAGAAACCCAAAAACTAACCAAAATACCAAATCAAAATGACATTAATCGGGTCAAAAACACATCAAAACCGACCTACTATGTGCCTAACCAGTGTACCCTCATTGGTACCACAATTATATACAACTTTACCTGGAAATACATATTAATTCAATTCATCAACTCATTCAAGCAATACCAAATCAATATACCTAGAAAAGTTACCACAATTACAACAATTCAAATATATATAAGCTACACATACTAGCAAAACAATTATACCTCATTCTCATACCATTTACAAATTGATTATTTGCATAAAATATCATTCATAACATTTACATAAGCCAAACATTAACCAAAATAGCACAAGAGCCTATACATGCCATATAATTCAAATTTAAACGTTTCAAAAACTACTGAGATAAACTGGATAGTGTGACTTGAGTGTCGATCCAATCGTCCAACCTTCCGAAAATATACAATGACATTAAATAAGACAAGTAAACTTAATAAAGTTTAGTAAGTTCGACAAGTTAAACGATAAATCTTACCGAACTAACTATAATAATTCAAACAATAAAAATCATCAAAGAGAACTCCCTGTCATTCAAAACTTCAATCGATAAATACATCCGTATTCAAATCAATATAAAAATAACTAACATGTCTTTCAAATTCATTAAACAAGTTACCTTATCGAGATTTGTAACATCCTCAAAACCCCTTTGGTTGTAAATAATATGAGATAAAATCTTAGTGAAATAAGGTATAAGATCAAAGAAAATGAAAGTTGCAATATATCAAAAGAGAGTTAAATCAAGAAGCATGACGCGATATATAATTGATTTCTCGATAAAATGAGAAAAAAGATATAAAGATGATAAAAGAGAATATAGAGGAGTATTAAAATAATAATAATTAAGAAGTAGGTTTTAGTATATTGATTTAAAGTAAGTACTAAATTGTAAATATATGAAAAAGTTTTTGGCTCAAGTGTAAATATTTAAAATTTAGGGGATCAGAGTGGAAAAATAAGAAAGTTGAAGAACCAAAAGTGAAAATAATCTAATTTACTATGATATGGAATTGGTATGCAATGACCAAATTGAATAGGTGAAGAATTGTGAAGGATTAAATCGTAATTTTACCAAATTAAGTGATGATTCAAGGATGAAATTTTAAAAGATCATAAAGGAAAAAATGATCAATTAGAAAGAGAGAGAACTCTAAAAGGCAATGATGATGTTGAAGATATTTTGAAGATATTTTATAATTATTTAATTAGATAAATATTACTTTATTAATATTTTATTGAGATATTGTTATATATATTTTATTATAAATAGCTAGTATAAAAGGAGAGAAAGAGTAAGAAAAAAAAGAGGACCTCCCATATTTCCGATGTGAGTGAGGGGAAGCGAAGAAGAAAACTTTGTTGTCTTTACAATTTGGTCCTTCTACCAAAAATCCACCATTTTCACCTAGAATTTCAAGAAATTTTCATAACCACCAAAAAAGAGAAGTGATAAGGAAACTATGGAGAACAAGAAAATCACCTTGGATTCAAGAAAATGGAAGTTGGAGGAGAGAGAAACTCAAGTTAAAGTTTGAAATCAATAAGACAAGGTAAGAACATCAAAATTTCAATATATTTTTATGTGACAACCCGAATTAGGGCCTAATCAGAATAGTGTTTCGTGACCACAAATTCGAGATGGAAATAATTTTTTATAATTATTTTTAGGTTTTTGATATGATTTCATGATTGAGTGAAAATTTCGTGATGAAATTCTATGCATTAAGCGTTTAAGTTGAGATTAGGGACTAAATCGAATAATTTGCAAAACTTGTGTTCTAGAAGTTTTTAGTATGAAATCGCTTTGGAATATTAATTAGGAGGTCTTAAATAGAAATTTGGCCAATTTCTAAGTTTATGGACAAAAAATGGACATGGATGGAATTTTTGGAAAGTTTAGTAGTAAGGACATTTTGGTCATTTGTATATTAAATGAAATAAAATGGGAAAAATACCCATAGGTGAAATTTGTGTATTTTGGTGTTTTATGATAGAATATGAGGTTTTAAATTATGTTGGACAACTTGTGCTACTCGGTTTTGAGTGAAAACGAGTAAAAGGGCTTAATTGGTAAAAATACCTAATGTTCATAAGTACATGTTAGAGTGAGAATTTGATGTTTCCATAGAAGAGAAAAATGTTTAGCATGTCATAAAACATAAGAATAAGGGCTGAAATTAAATTTCTGATCCTAGGGGCAAAATCATAATTTTGTAAAAGTTAGGGGGCAAAAACGTAATTTTTCCATAATGTGATTTTTGGATTGAAATAAATAGTATGAGTGTTAAATGAGCTAAATGTGTTGTTATAGATCAAGAAATAAGTGGAATCGATCGTGATCGGGGAAAAGAAAAGCTTTCGGACTAAATTATAATATTTCTAAAGTTTGCACCGAGGTAAGTTCGTACATGAATAATTTATCAATTTTTTATGTTATTTTGTGTTGTTATCATATGAATTGGTGACTGTCCATAGAATGATTAAATGATAGAAATTTGCTAATTTAATTAGATTATGAATAAGTGTTAACAGTGAAAAAGGAAAGAATTTTCCGGTTGAACCTTCGAAACAGGAACAATACGAATGACCCATTGTGAATACACGTGTGTAGTACTAAGTGCAGGCTACTACATGTACCATACTGTTAAGTCGCATGTGTAGTACTAAGTGCAGGCTACTATGCGTACTCAATGACCTCGATCACGTATGTAGTACTAAGTGCAAGCTACTACGTGTATCAGATAGTGAGGTCACGTGTGTAGTACTAAGTGCAGGCTACTACGTGTACCGGATTTTTGGTTGCATGTGTAGTACTAAGTGCAGGCTATTATGCATATCAGATAGCTTCGGCTATAAGTGTGGAAAGGGGGAAATATGTGTAAACAATGGTATATTTGTTATTTTTCCGTTGAGTTCAATGGGGAAAATCGATAAAGTGGTAATATGTGAAAGTTATTATAAGGTGGATATGTGCAAATTTATGTTTATGAAAAGTTAAGAGCTATGTGCTTGATAATTGAGTGAATTCTGGTATAACAAAAAGGACTAGGTGAAATTATGCAAGAGTGAATGTTAGAAATAAAACAGTGTTGGACAACAGCAATTACATGATTTTAAAAATTTACTAAAAATCATGAAAGTTGAATAAAAATGAAAATGATATATGAAAATAAAGCTTAATGAGTCTATTTTCACATAAAAGAAACAGGGGAAGCAAAAGAATTCTATATTGTGTGATATTTGAATTCTTGTGAAACAGGGTCTGAATGAATTTGAGATCCCTTGTTTTGACTTTATAAATTCACCATAAATTGTACAAAAATTATTAAGAGTCATACCTTACATGCATGGATTCCTTATTGAGTCTATTTTTAGGGGAAACAAACGGTATAGTCATTGTAATTCTATACAGGAAGAAATTTGGTTCGTAGTGCACAGGGGTCAGAGTAGACATACCCTAAAATAGGGGAGACTTTAACTAATAAACTGTACTAATTGTCCTGACCAAAAATTATAGAAAAAAATTAGTAAGTAGACATATGAGTCTAGTTTTAGGTAAAATTTACAGAATTTTATTTCGAGTTTTGTAGCTCGAGATATGATTTTTTTTAATCGGGACTCCAGAAAGTAGCCTGTCCTAAATATGTGATTATATACTATTATGATTGTTTTACTTTGACAAATTGAATATCAATTCGTACTTACTTACTAAGCTATATGCTTACCTTCTTTTCTTTTTCTTGTCTTATAGAATTACTAAGCCAGCTTGAGATTTGGAGATCGTCGGAGACCCCTCCATACTATCAATACTTTTTGGTACTTTGTAAACACTATTTTGGAATTATGACATGTAAAAAGGGCTGAATCATTTTGTTATATGTCATAATTAATTTGTTTTAAAATATTACTTTTCAAAATTTGATAATTTACTTGTACTTATGTGGATCTGTTAATGTTATCTATTTTGTTCAAGCTAGAGGAATTAATTATGTAAGATCAGGTAAATGTGTGCTTTCATGTTTTCATGATCTGTAATATTTCGTACCTTGTTCCGGCTTAGATAATGGGTAAGAGGTGTTACATTTATTGGTATCAGAGCCAAGATTTAGGCAGTTGTCAGATACTGTTTGTCGAAGTCTATCTATACATGCCATAATTATATTATGATAGTGTGATGACTCCTGACAATTTAAATCATGTTTTTATATAGGAAATGGATCCCGACCGAGCTGTAGTTGATGATGTAGAAAGTAATGCGCCAGCTCTCGCACAAGGGACTGCGCCAGTTGAGAGCAGGCATGAGACACATGATCAGGGAGATGGGGCCCGAGAAGCCTTTCTCCATATGATGAGTAATTGGTACACAAAATTTGTTCGGGAAAATTCAAACGCTCAGCCTCCTCCACCCCCTCCTATTCCTCAACCAGTTCCTGTAGTTCCTCAAGGTGCTGAAATGGTAAGATTGAGCAAACCCCCAGTTGATAAAATTCGAAAGCAAAGGGCTGAAGAATTTAGGGCTAATATAGAAGCAAACCCCCAGTTGATAAAATTCGAAAGCAGAGTTCTGGCTTGAAAATTCTATCAGGGTATTCGATGAGCTTTCTTGCACTCCCGAAGAATGTTTGAAATGTGCTATATCTTTACTAAGGGATTCGACATATCATTGGTGGAAGACACTGGTATCTGTGGTTCCAAAAGAAAGGGTTACATGGGATTTCTTCCAAGAGGAGTTTGGAAAGAAGTATATAAGTCAGCGGTTCATTGATCAAAAATGGAAAGAGTTCCTTGAGCTGAAACAACGTAGAATGTCTGTGGCAAAATATGAACGTGAATTTGTCAGACTCAACAAATATGCCAGTAGTGTGTGTCCACCAAAGCTATTATGTGTAAGAGGTTCGAGGATGGGCTAAATGAAGACATCAAGCTACTAATTGGGATTTTAGAGTTGAAAGAGTTTGTGGTATTGGTCGATCGAGCTTGTAAAGCTGAAGAACTGAGCAACGAGAAGAGAAAAGCTGTGAATGATGCCAGAGACGCAAGAAAGAGGCCAATGAGTAAGTCATTCCAATCTCAGTCAAAGAAGTCTAAAGAAATGAATCCTTGGTTGACTGTTTCAACTGGACATTCGTATCGGAATCGTGGGAGATCATATTCGGGTTCTAAAGCTCAAGCTACTTTAATGGCGAGTGTAGGTAATGTGAGATCTAATAGACCCGAGTGTCAGCACTGTGGTAAACAACATTTCGGGGAGTGTTGGATGATTAGCCGGGCTTGTTTCAAATGTGGTTCCCAAGAACATTATATTAAGGATTGTCCAAAAAGGGTTGAAGAAGAAAAATTTCAGAGTGCTAGACAGACTAGTGCTACTAATAGAGGTAGACCTCTGAGAAATACTGGAAGTGGAGCTAGCAGTCGAAGTGTGACAAAGGAATCAACTGGGAGACTGGAAGCTAGAATACCTACTAGAGCTTATGCCATACATGCTCGGGAAGAGGCGTCATCTCCTGATGTGATCACTGGTATATTTTCTCTTTATGATACTATTGTCATTTGATTGATTGATCCTGGATCTACTCATTCTTATGTTTGTGTGAATTTGGTATCTAGTAAGAGTTTGCCTGTAGAATCTACTAAATTTGTGATTAAAGTGTCAAACCCTTTAGGCAAATATGTGTTAGTAGATAAGGTTTGCAAAAATTGCCCTTTGATAATTCAAGGTCACTGTTTTCCGGCTAATCTAATGTTGCTACCATTTGACGAGTTTGATGTCATTTTGGGTATGGATTGGTTGATACTACATGATGCCAGAGTAAATTGCAGACAGAAAACTCTTAAGTTGAAATGTGAAAATGGTGAAATTCTTCGGGTGGAAACAAATGAATCAAATAAATTGCCTATGGTGATTTCGTATATATGTCCGCTCAAATGATATATGCGAAAAAAGGGTGTGAAGCTTATCTTGCTTATGTATTAAATACTAAAATGTCCGAGTCAAAGCTTGAATCAAGATCTGCAGTAGTCTGCGAGTTCGCGGATGTATTTCCAGAAGAATTACCGGGGTTGCCTCCGATCAGAGAGGTAGAGTTTGCTATTGATTTATTACCTGGAACTGCACCAATTGTGATCTCTCCATACAGAATGGCTCCGAATGAATTGAAAGAATTAAAAGCTCAGTTGCAAGAGTTAACAAATAAGGGGTTTATGAGACCGAGTTTCTCTCCTCAAAAGCACCGTGTTGTTTGTAAAGAAAAAGGATGGATCTATGAGACTTTGTATTGACTATCGACAGCTCAACAAGGTGACCATAAAGAACAGGTATCCGTTGCCGAGAATCGATGATTTGTTTGACCAGTTAAAAAGGGCGGTAGTGTTTTCAAAGATTGATTTGAGATTCGGTTACTATCAGTTGAGAGTTAAAGAGTCAGATGTGCCAAAAATCGCTTTCAGAACGAGGTATGGACATTACGAATTCTTTGTGATACCTTTCGATTTAACCAATGCTCCGACTATCTTTATGGATTTGATGAATCGAATCTTTCGGCCATACTTGGATAGGTTTGTAGTTGTGTTCATAGATGATATCCTGATTTATTCTCGAAACGAGTCTGAGCATGCTGAACATTTAAGAATGGTATTACAGATTTTAAGAGAAAAGAAATTGTCTGCTAAATTCAGTAAAAGTGAATTTTGGCTTCATGAAGTCGAATTTTTGGGACATGTAGTTTCGGGTGATGGTATTCGGGTCGATCCGAGCAAAGTTTTGGCAATTGTTAGTTGGAAACCGCCGAAGGATGTATCTGAGATTAGAAGCTTTTTGGGCTTAGCTGGATATTATCGATGCTTTGTCGAGGGATTTTCGATGATCGCCTCTCCTATGACTAAGCCATTTGCAAAAGAATGTTAAGTTTAATTGGATCAAGAATGTCAACAAAGTTTTGAGAAGTTGAAAGAGCGGTTGACCAAAGCACCAGTGTTAGTGCAACCCGAGTCGGGGAAAGAATTTGTGATTTATAGTGACGCGTCATCAATTGGTCTTGGTTGTGTTTTAATGCAAGAAGGTAAAGTAGTAGCTTATGCCTCAAGACAGTTGAAACCGCACGAGAAGAATTACCTGACGCATGATTTAGAGTTGGCCGCCATTGTCTTTGCTTTGAAGATTTGGCATCATTATTTATACGGTGAGAAATGCAAAATCTTTACTGATCACAAAAGTTTGAAATATTTGATGAATAAAAAAGATTTGAATTTACGACAATGGAGAATGGCTTGAATTATTAAAGGATTATGAATTAATAATTGATTATCATCCCGGGAAAGCGAATGTAGTCGCAGATGCCTTAAGTAGAAAATCTTTGTTTGCTTTGAGAGCTATGGGTACAGATTTGGCTATGTCCGATGATGGTTTGATTTTGGCCGAGTTAAGAGTTAGGCCGCTATTTCTTCAAAGAAATTTGTGAAGCTCGGAAGAATGACAGATGAATTGCGAGCCCAAGCGAGCTCGGCAGAATTGGATTGTAACTTAGATTTTCGAATCGGACCGCAGGATTGCTTAATGTTCCGTGATCGAGTATGTGTACCAAAAGATGCTTGAGTTGATTCGAAGATTTTACATGAGGCACACAAAGTGGTTGTTTGCAAGTTCATCCCGGTACGAAAAATGTACAACGATCTCAAGAAAATATATTGGTGGAATGGTATGAAGAGAGATATCTCTCGAGTTTGTAGCAAAATGCTTGATTTGCCAAAGAAGTGAAAGTCAACACCAAGTACCTTCAGTTTACTTCAACCAAAGATGATGATTCCCGAGTGGAAATGGGACAGAATTACGATGGATTTTGTGACAGGGTTGCCTCTGACTCCGAAATAGAAAAATGCCATCTGGGTAATAGTTGACAGACTGACTAAATCAACTCATTTTATTCCGGTACATACGGACTATTTTCTTGATAAGTTGGCTGAATTATATATTTTTGAAATTGTGAAATTACACGGAGTACCTATGTCTATTATTTCGGATAGAGATCTGAGATTTACTTCGAGGTTTTGGAAAAAAGTTGCAAGAAGCTTTGGGTACGAAATTGAATTTTAGTACCGCATTTCATCCATAAACTAACAGTCAATCCGAAAGAGTAATTCAGATACTCGAGGATATGCTCCGATGTTGTGTTTTAGAATTTCAGGACAGTTGGGAGAAATATTTACCCTTGTTTGAATTTGCCTACAACAACAGTTTTCAATTGAGCATACAGATGGCACCGTACGAAGCATTGTATGGTCGCAAGTGTCGGACTCCTTTGTATTGGACCGAGCTCACTGAGAAATAGATTCACGGAGTTGATTTGATTAGAGAAACTGAAGAGAAAGTGAAAGTGATTCGTGATTGTCTGAAAGCTGCTTCAGATCGACAAAAGTCATATGCGGATTTGAAGAGAAAAGAGATCGAGTTCCAAGTGGGTGATAAAGTTTTTCTAAAGGTATCTTTGTGGAAGAAAATTTTAAGGTTTAGCTGAAAAGGCAAGTTGAGTCCGCGTTTCATTGGGCCTTATAAGGTTATTGAAAGAGTTGGACCAGTGGCTTATCGGCTAGCCTTGCCAACTGAGTTGGAAAAGATTCATAATGTGTTTCATGTGTCGATGCTGCGACGTTATCGTTCTGATCCTTCACATGTGATTCCTCCAACAGAAATTGAAATTCGACCGGATATGACCTATGAGGAGGAACCAATAAAAATTTTGGCTCAGGAAATTAAACAGTTGAGAAATAAAAGTATAGCCTTAGTGAAAGTATTGTGGCACAGACATGGAATAGAAGAGGCTACGTGGGAACCTGAGGAAGCTATGAGGAAACAGTACCTGAACCTCTTTACCGGTAAGATTTTCGGGGACGAAAATCCCTAAAGGGGGAAAATTGTGACAACTCGAATTAGGGCCTAATCGGAATAGTGGTTTCATGACCATAAATCCGAGATAGAAATAATTGTTTTATAATTATTTTGAGGTTTATGATATGATTTCATGATTGAGTGAAAATTTTGTGATGAAATTCTATGCATTAAGCGTTTAAGTTGAGATTAGGGACTAAATTGAATAATTTGCAAAATATGAAATCACTTTGGAATATTAATTAGGAGGTCTTAAATAGCAATTTGACCAATTTCTAAGTTTATGGACAAAAATTAGACATGGATGGAATTTTTGGAAAGTTTAGTAGTAAGGACATTTTGGTCATTTGTATATTAAATGAAATAAAATGGGAAAAATACCCATAGGTGAAATTTGTGTATTTTGGTGTTTTATGATAGAATATGAGGTTTTAAATTATGTTGGACAACTTGTGCTATTTGGTTTTGAGTGAAAACGAGTAAAAGGGCTTAATTGGTAAAAATACCTAATGTTCATAAGTACATGTTAGAGTGAGAATTTGATATTTCCATAGAAGAGAAAAATGTTTAGCATGTCATAAAACATAATAATAAGGGCTGAAATTAAATTTCTGAGCCTAGGGGTAAAATCATAATTTTGTAAAAGTTAGGGGGCAAAAACGTAATTTTTCCATAATGTGATTTTTGGATTGAAATAAATAGTATGAGTGTTAAATGAGCTAAATGTGTTGTTATAGATCAAGAAAGACATGGAATCGATCGTGATCGGGGAAAAGAAAAGCTTTCGAACTAAATTATAATATTTCTAAAGTTTGCACCAAGGTAAGTTCGTACATGAATAATTTATCGATTTTTTTATGTTATTTTGTGTTGTTATCATATGAATTGGTGACTGTCCATAGAATGATTAAATGATGGAAATTTGCAAATTTAATTAGATTATGAATAAGTGTTAACAGTGAAAAAGGAAAGAATTTTCTGGTTGAACCTTCGGAACAGGAAATACGAATGACCCATTGTGAATACACGTGTGTAGTACTAAGTGCAGGCTACTATGCGTACTCAATGACCTCGATCACGTGTGTAGTACTAAGTGTAGGCTACTACGTGTACCGGATTGTTGGTCACATGTGTTGTACTAAGTGCAGGCTACTATGCGTATCAGATAGCTTCGGCTATAAGTGTGGAAAGGGGGAAATATGTGTAAACAATGGTATATTTGTTATTTTTCCGTTGAGTTCAACGGGGAAAATCGATAAAGTGGTAATATGTGAAAGTTATTATAAGGTGGATATGTGAAAATTTATGTTTATGAAAAGTTAGGAGCTATGTGCTCGATAATTGAGTGAATTCTGGTATAATAAAAAGGACTAGGTGAAATCATGCATAAGTGAATGTTAGAAATAAAATAGTGTTGGACAACAACAATTACATGATTTTAAAAATTTACCAAAAATTGTGGAAGTTGAATAAAAATGAAAATGATATATAAAAATGAAGCTTAATGAGTCTATTTTCACATAAAAGAAACATGGGAAGCAAAAGAATTCTATATTGTGTGATATTTGAATTCTTGTGAAACAGGGTCTGAATGAATTTGAGATCCCTTGTTCTGACTTTAGAAATTCACCATAAATTGTACAAAAATTATTAAGAGTCATACATTACATGCATGGATTCCTTATTGATTCTATTTTTAGGGGAAACAATCGGAATGGTCGTTGGAATTTTGTACAGGAAGAAATTTGGTTCGTAGTGCACAGGGGTCAGAGTAGATGTACCCTGAAACAGGAGAGACTTTAACTAATAAACTGTACTAATTGTCTCGACAAAAAATTCTAGAAAAAAATTAGTAAGTAGAAATATGAGTCTAGTTTCATGGAAAATTTATGGAATTAGATTTAGAGTTTTGTAGCTCGAGATATGATTTTTTTAAACCGGGACTCTAGAAAATAGCCTGTCTTGAATATGTGATTATATACTAGTATGATTGTTTTACTTTGACAAATTGAATATCAATTTCGTACTTACTTACTAAGCTATATGCTTACCTTCTTTTCTTTTTCTTGTCTTATAGAATTACTAAGCCAGCTCGAGATTTGGAGATCGTCGGAGACCCATCCACACTATCAATACTTTTTGGTACTTTGTAAACACTATTTTGGAATTATGGCATGTAAAGAGGGCTGAATCATTTTGTTATATGTCATAATTAATTTTTTTTAAAATATTACTTTTCAAAATTTGATAATTTACTGGTACTTATGTAGATCTGTTAATGTTATTTATTTTGTTCAAGCTAGAGGAATTAATTATTTAAGATCAGGTAAATGTGCGATTTCATGTTTTCGTGATCTGTAATATTCCGTACCTTGTTCCGACTTAGAACATGGGTAAGGGGTGTTACATTTTAAGTTTTATATCATTAAAAAAAGCATGAAAATGATGTTAAAGTAGAGTTTTCTTATATAAGGTTTTATGTTATTAATATGTTAGTGAAGGGAAATAAGAGGAAGTGAAGAGAAATATTGTAGAGAAAGAAAATGAGGGTGTTATAAACTTGGTTATCAACATTTTGCACTAAAACAGTTTTGGACAGCAGCAGTAGTCTGACTTTGAAAATTCACCAAAAAATGTATAAATTGAATTAGAGGTTAATTAAATTACTAAATTAAATCCTATCGAGTCTAGTTTTTCATAAAATAAATGGTGTAAGAAAAATAATTTCATATTATGAGATATATGAATTTTTGTGAGACAAGTTCAGATTGATTTTGGGTTCCCCTGTTCTGACTTTGGAAAATCATAAAAAAATTTTAAAAAAATGATTAGGGGTTTAAATTTATATGATTAAATTATTAATGAGTATATCTTCAAGAGAACTAAATGGAAACATCATCCAAACCCCGTACTAAGAGATAATTAATTTTTAGTAAAGAAAGGTTGAAACTGTCAAGCAGCAGAATAAGGACAAATTTGAAGAATTTACTGTACTTATTGGATAAATTCTAAATTCTGAAATTTTTATGGTAATAAGATATTTGAGTCTAGTTTCAAAAACATCAAGCATATATTAATTTTTAATTTTGTAGCTCAAGATGTAAATAATTTAGTGACTATGACTCAAGTGGACAGTTTTGATATGAACACATAAGTAAATTGTTGAATTATAGATAATGTTACATATAAGCATGTTATATACTAAAAGCTAAAGATTCTAACAAATATATACATAAAGGATGTGGAATGGAGAGGAAGAGGAGGAAAAATATATGAATGTATATATATTGTAGATGAATTTGAAATGTTTCGAAATGGTTTTAGGTGATGGAATGATTAATACATGTGAGTATGTTTTAAACGAATTGATAAAATAATAAGTAAATAATCGTTAATTGATGTGATATTGAATTCTTTGTTAAAATTTTATGAAGAATTAAATTGTTTGGCACAATTTAGAAATAAATATGAAACATTTATAAAGTGGGTAAACTAATTTTGCAAGTGCAAGTCCTCCAATGGTCTTATTTGTAAAACTTTAATATTTGTGCTAATTTTATAAACTTTGTTATCTATGATTGAATATCATGTTTTTATGAGGACTTGGGATTAGAAATAGATGTAAGTGGATGATATGTAAAATGAAGTGGCGATTATGACATCTGAATATAGTTCAGGTAATGATATAAAATAAATAAATAAAAATAAAGTGTGGAACTTGTAGGAAAATGGAGACAACGTCACGATGACAAGTTCGCCGTGTCACGACGTGGAAACCCCAATGTCACAATGACGGTTCAAAAATATTTATGAACTTTACAATTTGGCATTTGATCAATTGTGAAAATTTTAATAAGCTCTTTTAACTCAGAATTAGTTCTATCGTAAATTCAATTATTATTAAAATTAATTAATGATCTACACTAATTAAATAACATGATAAATTGATCTGAAATTTTCAGTAGTTGCTTCGGCAACGAATGTGACATCCTGATGCCTTGACTTAAGGATCGGGTCGGGTATGGGGGTGTTACAAGATTTTTGATTTGAGAACGACTTACGGGTAAGAGTACATAGTCAACAGAAGCTCATAAGAGTTGGTCCTCCCGAATATGCCAACAGAAGCTCGAAAGTTGAACAGAAGCTCGTGAGAGCTGATCCACCCAATCACGCCAAACAGAAAGAAAACATGAGAGTTCACAACAAATCCTGAACCCTGGTTTACTTGGGTAAAATGCCGATATCTCCCTCCAGTACCATTTCCACTCCAAAACCCCGTCATACACCAAATCACGAATGTAGTCCATTCCCGCGTTCAATTCAAACTGAGTATTAAATTCAATAATATATTTCCAACAATAATTCAATTCCAACAATAGAACATATATATAATACCAATCATCCATTTATACAAATATTAAATTTTAACCGTACGAACTTACTAGGATTGAAATGTAGTAATTGTAGAAGTTTAGGGATCATTCCGCTATTTTTCCTTTTTACACGAGTATCTACGGGATCTTGATCTAAAATATAAAATTACTCATTTATTAGCATATATTTCATTTCCAATCCATTTTACAATTAATACCCTTTTATTTTTTAAATTTGCAAATTACCCCAAACTTTTACCATTTTTGTAATTTAGTCCCTTAACTCGAAATTCATCAAATTAACTAATTTTCTCAAATCAATAATATATCTAAATATTATATGCCCTCAAAGAGCCCCTAATAAACCTAAATTTCACTATCAAACCCTAATATTTTGACATTTTCACAATTTAATCCTAAAATAAAAATTTAACAAAATCACTTTACAAAATCATCACACAACATAATCAAAGCTCCAAATACATGATATTCATAAAAAAAATCCAATATTCATAATGGAAACTTCCAAAATTTTTAACAAAAATGAAAGTATGGGCTAGTTGGACCTAGTAGCAATGATCTCAAAAACATAAAAATTACAAAACACGAGTATAGAAAACACTCACGTGCAAGGTAAAAGACTTGGTCGATTCTCCTAACTTAAACCATATTCAAGTTTTGGCTATGGAAAAATAAGAATGAAGAAGAAATACTTTTTCTTTACTTAATTTTGTTTTAATTTGGTTTTATTTACAAAAATGTCATTTATCACTTAAATTTTTAATTCATTTAAGCCGTGTTGTCGTCCAACTTCATTAACTAGGTTTAATTTCTACTTGAGTTCCTCATCTTTTACTTTTTAAGCTATTTAGTCAATTAAATACAATAATTACTAAATTTTGTACCTTTTACAAATTAGTCCTTTTCTCTTAATTAACTATCTAAATGTTAATATTTCTAAACCGAATTTTAATACGGATTTAATAATTCTATAAATATTCTAAGAATAATAATTATGAGTCAACACGAAGGAAATTTGTGGTCTCGAAACCACTGTTCCATCACCACTGAAAATTGAACTGTTACAAACCAAACTCATAAATATTTAATTAAATATTAATGAAGTTAGCTAGGTAGCTAATTAATTTTTTGAATAGTGAATTTCGTGAAATTAGGAGTTATTAAGGTACAGTGACTAAATCGCATAAGGGTTAAAAGTTCAATTATAGATTAAAATAAATTAAAAGGACTAAAGAAGCAATTATGCCTTTGTGTCATTTAAAGTGGACGATCATAATGAACATTTATGACATGTATATATTATATATTATGTTAATATAATATGTATATATGCTAAATAAATTGTATAAATGTATGTTTATTATATAATAAGAAATAATAATTGTTATAATAATAAAAACAAAAGAAAGAGAAGATTCATTCTCTGTTACATGCAATTAGAAAAGAAAGTAAAAGAAAAGAAGAAGAATCATGCACGAATAGGAAATTTTGGGTTCAAGCTCAAATTGGTTAGTGCAATTTAGTCCCTAGACTTGTAATTTTTACGTTTTTAGAATCTCGATACTTAGGGCTACCCGACCCATGTTGTAATTTTTAGTATTGTTAAAGATTTTAGATGTTGACATTGTTGAATAGTTTAAGTATTAGGGCTTAAATAGATAGATTTTTAAGTTAGAAATAAAAAAGGGCTAAATTGTGGAATTAATAATTGATTTTGAACAATAGGGACTAAATTGTAAAAAATACAAAATTAAGGTGTCGAATTGGAAAAGAGGAAGCTGAACACGGTCTAGAGTGAAATTAGTATAAAAATATGAAGTTAGTTAAATTTAGTCTCGGTTTAGGGACTAAATTGAAGAATAAGCAAAATATAGTGTGAAAATTAAAATTTAATGTGAAGTTGAAATGTGTAATATTAATGTGATTTAATTATTTTATTTCGTAGCTATCATCGTATTGGAATCCTCGAGTAAAAAGGGGAAGGATAAAATTGACGTCGAATAACTCAAAAATCACAGTTTGTATTTCTATAATTCGCATTAAATATTAGATTATTGGATATATAATTGTTTACATATGGTAAGCATTTGGAATGAAATGAATTGATTTTGTATATTATGAAATATATTGATTATGAATATATGTGTATTGAGAAAAAAATGTTATTATTATCAAATTGAATATATGCTTATATGTGATGATATACATTCATGAAATTGAGACATTGGTTGTATTGAAAAGTGAAATGAATCCCTATTACTTATATCAGACTGAGTCGGATATAGATGGCATCCCATAGGATAGGAAGAGATCAGGGATTACTTCGACCTCGTGTCAATGAGGTACTGGATGTCGATTTGCTTCAGTCTATCTGATGATTCACTGGGTGCCAATTTGCTTCTGTTTATCCAATGAGGCACTGGGTGCCAATTTTATATAGCACTGGTCATAATTATTACTTCAGATTTATCTGATGAGGCACTAGGTGCCAAACAGGTATGTTGGTTGGATTCGTGTATCCGTTTGAGTCCGTGTCGTGTTAATAGGGGAAAGTAAAATAATAATTTATACGATTGATATTGAAATGACAAAGATGAGAAATGAGATATGAAATGATGAATTGAGATGTGAAACTTGAATGAATTCAAGTATTGATCAAATATATGAATCATGCCATTACATGAGATGATGTATTCAAATGTTAAATGAAATGACATTGATATATAATTATATATTTGAACATGTGAAAATCTTAGTAGATGTGAATAAGGAATGATAAAAAATTATACTATTGAATTGAAACACATGAACATAGCTTACTTGTTGCATTTTGTATTTTAAATACTTATATCAAGTTTATGTTATTCAGATTATAGAAATGCCACTAAGTTTTACTCAGCGTGCAGTTTTGTTTTCCGTGTGCAGGCTAGGTATTGTTTGAATTATTGCCGACTCAGCATCAAATCACAAATCCTGAGCTCAAGTGTGGTGATATTTCATTTTGTAATGGCATGTACCTAGGGAGTCTTTTGTTGATATTGTTTATAAGATGTTGTTAACTTAGTTGCTAGTGAAATGATGGTTAAATGTGTATATGGTTGTGGTTGAGGCTATGTTGGTATGTTAGTCTTGTTTATATTTTGGTATGTGATAGTTTAAAATTTTGTAGCTTAGCATAATGCTCGGTATGTGCTTAGCTTCATATTTGGTAGCTTTAGAAGTTGAAAGTTAGTTCAAATATGGTAAATGTGATATGAATGAAAGTCTTGAATGTTTGATGTGTTGTTGATGTGTTTGAACATATAAAATGTAGTACTAATGAGGGTACATTGGTTAGGCATATTAGATGATGAATTTGGTGTATTTTGGGCATGTTTAATCGTGTTTTGAATAGGTTAAATGATTGGTAATTGAGTTGCTTTGTGCCCAAGTAAGTAGGAAATGGTAAACCTGGGTTTTAAGGTACTTTTGGGTGCACACGGCTTGGCCACACGGGCGTGTGTCAAACATGGGCGTGTGACGTAACACCTCTCATCCGTATTCAACGTCGGAATAGGGTTACGGAGCATTATTGAACTTATAAAACATTTAAATATTCAATTCACATATAATTTCACATTTCATGCAAGAATTATTCAAACTCAAGCATAATGTCCCTATAAAGGAACCCACGTGGCCCTAAACTTGCTTTGGGAGTGGTTCGGGACTAAACTGATAATTTAGGAAACTTTCACAAAACCTTAAAATTTTTTCTCAAAATAAGGGACATACACCCGTGTGGCCCGACCGTGTCTCTCACACAGCCACAGACTCGACTGTGTCACAGGCCGTGTGAACATTCGAAATGGGAGTACATGGCCGTCTCCCAGCCCGTGTACGACCCCATGTAACTCTCTGACTTGGGTCACACGGTCAGCACACACCACTATGTGACTAACCCGTGTGCCCTAAAAATGGCCATACACGTCCGTGTGCCAGGCCATGTGCTAGGTCGTGCCAAACCTGTAGGGTATACTGACTTATGCCACACGGCCAAGTCGCACGCCCGTGTGTAAGGCCGTGTGGAGCATACTGACTTGATTTTAATTTCAACACTAGGGGACGTACGACTATGTAACATGGTCGTGTGTCACACAGGGCTAAGACACACGCCCATGTCTTTGCCCGTGTGGACAAAAATCGGCTATTTACCAAGCCAATTTGCCACCCAAATTTCTGCATACCTACACAATTCAAATGGTACTCATTCATAGCATAAATGAACATCCAATTCTACCACAATCAATGCTAAGACATACCATTTCAATACCAACAACTAACATGCTTATTATCTCATGTTTTACTCATTCAAATCATACCAACTTCACATTTACAAATCAACTAATTAAACCTTTCCAAACATACATCATCATTCACCAATTCACAAGCACATAACTTCCCAATTATCAACCAATTGACATTCAAATTACCTATTATCAATAAGAACCATGATTCCAACCTTAATCACACAACATAGGTCATTTGTATACATATAACATAACCAAAATCAACAAAAATAAGCCAACTCACATGGCCAAATATACAAACCATACCTTAGACATTTACAAGCCAATTCAAATGGTCAAAATCATAACCAAAACATAACTAACATGACCAAAGTTTCTATACATGCCATATACTTAAAATACCAAAGTTCATAGGTACCAAGTGATAGGTGGATAGTGTGAAACGATCTCCGACGATCTCTGAATCCTAGCTAGTTTGATAACACTATAAAACACGGGAAAAATAAACAAAGTAAGCTATAAAGCTTAGTAAGCTTGTATACTCAAGATTATAATACAACAATTTGAATATGTCAACATTTAGCATATATTAGCTAACAAACCTTTCATATACACAATTATGATATAAATCACATTCTTCACAAGTTTCTTTGAACCAAAACTTATACATGTTATGTACGTACCTGTACCATCTCATATCATTCTTATACTCAATCACATCTTTCATTTACCCATTGAACCATTCGGGATACAAGTCGGATACTCAAGAGTCTCGCACACTAAGTACCTATACCATGGCCCGAAGCCAAATCAAGGTAACTTATATCTGAAATACTGATATCATGCCCCGAAGCCAAATCAACCGATATTCATGGCCCGAAGCCAAATTGGTATAACTCGCACCCGAAGTGCTAATATCGTGGCCCGAAGCCAACTCAATATATACTCTAATGACATGTCACTAGTATCCTAAGCTATTCCTAAGGTTCAACCGGAATTTTGAATGTCGAATCATCGTCAAATCACTACCGATCATATCCATAGTCTCGTATTCATAATTTATGCAATATAAAAGCATAAGAAATACATTTTATCAAAACTTATAACATACAAACTTACCTCGGACGTAAAAACGATGAAATAGACTAATTAATCTGAAACCTTTGATATAGATCAGAACTTTATTTTTTAATCTAAATATAATAAAATTTAACTTATTTAATCATTTCTCAATTCAATTTAATCCAAAATTCACATTTAAACAAATTTACACTTTTGCCCCTAATATTTCACATTTTTCACAATTTAGTCCTTATTTATAAAATCACAAAATAATGAAATTAAAAATTAACCCATGCTAGTCGAATTACTATTATGCCCCTATTAGTCCATATTTTTCCTTTATTTCATATTTTAACCACAAAGTTTCCACATTTCACAAATTAATCCCTAATTTGCATTTTTACTAAAAATCACTTAACAAAACTTGTATATCTATCAACAAGTATTTATAATATATCAAGAAACTTTAAAACACATGCTTATTCATCAATGGAAACATCTAAAATCTTTAACAATTTTGCAAATTAGTCCCTGAGCTAGCTAGACCTAGTTGCAACGATCTCAAAAACATAGAAATCATTAAAAATAGAGTAAAAAATAGTCACATACAAGGCTAGAAGTGTAGGCCAAAATTTGAAGCTATGCCCATGGTGTTTTTAGGTTAAATTTTCGGCTAAGAAAGTAAAACAAAGATGATAACCTTTGTTTTTATCATTTTTACTAACTTTAATTATTAAATTACTTAAATAACCTTTAATTAAAACATTAAAATTCACTTAAAATATATACATAAATGTCCACTAAACTAAATAATGGTCAAATTACCACATGAGGACTTCCACTTTAAAGTTCTATAGCTATTAGATACATTTAGCTAATAGAACATCAGTTTTGCACTTTACGCGATTTAATCCTTTTTATCAAATTGACCACTCAAAATATTCCGATTTGTGGTCCGGAAACCACTGTTTTGATTTGACTAAAAACGGGCTATTACATGTAACCCAAGTCAGAAATTTATATGGCCTGGTCACATGGGTGTGTGACCCTTGAAATCAAAATTTTTGTAATTATTTCCTAAACTTCCAGAATTGTTTTAAATTAGTCATTTCCTATTTTTAAACAACATTTAAGGTCTTGTAGACTCGAAATATAGGTAATAAGAGTAATTTTTATTCTATATTGGGGTGGATCAACAAACCTAAATTAAGTGCATTCCACTAACATCATCAAAGATAAATTAAAAAGATAATGGTAGACAGAGTATGGACTAATACTTTGATGCTAATAATTGGAATAGTCTTGTATGTATCTGAATTTCGACATTCAAGAAGGGATAAATAGTGATAAGAGTGTAGACAGTGGTAGACCAAGTTTAGCATTGCATAGCATGAATCATTATTCGATTGTATAATATTTTAGAATGATATGATATGATTGTTTGTGACCTGCCCTTGTATATTACATTGTTAATGGCTAGTATATATATGTAACTATGATTGAATAATTGTATGACATGTTAGTAATGACGAATAGGGGTCAGGGGTGTTACATTTAGTGGCATCATAGCTATAGATTTAGCCGATTCTCGAACTAAATCAAGCTTAGACTTAAGTCTAGAGATACATGTCATAGTTGAGTCGAGTTGAGTCGGGATTTGGATGCTGATTATAATTATTTTTGTTTATAGTTAAAAGATGACAAATGAATCAGATATTGAAGTGGAACAAGAGTTCTACTCTAGTTATGAGCATATTGATGATTGTGAGGCAATGGAGTTGGTAACTCTGAAGGTTAACCCAACCGATACTCAACGACCTAATGTTGAGCAAGATGATAATGATGGACTAGGTGATTCACATTTACTTAGAGCTCTCGCTGATGCATTTCAGTGTGTTACGGGAACTATGTTTGCTACAGTACCTGAACCTACCACTTGACGAGCTCCGATAAAAGATCTACGGAGATATGGTGCGACTGAGTTTTTGGGGTTGAAAGGGGTTGATCCCTCAATAGCAGAAGTTTGGATTGAATCCACTACACATGTTTTACAACAACTTGAATGCAACTTGTGTGAAAGTGTAATTTGTGTTGTTTCTTTGCTGCAAGGAGAAGCGTACACCTGGTGGCAGTCAGTGACATGCCACATATCTATTGAATAGGCCAATTAGGAATTCTTCCAAAAAGAATTTCAAAAGAAATACGTTAGAGAATTGTACATAGAAGATAGAAGGTAAGATTTTTTTGCTGTTAAAGCAGAATGAGATGTCAATGGCCGATTATGAATGGAAATTCATACAACTTAGTAAGTATGCTACTGAATTTGTACCATCTGAAGTTGAAAGATGTAAGCGATTTTTACGTGGGCTACATGATGAACTTCGAGTACATCTTGTATCACATCGAATTACAAAATTTACTGATCTAGTTGAACGAGCAAATATGGTAGAACAAACCTTGGGACTTGATAAAAAGGACAAGGTTACTCGTGCTTCTAGGAAGTGGTTTGGAACTGCTAGCTCGCATCCACAACCAAAATGAACTAAAAAATTTCGCAGTGGCTAGAAATCGACTATTAAGTCCGATAGATCTAATAAAAACCATGATTGACAACTGATTGTGTCTACGGGTAGTGTGTGAGGTCCGTCCAGGGATACTGATATTCTGAATTGTGAACATTGTGGGAAAAAGTACCGTGGTGAATGTTGGAAGCTAGCTCGGGCTTGTTTTCACTGTGGATTTATAGAGCATTTTACTCGAGAGTGTCCAAACAATAAGAATGCTACTCCTTCTTCTTCTCAGAGGTTATGCCTGTATTTAGGGGCTGCAGAACAAGTCGTGGCAATTCTTTTCCTAGAGGTGGTGCTAGAAAGGGAAGTGATACTGTTACTCATCAAGTAGAGGCTAGAGCGCAAGCACGAGCTTATGTAGTACGGACACGTGAAGATGGTGATGCTACCGACGTTGTGGCGGGTATCTTTTTATTGCATTGAAAACCTGTTTATGCTTTGATAGACCTAGGATCTTCATACTCATATGTTAATACTAAATTAGTGAAATTAGAAAGTTTAAAAGCGAAGATGTCCAGAGTATCGATAGTTGTGTCAAGTCCTTTGGGATAGTCCGTAATAGTGGATCAGGTGTGTAGGTGATGTTCGTTAGAGATACAGAATGTAACCTTTCCTGTTGATTTGTTGATAATGCCATTTGGCGACTTTGATTTAATATTAGGAATGAATTGGCTTATTGAGGACGGAGTGATTCTAGATTGTCATAAAAAGAAATTTGTGGTTCAGAGTGAATACAGTAACATAATTGAAGTCAATGGTGTTCGAACGAGTGGGTGAACTAGTATCATTTCGACGATTCGAGCTAATAAACTTTTCCATCTAGGCTGTGAAGCTTTTCTAGCCTATGTTATCAGCTCGAATTATGGTACTAGTCAGAGCAGTCAGATTTGTACTATCTGTGAATTCTCTGATGTGTTTCTTGAAGAGTTACCAGGATTACCACCAGATCGAGAGGTTGAATTTGCATTTGAAGTGTTTCTTGGTACAACTCTAGTGTCCATGTCTCCTTATCGTATAGGATCCACAGAGCTGAAAGAATTGAAGGTGTAATTGTAAGATTTGCAGGATCGCGACTTTATAAGCCCTAATATATCACCTTGGGGAGCTCCAGTGTTATTTGTTAAAAGGAAGGATGGCTCGATACGACTCTATATGGACTATCAAAAATTGAATAAGTTTACGATTAAGAATTGATACCCCCTACCTCGTATCGATGACTTATTTGATCAACTAAATGGAGCTTTTGTCTTCTCTGAGATCGATTTGAGATCTGGTTACTATCAGTTGAAAGTAAAAGATAGTAACATTCTTAAGACGGCGTTTCACACGTGTTATGGCCATTATGAATTTTTGGTGATGCCTTATGGGCTGACTAATGCTCCAGTGAAATTCATAGATCTCATGAACCGTATTTTCCAACTGTATTTTGAGCAATTTGTGGTAGTTTTCATTGACGACATCTTGATCTATTTGAAATCTGAATCCGAGCATGAGCAACACCTCAGAATTGTTTTGCAAGTGTGATGAGAGAAACAATTATATGGAAAGCTTAGAGAGTGTGAATTTTGGTTATCAGAAGTTGTGTTTTTAGGACATGTTATCCCGACAGAAGGAGTTAGAGTTAACTCAAAAAAGATTGAAGCCATTGTTCAATGGAAAGCACCAAGAAATGTGTCAGAGGTTCTTAGTTTTCTTGGTTTAACCTAATATTACAGAATATTCGTAAATAGATTTTCCAAGATATCTTTGCCGATGACAAAGTTGTTGCATAAAAATGTTCAATTCATTTGTAGCAATGAATGTCAAGAGAGTTTTGAGAAATTAAAACAGATGTTGATTTAGGCGCCGATTTTAACTCTACTTGCTTCGAGAAAAGATTTTTTGATCTACAATGACGCCTTATTGAGTGGCCTTGGTTGTGTCTTGATGTAAGATAGAAAAGTGATCGCGTATACATCTCGTTAACTAAAAACATATGAACGTAACTATCAGACGCACGACTTAGAGTTAGCTACTATGGTCTTTACTTTAGAGATCTACAGACACTATCTGTACGGTGAAAAGTGTCACATTTATATCGATCACAAGAGTCTTAAATACCTCCTAACATAAAAAGAGTTGAATTTGAGACAACAACGTTGGGTCGAGCTTCTAAAATATTATGATTATGTTATTGATTATCATTCTGGTAAAGCTAACGTCGTAGCTGACGCGTTCAGTAGGAAAACAACCATTGAGTTGTGAGTGATGTTTGCTCAACTTAGTATCAATGATGATGGGAGTTTGTCGGCTGAGTTGAAGGTCAAGTCGGTGTTGATTGATCAGATTAAATTAGCACAGTTAGATGATGTAAAGTTAAAAAAGAAAAGAGACATGGTTCAAAGTGGCGCACTAGAAAGTTTCAATATTGATGATTGTAATTGTTTGAGATTTCAAAATCGAATTTGTGTTCCAAATTTTGCAGAATTAAAAGATTTGATACTTCGTGAAGCTCGTGATATTCCTTTTGCTTTGCATCTTGAAGGAACGAAAATGTATCACGACCTGCAAGAAATATATTGGTGGCCAGGAATGAAAAGGGATGTAGTTGAGTTTATAGCTAAATGCTTAACTTGTCAATGAGTTAAGGCAGAACATCAGGTTCCTACATGATTTCTTCAGAAAATTTTGATTCCTGAGTGGAAATGGGAAAGTATCATGATAGACTTTGTAACGAGATTACCTTTATCTCCGAGCAAGAAAAATGTTGTGTAGGTGATTATTGATCGACATACGAAATCAGCCCATTTCATTGCAGTCAAGACTAATTGGTCATGTCAAAAACTTGCTGAAGTGTATATTCAAGAAATTGTGAAGTTGCACGGTGTCCCTATGTCGATTATCCCTGATCGAGATCCGCGATTCACTTAAAGATTTTGGAAACAGTTTTATACTCTTGGTACGCGACTCAATTTTAGCACAACCTTTCACCTACAGATAGACGGATAATCTGAATGTGTTATTCAGATTTTGGAAGATTCGCACTTGTGTAATCGATTTTGAATCAGGTTGGGAACGTTATATACCTTTAGTCGAAGTCGTATACAACAATAGTTTCCGATCGAGTATTCAAATGGCTCCATATGAAGCCTTATATGGTCGTAGGTATCGAACACCTGTTTGTTAGATGGAATTGTGTGAAAGAAAAGTTGTTGGGCTGGAATTGATTCAAGAAATAGAAGAAATTGTTAAGATGATCCGAGATAGATTGAAAAAAGCTTTTGATAGACAGAAATCATACGTAGACTTGAAAATAGAGATATTGAGTTTGCTGTTAGTGACAAGGTGTTTATAAAAGTGTCACCCTGGAAGAAAGTTCTGCGATTTGGCAGAAAATGGAAGCTGTGTCCTTATTTTATTTGACCGTATGAAATTGCTAAAAGAGTGGGACCAGTTGCGTATTGGTTGGCATTACCAGAGCAATTATAGAAAATGCACGACATTTTCTATGTGTCAATACGTAGTAGGTATCGATCAGATCCATCTCACGTTATTTCCATAGAAGAAATTGAGATTCAACTTGATTTGTCTTATGAAGAAGAATCGGTCGAAATTTTAGCTCATGAGGTGAAAAAATTGCATAATAAACGTGTTTCGTTAGTAAAAGTTCTATTGCGTAGCCATAATGTTGAGGAAGAGACTTGGGAACTCGAAGAGACAATGAGATCTCAATATCCCTACCTCTTTTCAGTTAAATTTCAGGGATGAAATTTAATTATTAGGGGAGAATTGTAACGACCCAATAGTCAAGGGTGTCGAAAAATGTAGTTTCAAGACTCCGTTTTCATAAATTAGACTGTGAATATTTAATTAAATATTTATGAAGTTAGTTAGGTGGCTAATTAATTTTTGAAATAGTGAATTTCGTGAAATTAAGAGTTATTAAAGTATATGGGCTAAATCACGTAAGAGTTAAAAGTTAAATTATAGATTGAAATAAATTAAAAGGACTAAAGAAGAAATTATGGCCTTGTTTCATTTAAAGTGGATAGTCATAATGAACATTTATGACATTTATGACATGTATATATATTATATATTATGTTAATATAATATGTATATATGTTATAATAAATAAATTGTATAAATGTATGTATATTATATAATAAGAAATAATAATTGTTATAATAATAAAAACAAAAGAAGGAGAAGATTCATTCTCTGTTACATGCAATTAAAAAAGAAAGAAAGAAAAGAAGAAGACTTACGCACAACTAGGAAATTTTGGGTTCAAGCTCAAATTGGTTAGTGTAATTTAGTCCCTATATTTGTAATTTTTACGTTTTTAGAATCTCGATAGTTAGGGCTACCTGACCCATGTTGTAATTTTTAGTATTGTTCAAGACTTTAGATGTTGACATTGTTGAATAGTTTAAGTATTAGGGATTAAAGATAGATTTTTAAGTTAGAAATGAAAAAGGGGTAAATTGTGGAATTAATTGTTGATTTTGAACATAGAGACTAAATTGTGAAAAATTTGAAATTAAGGGGTCAAATTGGAAAAAAGGAAGTTAAATGAGTTCTAGAGTGAAATTAGTATAAAAATATGAAGTTAATTGTGAAGATTAAAATTAGTCTGGGTTTAGGGACTAAATTGAAGAATAAGCAAAATATAGTGTGAAAATTAAAATTTAAGGAGAAGTTGAAATGTGTAATATTAATGTGATTTAATTATTTTATTCTGTAGCTACCATCATTTTGGAATCCTCGAGTAAAAAGGGGAAGGATAAAATCGACGTCGAAAAGCTCAGAAATCACGGTTTGTCTTTCTATAATCCGAATTAAATAGTAGATTATTGTATATATAAATGTTTACATATCGTAAGCATTTGAGGTGAGTACTTTGGTACATGGGAATTGATTTAAATTCATAATTGAAATGAAATAAATTGATTTTGTATATTATGAAATATATTGATTATGAATATATGTGTATTGAAAAAAATGTGATTATTATCAAATTGAATATATGCTTATATGTGATGATATACATTCATGAAATTGAGACATTGGTTCTATTGAAAAGTGAAATCAATCCCTATTAATTGTATCGAGTTGAGTCGGATATAGATGGCATGCCATAGGATAGCATGAGTTCAGGGACAATTTCAACCTCGAGTCGATGAGGCACTGGGTGCCAATTTGCTTCTATCTGATGAGGCACTGTGTGCCAATTTGCTTTGGTTTATCCGATGAGGCACTGGATACCAATTTTATATAGCGTTGGGCGCAGTTATTACTTCGGATTTATCCGATTTTGCACTGGGTGCCAAATTGGTGTGTTGGTTGGATCCGTGTATCCGTCTGAGTATGTGTCATGTTAATAGGGGAAAGTAAAATAATAATTTATGTGATTGATATTAAATGACAAAGATGAGAAATGATAATGAGATAAGAAATGAGATATGAAATGATGAATTGAGATGTGAAACTTGAATGAATTCAAGTATTGATCAAAGATATGAATCATGCCATTGCATGAGATGATGTATTCAAATGTTAAATGAAATGCCATTGATATATACTTATATATTTGAACATGTGAAAATTTTAGTAGATATGAATAAGAAATGATCAAAAAATTATACTATTGAATTGAAACACGTGACATAGCTTACTTGTTGCATTTTTCATTTTAAATACTTATATCAAGTTTATGTTATCCAGATTATAAAAATACCACTAAGTTTTACTATAACACCCCTAACTCATATCCGTCATCGAAATAGGGTTACAGAGCATTATCGAAGATTACACTTCAAACTATCCAAAGATTATAAACATTTAATATCACAACATCAATCTTAGCAAAGTCTATCATTAACATACATATTTTCCCTTATACAAGCCCTCGAGACCCTAAAAACACATTAGAAACAAGTCGGGACTAAATTAGAAACATATAGAATTTTTCAGGAAAAGATGAAAATTTCCAAACTGTAGGGGTTACACGGCCGTGTGACTCACATGGCTGAGACACATGCCCGTGTCTCAGGACGTGTGGACATTTGAAGTAGGGACACACAGTCATGTTCAAGCCCGTATCTGTGCCCGTGTAACTCTTTGACTTGTGTCACATAGCCAAGCTACACACCCGTGTGCCACGCCGTGTACCCTTCGAAGTGGCCTCACATGTCCTCACACGCTCATGTGCCAAACCGTGTGCTAGGTCATGTTACAGTATGACTTACAACCCTTTGAAAGTTACAGGGGACACATGGTCGTGTCGCCTGGCTGTGTGTCACACATGGCTGAGACACACACACACACACACGTGTTTCTAGTCGTGTGGACGAAAAATAGGTCATTTCTAAGCCATTTTTCTCACCTAAACATGCACACACCTACAATAAATTTCCCACATGTAAACAAGCATTTAAAATGCACCAAATTATGCATCAACAAGCTAAACCAATAAGGTAAATATTCATACAACCAATATGCCTGAAAGGCACATCAATCACAACAATTAAACATGTATAACCTTATGCTACATTTGGCCAAAAGTTCAACTCATTTATAACTAAGTTTATGCCAAATCATACCATTTCTTTTACCTATCAAATTCACATAAAAAAGTACCAAATATGCCATTTAAGATCTAGCACCAATAGCCATACATGTCTTCTTTTACAATTATACCAATTCACCAAATTCAAACATATCAAAAGACCGTATATAACATACCTTTTGAACTACCATTCCAACATGTCAAAAACATAAGCCAAAAACAAATGACTAAATTATTAAACAAAAACACCTATACATTTCTACTTATATATGTTCCAAAATACTTGTCTAATTAAGTCCACAAGTTCAACCATCTTTTACTAGCAACAAACATATCATATCAAATTTCAATATTTAAATCCATACAAAACATCTAAGCACTAAAGACTCTTCCTAATACATGTTACTTAAACCAACCAGCAAGAACCAAAATGACGACCAAGATGTTGATGATAGTGTGTGAGCTTCCGAGTCGATCCAATCAAAGCAACGATTCCAAGTTCCTACAAGAATAAGTTAAATTGTTAAGCACCAAAATGCTAAGTAAGTTCGGGAATAGATTCTTTTATTAATTAACTGAAAACGATCAATTTAATGTAAATTTGCAATACACCAGCACTAAGCCTGCTAGGCACAGAGCTCGAATAAGGACAAAGGCCTCGAATCCTGTCTTTGACGGTGATCCTCGAATCCTGTCTTTGACGGCGATCATAGCGTGTCACGCTGGGAAACTGATCGAATGTTTTCTGTCTCAATGTCAGTGTGAAAGTCCTAATATCTTTACGAGGTCGAAATAGCATCACAGAAAGAGTAGCGAAACCTACTCCCGTTGGCGGCATCAAAGCATTCAAATGAAGAAGGAGTCCCCGTCCAACGGAGCACTAAGAAGCAAGGGACACATGGACAAGAAATGGGTAAGGAGAAAATTAACTCATCGGTTAATAACCCAGTGTTTGGGACCAGAAGGAAGGCATGGAACTCGAACTAGTGATAATACACCAGCACTAAGCCTGCTAGGCACAGAGCTCGAATAACACTGGCACAAAGCCTGCTAGGCGCATAGTGCAAATAACACTGTCCCAAAGCCTATTAGGCACATAGCTCGAATAACAACAATACAAAGCCTACTAGGCACATAGCCCGAATATCACCGGCACAAAGCCTGCTAAGGACATAGCCCGAATAATATTACGTTTCTATTTCGTTGAGCATAACCAGTTGAATTTCATTAATTAACCAATAATGGAATATTCAATAAAATTAACAATAACCATACAACGAACTTACCTAGACTAAATCGTAGAAATTGTAGAAGTTTGGTGACTACTCCGTTAGTTTTCCTTTTCCTCGAATATCTACGAAATCTTGATCTAAAATGTAAAATTATTCAATTATTAGTATGTATTTCATTTCAAATCCCTTTTAAAATTAATAACCTTTTTATTTTTTGAATTTACACAATTACCCCAAACTTTTACAATTTTTGCAATTTAGACCCTTAAATCGAAAAGTCATCAATTTAACTAATTTTCTCAAGGAAATATTTATTCAAGTATACTAGGCCCTCAAAAAGTCCCTAATAAACATAAAATTCACTATCAAACTGTAACACCCCTTACCCAAGTCCGAGACCGGAGCTGGGCACGAGGCATTACCTGACTTAAACGCATGCATTCAATCTTTTATGAAACGTAAAAACTAGGTTAATTTAAAACTTTCCTTTCATAGTTCGTTGATTCCTAATATGGGCCTACGAGGCCCAGATCATAATTTGGAAATGGTCTGGGATTAATTCGATCGCTTATGAAAACTTTGGAAAATATCACTTGAGATAGGGTACACACCCGTGTAGAAGAGCAACACGCCCGTGTGGTCATTATGACATGGCTGTGCTAATTGCCCGTGTGACACACACAGCCTAAGCATCTAGGGACACGCCCGTGTCCCATGCCCGTGTGAATTAAATTCTAAATGCGAACCTCCAAGGGTTTTCACACAGCCTGACACACGCTTTTGTCTATAGCCTGTGTCCCTCACACGGCCATGACACGCCCTTGTCTTAGCTCGTGTCTAAAAACCTTGACATTCTGTTTCTGACTTCAGCACCCAATTTGGGGTACACGGCCAAGGCACACGCTGTGGCCAGAGGTCGTGTCCTCCACACGGCTGAGAAACACGACTGTGTCTCTGCCCGTGTGTTTACTACCAAGCGTTCTGACTTGCAAATTTTACGTGCAGGGGACACATGGCCGAACAACACACCCGTAAGGCTGACCGTGTGTCACACACAGCCTAGACACACGCCCGTGTGTCTACCCGTGTGGACAATATAAGGCTATATACCAAGCTTTTGCCACCCTAAAACAAAATCTAACATCAACCAATACATCAGAGATTAACTTAATATGATTTCTCAACCAAACAACTATAGCTAAGACCCATATACATTACATATAATTAACCTTGCCAACAATTTCACATTCATGAAAGGCTAACTTGCATTCTCATAATAACTTTCAATATTAGCCATTCCCCATGGCCTTAAACAAAATAAATCAAATGCTAAAGTAAGCCAACATATTTGGCCAATTTACACTGACACAAAACTCAAAAGTCAAGGTTCTATACATACCATAATCAAAATAAAAGATCTAACTATACCAAGTGCTTCGAATGATAGTGTGACTGACTTCTCCGACGTAGAGATGATCTTCGAGCTACTATGGTGGCACTATAAGAAAATGGAAAGGGAAATAGTGTAAGCATAAAACTTAGCAAGTTGTATGAAAATAAACAACTACTTATCATAAAACAATATGCTATTAACCTTTCATAGATTATTCATGAATACCATAAATAAACGCAAGTACAACTTACTCATCACCATCTAATACAGCTCATATTGCATACATTGAGCCCATGTCTCATACATTTCAATTAGGTACCTGTACCACTCATCACATGATCATGACTTTTCTCATTTTGATATAAATCATAAACCTTTTGTTGAACCATTTGGAATGCTACTGGATACTCAATAGCCCTAACATGGGTTAAAATACCGATGCCATATCCCAGACATAGTCTTACAGTGGCTCTCATCTATCGGTGTTGATGCGATGTCCCAGACAGGCCTTACACTGACACACCACAAGCTGACGCCGTGTCTTAGATAGGTCTTACACTAGCTTGTATATCGCGAGGCCGATGCATGTCCTAGACATGTCTTACACTAGCTCTCGTCTCAATGCCGATGCATGTCCCAGACATGTGTTACACTGGCTTAAATATCTCGAGGCCAATGCATGTCCCAGACATGTCTTACACTAGCACACATATCACCTATTATGCACACATATCACCCCTCATCACGGTACAAATATCCAAGTCTATTCCAAAGGTTCAACGAAAGTCTTTACTACGTAGGTTTCTTAACATGTATTCTCATATTCCAAAATTAAGACAATTTATGCCCTATCAACTCAAATACACATTATAAAGATATAGATGCATTATTAACATACAACTTACCTCAGATTACAAATTGTAGGTGGCTTGACGATTTACTCAACTTGCTTGGCCTTCCCCCGGTCTAAGTCCTGTTTTCGTGTTTCTTGATCTAAAATAATAAAAATCCACTCATTTAACCTCTAAATAAATTTAAGCAATCATAAGTTCTCATTTTTGGTAAAATGACCAATTTGTCCATAGACTTTCACAAAATAAACATTTTACCCTTAGGCTCGAAATTTGATTTTTATCAAATTTCTTCAACTCTTAAGCCTAGCTGAAGCCTTTTTACTCTTATAGTGACCCAAAATTCCCATTGTTTCACAACATTACTATCCATTTTACAAACTTTACAAAAATGGTCCCTTTTAGGGTTTTCATGAGAAGTTCTTTCACAAAAGTTGTTCACTACACCACTAAGATTCATTTTCTTCCATAAAAACTCAGCAAATATCATAAATCCTTTCATGGCAAAACCCTAGACTATTAACCATTTTGCAAAATGGTCCCCTCATTAGCTAGCTCATACTACAAGGGTTCCAAAAGTACAAAAATTATCAAAAATAACCTTCAAATTGACTTACTCGCAAGAGGATAGCTTGGCTGAAATTTTAAAGCTCCAAGAACCCTTATTTTGCTGAAAATTTCGGTGAAGAAGAAGGGGTGAAAGGGATGATATCATTCTTTTTCATATTTTATTTCTTTTTAGTCAATTTAGCCACCAAATTTTCACCTAACATTGACTTTTCTATCCCTTTGTCTCCTATTTCTGGCCATGCCTCTTTAAGGGGTCTAATTTCCCTTTAAAGACCCCCAATTAAGTTCTCTAGCTATTTGACACCCTTAGCTATCAAAATAGGACTTTTGCATTTTATGTGATTTAGTCCTTTTTCGCAATTAAACTCACAAACGCTAAAATTACTTCACCAATTTTTTTTCATGCACTATATAAACATGCTATAACTTTAAAATAATAATAAAATATTTTCTTTGACTTCTGATTGGTGGTCTCAAAACCACTGTTCTAACTAAGCCCAAAGTTGGGCTGTTACAATTCTCTCCCTTAGGGATTTTCGTCCCCGAAAATCTTACTGATGAATAAATTTGGGTATTGGTCTCTCATGGTCTCCTCGGGTTCCCATATGGCTTCCGCAACTCCATGTCTATGCCACAAAACCTTCACGAGTGCTACACTTTTATTCCTCAATTTTTTGACCTCTCGATCCAAAATCTTGATCAGTTCTTCACCATAGGTCATATCCCGGCTTATCTCAATTTCTTTCGGTGAAATCACGTGTGAGGGGTCAGATCGGTAGCGACGCAACATCGATACATGGAACACATCATGAATTTTCTCTAGCTTATAAGGCAAGGCTAATCGGTATGCTACCGGTCCAATTTTCTCGATCACCTCATAAGGTCCAATAAACTGCGGACTCAGCTTGTCCTTTTTACCGAATCTAAGGACTTTCCTCCACGGGGATACCTTCAAAAACACCTTATCACCAACTTGAAACTCGATCTCTTTTCGTTTCAAATCCGTGTAGGATTTCTATCTATCTGATGCGGCTTTCAGGCAATCACGAATCATCCTAACCTTTTCTTCAGTCTCTCTGACCAAGTTGACCCCATGAATTTGATTCTCTTTAAGTTTTGTCCAATATAAGGGCGTCCGACACTTACGCCCATACAAAGCCTTGTAGAGCGCCATTTTCAAACTTGACTGATAGCTATTGTTATAGGCGTATTCAACTAGTGGCAAATACTTCTTCCAACTACCTTGGAACTCGAGAACACAACATTGCAACATATCTTCTAAAATCTGAATGACTCTTTCCGGCTGACCGTCGGTCTGTGGGTGAAATGCTATACTAAAATTCAGTTTCGTTCCCAATGCCTCTTGCAACTTCTTCTAAAATCGTGAGGTAAACCTCGGATCTCTATCCAAAATAATCAACAAAGGTATTCCATGAAGTTTCACGATCTCGGAAACATATAGATCAGCCAATTTCTCAAGGGAAAAGTCGGTACGCGCCGATATAAAATGTGCTGACTTAGCAAGTCTATCAACAACGACCCAAACGGAATCCTTTTTCCTTGGCGTAAAGGGTAATCCCGATAAAGAATCCATAGTTACCTGATCCCATTTCTACTCGGGAACCATCACAGGTTAAAGTAATCCCGAGGGTACTTGGTGTTCGGCCTTCACTTGTTGACAAACCAGACACTTAGAAACAAACTCAGAAATGTCTCTTTTCATCCTCAACCACCAGTACATTTTCTTCAAGTCGTTATACATTTTCACACTACCCGGATGGATAGACAAACAACTACTATGTGCCTCTCGTGAAATCCTTTGAATAAGCTCACTGTCCTTGGGTACACAAATTCTGTCTCAGAACATCATGCAACCGTCGATACTAATACTAAACTCTGATTCATTTCCCGGTTCACACTGAGTCATCTTAGCTTGCAATTCCTTATCACCTTTTTGAGTTTCACAAATCTCTTGCAGGAACATCGATCTAGCTCTCAACTTTTCCAGTATCGAACATCACTAGTCACGGCCAATTGAGCATTCATAGCCCTCAGGTGAACAATGACTTTCTACTCAAAGTGTCGACGACTATATTCGCCTTCCCCGGGTGATCGTCTATTATCAACTCATAGTCTTTTACCAACTCCAACCATCTCCTTTGTTGTAAATTGAGCTCTTTCTGAGTCATCAAATACTTTAGACTTTTATGGTCGGTGAATACCCGACATCTCTCACCATACAAATGGTGTCTCTAAATCTTTAAGGTGAATACTATAGCTGCTAGCTCCAAATCGTGGGTCGGGTAATTTCTCTCGTACGGCTTAAGTTGTCTCGAGGCATATGCTATCACTTTGCTTTCTTGCATAAGTATGCACCCTAATCCATTTAAGGAGGCATCACTATTAACCACGAATTCCTTCCCCGATTCTGGTTGCACCAAAACTGGAGCCTCGGTCAACAAAGCCTTTAATTTCTCAAAACTTTGCTGGCACTTCTCTGTCCATTCGAACGTGACATCCTTTTGTAACAACCTTGTCATCAGAGTAGCTATCATAGAGAATCCATTCACGAATCTTTTATAGTACCCAGCTAAACCTAGAAAGCTTCGAACCTCTGTCACATTCCTCGACGGTTTACACTCAACAATAGTCGAGATCTTGCTTAGGTCAACTCGAATTCTATCTCTCGACATAATGTGTCCCAAGAATCTTATCTGTTTAAGCCAAAATTCACTCTTACTAAACTTGGCATATAGCTGCTTATCTCTCAAGGTTTATAAAACCGTTCTCAGATGCTCTGCATGTTCACTCTCATCTCGTGAGTAAATCAGTATGTCAACGATAAAGACTACCACGAACTTATCCAAATACGGCCGAAAAATGCGGTTCATCAAATCTATAAACACCGTAGGGGCATTTGCTAAATCGAAGGGCATAACAAGAAACTCATCGTGCCCATACCTCGTCCTAAATACGATTTTAGGTACATCTTGCTCTTTAACCCTTAATTGGTAGTAGCTAGACCTCAAGTCGATCTTAGAAAACACGATAGCTCTCTTCAACTGATCGAACAAATCATCGATCCTTGGTAAGGGATACTTGTTCTTTACAGTCACCTTGTTGAGCTGTCTGTAGTCTATACATAACCTCATCCTTCTTCACAAAAAGTACCAGAGCACCTCACGGGGAAAAACTCAGTCTCGCAAAGCCTTTATCAGTCAATTCTTGTAGTTGAACCTTCAAATCTTTCAATTTCGTAGGAGCCACTCTATACGGAGCAATCGAGATGGGTGTCGTACTGGAGACTAACTTAATTCTGAATTCAACTTCCCTCACTAGAGGTAGTCCAGGTAATTCCTCCGGAAACACATCCGTGAACTCACATACCATTGGTACGGACTCAATCTTCAATTCAGATGCTTAGGTATTCAATACAAAGGCGAGATAGGCCTCATATCCCTTTCTCAAATATCTCACTACCGATATGGATGATATCATCACAGGCAAGTTGTCCGTTCTACCCGATTCAAATAGAAGGACATCCCCGCTTTCACACTTCAACTCAATAACTATTCTCCCACAGTCCACTACAACACTATGAGAAGTCAACCAATCCATCCCAAGGATTACATCAAATTCATTAAACGACAATAATATCAACTTAGCTGGAAAATAATGACCTCTAATTGTCAAAGGACAATTTCTACACACTTGGTCAACTAGCACATGTCTGCCTAAAGGTTTGGACACTTCTATCACAAATTTAGTGGACTCTACTAGCATATTCATACGGGTTATAATTTCCATGCAAATATAAGAGTGGGTAGATCTCGGGTCAATTAAAGCAACAGTAGATATATCATGGATAGAGAAGGTACCCGTGATCACATCAGGAGACTCTGCCTCTTCACGGGCACGTATAGCATAAGTCCTTGTAGGCATTCTGCCCTTAGACCTCACAACTGCATCTCTAGGTGCACCTCTACTGCTAACTCCACTTCTCAGGTTCTTATGTGGTCTACCCCTTTAAGTAGCGTTACCCGATTTCACGCTTTGATCCTTATCTTTCTCGACCATCTCGGGACAGCTACGAATAAAATGGTCTAATGACCCACATTTAAAACAACCTCTTTCATTTCCTTGGCATTCACTGAAATGAAGTCTGCTGCACTGTGAACATTCTGGTCTATTTAGGCGAGCACTACCAACAATCGCAATAGAAGTAGTTTGGGCTTTCGTTACCGCGTACTGATTATTCTTACTCTTGTTCGAGAACCCCACTGACACGTTTGATTGAGTAGGAAACTCTCTCATTCTCTTAGATGAGGTCTGTTGTGATTTCCCCATCTATCTTTTCCTTGAGTCTCGGGACTCGACATCTGCCTTTCTCTTCTCTTTGGCCAACTCCTCGACCTCGCAAGCTCTTTCAATCAATACCACAAACTCCCTCAACTTTAGGATACCAACTAATAAATGAATGTTTTCATTCAGACCATATTCAAACCTCTTACACAAGATGGCCTCTGTAGATACGCATTCTCACGCATATTTGTTGAGCCTCACGAACTCACGTTCATATTCAGTCACTGTCATACGACCTTGCTTTAGCTCTAAAAATTCTTTCCTTTTCTGGTCTATAAACCTTTGGCTAATATACTTCTTTCTGAACTCTTCCTGAAAGAATTCCAACGTTATCCGCTCCCTCGGTACGACTGACACGAGAGTATTTCACCATTGATAAGCCGAATCTCGTAGGAGTAACACCACGCATTACATACACTCCTCTGACGTACACAATAATTCATTAAATACTCTGATGGTATTTTCCAACCAAAACTCGACCCTCTCTGGGTCATCATCGATATTTTCCCAAAATTCTTCGATCCCATGTTTACAGATTCTGTCCACTAGAAGTTTCTCTCTCCTAGACATCTCTGCTCCTTGAGGAGTTATATGAATGGGTTGAAGAATTGGGGGAGGTGGGGGAGGTGGAGTATTCAGATTTGCTCGAATAAACTCTGAGTACCACGCGTCCACCATATAGAGGTAAGCTTCTCTAGCCCTTCGCCCTGACTCATTGTCATGGGACCACTATCAACTGGCACGATCCCTTCAACAGGAGCCAGGGCATTACTTTCCACATCATCTGTTGTAGCTACGTCAAGATCCATTTACTATATGAAAACATAATTTATAATCCTCAGGAGTCGTCACACTATCATTATACAACTATGGCATGTATAGCTAGACTCGTACTCATGCTAGGTTAGTCTTAGAATCGACTAAACCATAGCTCTGATACCACTAATTGTAACACCCCTTACCCAAGTCCGAGACTAGAGCTAGGCACCTGATTTAAACGCATGCATTCAATCTTTTATGAAATGTAAAAACTAGGTCAATTTAAAACTTTCCTTTCATAGTTCGTTGATTCCTAATATGGGCCTACAAGGCCCAAATCATACTTTGGAAATGGTCCTAGATTAATTTGATCGCTTATGAAAACTTTGGAAAATATCACTTGAGACAGGGCACACGCCAGTGTGGAAGAGCAACACACCCGTGTGGTCATTATGACATGGCCGTGTTAATTGCCCGTGTGACACACACGACCTAAGCATCTAGGGACACATCCGTGTCCCATGCCCATGTGAATTAAATTCTAAATGCGAACCTACAAGGGTTTTCACACGGCCTAACACACGCCCGTGTCTATAGCCTGTGTCCCTCACACGGCCATGACACGCCCTTGTCTTAGCCCGTGTCTAAAAACCTTGACATTCTGTTTCTGACGTCAGCACCCAATTTGGGGCACACAGTCAAGGCACACGTCCGTGGCCAGAGGTCGTGTCCTTCACACAGCTGAGACACACGGCTCTGTCTCTGAACGTGTGTTTACTACCATATGTTCTGACTTGCAAATTTTACGTGCAGAGGACACACGGCCAAACAACACACCTGTGGGGCTGACCATGTGTCACACACGACCTAGACACACCCCCGTGTGTCTACCCTTGTGGACAATATAAGGCTATCTACCAAGCCTTTGCCACCCTGAAACAAAATCTAACATCAACCAACACATCAAAGATTAACTTAATATGATTTCTCAACCAAACAACTATAGCTAAGATCCATATACATTACATATAATCAACCATACCAACAATTTCACATTCATGAAAGGTTAACTTGCATTCTCATAATAACTTTCAATATTAGCCATTTCCCATGGCCTTAAACAAAATAAATCAAATGCTAAAGTAAGCTAACATATTTGGCCAATTTACACTGACACAAAACTCAAAAGTCAAGGTCCTATACACGCCATAATCAAAATAAAAGATCTAACTATACCAAGTGCTTCGGATGATAGTGTGACTAGCTTCTCCGACGTAGAGATGATCTTCGAGCTACTATGGTGGCACTATAAGAAAATAGAAAGGGAAATAGGGTAAGCATAGAGCTTAGCAAGTTGTATGAAAATAAACAACTACTTATCATAAAGCAATATGCTGTTAACCTTTCATAGATTATTTATATATACCATAAATAAACGCAAGTACAACTTACTCATCACCATCCAATACAACTCATATTGCATACATTGAGCCCATGTCTCATACATTTCAATTAGGTACCTGTACCACTCATCACATGATCATGATTTTTCTCATTTTGATAAAAATCTTAAACCTTTTGTTGAACCATTTGGAATGCTACCGAATACTCAATAGCCCTGACATGGGTTAAAATACCGACGCCATGTCCCAGACATGGTCTTACACTAGCTCTCATCTATCGGTGTCGATGCCATGTCCCAGACAAGCTTTACACTGACATACCACAAGCTGACACCATGTCCCAAATAGGTCTTACACTAGCTTGTATATCGTGAGGCCGATGCATGTTCCAGACATGTCTTACACTAGCTCTCGTCTCAATGCTGATCCGTGTCCCATACATGTCTTACATTGGCTTAAAAATCTCGAAGCCGATGCATGTCCCAGACATGTCTTACACTAGCTCTCATACTGTGGCTGATGCATGTCCCAGACATGTCTTACACTAGCACACATATCACCAATTATCACGGTACAAATATCCAAGTCTTTTCCAAAGGTTGAGAAAGTCTTTACTACGTAAGTTTCTCAACATGTTTTCTCATATTCCAAAATCAAGACAATTTATGCCCTATCAACTCAAGTACACATTATAAAGATATAGTTACGTTATTAACATACAACTTACCTTAGATTACAAAATGTAGGGGGCTAGACGATTTACTCAACTTGCTAGGCCTTCCCCCGATTCAAGTCCTGTTTTCGTGTTTCTTGATCTAAAATAATAAAAATTCACTCATTTAACCTCTAAATAAATTTAAGCAATCATCAGTTCACGTTTTTAGTAAAATAACCAATTTGCCCTTAGACTTTCACAAAATGACCATTTTACCCCTAGGCTCGAAATTTGATTTTTATCGAATTTCTTCAACTTTTAAGCCTTGCTGAACCTTTTTTACTCTTATAATGACCCAAAATTCTCATTTTTTCACAACATTACTATCCATTTTACAAACTTTACAAAATGGTCCCTTTTAGAGTTTTCATGAGAAGTTCTTTCATAAAAGTTGTTCACTACACCACTAAGATTCATTTTCTTCCATAAAAACTCGGCAAACATCATAAATCCTTTCATGGAAAAACTCTAGACTATTAACCATCTTGCAAAATGGTCCCCTTATTAGCTAGCTCATGCTACAAGGGTTCCAAAAGTACAAAAATTATCAAAAATAACCTTCAATTTGACTTACTTGCAAGAGGATAGCTTGGCTGAAATTTTAAAGCTTCAAGAACCCTTATTTTGCTGAGAATTTCGATGAAGAATAAAGGGTGAAAGGGATGATATCATTCTTTTTCTATTTTATTTCTTTTTAGTCAATTTAGCCACCAAATTTTCACCTAACATTGACTTTTCTATCCCTTTGTCTCCTATGGCTGGCCATGCCTCTTTAAAGGGTCTAATAGCCCTTTAAAGACCCCAAATTAATTTCTCTAGCTATTTGACACCCTTAGCTATCAAAATAGGACTTTTGCACTTTATGTGATTTACTCCTTTTTCGCAATTTTTCGCAATTAAGCTCACAAACGCTAAAATTACTTCATCAAATTTTTTTCATGCACTAATATAAACATGATATAACTCTAAAATAATAATAAATTTTTTTTACTTCGAATTGGTGGTCTCGAAACCACTGTTCTAACTAATCCCAAAATTAGGTTGTTACACAAACCCTAATATTTTGACATTTTCACAATTTAGTCCTAAAATCAAGATTTAACAAAAATCTCTTTACAAACTCATCCAATAGCATAATAAAGGCTCCAAATACATTATATTCATAAAAAAAAATTCAATATTAATCAATGGAAACTTCAAAAATTTTTAACTGAATCAAAAATGAAGGTACGGGCTAGTTGGACCTAGTTGCAACGATATCAAAAATATAAAAATTACAAGAAACATGTAAGAATTGAACTCACATGCAAGGCTTAAATGCTTAGTCGATTCTCCAAGTTCTTTTTTATGGTGTTCCGGCAAAAGAGGATTAAGAATGAACAAGAAAGCATTTTGTTTTACTTAATTTTGTTATAATTTCATTTTAATTATAATTTTTCCATTCAAAACACCTTAATTTAATAATTTCACTTACTTAGTCCATAGATACTAAAGACTAATTTCTATATTGGTCCCTCCACACGTGATTAATATGCTAATTAGTCATTTAATTAAACTAATTACTAACTTTTGCACCTTTTTTAGTTTAGTCACTTTTCTTTAATTAAGTACCTAAACGTTAAAATTTCTCATTCAAATTTTAATATGACTCTAATGACTCAATAAATATTCTAAAAATAATATTTACGGGTTGCCACGATAGAAATTTGTGGTCCTAAAACCACTATTCTGTCACCACTGAAAAGTGGGTTGTTACATTTACTTAATGTGCGATTTTGTTTTACATGCGTAGGCTAGGTACTGTTTGAATTGTTGCTGACTCAGCATCAAATGAAAAATTCTGAGCTCAAGTGTGGTGGTATTTCATTTTGTAATGGCATGTACCTAGGGAGTCTTTTGTTGATATTGTTTATAAGATGTTGTTAACTTAATTGCTAGTGAAATGATAGTTAAATGTATATATGATTGTGGTTGAGGCTATGTTGGTATGTTAGTCTAGTTTATATTTTAGTATGTGATAGTTTAAAGTTTGGTAGCTTAGCATAATGCTTCGTATGTGCTTAGTTTCATATTTGGTAACTTTAGAAGTTGAAAGTTAGTTCAAATATGGTAAATGTGATATGAGTGAAAGTCTTGAATGTTTGATGTGTTGTTGATGTATTTGAACATATAATATGTGGTACCAATGAGGGTACATTGGTTAGGCATAATAGGTGATGAATTTGGTGTATCTTAGGCATGTTTAATCATGTTTTGAATAGGTTAAATGATTAGTAATTGAGTTGCTCAGTGCCCAAGTAAGTAGGAAATGATAAACTTGAGTTTTAAGGTATTTTTGGGTGCACACAGCTTGGCCACACAAGCGTGTGTCACAAACGGGCAACACATATGGGCATGTGTCACACACGGGCAACACACATGGGTGTGTTTCCCATGTCAAAGAGTTACACGGCCTGGCCAGACGGGTGTGTGCCCCTTGAAATCAAATTTTTTGTAATTATTTCCTAAACTTCTAGGGTTGTTTTAAATTAGTGACTACCTATTTTTAAACTACTTTTAAGGTCCCATAGACTCAAAATAAGGTCTATAAGATTAATTTTTATTCTATATTGGGGTGGATCAGTAAACCTAAATTAAGTGCATTCCACTAACATCATTGAAGATAAATTAAAAATATAATCGTAGACGGAGTATGGACTAATACTCTGATGCTAATAATTGGAATAGTTTTGTATGCATCCGAATTCTGACATTCAAGAAGGGATAAATAGTGATAAGAGTGTACACAGTGGAAGACCAAGTTTAGTATTGCATAGCATGAATTATTATTCGATTGTATAATATTCTAGTATTATATGATTTGATTGTTTGTGACATGCCCCTGTATATTATATTATTAATGGCTAGTATATATATATGTAACTATGATTAATTAATTGTATGACATGTTAGTAATGCATGTGACCCTAATCCAATGACGGATAGGGGTTAGAGGTGTTACACGTAGTTTGGGAAGCAAGCAATACTTCTGTTTCCTGTTAACAAGGCATGGCGAGCTACTGAGAAACTACATTTGGTTCACACTGATGTATGTGGGCCAATGAAGACTGCTTTACTTAGCAATAACAGGTACTTTATTTTGTTTATTGATGATTACACTAGATATTGTTAGGTGTATTTTTTGAAGGGCAAATCTGAAGTTGCTGAGGTCTTCTAGAAGTTTAAAGTTGCTGTTGATAAACAAGCTAGCTACAAGCTAAGAATATTTAGGTCAGATAATGGGACCGAGTATACTTCTGAGAAGTTTGAAAATTTTTACGAAGATGCTCTGATCGAGCATTAGTTGACAAACACATACACTCCTCAACAAAAGATGCATGTGAAAGGAAAAATAGAACAGTGATGGATATGGCAAGATATTTATTGTTCAATAAGAAGCTACCAAACAAGTTGTAGGCTGAAGTTACAAACGCCTCTGTTTATTTGCTCAATAGATTGTCAGCAAAAGCAGTGAAGGATATGCACCTTTTGATGGATGGTTTAGATCCAAGACATCAGTGTCACATCTGAAGATCTTTCGTTGTTTGTGCTACACACTTATTCCTGCTGTTAAAAGGAACAAATTGGAAAGAAGAACATAACTAGGTATTTTTATTGGCTATAGTAGTTGCAAGAAAGGGTATAAGATTTTTTAACCCTTCACCAGTAAAGTGTTTGAAAGTAGAGATGGTAAGTTCAGTAAGGAAGTCTTATGGAATTAGGAAGCTACAGAAGCAGAAATGGTTGAACAAAGTCAAATCAAGTTGAATGTGTTAACTGATGAAGTTCAAAACCAAGGTGCTGATTATTTTGATGAATTACCAGTCAGAGGCACCAAGCCTATATCTGAAGTATATGAAAGATGTAATATTGCCATACTAAAAACTATGAGCTATGAAGAGGTAGCAAAAGAAAATGGCTAGATAGAAGCTATGGAAGTTGAGATAGCCATGATAGATTTGCAGGTCATTGCCTACTTCAAAACAAGCCAATTCCCATGGCCATATACAAAAAGATCAGTATAATTTTACATGCCTTCAGCTTGGCAAATCAAATGACACATATAACCAATTATTCAAAGTTCTATACATGCCATTGAACAAAACATAAGTGTCTATATACCAAAGCTGAATTAGTTGATAGTGTGTTGATTCTCAAACTGTCTTCCAATCTTTACGAGTCCTCGAGCTCTGTAAGACAGGGGAAAGAGAGGGGTAAGCATTTACATGCTTAATAAGTTCAAATAACTGGAAAGTAAACTTACCGATTATTTAGCATACATCCTTATTAAATAATGAAACCAACGAATGTGAAAATGGTTTCCCTATCACATGCACTCAATCAATGAGTTAGTCACATAACAAAACATCATGTAATATATCTTAGATGAGCTCATCATTCAACATGTCATTTGTACATATACCTCGTGTTAGCCTCATTGAGTTTTCAGAAAATCTCGATGGATTATCCAGTCTCCGTCAATTCATATGAATGATCATTCCAAGTATGCACTCCCGCGAACCTCACATCTTACGGCAGGATTACCAGTCCAAGCTAAATCCCCCGTAATATAAACTTATATGGTGATGTCGGGATTACAAGTCCAGGCTAAATCCCTTATAACGACAAACACCCTTAATGAGCTCGGATCGAATTACGGCCCAAAGCAAATTCGACCTAATGGGATTACCCGTCCGGGCTAAATCCATAATGCACATATATTCTTCGGGAGGCTCGATCATCCAAGGAACACCCGTTCGAGCTAGATCTTTTCTATATTCGAGATCAACGGATTACCCGTCTGGGATAAATCCTTTCTGCAACACATGTAGGATCTCAATTCACATGTTAATCATGGTTTATCCATCAAGTTCCCTTTTTAACCTCAACCGAGACATTATCCATCGAATCATTACCAAAGATGCATTCCATGCATTTTCATGCCATCAACAATGCAATTATCATGCATTCATACATAATACAATTATGCATATTATGAGTTTACTTTAAGTTATCCGAACTTACCTCGTACTCGTTTTGGTATTGTGTTTCGGTTATTCTGAAACCTTTCGTTTTCCTCGATCGACCTCCAGAATTTGTTCCTCGGGGTCTATAACAATAAAATTAAATCATTAACACCTCACATTGTACTATTTGAGCCTAAATTTCACCTCCGGTCCAAATCACCATTTTACCCCTAACCTTTCACATTTTTACGATTTAGTCCATAGGCTCGTATAATGAAACACAAGCAATTTATACCTTACCCAAGCCTAGCCGAACACTTTTCCCTCTTATGAAAGCCCACATTTTCAATTATTTTCACATTTCTACCACATATTTAACAACTTTTGCACAAAGGTCCCTTTAGGGGTTTTTCATGAAAATCACCTAGGAAAAGATGTTTAATACACCTTCAACTTTCATATTCCTCTATAAACCATCAAAATACAAACAACTCATGCATGGGTAAATTTTTAAACATGAACCCTAGCATGAAATATGGGTAGAAATGGAGAGAGTAAGCTACCGGGATTTCAAAAATACAAAGAACATTAAAAACTGGGATTGGGTGCACTTACTATTGAGCTTGAAAAGCTTGGAAACCCTAGCTATGGAGACTCCTCAATTTTTGGCTGAATAAGGGAGATGAGTGGCTGATTTTGGCTTATTTTTCCCATTTTATTTCATTAAAAATCCAAATGACCAAAATGCCCTTAAGCCCTTTATTTGAAATTTCATCCATGTAAGCCCATTTTTGTCCAAAAACTTAGAAATTGGAAAAATTTCTCTCTAAGGCCTTCTAATTTAAAATCTAAATCAATTTCGTACAAATTTATTCTAGAATCCAAGTTTTGCAATTTATTCAATTTAGTCCTTAATTTCCAATTAGACACCTTACTCAAATGATTTCTTCATGAAATCTTAACACATGTATATTCTCATATTTTAGACCTCATAATAATCATAAAATAAATATTTTGATGTCGAATTTGTGGTCCCAAAACCACTATTTCGACTAGGCCCTATTTTGGGATGTTACATTTCTCCCCCTTAGGGACTTTCGTCCTTGAAACTCTTACCAGTAAACAGGTCCGGATATTGGTTTCTCATAGATTCTTCTGGTTCCCATGTAGCCTCTTCTACACCATGTCGATGCCATAAAACCTTTACTAAAGCCATATTTTTATATCTCAACTGTTTAATTTCTCGAGCCAAAATCTTGACCGGTTTCTCTCCATAGTTCATGTCTGGTCTAATCTCAATTTCTGCTGGAGAAATCACATGAGAGGGGTCTGATCGATATCGCCTTAACATTGATATATGGAACACATCATGAATCCTTTCCAATTCGGGTGGCAATACCAAACGATAGGCTAATGGTGCAACTTTTTCAGTGATCTCGTACGGTCCGATAAATCGTGGAATTAATTTGCCTTTTGGACCAAATCTCAACATCTTTTTCCATGGGGATACTTTCAAAAATACACTATCTCCGACTTGAAATTCAATCTCTTTTCTTTTCAGATCAGCATATGACTTTTGTCTATCTGATTCCGCTTTTAAACAGTCTCGTATTACTTGAATTTTTCTTTAGTTTCCTTAATCAAATCAACCCTATGAATTTGACTTTCCTTAAGTTCTGTCCAATACAATGGAGTTCAACACTTTCTTCCATACAAGGCTTCATAAGGTGCCATCTTCAAACTCGTTTGAAAACTATTATTGTAGGCAAATTCTACCAATGGCAGATACTTTTCCCAACTACCCTGAAATTTGAGGATGCAACTTCGCAACATATCCTCAAAAATCTAAATCATCCGCTCAGACTGACCATCGGTCTAAGGGTTAAAAGCCGTACTAAAACTCAATTTTGTACCTAGGGCTTCTTGTAACTTCTTTCAGAATCTCGAAGTGAACCTTTGGTCTCTGTCCGAAATAATCGACAACGGTACCCCGTGTAATATCACAATCTCAGATATGTACAAGTCGGCCAATCTTTCAAGAGAGTCATCTGTTCGTACCAGAATGAAATGAGTCTTCTTCGTCAATTTATCCACTGCAACCCATATAGCATCTTTCTTTTTCAGAGTCAATGGCAATCCTATCACAAAATCCATAGTAACTTTGTCCCACTTCCATTTGGGGACCATTACAGGCTGTAACAAACCTAAAGGCACTTGATGTTCAGCTTTAACTTGCTGACATATCAGGCACTTCGATACAAATTCAGAAATGTCTCTTTTCATGTCGTTCTGCCAATATATTTTCTTCAAATCGTTGTACATCTTGGTACTTCCCGGATGAATAGACAAACGGCTATTATGTGCTTCTCGCAAGATTTTTCGAATAAGTTCATCATCTTTAGGTGCACAAACTCTATCTCTGAACATCAAACATCCATCAGTACCAATCCGATAATCTGATTCAATGCCCGACTCACATTGAGTCCTTTTTTGCTTGCAGGTCTCTATCATTAATTTAAGCATCATAGATTTCCTAAAGAAATGTCTGCCTAGCCTCCAGATCTGCCAAGGTCGAACAATCATCAAGCAATGTCAATCGAGCATCTATGGCTCTCAATGCAAACAAAGATTTTCTACTCAACACGTCGGCGACCACATTTGCCTTACCCGGGTGGTAGTCATTGATCAGTTCATAATCTTTTATTAATTCCAACCACCTCCGCTATCTCAGATTCAATTCTTTTTGAGTCATCAAATATTTCAAACTCTTGTGGTCTGTGAATAAACGACAAGTCTCACCATATAAATAATGCCTCCAGATTTTCAAGGCAAAGACAATGGCGGCGAGTTCTAAATCACGTCTCGAATAGTTTTTCTCGTGTGGCTTCAACTGTCATGAAGCATAGGCTATCACCTTGCCACCTTGCATAAGTACACAACCCAGTCCGTTCAAGGATGCATTACTGTAGACCACAAACTCCTTTCCCGACTCAAGTAATACTAAAACAGGAGCTTTAATCAGCAATGTCTTTAACTTCTCGAAACTCTACTGACACTTTTCTGTCCATTCAAACTTAACGTCTTTCTGTAGCAACCTCGTCATTGGAGTTGCTATCATGGAGAGTACTTTCACAAATCTTCGGTAGTAACCGGCTAAGCCCAAAAATCTTCTAACCTCAGTTGCATTTTTAGGTGGTTTCCATTCAACAATAGCAGAGATTTTACTTGGATCAACTCGGATGCCTTCACCCGAAACAATATGACCCAAAAATCCAACTTCCTAGAGCTAAAATTCACTCTTGCTAAACTTAGCATACAGTCGCTTTTCCCGTAAAGTCTGCAACACAGTTCTCAGGTGCTTCGCATGCTCTGAATCATCTTTAGAATAAATTAAGATGTCGTCAATGAATACAACGATAAACTTATCCAAGTATGGCCGAAAGATCCTATTTATTAGGTCTATGAATATGGTCGGAGCATTCGTCAATCCAAATGCCATAACAAGAAATTCATAATGGTCATATCTTGTTCTAAAAGTTATCTTTGGCACATCCGATTCCTTAACACGTAACTAATTGTAGCTAGACCTCAAGTCTATCTTAGAGAACACAGTGGCTCCTCTCAACTGGTCGAGTAGATCATTGATCCTTGGCAAAGGATATTTATTCTTAATAGTTACTTTGTTCAGTTGTCGGTAATCTATACATAGTCTTATTGAACCATCTTTCTTCTTTATAAACAATACGGGGGCACCCCAAGGTGAAAAGCTCGGCCTAGCAAAACCTTTATCCGTCAGCTCTTGCAACTATGCTTTTAATTCTTTCAGCTTGGTTGGCACCATTCTATACGGGGCAATAGAGATGGGAGCTATCCCTAGCACCAATTCAATACCAAACTCTCTCTCTCTCGGGAGGTAATCCGGGTAATTTTTCGAAAATACGTCTAGATATTCACATAATATCGGCACAGTCTCAATCTTCAACCTCGTTTTCCTCGTGTTCAACACAAAAGCAAGGTAGGCTTCATACCCTTTTCCTCACATATCTTTGAGCAACCATTGCCGTGATCACAGCTGGCGACGTGCCCAACTCTCTTGAATCAACCCGTAGGATCTTTCCGTCTGGGCATTTCAATTTAATATACTTTCTACCGTAATTTACAATTACATCATGCAAAGCTAACCAATCCATACTGAGTATTACATCAAACTCATCAAAAGGTAACAACATAAGGTTAGCCGGAAAACATTAACCATGAATCGTCAAAGGACAATTCTTACAAACTTTATCAACCAGAATTGATTTGCCTAGTGGGTTCGACACTCTAATAACAAATTCCGTAGGTTCAACGAGTATGTTCATACTAGACACCAATCTCATGCAAATGTATGAATGTGTCGATCCCGGGTCGATTAAGGCAATAACACATGTATCGAAAAGAGAAAAAGTACCTATAATAATGTCAGGATCAGAGGCTTCCTCTCGAGCGTGTATTGCGTACGTTCTTACCGGGGCTTGAGCCTCTGATTTTACAGTGTCTTTAGCCGCAACTCGACTACCACTAGCACTACCAGGATATCTCGGAGGTTTACCTCGTGCAATGGGAGCACTCGACTTCGGAGTTACTTCCACTTCTCTTTTAATTCTCTCTGGGCATCCTTGAGAAAATTGTCGAAAGAACCACATCTAAAACATGCACCGCTCTTTACTCGGTACTCTCTGAAGTGAAATTTGTTGCAACTCTTACACTTCAGCTTTTGGTCATCTACACTCCCCACACTAGTCACCATCGGGGAGGAAGACTTCTGATCTCGTTGTTTAGAGCTTTTCGTTCTACCCGAATATCCTACAGATGAAGTGGAGCGTTCATGTGGGCTCCTTGATTTCTTTGTAGAAAATGAGAGCGTCCCGGATCTCTTTCTCGTGGCTCGAGCTTTTCTCTTTGCTTGCTTTCTTTCATTATTAAGTTCATCAGCCTTCTTGGCCCGTTCAGCTAATGCAGCGAACTCCCGTATTTCAATGATCCCAATCAACAACTTGATTTCCTCATTCAAACCTTCCTCAAAGCATTTACACATTTCAGATTCCGTTTGAACCCATTTAGTTGCATACTGGCTTAACCTTAAAAACTCCCTTTCGTATTCTACCATAGTCTTATTCCCTTGTTTGAGTTCCAAGAACCCCTTTCGCTTCGAGTCTAAGAAACTTTGACTGATATATTTCTTCCTAAACTCTGCTTGGAAGAATTCCCAAGTGATATTTTCCTTTGGCACCACTGAAGATACGGTCTTCCACCAGTGGTACGCAGTGCCCTTCAAGAGAGACATGGCACACTTCAAGCACTCCTCAGGTGTGCACGATAAGTCATCTAAAACTTGTGTGGTATTCTCGAGCCAGAACTCGGCTCTTTCAGCATCATCTTCAATTTTAGCTCTAAATTCCTCGGCCCCGTACTTTTTAAGTTTATCTACGGGGGCTTTACCAATTCTTACCGGTGTCATTCCTCGCGGCAAATCCTCATCAAGTTGGTTAGGGGGCAGGGGAAGTCGTGGTATGTTGGGGCGATTCCTCAGATAATCCCCAAACCATTCATTTATCATGTTAAAGAAGGTGGCTTGGGCCTCTTCCTGACCTTCAGTCATAACCCTTCTACTACTACTAGATACAGCTCGTTGTACGAAAGCTGGAGCATGGCTTTTGGCTCTCTCAGACTCATCTTGTGCATGATTGGAAGACATTTACTATATTCAGAAACAATCTAAATAGTTAAGAGATATCACACTATCAACGTTCATATAATGGCATGTATAGTGAACTTCAATACCCTCTACGGTAGTCCTAGAACTGACTAAACCGTAGCTCTAATACCACTAAATGTAACACTCCTCACTCGTACTCGATGCCGGGACAGGGTTCGAGGCGTTATCGATAATTCACCTTTACAAACTTACTAAATTGGGTCACCAAATTTCGTCCAAATTTAAAACCTTTCAAACATGTACTCTTTGTCTCTTACACAGGCCTTCGAAGCATAATACATACTTAGGGGCAGTACGAGACAAAACCGAAAACATTCGATACACTTTGGGTACCTTAGAAAATTTTCCCTTACTTGAAGTGTAACACGCCCGTGTGATGGGGCCGTGTGGTTATACACACCCGTGTGGCTTAGGACACGCCCGTGCCCTCAGCCCGTGTGCAACACTGACTTCAACCTCATCATTCTGTTAAAAACACACCGCCAAGACACGCGCCCGTGTGCTTAGCCCGTGTTCTATGCTGATTTAAAATTTTAGGTGTAGGGGATGCATGACCATACCACACACCCACGGGGATGGGCCGTGTATCACACACGGCCTAGACACATGCCCGTGTATCTACCCGTGTAGACCTTATTAGGTCATTTTCCAAGCCTTTGATCACCCTCCGTACTTATAGATTACTTTTACACATCATAAGGCCGCATTATACACTTATATAAATAAGGCTTTAATTAACCTCATTGCATGTAAACCTCATGTCATTGGTTTCATACATGCTAAGTTAATCCTCATCCTGCATTTAAGGAATTCCACGTCCACTTGACATATTTAAGATTGGCTCATTTTTATAACTTATTGCCAATTATAACAAAGCCATTACATGTGAACACAAACATGCATAGATTTGTAAGTCATAGCCTACTTCAAAACAAGCCAATTTCCATGGCCATATAAAAAAGGATAAGTATAATTTTACATGCCTTCATCTTGGCAAATCAAATGACACATATAACAAACTATTCAAAGTTCTATACATTCCATTGAACAAAACATAAGTGTCTATATACCAAAGCTAAATTAGTTGATAGTGTGTTGATTTTCCAACCGTCTTTCAATCTTTACGAGTCCTCGAGCTCTGTAAGATAAGGGAAATAGAGGGGTAAGCATTTACATGCTTAGTAAGTTCGAATAACTAGAAAGTAAACTTATCGATTATTTAGCATACATCCTTATTAAATAATGAAACCAACGAATGTGAAAATGGTTTCCCTATCACATGCACTCAATCAATAAGTTAGTCATATAACAAAACATCATGTAATATATCTTAGATGAGGTCATCATTCAACATGTCATTTGTACATATACCTTGTGTTAGTCCCATTGATTTTTTAGGAAATCTCGATGGATTATCCAGTCTCCGTCAATTCATACAAATGATCATTCTAAGTATGCACTCCCACGAACCTCACATCTTACAGTGGGATTACCAGTCCAGGCTAAATCCCCCATAATATAAACTCATATGATGATGTTAGGATTACCAGTCCAAGTTAAATTCCTTATAACGACAAACACCCTTAATGAGCTTGGATCTGAATTACCAGTCCAGGCTAAATTCAGACCCTAATCAGATAACCTATCTGAGCTAAATCCATAATGCACACATATTCTTCGGGAGGCTCGATCATCCAATGAACACTCGTCCGAGCTAGATCCTTTCTATATTCGAGATCAGCAGATTACCTGTCCAGGCTAAATCCTTTCTGCAACACATGCAGGATCTCAATTCACATGTCAATCATGGTTTATCCATCGAGTTTCCTTTTTAACCTCAACCGAGACATTATCCATCCAATCATTATCAAAGAAGCATTCTATGCATTTTTATGCCATCAACAATGCAATTATCATGCATTCATACATCATACAATTATGCATATTATGAGTTTACTTTAAGTTATTCGAACTTACCTGGTACTCGTTTCGGTATTGTGTTTCGATTATTCCGAAACCTTTCATTTTCCTTGATCGACCTCTGAAATTTGTTCCTCGGGGTTTATAACAATAAAACTAAATCATTAACACCTCACATTGTACTATTTGAGCCTAAATTTCACCCCACGGTCCAAATGACCATTTTGCCCCCAACCTTTCACATTTTTATGATTTAGTCCATAGGCTCGTATAATGAAACACATGCAATTTCTACCTTACCCAAGCCTAGTCGAACACTTTTCCCTCTTATGGTAGCCCACATTTTCCATTATTTTCACATTTCTACCACATATTTAACAACTTTTGCACAAAGGTCCCTTTAGGGGTTTTTCATAAAAATCACCTAGGAAAAGATGTTTAATACACCTTCAAATTTCATATTCCTCTATAAACCATCAAAATACAAGCAACTCATGCATGGGTAAATTTTTAAACATGAACCCTAGTATGAAATATGGGTAGAAATGGAGAGAGTAAGCTACTGGGATTTCAAAAATATAAAGAACATTAAAAACGGGGATTGGGTGCACTTACTATTGAGCTTGAAAAGCTTGGAAACCCTAGCTATGGAGACTCCTCAACTTTTGGCTGAATGAGGGAGATGAATGGATGATTTTGGCTTATTTTTCTCAGTTTATTTCATTAAAAAGCCAATGACCAAAATGCCCTTAAGCCCTTTCTTTGAAATTTCATCCATGCAAGCCCATTTTTATCCAAAAACTTAGAAATTGGGAAAATTACTCTCTAAGGCCTTCTAATTTAAAATCTAAAGCAATTTCATACAAATTGCTTCTAGAATCCAAGTTTTGCAATTTATTCAATTTAGTCCCTAATTTCCAATTGGACACCTTACTCAAAGGATTTCTTCATGAAATCTTAACACATGCATATTCTCATATTCTAGACCTCATAATAATCATAAAATAAATATTTTGATGTCAGATTTGTGGTCCTAAAACCACTATTTTGACTAGGCCCTATTTCAGGATGTTACACAATCAAGTTAAATGTTGGTGGTTTAGTAAACAAACTCAAAGCCAGGCTAGTTACAAAAGGATTTAGTCAACAATATGGTGTTGATTATGCTAAAACTTTTGCACCAGTAGCTAGACTAGACACCATTAGACTGCTACTGACTATGACAGCTTAAAAAGGGTGGAAAATACATCAGCTTGATGTAAAGTCTGCATTCTTCAATGGTATTTTGAAGGAAGAAGTCTATGTTAAACAGCCACAAGGGTTTTTAGCTGATTGCAACGACATATGGTATGTAAGCTGAAGAAAGCCTTGCATGGCTTAAAACAAGCTCCGCGAGCTTGGTATAAGAGAGTAGACAAACACCTAGTAAGCTTGGGATTTGAAAGGGGCATCAACAAACCCACCTTAAATGTGAAGAAAGAAGGGAAAGAGACCTCGCTGATAGTTATAAATTGAAAAATATATAAGATTTTTCCTATGTAATTTATCACCTTTTAACTTAAATCCGTTATTAAAACTAAGTAATTGTTTAATAAATTAATGAAATATGTGAAAATATGAAATTAGGACATAGAAATTATTAAAATGTGATTTTATGCTTTATTATATAGTTTTCATGTATAAAATAGCTTATTTTATATTGATTTGAGCATATTATATTTTTAAGACATAAAATGGGCCATGCATGAGTAAATTAAATAATAAAATATAAAATTATATTTAATAATTCATTTTAAAATATTTCATTAATAATTTGGGTTTTAATTAGTTATTTAAATTGGTTAAATTTTATTTTTTATTCCTTTAACTTATTAATTTATTTTGGATAGGTCTGATAGCTTTGTTGGATTACAAGACCGTCCAAATTAAAGACCAAGTCAACCCAAATTTGGCTACACATGGTTGTTCTTTTAAGCCACTCTTTGGTTTAATTACATAAGGTTCTTGCATTGTTGAAGAAATTAGAGATTTGACTGAAGATTTATGATTGACCGAATCTTAGTCTTGAGTTATTATGGCATTTAATTTGCATAAAAATCAAGCAAAAATCAGCTCAAATTCCACTAATTGTGGCCGACCATCCAAGGAAGAGATTTGAAGAGACTAAATCTAGCTATTTTTAGCAAACTACCCACCTCTCTTCACCTATAAATAAGACCTCTCCATTCCCTCATTCATCATCCCTCATTATTCATCATTCTCTCTTCTCTCCAAATTCTCTTAGCCTTTTCCATTCCCCACGCCTAGCATCATCTTAAAAAGCCTCTTAAAGAGCCCTTGGAGAGCCATCTTAAAGAGACCTTGGTCGGCCACCTTGGAGAGCCATCAGCAAAGGAGCCTAGTCAGTCAGAGTCTTGGGTGACAGCCACTTTGATTTGGGTTTAATCTTTCCTTTCTTTAATTTAATCTAAAAATGTTTGCTATGTGTTATTTGTTCTTGTTTACAACAATGTTAGCTTAATTTTATTTAAGCTAGGATAATTGCTTTGATTAAATAATATTTATTTGATTAATGCTTATAATGTTTGTGCCTCAATCGATCATCTTTTAAATTAAAATCAAGTCTGTATTCCATTCATACGTGATTGAAATGCACCTGAATTAGTTGAGCGATCCTAACCAGACGATAGCTAATGGATGCATAATTGAAATGTGCATGATCAATTTAGATCCTAACTCTATTAAATTATAGGTTGCATAACAACTCTAACCAAGCTCTATTATTTGCATAGTTTTTAGATTTGTGTGATTAAACTATTTCAAACCTAACACGTCCCTCTTACCTCACATGAATACTAAGAAACCCTTAGTAAATAAGGATCAGTAAAATGAGTATTTACTAAGTAAAGGATTCCGAAAGGACTTAATGTGGTTTCCAAACTCATGAAAGATCGAGTTGCCATGGAATGTTTTTCCGAATGTTATTAAGCATGTTGATAATAAGTTGAGTTTAATTTAAAGTATTTGTCCTATTTTATTTATGTTACAATTGTTGCAAATTGTGTTTAATTTTGATAAAATCTATTTCATTCATATAGTTTGCATACTTAGGAGAATTTGCATTAGGGATCATTACATTTAGTTTAATATATTTAATCATCACTTCTCAACTATATTGTTTTTTTTATTGACCAGGTTGTTAGTATAATTTTACAATTAAGTGATTTAACACAAATACAATCCCTGTGGAGACGGCAACTTGATACTTACTTATTACTGATAACGACTGTGTACACTTGCACAAACCTACGCGTTACAATAGTATCTTTGTATGTTGACGACTTGAGAAGCAATTGATAGTAGTGGAAACCTGCTAACTGAGTTTAAGAAACAGATGCGAGTTGAATTTGAAATGTCTAATCTTGGAGACATACTTATTTTCTTGGTCTAGGAGTATTTCAGTCAGATCAAGGTATATTTATCAGTCAAAAGAGTTTTTCCTTCAGGATCTTGAATAGATTTTGTATGGAAAATTGCAAGCCAACAAGGACACCCATTGTTCAAGGTGAAAAAATCTCAAGCTATGGTGAATTTGAAAGAGTTGATGAAAGTATTTATAGGAACCTTATAGGATGTTTACTTTATTTGACAACATAAAAGACATATATTATGCTTTCTATCAATCTACTTTCGAGATTTATGCATTTTTCTAATGTGGTTCATTTTAAAGCTACGAAGAGGGTTCCCAGGTATGCCAAAGGAACTCTGAGTTATGGAGTTGAATATGTGAAGGAAAAGGAGTTGAAGTTGACTGGTTTCACAAATAGTGATTGGGCTAGTTCTATTGAAGATTTGAATAGCACTTCAGGGTACTTCTTCACTTTGGGACCAAGTGTATTTAGTTGGAGCTCAATAAAGCAAGAAACTATTGCACAATCAACCACTAAAGCTGAGTACATCGCAACAGATACAGTAGTAAGCCAAGCACTTTGGCTAAGAAAGTTGTGTTGGACAAAACGGGTTTGTAAAAAGTAGTGGAAAATAAATTTATGGAAAATATAATTTTAATTTTTTTTTCAAAATAAGATCTTGGTTGTGATATCTAAAGTAATAAACATTTTGTAACAACCCATTTTCGATAAAATCGGAACAGTGGTTTCGAGATCACAGATCCGAGTTTGAAAAGAAAAATTATTTTAATACTATTTTCTAATCTACAGTATGATAATAATATTGTGTGAAAATTTCGTAAATAAATTTTATCGATTACATGTTTAATTTGATAAAGGACCAAATTGCACAAAGTGCAAAAGTTGAGTTCTAATAGCTAAAGGGATTAAATAGCTATAGAACTTTAAATTGGAGGTCCTTATATGGAATTAGACCATTAAAAATGCTTAGTTGTTAGGGATGATGATTCATCCATGGAAAATAAAATAAAAAAAAGGATGAAATTGGAAAGATGAAAAATAAAAAGGTGATAAATTAATTAAATAACAAAATATCATCATTTTATGTCATCTTCTTCCCCAAAATACATGGAAACCCTAGGAAAGAGAAAGCAAGCTTTCTTGGCTCAATTTGGTAAGTAATCTTGTCTCATTTTTAGTAATTTTTATATTTTTGTGATTGGGATAACCTAATCTATCTATTTTGGGGGTTAATTTGTAAAGTGACCAAAGTAAGAAAATTTTGCCATGGATGAATATGCTGAAATTTTGAAATTTATGGTAGAAAATAAAAGGTTGTTGATAGATAAAATACTTTTGTAAATTGAATTTTGATGAAATTTTATGAAATACATGGGCTGTAAATTTTACATGTAAAAATCGGCTAGGCTTGGAATAAGGATTTAATTCCATGAATTTCATTTTTCGATCCTGGGGACGAAATCGTCATTAATTAAAAGTTTAGGGGCAAAATGGTAATCTTGCTTAAGATGTGAATTGGACTGAATTGAGTTTAAATTGTATCAAAATTGATGTTAAAATTTACTCCTATAGATCCAAATAGACCAAATTCAGAGTTAGAATGAGGAAAAGAGAAAAATGTCAGATTAGTAGATTTTAAGTACACGAACATTTGTCGAGATAAGTTCGTGTAACTAAATTGTATATATTTATATGCTTGAATTAAATGTTTTAGTACCCCAAACCCGGCCTAGACGTTATGGCCGAATCTAGCGATGTCACATGATAGGATGTTTGAAAACAATGCCATCTCGATAAAACCATTATCCGATTAAATACTTTTCTTTATCTCTTGTTAGCTTCTGAATCGTGTTACTCATTTAGTTTGTGGTTTTAAATCGTTATTCGTTGCAGAAGCTTTTAAAAAAGTTTAAGTAATAGTGTGTTTCTTGATAAAACATTTGTTTCTTTTGAAAACCAAGGTTTCCTACGACTAGCAGTTTAAAACCCATAAATTAAAGAAGTACAAATACCCCAAAACCAAACAAAAGTCCAAAAGTCCAAATTACAATCCAAAAGTTTAACCAACAAAAATAAAATAGAAGTAAACCAAGATTATATTTAAGTCCATAATAGTCAAAAACCGTGGTCACATTCGAGTTCTCCGCCGCACCGATCCGTCTTGATTTGGGGATTACTTGTGCATATTTAAACAAAAGGGTGAGTTTTTGTAAACTCAGTGTGCAATCCCATAGAAAACAAACAATAGCAGATCACGAAGCACGCAAGCGAAAATATCCCCGGCCTAAGCCCTTTTCGATGCTCGATAATGATTTGGGCCTTATCCCATCTCAATACAGTATCAAATATGCAATAGGGCTTTAGCCCATTACAGTATCAGTGGCAGTCATGCAGTATTCAGTAACAAAGTCCTACCCAACCAGTCTCTACACACCATATCCGTCCAACCCTACACTCTATGTAGGGATTAAATCAACCCACCCATCCCTACACTCCAAGTAGTACCGAATGTGGCACATGTAACACCCCTAACCCGTATCCATCGTCGGATTAGGGTTAAGAGGCATTACTAGACAATCAGAACATTTCGAAAACATTTCACAATCATCATAGCATCATAGTCATACATCAATAATAAGTCCCTTATATAGGTCCTTGAGACCTTAAACATGCATTAGAAAGGGGTCAGGACTAAACCGAGCTCATACAAAAAATTTCAGAATTTAAACAATTCTCAAAGTTGAACAGGTCACATGCCCATGTGAACAGGCCGTGTGCCTTACACGGCCTTAGACACACTCGTGTGTCTAAGCCATGTCCAAACAGGGCATACATACTGACTTGCTAACACGGCCATAAGACACGCCCGTGTGCCTTGGCCGTAGTCGAAACTGACTTGGGTTACATGGCTAGCCACACTCCCGTGTGCCTTGGCCGTGCTCGAGCCTAACTTAAAATCGTAGGGTACCCCAGGGGACAGACAGTCGTGTAACATGACCGTGTGTCACACACAGCTGAGACACACGCCCGTGTCTCTGCCCGTGTGGATAAAAATAAGCTATTTGAATAACCAATTTTCCACCCCAATTGGTTCAAACCTATAAGCACCAAACCAAGCATTTTTGTACAATAATTTCAGCCAATTTCAACACCATAATATACATCAAACATGCCAAAATCTTACCAATTTTCATAAGTAAACTCATACTCAAAAACTTACCAAACTTACCATTTCTCATGGTCATTTATGAACACATCAAATAGACTATATTTCATCACATTTCATATACCAAAATTTAACCATGATCACAATGATACCAAGCCATATCACATGGCTAAATATATACATCATAAAACATAATCAAAACACTTCTATAAAACAATGCAAACAGAATTAGGTTAGGGGTGTTACACATCTAATCAAAATTGTACCTTTTCGATTTGTTTAGGATGAACACTTCGACCGAGTAGTCATCTCCGCTATCCTCAAGCTCACATCTGCTGAGTATAGGTTCGTTTTGAATCAGAAATTTTGTCACAAAAATTACCAATTTGGTAATTTTGCAATTTCTCTAAAATTTTAGGTCAAATTGTAAATCAGAAAAATATCTCTAAAATATCTCTTGAATTCAAGTGTATATTAAATAATGACCGAAGGCTCTCTTTATATAGGGAGAGTTTAGAGAGTTCAACCATAATTAAACTTAATCACTTTAATATTAAATTAATATAATATTTATTAAGATAAATATTATATTAATTTAATATTAAATCTTATTAAAATAATAGAATGTTTATCTACAAGATAAGCATTAAATTAAATTTAATATTAAGATAATCACTTAATATTAAATTAGTAAAATACTATTAAGATAAGTATTAAATTAAATTTAATATTAAACTATTAAAATAATATTATTTTAGAATAGTTAATCTGAAATCAAATTCCCTAGTAGAGTTCTAGTAGGAGTGTAACTCTTCCACTACTCAATCACCGAAGATCAACAGTCGTAAACCATTAGGACATCACCGACACCACCGTGTTCGGTGATGCAGGTGCAACACCCTTACGACACCCCGAGCCAGTTCAGTCCGGGTTAGTGACGACCTGACTTGTAACACCCCTAACCCGAATCCGATCACTGGATTAAGGCTAAGAGGTATTACCGAACTAAACATTTAATTATCTCATTCACATTGTCAATAAACATAAACAGAGATCGAGCTGAAATACATACTGATATTTAAGTTTACGCCATTTTCGTATGGCCAAAATATTTACAATTTCAAAACATCGTTATCATCAGCCTAACCTATACATGCCATATCGAGTCCAAAATATAATCAGACTCAAAAAGATCGATAGTGTGATGAATCACGACGATCCCCGAGTCAGTGGCCAAAATCAACAATCTATAAAACAGAGAAATAAAGAACAGAGTAAGCTTTCAAAGCTTAGTAAGTTTTAAGCATCACAAACAATTAAAGACTTATCAAAAATCGAAACATTCATTTAAACAGACTTATTCTCAATTCAAATCACTTCATGGCCGAATACACATAAACATATACATAGATTTCTTAGCATATATTTTTCTTCTACTTACAGTTCATACGATGCATTTAAATCAAATAATCTCATATATTAACAACATTTGATCGAATAGGTCATTGTTTTACTCGTAGATATAACAATCATTCACACTTAAGAATCATTCTTTAATACTAATAATTCACAAAATCATTGACTGAATGTACATGAGTACATAAAGAAATTTTAACATATAATTCATATACAAATATACCATGACCGATTAAATCATTCTCATATTCGCAAATATAACCATCAATCATATTTATATATATTCTTCTTTGATGCTAATGATTCACTTCGAAATTAATTCACCAATGAGTAAGTAATACGTACCTGAACATCTTAAATGTATAGTACTTACTCGATGATGGTTTACTGCGAACATTCAATATCGTAATCTTACTTAACTTACTGGCATTACGCCTATCAGGTCTTAGGACTTGCAACCAATTACCAAAGACAAGCTCATGGGAAATTTAAACTCGGTATAATACCACTCGAAGCTCATGGGACTTTAGCCCGACTTATTTCCAAAGACGTAGCCTGCGGACCTTAAGTCCAGATATAATTCCAACACATAGCCTGTGGACCCTAAGTCCATATATAATTCCAGCACATAGCCTGCGGACCCTAAGTCCGAATAAACATCACTAAATGTCATGCATACTTATTCGCAAGAAAATTCAATTCACATAACATCTCACAATCATAGTTCATTTATTCCCTTCGAATAATAGCATAACATGGGCACCATTCATATAACTTTTGGCTCAATAACATACATAAGAATATATGTCCATTTTACTTTCCAAGCTTAACTTCTAATGTCTATTCGGCTTTAAGCCTTAACATAAATTATTTGTCACTCAACTATATTCAAATAGAATCAATAGATCGCAGTACATTTATCATACACATATCAAGACATTATCAATTACGTACTAAATGTGACTATTCAAAACTTACCTTGGATATACTTGAACAGTTGCGGAAAGGCTACTCAATTACTTTCACTTTTCCCCTATCCAACTTCGACCCTCTTTGCTCTTGAGCTTAAATTCAAAAATTTTAAACTAGTCATTATTCGGCTATTCAAGCATTACTTCAGAAATATAATATATATATTTGACTTTCACACATATAGATCATAGTAAGTTTATAAGAAAACATTAAGCAACTCAATAACAAATTTTTATCAATGTTTACCACATAATCACAAATTCACAATAAGCTGTCTTCCTGAGCAACAGTCACTAAATTATTTATAGCTGGAGCTACGAAACTCCAAATGAATTGCTGTAAAATTTCCCTGAAAATAGACTCATATATCTTTTATCCATAAAATTTTTAGAATTTTTAGTTTGGCCAAAGAATACCAGATTTTTCTTAAAGTTTCCCCTGTTTCACTATTTGACTAATCTGACCACCCTTTACTACGAATCAAATTTCTAATTGTACAGAATTCAAAATATGTTCTCGTTGATTTCATTTGAAACTAGACTCATTAAGCTTTAATTAAATAATTTATTCAGCTTCTAACTCCACTCCCACAATTTATGGTGATTTTTCCAAATTCACGTTACAGCTGCTGTCCCAAGCAGATTTACTACAATTTACTCTTTCACAACTCTTTGCATTCATATTATTTAAACATGTATATCACCAATCAATTTCATCACATATATATCTATAATTTCACTTAAGCATACTCTCAATACAACACATCGTGCTCAAATCATTATTCAAGTTCAAATTCGGCTAACGCACATATAAACACTAGCAACTAAATATTAACATTGCATTTCACCATAATAGTCAATTGCCATTAAACAATTAAGTCACAATTATTCAATTTTACCAAGCTTCGACTTAATTTATAACTATCTAAATCATTTAAAACATTCAACAACAAATTCTTCTTTAATTAAGCACATATTCGGCAATGACAATGGTAATTTAGCAAACCTTAATTTAACCTATAATTGTTCATAACACATTTAAAGCATCCATTCCATTCCATCATTTTAAAGCACATACATTACTCAATATTATCCAAGTTCACATTCGGCCATAGTACACACAACATGTTAGCCGATTTTCCCACTTAGCATCTAATGCACATATATGCTCATTTGTTTGGCTCAACTTCACCCATCTACCATTATTCATCAAAAGAACATGAAACAACAACCATTTCCTTCATTTCAATTCATGACCGAATGCTCACAACACAACCAAAAACCAAAATATACTTCATGGGTTAAGGTAGAGTCAAGAAAGGAACTCATAAACATCAAGATAGAAGCAAACTACCATGAGCTTACCTTGGATTTTTCTTCCCCAAGTGACCGAACATTCAAGAGCTTCCCTTCCCCTATTTGTTTTCTCAAGTTCGGCTATGAAGAACAAAGATGGACAAGCTTTGTCCTTTTCATCATTTTTGTTATTTTATTTCTCTTTATTTTATGATAATAAAGCCATTAAATCTCATAGTGCTAATTTAAAATGCATATTCCATTTATTCTCATCATGATGGCTGGCCACTACACCTTAAGATGGGAATTTTGACATGCAAATTCACCTATTTCATACTATAAGTTATTTGGCCACTACAAATTAGCCTATAGCATTTTCAAAAATTTTCACATAAGTCCTATTTAATAATTTCACATACAATTGACAAGATCAAAGCATGAAATTTTCACACATGAACTTTCACATATAATAAGCACCAAATATAACATCTAATTATTTTTATGACTCGGTTTTGTGGTCCCGAAACCACTCTCCGACTAGGGTCAAATTAGGGCTGTCACATGACTAGTCTGGTCTAGCCACCGGTTGAACCATCTACCTAATTTCACATACCAAGCCTGATTCAACCAGTTTGTAGATCTTGGTCTCGGTTTTGGGCTTCCAAGCCCAATTTACGATCTCAGTTCCAATTTTCAAGTTCAATTACCCATCGACCCAATTGTTTGACTTAAAAATTAATTTTTAAAAATATCATATTAATTTTAATTAATTTGATTAATTTAATTTTACTTGATCAAAATTAATTTTTCCAAAAATGATTTAGATTTTCCAAATTAATTTTTAAGAAAATTTTTTAATCAAATTCTCTAGTTGAACAATTCTCATCACCACCTAATTTAATTCCATATCGAATAAATCAACTCAATTAAATTATTTCCAAAGACGTAAAATTTTCTTCTGATTCAAATGCAGTCTGATCGAGCTTTTGTTAAGCTAGCAAAGGGATCAATTGGACATATACAATTAGGCTCTAGTAATTGCAATTATGTCCAGAAGCATCGTTCTAATAATTCACAATTACTTAATCATGGATTCAGTCCATAAGAAGTACCATGATTGAAAACTCCTTATTATATACTTTTTACGAAAACAATTCATCCAATTGTTTGTCCAATGACCTCGTCATGTGTGTGTTACCCTCATATGATATCCTTAATTCATTTAAATTAAATCCGTTCATTCAATGAAATCCTATTTTATCTCATTGTCACCATTGTGTCTTCTTAATGATTAATATGATCACTGTCAACAAATGACTGTGATAAATTGCTTGTTCGAGAATAAACAACTCATGGTCACGCTCCATATTTATCAATACACACAATGCCAATGAGAGGATATCATTAACTCTTTAATTGAGCTATGAATTCCACTGTTGCTAGTAAAGTCAATCCATACACAAGTCATGTATCTAACATATTGGCTATGAGTTCGATCATCTTTAGAGCATAAGCCTCTACTTATATCAAAGCGCATGAGTTGCATGCGCATGGTAAGTGACTAACTTAGGATTTAGGTAAATCACACCATGAACGTCACAAGTGAATTAATTCACAAACAAATTCAGAATTAATTCATCTTGGGTCCAATCCAATGTATCATTCTACCAATGAATACATTTATGTCTCTACCCGTGGAGTCAACTGCTCCGATAGTCAAGACTAGCTATCTCCCCAGTTGGAATTGTAGACGACATAATAATCCTTCTTAGTATTTGAATTAAATGCTCACTTCTATTCTTTTACAGGATTACAAACTTATTTAGATTATCTACTGAAATAAGTTGTCTTTCTCGCAGTGTAAATGTTCTTACAATGCCACTCATCTTCAGTTTGAACTTAGATAATCAATGAGCTAATATTTGCTTGTCATAATTTCGCTATGCATGCAAAATATAAAAGATAGAAATACAAAAGACAAAATAGTGAAATGTAAAATTAATTTTATTTATTTATTCATCGTTCAAATAAATAAATAACAGTTGCATGTTTACTACAATATGAGTACATTTCCCAACAAGTTGGTGTCTAATTTAAATCTTAAACAAGTGAAAGCAACAGAGATATATTGTGACAATTAATCTACTGTTGCAATTTCAAATAACATTGTCTTCCATGGCAAGACAAAACAGTTCAAGATAAAATACCACTTTGTTATAGAAGTTGAGCAATCAAATGAAGTGAAACTAGTTCATTGCAGTTTAGATCTTCAACTTGCTAATATTCTCACAAAACCTCTTGGAAGGTTGAGGTTCGAGAGGCTAAGACATGATATTGGAGTTCGCAGCATTATGACCAAGGAGGTTTATTGTGACATGGCCATTCATGCAGTGGTGAACTCAACCTACAAAGCCATGAGCTCACTTGAAGTTGTGAGCTAAAACAAGTCTGTGAGCTCTACACTTGCCAGCTCATTGAAGCTGCGAGCTCATCTAAAGACGTAAGCTCATCAAAGTTGCGAGCTCAACTTAAGTTGCGAGCATGTCAAAGTGTGAGCTGTTAAGATTTTTGGTTAACCCCGAAATGAAGTGCAAGAAGGGTTCACATATGCTGAAACTGATTTTTTTTAATTAGTCTGCTTATTTGAGTTTACTTGTCAAAGCAATCAAAACTAGTATTGATTTGATGTTTTTAGTTACTGCTTTTCCTAATCAATTTTTATGTAAGTTTTAACTTTGCCTTTTCAAGGTGACTTAGTGAGATTTGTTTATTATTTGTAACCACTACACTTATATATTCTAATTCATGTGGAATGCAAAAGATGATGAGAACTTGATAGCAATTCAAAATCTGCTAAATTTTTTTTTTTTATTCTCTCAACTTCTCAAAACACCAACAACTCACACATAAAATGTAGGCTGAAGATAAATACTATTGAAGTGATCAAAACCCAAATGGAAATATTCTTTCATTTGAGCTTTATAATAACATCCTGTTATACGTACATATTCATAAAAATAAATTACAACAGGTCAACATATACGCATCTGCAAGGAGCTTGTCATGCAAAGTTGGGCAAGGGCAAGCACTTGAAAAGCTTGCATAATTTCTACCATAAGGATTGTTATTGACCTGCTTATTGCCAGTAGTAAATCACTATACCCAAAATGCTCTATCAGTCCAACCATCAAATCGCATAAGTAGAACCTCATTCTTTTGTTTCATGGACAACAAGACCTAGAAAAAAATGCTCAAGATCAGGACCTGTAATAAGGAGCTGAAGACAAACAGATGCGACCAGTAACTCACTAAGAACAAGAGGCAGAGGTATACTTCATTACACAACCTTAGGATGCATGAGTAGAAAAATTCCAGATGGCGACTCTTCATTTGACAAATTACCATCAACAGAAATAAGCTCCAAATAAGTGCTTGCTATCCCATCTGCTAAAGTTGCCACCAGATCTTCCAATAAGGAATCACCATAAAATGGAAACAAGATTTGGTCATGACAAACATTTTTCCTAAAAATAGATGAATAAACTTAGAAAACCCGTTCATACACTTAGAAAACCTAACAGAAAAAAAAAAGAGAGAGATTCCTAGTAGTGGTTAAGGGGTTTGAACCAGAAGAAGGGAGTTAGGAAGCCAGCAACAAGAAATAGGAGACTTATACATCTTCAAGCATGATTCAGTAGGAGGCTGCATATAATACGTACATGTATATATCTTGCCATCAATCTCCATGCATTCATTCACCTGCATTGAAGCATCAAAAGTACTAGATCAATGAGAGGAATCCGATCAGAAACTGATGTAACAACAGAGTGCACTAAAGACCACATGCAAATAGGCCTCAAGGAAATTTCCTGAAGTGAAGACTTATTTCAAATTTGAGAAGAAAAGGTTATAAACTTTCCAATTTCTTCATGTTGGAAGACAAAGAACTTTACAACTTCCATAGAAACATTCGCTAGAAACAAAGCAACAAAATGCAAATGTGAAGCCAAAAGCAAAGCTAATAGAAAGTCTCAAATGGTTACTTCGCAATGTCTTAACAACCAACAGGATAACTATGCAATTAATATTACACCCATTTGAAGCTGAAAACTCGTCATTGAAAAAGATGGGAGTTGAACCTACCGGTTTGTGACAAAAGGAGGCTTTCCGATTTGGCAAACGCACTGAAACATAAGATTTTCTTTTACTTCTTAGAAGCATATATGAAATCACGTGGTGAAGGATGAAAACCTCATGACAGTATGTAACCCCAAGTGTTCTTCAAGAGAAATGAGCCATTAACTATATCAGATCAAAATCAAAAGTGAAAAGAGTTGGCAGACCTTTGGGGCGTCCTAAAGTTGGAACTGAATCACCACATTTCTTTTTGCACTTTATGGAATCAAATCACACAAACAAAATGATAAAGTTATCAATTGTCATCTTTTTGTGGTTATAAAAATTTGACAACATTAATTAGAATTTAAATTTGACTCAGTTAGATAAAAGTTACAATGTAAATCTAAGATCCAATATCAAAATAATCAATTAAGATAACCAGAACTTTTAAGTGAACAAAACCTAAAAATTCAAACATTAGATTCAAACTCAAAATAATCTGAAATTCTTACCAGAGATACATACAACTCCGGGATAACATGCCATTTTTTTTTTTTATAATGAATTCACCAGCAAATATTGAAGTTATAAAGACGCACTAAATTCAAGTCAAATCCATAGACACGCTTGCCATTGAAACTATAAAACCTTTATTACATTCATAGCATTCAGCAAATAGCTCTTCCTGCATTCATCATCTGCCATTTACAAGACAAAATCAGTTCTAGGATCAGCGTGCTTGATTCAAAAGGAACAGAAAAAGTAGCAGATGGATGTTGCTTTGGTCTCGAAGCCTGTTCATTATTCAAAGTACCCTTATAGATCTTGAGCTCTTGCAGTAAACTAGAAAATGACACTAGCAAGCAAAACCCATAAATTATTCAAATAAATACTTTCAAAGTTTCTCTAAAAGATTACAATTAACTTATTACAAATGAGGGTAGCACCTCTTAGTTAAGATTAAAACATCAAATCAAGTGTTTGGAGTCAATTCAAATGGGTCGAATGAGCCCCATTTGATCAATTGATTTTTACAGGATGCTCTTTGCGCATTCGTCACGGGCTTTGATTCGCAACCCGTGACATTTATCACTTAATAGAGAATAAATTAATAATTTTTAATTTAATTTAATTTTATCTCATTTAAGATTATATTATTTTTTATTAAACAATCTAATTATATCTGATATTTAATTTTAAATAAAATATCAAACATATTTTATAACTAAATTTAACTCTTAATTTTTTTTGTACTAGAAAATATTAAGTGCTGAAAAAATAAGCGTTAAGTATTGAAATTTTAAATACTGAATTTGAGTTATAAAATTTGTTCAATGTATTACTTACAATTAATTACGGAATATAATTAAATTGTTTGATAAATATAAATTTTTTTCATCAAATATAGATTTTAAATTATATAAAAATTATATTCTACATTTTATTCTTAATTTTTAACTATTTCACTTTATTCTAAACAAAATTTTTATAAGATAATATAATATTAAAATAAATAAAATAAAATTGACTTAATTGAAAATATTCTCCATTAAGAGATAAGTAATTTTTATCTACTTATCATTTTTCATACTTTTTTGTAGAAAAAATTCTATCAAATTGTTTTTATTTTTTATTGTCAAACATAATAAAAAATTAAATCAAACATTATTTTTAATGGATTTAATTTTTTTCAGCAGTTTATCGAACAAAGTAAACAACAGAAAGAAAATTATAAGCAAATTAAAGATAAGAATTCTAACATTTTTATTTAGGTAAACTGCCGGGGGAAAAAAAAAAGAAATTATTTATTTTACATAAAATTATTAAATTTATCTTTTATGTAAATAATTAATAAAAAACTAAATTTAATATTATAAAAATTACAAATATTCTTCTTAAAAGATAAAAACGAATGATAAGATTGTTAAATATTTAAATACAACTATAATAAATATATCTCTAATCATCTAAAATTATTAAATACAACATGTGATGTGTCTAAATGATTTCTTTTTAAATTTTTTTTTGTTAAGTATGACTCTTATTTTCAGTTAAATTTGAGAAGTGATTTTCTACTTAAACTCAGTTTATTTGTTTCAATCAAACTCTAATTAGTTTAGATTATTTTATTATTATTTGACCTATAAATTTTTACGTTATGAGGGTTCTTTGTTTTCAGATTTTCGGGGTTTATTTTTTGTCTCCATCTTTTGTACTCTTCGTTGTTTTGTCATTATAGTAGTTTTTTATCCTTTTTGGAGGGATTTTTTCACGTTAAATTTGTACGCTCAATTGCTCAATTTCTTTTGCTATTTTTTACTTGTTACTTAATCGGGTCAATCCCCAACAAGTGATATCAGAGCTAGTTTAATTTTCATAGATTAGCCTATTTAGAGATGGAAGCAACAAGGCTTGAAATTGAAAAGTTCGATGGTGAGACAAATTTCAATCTGTAGCAAGTTCGGATGATGGCAATTCTAGTTTAATCTATCTTGAAAAAGGTTGTTATCGGGAAAGAGCTTGAGAATCTAAATAAAATAGAATGGGAAGAGCTTGATGAAAAGGCTTTGTCTACAATCCAGTTGTGCCTCACGAATACACTATTGTAGGAGGTATTAATGGAGAAGACCTCATCTGCCTTGTGGAAAAAGGTTGGAAACTCTTTGTGCGACTAAGTCTCTGGCTAACCGTTTAGTGTTAAACAACGCCTCACATGAACAAAGGTGAGCTTCTTAGAGATCACTTCAGTCAATTCATTACTCTTTTAAATGATTTAAAGAATGTTGAGGTTCAGAATGACGATGAAGATAAGATCATGCTATTATTGTGCTATTTACCCCTTTCATACAAGTCTTTCAAGAAGACCCTGATTTATGGCAGAGACAAACTCTCGTTCGAAGATGTGAAAGGTCATTTGTTGAGTAGAGATAAACTCGATAATGAGTTTGGTTTGGATAGCAAAGCAGATAAGTAAGTTTTCGTTTTGGTAGCATCAAAAAAGCAAGACAAAAGGTGTCGCCGTTGTAAGAAGTTCGGTCAAGTCAAAGCAACTTGTTATAAATTACGAAATAAAAGAGTTGCTGAAAGTAATGAGGAAGATGTAGCTGGTGCTAATTTGGCTGATAAAAGTGGTGATGATTTCTTGTTAGTGTCAACGAGCGATAACTCCAAGCTTACATCCGAGTGGATCCTAGATTCGGGATGTGCTTTCTACATGTGTCCTAATAGAGAATGGTTCTCCACATACAGTTCGGTTGAAGGTGGAGTTGTGCACATGGTAAACGATTCATCCAGTAAGGTAATTGGTATTGGTACTGTTAAAATTAGGATGCACGATGGAAAGATTAGGACACTCTTAAATGTCAGGTATGTACCTGATTTACGAAAGAATCTCATCTTCTTGAGTATTTCAGACTCGAAAGGATGCAGAATCAACATCGAGTCAAGCAGTATTAAAGTATCTCGTGGAGCTCTCATTTTGTTAAAAGGTAAAAGGACAAGCAATCTTTATATTCTGAAGGTTCTACAGTGATCGGTGAAATCAGACGTCCCTTGTCCGTTACGGAGTCGAAGTCAACTTATTTGGAACAGAGGCAACTTGGTCATAGGAGGGAAAAAGGTATGACCATTTCGTTGAAGAGAGGTTCTCTTTTGGATGCAGGTTTTGAAAAGCCAAGGCACTGTGCTCGTGAAAATCAGACCCGGGTTAATTTTGATTTGGCAGTGTACAAGTCAAAAGCTAGAAGTCTTCCAGTTTCTAAGTACAGATTTAACTCAGTTAATTCCCTGCATAGTTCAAGATAGGCTCGTGACGGGCTTTGCCAAAGATAATGTTATGGAAATATGAGTCAAGGTGGAGATTTGTTAAGTATGACTCTTATTTTCTGCCAATTTTGAGAAATAATCTTCTAGTTAAACTCAGTTTATTTGTTTCAGTCAAACTCTAATTAGTTTAGATTATTTTATTATTATTTGACCTATGAATTTAGCCTATAAATAGGCTCTTTTATAACATTATAAAAAACACCAATTAGAGATTAAAACTCATAACACATTTAGAGAATTTTGAGTTTACATTTTGAAGGTTCTTTGTTTTCAGGTTTTCGGGATTTAGTTTTTATCTCCATCTTTTGTATTATTCGTTTTTTTGCCATTATAGTAAAATTATCTTTACCCGTGGTTTTTTATCCTCTTTGGATGAGTTTTTCCATGTTAAATTTATGTGTTCAATTTCTCAATTTCTTCTGCTATTTTTTACTTGTTGCTTAATCGGGTCGATCCCCAACATTTGCAAATCTAAAATAAATTGCTAGTAATAAAACCTTTAATAATTTACATGATCCAAATTATTTTACATTTCCTCACTTCCCTCCAAATTGGGTATCTAATGATACATATAATACACTAAAATTGGTAAGTTAATGATGTAGACTACTTCATAAATCGGGGAGTTAGAAGCGGTAAATAAGAAATTACCTACTTGGCGGATAGTAATAGAGCATGGCGACTTTCGAACCCAGCAATAATAAAAATAAATTTTGATACGACTTTTAACGAGTGATCTAAATGGTCAAGCTCAAGTGAGTACTCACAATCCTATGGCATGCCAACTATATCCAATGGTCTCATAAGATCACAAGCCCAAAATACTCACACAATCATCATATATTACTTACTAATTGTCCACACACATTCATTGTCTAATCACATCATTAGCATATTATACACACTGTCACATGGCATGAATGTCATACCCTCATGTTTACTGTCACAACAATCATCACAAAATATTCATATTACATCGCACCCTAGTTCTCTTTATCACAATTCACAAGCACATTTTTCACATATTTAGCATAGATAAGAGGAACTTACACTCGGAATTTAGAGAAGGGGTTTAGGCTACCTCCAAATTCCCAAATAGCATAATGAATTGCTTATGTACAGCTATTCCAAAACACTCACCGAAAATTAACTCCCTTTGAAATTCGAAAGCTTAAGCAAGCTTTTCTTTGCATTTGTCTCTACTCGTTGAAGATCTTATTAAATCCGACACTTCAACAAGAAAAACCACAAAAATATTCAATCAACAATCAGTCAATAACTCACCTTAAACAGCCACAAACATAAGCCTTGAGCTACATTCTCTCTTAACCAAAACCTTTAGCATGACAAACTTAAAATTCAAATAACTCGGTCTACACTTAATCTTTTCGCACGAAATGAGTTTCATTCATCTACATATTCATCTATGACTAATTCTCAACCTTTAAACTATAGAAAACTACACCTTTCAAGGTATCATAATTTTTCAACAAGTTTTGGCCATTCTAACAAAAATTCATTAAAACACGATAAACTCTTAACAAAACTTCAAGGTAACTTTAGAAACCTTTTAATTATGTTAAAACAAGTTGAAAAATACTTTAAAACCAAGTTTTAATCCATAAACCTGAAATTCATCATTAACAACCAAATTTTCAACTTTTGTCTAAAACATGTGTTTTAATGGCTAGAAAATTGATTTAAAATTCTAAATGACATTTAAAACTAATAGGAAGATGATTGGTTACCTTGAATGTAAGAAAAATGAACTTTGGTTACCAATTTGGCAATCCATTGGGTTTAATCCTTGGAATACTCAGAGTGTTACATTGTAACACTTATAAATATTACAACTAACTTGTCACACTTGTAATAAAAGCCACTTTTAATTCCTTAAATTTTATTTTGATTCACTGCCTCGACGTAAGCACGCTGAGGTACAGTTAAATAGTAATGCTAGCCTTGTAGAAATAGAGAGGAAAGATAATTTGAAATTAGAGCAAAGATGTAATTGAAGGTCATTGAAACTAATATACAAGTTTTCGATGTTATCAACACTTCTTATGTATAATACGTTGGTACTAATGGACGATAAGGACATGTCGACCATGATTTGGAAATATATTTGGTCTGGACTTATGAATGACACCAAGCTTTATGCTGAATTGATTAGAAGGGATCAATGAGTAGCTGTGGGTAATATGCCATCATCATTTTCTGGTCATCATGTTTATAATTCAACCCCATTAACCAACATTTCCAAGGTGAAGCCTCATATATAAACCTACTAGGACAATCAATTAGTGAGAGGTCTTTTGCAAGAAAGTTTGACTTTGGTCTCAATGTCCTTTCCAGGTTAAACCACCTTCAGTTTGGAAAAATGACATTCCAAACACCCGGTAGTCACCGACAAGTGGCAATGTCCAGCTTGCAATTGGGAATACAAATGGCCAAAATAGCTCACAGGGCCACGTTGAGGCCAAACAAGACTTTTACTACCATTTAGAAAAAATAATTTCTCATTTTTCATAAACCATTCCTTGTACACCGTTGAGGGATTATAATTGCCTTGACAAGGAAAACCATACTGCACTGTTTGATTTTGGTTATTCCATATCTAAATCCAGTGGCTATGGAATGTAGGCCAATGAGTTTCTTGCCTATTCATCTTTTTTTTATTGCATGCTGGTCATTAATATTCATTGGAGGCGTTGGAATAAGTTAATGGAAATCGAATTGTCGCATCACCCTGTCGGTAATCTACCACTCAAAGGTCGCAAAATATATTAATAATGCACAGACATACAGAAATTCAAACGTATTATATATTTAGCTTAGTATGAAAACCTTCACATTTTGCACGATGTACGACGCCCATTCAAACTACATTAAACATTGAAATAATTAGTAACCGGAATCCATTATAAGAGACAATATTATTAGGTTTTTTCAATATAATATTCCAAAACACATTGAATGCTATAGTTACCTCCCCTTTAGCAGGTGGCTTAATTTCCTACTTGCATGCTATCAATACTATTCCATGGACGCTTTTGACCTTCAGAGTAATGCGCTCATTGTTGAATATAATAGAATTTTTATTTTATTATTCATAAAAATATTTATATTTCACTACTGAAATAATTCATAAATCTATACATTGTCATCAATGGGAAGTGAACAGTTAGGAGACTAACGAGAGTTAAGAACGACATTCTCAAATATGCTCATGATCAAAGCAAGTACAAGCATTCACCCGTACCTTGGTACTTGCTACTTGATGCCAAGCACATCTTTCGATAAAGTGTTGTAAGTATAGCCGCCCCCAACGATAAATTCTTGCACTGCTCAAATCTCAGAGGCATTAAAGGTAGTACCAACTAGCTTGGTTGTCAAACTTATTTGGCATCAAAATCTTCCCAATAAGACACGTAATTATAGGCCGAGCTACAATTTGAACCTCCACTTTTGTTGTAGTCTCGGGTAACAACGTCGGGAAGGAGTCCAACCAAGTGTGGAAAATGAAATTCCCTTTCCATTTACCCTATAGGGGATAACTCTCGAGCAGTTCCAGGAAAATTATCATCATATTCGATCTTGATTCTTTAGTTACATGTAATCTATCAACTGGAAGATCTAGTTGTAATGCAACATCTTCTAAGGTAATCGTTCACTCACAGCACGACAAGAGAAACATATGGGTCTCTAGCCTCCACCAATGCAGTTATCAAATCTAGTAATATTTGGAAGCCCTGAATCAACATTGTGTACTCGAAACCAAATTCGTCTAAGCATGCCTGAATCCTCTAGTCAATAACAACGAAATGGCTATAATACAACCTACTGCGAAGTGATCAATCCACTTTTTACACAGTTTATATCACACACGGGTCAGTGTACACATCATAAAGTTTTGTTAAAGGGAAGTTCATAATATTTACCATTTCCTAAACTTGCAAAAACAACAAACAAATATAAAATATTTCCACAATTTCAAACAAATATAAAATTTACTTACAAAAATATTACTAATGTCTATTTCATTATAATATTACAAATATATTACTAATAAAATTAAAAAAAATTACAATTAACTAAACAAACTATTTACAAGTAAAATATTAAATCTCACTAATAAAAATATTATCAATATCTAATTCATTATAATAATTACAAATATATTCAACATATTTTACAAAATTACTTAATTTCTAAAAAAAAAAAAACCCTAAACCTTTGAGCTAACAAACAAACTAGATTTCTAACATTCATTCATTTTTTATACACTAATTCAATCAATTACATATTTAATATAACATAATAAATTATAATTATAATTTACATATTATATAACAAATTTAAAGTTCATATATTCTTACAATTCTATTTTATAATAACCCTAAACTTTACAAAAATAATATTATTAAATATAATAATATATTGCTTATAATAATAAAACAACCTAATTAATTTAAATTAAATTGATGGAGCTTACCTAAATTTGAAAATTTTTCTTCAATGAAATCAATAAATAAAGTCTTTTTTATGTAATTTTTTGAAATTTTGAAAATTTTTAGGGTTTCTTTTGTTATTTTTAAAAGGGTGGAATGGGGAGAAATTTTATGTTTTGGGCAAATGGTTGTTGCTGTTTGTTTTTTTTTTTTAATGGTTTAGGGTTGATTCCTTTAGTGGTTTTGGGATGGTTGTATTAATTAGGATTAGGCGGGAGTTTATTTGGTTTAATGTTGATTAGTCAAGGTTTATTGGGGTTAGTGGTCGAATAGTTGGGGGTTATTGGATAAGTGGCCGATTTATTAAATCGACTTAGGCCTACTCAAGGTTTGTTCAGTTGCCATGGCCAAGACAAGTGCATGTAGCTTTAGTAACCTAGCAGAACCCTATTTCCAAAGCCCAAATCGACTCCAACTTTTCCAGTTTGGGCATTGTTAAAACTGAATTTGTTTATTGTTTAAAACATATCATTTGAATAAATAAAAATCATCTCATACCATTTTAGTAAAAATATATTATTTTGTTAATTCTCCCTAATATCATATATATATATATATATATATATATTCTATAGCAAGGTATACTTTCAAATTTGGATAACTTAAGTTTTTGGATAGTTTTGACACCGATAAGTGGCACCATTGGTTGCTTGACACCTCAACTTTTTTCAACATTATGATTAGTGGGCCTCATTAGTATTTAACATTTTTAGTTACTTTAATTTTAATGTTTTAAATAAATACTATTTCTCATATATGATAATTCATGGAGTTACACTTATTATGGTTAATTTTGAAATCATATAATCATATTTGCATTTAAAATTTAAGTAATTTTGTCACTTGTATTACCATTCAATCAATGCAATGTACTTGGTTTACTAAAAATATGAGATTTTTATCCCTAATTTTAATTTTCCAGTTCTCCAATGAATTAATTATTGATGTTGGATGCTATAGAAAAATTTAAAAGAAGAAAACATTGAATTATAAGAATAGTTAGCAACATCAAATTTTGCCATCAAATTTAGGTTTTCAAAGAAAGAGCAAATAATTTTTTCAAAGAGCAAATAATTTTTTCTTTATAATATTATGTTCTTACTATTAGCTGTCATTAATTGAATTATGATCATTTTTTACTTACAAAAATTTCTATGTTTAGAATAAAATAATTTTAATTTATTAAATAATAAATTTTAAAATATAATAGCGTATATTAAGACATGTTACATAAATTAATAAAGAAATTTGATTTACCAATATTTTCTATTACAATTACGAATATCATTATAAATAAAAAAAATTTATTCCTTTATTTAATACCTTAAGTATCATAACCATATATTTAACTTAAATATCCAATCAATTTTGTATATAAATAAGTTTTTTCTCCTATGAATATAATTAAGGATTGTCGCTTGCCCATTGAGAAAGGAGGATTGGGTATTCGAAGTCTTGAAGACCAAAACAAGATTTTCCTTCTTAAATTGGGATATAATATTATTGCTAATGCGAATGCTCTTTGGGTTCGGATTCTGCAAAATAAATATAATGTACATGGGGCTTTTCTAATGACTATTCCTCGTAGTAATTTTTCATATATCTAGCAATCCCTCATGAATATTTGGCTTGAAGTTAGCAATAGCGTCATGTGGTCTATTGGTGATGGACGAATAATTAATTTTTGAAATGATTATTGGGTGAAGGATGTTGGTCCCCTTCAAACATATCACATAGTCAGAGGGTACAGTAACGAAACACTCTGAGTTTGTTATTTGGTCGTAGGTGATGGAAATTGGAATTTGTGGTGATCCCATCCTTGATTGTATTGCAACGATGTTACCAACTTTACCAGTTGCAGGCTCTGATTGAATTATATGGCAATGGTCATTTGCTGGTCAGTTCTCATCTTCTGAAACCTACAAGCTTTTCTTTGTAAGAAGAAATATGCCTTTGCATAGTGATGGTTCGATAGTTTGGAAAATTAATGCACCTTAGCGAGTAAGACTTTTCTTGTGGCTACTTCAAATGAATTAGCTACTTACTAACAAGGAGAGAGTGAGATGTGGTATGGCCGATTATGCTCATTATCTGCAGTGTGGGTAGACTACCGAAACAACAATTCATGTTGTGAGAGATTGTTAGTTTGCAGTTATTGTTTGGAAAGCTGTTGTACCAACGAATGCTTAGACTCTTTTCTTTAGTTATCTGTTTGAACTTTGGCTGGAATGGAATATCACAAATAGGGGATGTGTCACTATAACAGATTGAGAGTGGCCAACATTTTTCTCTATTTTATGTTGGTTGCTTTGGAAGGGTCGAAATGATTTTAATTCTCAGCAGACAAGTAGCAGCAGTACTAATCTGATTTCGACATGTAGGGCTTGGACACGAAGCCTCAGTAATTATAAATGTAAGGATTGGCTTATGTACAATATTTTCCTTCGCAATAAATGGTATCCTCCTGAAGATGGATAAGTAAAGCTTAATAAAGACGACGTACTCTTGCCACAACAACATACTACTGCTATTGGTGGTGCGTTTCGTGATCCGAAAGCAGGTGGGCTATTTGGTTTTGCCATGAGAGTTGGTGTAATGCCCCAAATTTTATGTTTTTATTTTTGGCAATTAATTGACATAAATGTGTATCTGCTTCAGTGGTTAAGTGTTCTGGGTGTGCGTGAGAGGTCCCAAGTTCAAGCCTTGCATTTGGCAAATTTTAGTATTGTTCTAACTTAACCCCTATTTCTAGCTAGTAGGCTTTTAAGTAATTGTTTGTAAGTTTACATCAGAATGGGTTTGCTGGTCTGGTGGATAAGTGGAGTGCTGGGGGAATAAAGGTCTCGTGTTCGAATCCTTGTGCGAGCAAGGGAATTCTTTTTGCATAAGGCATGTGGCGAGTGGATGAGTTTGATTGAAATTGGAATTTTGAAGTGGTTGTGATGGAGGGGATAGTGGGAGAAAATCAAGGGAATTTCGGTCACATCTTGGTTTTCTCTCTTTTTGAATTTTTCTCTCAATTTTTTTTGATGACTGTTCTACTCTCCCCTTTCTGCCGAAATTTTGCCTTCCTTTTTCCCTTTCGTTTTGGATTTCTATTTCAATTGTCTCCTTTTAGTGCACCCTCTGTTTAGTTGTTCGGTAAGTGGAGGTAAAGGTTTTGTTTGTAATTTTGTCTTCCAATTGTCTTTTGGAGACTCATTATCTGTCTTGGCAACAACAAATCAAAAAGATAGGGCCTCTCCTCATTTAGAATTGTGACAGAATCGTTCAGGGTTGTTGGGTAAGTGTTAAACATTTGATTTGAAATATTTTCGGTTTCGTGATTTTACTAATCGAGAATTATGACTGATCTTGGGAGGTTTGTGGTTTCGATTTTAGGTGTTGAGTTGCTTGGGAGTGATTCTTCATCGAAACAGTATCAGGTGTGTACTCGATTGCATAGAAAACGAGGTTTCAGTAAAAGCTAAAAACCCCACTGTCGATGCCACACGGGCGTGTGGTCGCCTGTGTGGTATTGAATTGATTGCTAGGGTTGCACGGGTCACCCAAGTCGACTTTGAACCTACTGTAGGGTCGGTAAGCATTACTTAGACCCCTAATTGTGTAAACTGACTGATTGATGGATGGATATATATATTGAGTATGATGATAGTATGCATGTATACATTTACTAATTATATGTATCGTTATCATGAGATAGCATGTCATGTATTGTATATTACATTGCATGGGGTTGGGTTGATTTTATTTAGAGGAAGTGTACTAAAAGGCTCTTAAGCCTAATATACTGGCAGCTCAGCTGCAAACTACTGTTTTGTGTCGCATTCGATTCTACCTGGAGTGTAGGGATGAGTGGGTTGATTTAATCCCCACATGAAATGTAGGGTTGGACAGAGATGGTGTGTAGAGGCCGGTTGGGTAGGACTTGGTTACTGAATGTTGTATATCTGTTACTGATACTGTGATGGGCTAAGACCCTTGTGCATACTGATACTGATATTGAGTTGGGCTAAGGCCCAACCGTTATTGATACTGAAAGGGGCTTAGGCCCAAGACTATTTTGACTGTGCACTGTGTTTACTGTTGTTGTTTTCTGTGGGATTACACACTGAGTTTACTTAACCTCACCCCTCTCTGTTTAATGTGCACAGGTAATCCCCAAACCTAGCCAGATCGGTGCGGTGGAGGACTCGGTGGCGACCACAATTTTTGGACTTTTATGATTTATGGTTTTAGTTACTGTGGTTTATTTGGATGTAATTTGGGGACTTTTTGGGACTTTTACTCAAATTTGGTTTTTATTTATTTTTATGGATTTATAACTGGTAGACGTAGGAAAACCCGAATTTCGTAAAGGCAAAGTTTTCTCTAAACACACGATTTACTCAAAATGGTTTTAAAAGCTTCTGCAGTGAATGATGTTTAAAACAATCGATTAAACGAGTAAGGATTTTGAAATTAATAAGAGATAAGAAAAGTAATTAAATGGAAATGGAGTTATCGTAGAAACTTAGTTTTCAAACACCCTATCATGTAACATTGCCAGATTCGACCATAACGTCTGGGCGGGTTTGGGGTGTTACATTTAGTGTATGTGACATTTTCCAAATTGAAGCACGAGCGATATATGAAGGATTCTCTCTAGCTTAGAAAAATGTTTTCGCAAGGTGGTGACCGAAAGTGACAATACTTTGTTGATTGATTTAATTGGAAGTGGTTCTGTGGCTAATAGCAACCTTTTGGAGCTGCGATTGATACATGATTTATATAAGCAAGATTGGCAACTCAAGTTTCAACATGTCCTTTGAGACCATAATAAACTGACAGATTGTATGGCCAAAGCTGCTTCTAGTGATCTTAATAGGTTGTTGATGTTTGAAGATAATGCCCACCGAGCATTAGAAGTTATAGGCCTGCATCAGGCTAACTGTAATTAGTTCTTTGAACTTATCTATCTTTTTTTACCAAAAAACCAACCTTACAACCCCTCAAGAAAAAATAGAGTAGGTAATATCCTTTGCAAGTCATAACCCGAAGCAAAACATTTGTAACCCTTTTATAATTTACATTTCATTCAATTTATTACCAAACTATCAAGAATAATGTATTTTTCGTTCCAATAAAGTGTTTTATATTTATTTAAATTTATGCAAAATATAATTTTGATTAAAATTTTCATTTGACAATCTTAAAATTGGTAGCAACTATTAATATTTTGAATTTTTTTTCACGCACCTAAAATTTCAAGTTTTCTAGCTAAACTTTTACAATCAAACTTAGCTTATCTTCTACAATCAAATATGAATTGATCATTAATCATATTTTGTTTTAACTATTTAATGCAAGTTTTTTAAATATACATTTACTATATAATTGGATTTTTTTTATGTACAAATTCCAGACTTCATAATTATTCTTCCTCAAGGTTCTCAACACTAATTAAAAGGTAGCTTTATTGATTTTAATAATTTTTAATTTATAAATTATCAATATAAAATTAATTATTATTTTATAGCATAAAAATTTGAAAGTGACTCATGCAAATTATAGCATCCCATTATTCTTATTCAAATATTTTCGACATCTCAACTCTCATTTTGAATTTAAATGATCAAAGGCCTCCACGGAGGATAGAGAAAAGTTTAATATGAAACCAAACTTGTCTAATGATAGGGGCGATAAATGGAGGTTATCAGCATTGAAACTTTGTTTGTGTTTTTGAAAGAGTTTAGTTGGTTTTTGAGTAAAAAATATTAATCAAAGGCAACTCCATCAATGAATTAATAATGTCAACTTCTATAGAATATAATAGTAGTAAGAAATATATATAGAGAGAGAGTGCTGGGGTTTTGAAAAAGCAAATATATATGTAACTTTTTATTTTAATTATTTCTTATGTTTAAAAGATTTGGTAGGAATATTTCGATCATTTAAAGTAGTCAAAGATTTTTTTTATGTTTTCAAAATAAGTTAAATATTAATATTTAATATTATGTTGATTAGATATCAAAATAATTTAAATACATTACATATTAGCTACGAGTAACTCAAGAATATTAATATTGTTTATGTTTATTATCATATATATATATATATATATATATATATATATTATTTTATATGATTTGATGTATATATAATTTAACATTCATGGAAGTGAATAATTTTGCATTATATGTTTTTTAAACTAATGAAATATTTAAAATTATAATATTATTAAAATATTTGTTAAATTTTATAATCAACATTAAATATAAATATTTTAATTTACATTTTATAACAATCATCTTTTATTTTTTTCAACTATTTTTTTAATCAATTGTTATTTAAACAATTTTAAATAGTTAAATAATATATTAACTTAGGAAATAAAAAAGATAAATCATTTATAAAAGAGTCAGACAATCGAATTTGTCTAAATCACTCCTATTTGACCAACCTATTTTTTCAAAAATCCTAAATAATTTTTTTAAAAGAATTACTTTTATCCATCCTCTTCTCTCCAAACCTTAAAAGAACTAGTAAACCTTAAAAGAAGTAGTAAAAGGGCGCTGTTTCCACTTCCCAACAAAGTTTTTATCTTCAACATAAAAAAGAAAAAAGAAAAAAAAAATAACAATGGTAAAAAGTAGCAAAAGTAAGAAAACCCCAATTCTCTCAGTTTTTTGTTTCCTTTTTAAAGGAAGTATTTGTTTTACAGTTATGGTTATATGATTTTTCAGAGAGCAAGAGCAAGAGAATTTCACTTAAGCAAAAGTACAAAGTTATAAGAAAAGTAAAAGAGCATCTCAAGAAGACCACTGTTTATTAAACCGACTTTTTAAATTGAAGAAGACCACTGTTTATTAAGCCGACTTTTTAAATTGAGTTAGACCTTCCTGAGGCCAGCTCACCTGCTATGGTCAAGACATGTCCATACAGTTTTAATAACCTAACAGAATATTGTTTTCAAAGCCCAAATTGGCAACAACTTTTTCGATTTGGGCATTGGTAAAATTGAATTTATTTACTGTTTAAAACATATCATTTTGGTAAATAAAAATCATCCCATATTATTTTAGTAAAAATATATTATTTTGGTCTTCCCAATAATATATATATATATATATATTCTATAGCAAGGTATACTTGCAAATTGGGAAATTTTGAGTTTTTGGATAGTTTTGATACTGATAAGTGGCATCATTGGTTGCTTGACATCTCAACATTTTTCAATATTATGAATAGTGGACCTCATTAGTATTTAACATTTTTAATTACTTTAATTTTAATGTTTTAAATAAATACTACTTTTCATAGATGATAATTCATGAAGTTACACCTATCATGGTTAATTTTGAAATCAAATAATTATATTTAAATTTAAAATTTTAAGTAATTTTATGACTTGTATCACCATTCAGTCACTTGATTTACTAAAAATATGATATTTTTAGCCATAATTTTAATTTGTCAATTCTCCAATAAATTAATTATTGATGTTGGATGCTATAGAAGAATTTAAAAGAAGAAAACATTGAATTATAAGAATAGTTAGCAACATCAAATTTTGCCATCAAATTTGGGTTTTCAAAGAAAGAGCAAACAATTTTTTCTTTATAATATTATGGTGTTATTATTAGATGTCATTCATTGAATTACGATCATTTTTTACTTACCAAAATTTCTATGTTTAGAATAAAACAATTTTAATTTATTAAATAATAAATTTCAAAATACAATAGAGTATATTAAGACATGTTACATAAATTAATAAATAAATTTGATTTACCAATATTTTCTATTACAATTATGAATATCATTATAAATAAAGAAAAAATTATTCCTTTATTTCATACCTTAAGTATCATAACCATATATTTAACTTAAATATACAATCAATTTTGTTTATAAATAAGTTTTTTCTCCTATGAATAAAATTAAGGATTGTCGCTTGCCCATTGAGAAAGGAGGATTGGATATTCGAAGTCTTGAAGACCAAAACAAGATTTTTCTTCTTAAATTGGGATATAATATTATTGCTAATGCGAATGCTCTTTGGGTTCGGATTCTGCGAAATAAATAAAATGTACATGGGGCTTTTCCAGTGACTATTCCTCGTAGCAATTTTTCATATATCTGGCAATCCCTCATGAATATTTGGCTTGAAGTCAGCAATAGTGTCATGTGGTCTATTGGTGATAGACGAATAATTAATTTTTGAAATGATTATTGGGTGAAGGATGTTAGTCCCCTTCAAACATATCACATAGGCAGAGGGTAGATTGACGAAACACTCCAAGTTTGCGATTTGGTTGCAGGTGATGGAAATTGAAATTGGCAGTGATTAGAATTGCTCCTTCCTTAACCCGTCCTTGATTGTATTGCAACAATGTTATCACCTTCACCAGTTGTAGGCTCTAATTGGATTATATGGCAATGGTCATCTGTTGGTTGGTTCTCATCTTCTGAAACCTACAAGTATTTTGTTGTAAGAAGATATATGCCTTTGCATAGTGATGGTTCAATCATTTGGAAATTAATGCACCTCAGCGAGTAAGAATTTTCTTGACGCTACTTCAAAGAAATTAACTAGTTACTAACGGGGAGAGAGTGAGACATGGTATGGTCAATGATGCTTATTGTATGCAGTGTGGGGAGACTATCGAAACAAAAATTCATGTTGTGAGGGATTGTAATTGTTTGGAAGGCTGTTGTAGCAAGGAATGCTTGGACCCTTTTCTTTAGTTATTTGTTCGAACTTTGGCTGGGATTGAATAACGCAAATAAGGGATGTGTCACTATAATGGATAGAGAATGGCCAACATTTTTCTCTATTTTATGTTAGTTTCTTTGGAAGGGACAAAATGATTTTATTTTTTAGCAGACAAGTAGCAGTAGTACTAATCTGATTTCAACATGCAAGGGTTGGACACGATGCCTCAGTAATTACAAATGCAGGGATTGGCTTATGTACAATACTTTCCTTTGTGATAAATGGTATTCACCTAAAGATGGATGGGCAAAGCTTAATACGGATGGTGCACTCTCTCCACAACAACAAACTGCTGCTATTGGTGGTGCATTGTGTAATTCCAAACCAAGTTGGCTATTTGGTTTTGCCATGAGAGTTGGTGTATGTGACATTTCCAAAATTGAAGCACGAGTGATATATGAAGGATTCTCTCTAGCTTAGAAAAAATGTTTTCACAAGATGGTGACCAAAAGTGACAATGCTTTGTTGATTGATTTAATTGGAAGTGATTATGTGGCTAATAGCAACCTTTCAGAGCTGCGATTAATACATGATTTATATAAGCAAGATTGGCAACTCAAGTTTTGACATGTCCCGCGAGATCATATTAGACTGCCAGATTGTATGGCCAAAACTGCTTTTACTGATCTTAATAGGTTGTCGATGTTTGAATATCTACCTGTTTATGCTCAATCTGAGTTTGAAGATGATGCCTACCGAGCATTAGAAGTTATAGTCCTTTATCAAGCTAACTGTACTTAGTTCTTTGAACTTATCTATCTTTATTTACCAAAAAAAAAAAGTAGTTGATATCCCTTGCAAGTTATAACCCAAAGAAAAACACTCCGCAACCTTTTTAGAATTAACATTTCATTCAATTTATTACTAGACTATCAAGAATAATGTATTTTTCGTTTCAATAAAGTGTTTTATATTTATTTAAATTTACGCAAAATACAATTTTTGATCAAAATTTTTTATTTCACAATCTTAAATTTTTAGCAAGTACTAATATTTTGAATTTTTTTTTCACGCACCTAAAATTGCAAGGTTTCTAGCTAAACTTTTATAATCAAATTTAGCTTATCTTCTTCAAGATTATTCTTCATCAAATATGAATTGATCATTAATCATATTTTATTTTTGTTGGACTAAACACGTTAGTGAACAAATATAAATATAAATAAATTATATAAACAAATAAAACAACTTAATATAAACAAATGTTTATATTTATGTAAAAAAAAATCTCTGATTTAAACAATTAAATAAACAAGATATTTGGAAAACTAAAAATCGAATAAAAGGAATTGAGTTTGATTAGATGTTGAGGCATGTTTTCACAGTTTCCTTAAGACAGTAGTACCTTTGCAGTGATCAACGAACAAACATTGCCTTCCTCTATCATGAAAACATGAAAATAAGAAGAGAAAAAGAGAAGAATTTCCAGGCGCAAAATAAAATTCTACAGAATTTCGATGTGTGTGTATGCGAATTCTTTAAGCTTTTATAGGCATTTAATATGGAGGAATTTTAAAATTTTTTTGTATAATATCTGCTGAGAAATAATAAAATACGTATCGGGTTAAAATATCCGTAGGCCTTTTTTAGGCCAGATCGGTTTGAATATTTCGCGTCGCCTATGTCGTATAAATGCACCCTCAACCCCAACAGGTTAGGACCTACACCCCCTTGCGTGTGATACAAAGTTTCAAGCTTAGTCATTCAATCATCTTTTTAAATGGGTTCTCATATATATACATATCTCACACTTGGTATTTAATATTTATGGAAATTAATACTTTTGCATTATATTTTTTTAAATTAATAAATATTTAAAATTATAATATTTTAGAGCTTATAATCAACATTAAAAATAAATATTTTAATTTACATTTTATAACAATTATCTTTTTTTTTCAACTAAATTATATAATTTTTTAAATCAATTGTTATTTAAACAATTTTAAGTAGTTAAATAATATTATTTAACTTAGAAAAGAAAAAGATAAACAATTGAATTTGTTTAAATCATTCCTACTTTGACCCGTTTTTTAAAAACCCTAAATAAACATTTTAAAGGAATTCATTCTCTTTATTCTCCTCTCCCCAAACCCTAAAAGAAACAGCAAAGGGGCGTTGCTTGCAGTTCCCAACAATGGTGAAAAGGAGCAAAAGTAAACAAAGCTCCATTCTCTCAGATTTCTGTTTCTCATTTATTTTTATTAAAGGAAGTATTTGTTTTATGGTTATGTTTATATGATTTTGCAGAGAGCAAGAGCAAGAGGGTTTCACTTAAGCAAAAGTACAAGGTTATAAGAAAAGTAAAGGAGCATCACAAGAAGAAAGCTAAGGAAGCGAAGAAGTTGGGATTGAACCGTAAGAGAAAGGTTGAGAAAGACCCTGGCATCCCCAATGATTGGCCTTTCAAGGAACAAGAGCTCAAGGCTCTCGAGGCTCGTCGAGCTCGGGCACTCGAGGAATTGGAGCAAAAGAAAGCTGCCCGAAAGGAGAGGGTATTGTTTCAATATCCTTTTCACTGAAAACAAATTCGTTCTTTATACACTTTTACTTTTTTTTTTTGTGGGGGAGGGGGGAGTGGCGGCGGCAGGTATTTTTTTAAATTGGAATATTTCATGGATAGTGTTATATTGAAGGAATGAGTTTGATGCCGAGGGGGAGGTTTAATTTTGAGTTTTAACACGCTCTCTAGTTTGTAGTTGATTAAGCCCGTTAAGATCATGTCTATATGATAACCTTTGACTTTTCCATTTTTGTTTTCAGTAACTTACGTTGCTTTTCACCGTCAGTGTTGAATTTTTTTTTTTTTTTTTTTTTTTTTTTTTTGGTTTAAGTGTTGTTATGATTCTAAATTTTATTTGAAGTTTCAATTGTTTACTTTTGAACTTTTATGATTTCCAGGCAAAAAAGAGGAAGATGGGTTTACTAGCGGATGATGACAAGGAACGTATTGAAGAGGGAAAGGGAATTAATGATTCTATCAGAACTACTAAAGCCCGGGGTAAGTTGATATTAAGGTAGAGATTGATTTGCTCTTGGTGGATGGTTCAGATATTTTGACGTTGTCTTCTTATTTGCAGATAACTCAGATAGAGCTTTCTACAAGGAGTTGGTTAAAGTCATTGAAGCATCAGATGTCATTTTGGAAGTCCTAGACGCAAGAGATCCCCTTGGTACTCGTTGTATTGATATGGAAAAGATGGTGATGAAATCTGGTCCTGATAAGCACCTGGTGTTGCTTTTAAATAAAATTGGTAAATTCTATATTTCACTTTCCCTATCTAGTCAATGCTTTCCCTTGTGAGATTAATATGTCAACCTTAAAAAATTCTGGGCATCCTCACTCTGTCTCAGAGATAGAAGGGTAAATTTCCACACAGGGACCATTTTTTTTCTTAACCTTCAGATATATAGCTGGATTTGGAATATGTTAAGTTTAAGGAATTTCTAGGCATCCTACCACAGTTGAAATTTCACACAAGGATCATTCCACTTAACATCTGGATGTATTGTTGGATTTTGCAATGTCACTGTATCTGTATGTTCTAGCAAATATTAGGGCGTTGCTTCTATTACTTTTTCCCCTTACGTTTTTCTTTTAATTTTTCCTTGACTCTTTACAATGAAACCTTGCATTTCAGATCTTGTTCCTCGAGAAGCTGTTGAAAAGTGGCTCAAATATCTTAGGGAAGAGTTACCAGCTGTTGCCTTTAAGTGCAGCACTCAAGAACAGAGATCAAACTTGGGGTGGAAATCTTCTTCAAAGGCAGCAAAGCCTAGCAATCTTCTGCAAACTAGTGATTGTCTTGGAGCAGAAACTCTCATTAAATTGCTGAAAAATTACTCAAGAAGTCATGAGGTACATTCAATTGTTGTTTTGAGGCTGCAATATAATTTTCTCGCATTGTTGATTCTTAGCAGTAATTCCATCCTCTATGTTAGATGCTCTTCTGGTTATCTGCCTGTTCAAATTCATGACTTTGAATCCCTTGTTGTAAAACAAATATCGATGTCGTTGTGTAACTTATTTTTGCAGATAAAGAAGTCCATAACTGTGGGTGTTATTGGCCTGCCTAATGTTGGAAAGAGTAGCCTAATTAACAGCCTGAAAAGATGCCACGTTGTCAATGTTGGTGCTACTCCAGGGTTGACAAGATCAATGCAAGAGGTTCAATTGGACAAGAATGTAAAATTATTGGATTGTCCTGGTGTTGTTATGCTTCAATCTGAAGGGAACGATGCATCAATAGCTCTTCGAAACTGCAAAAGAATTGAGAAGCTGGATGATCCAGTTGGCCCAGGTATTTCAACCAGTGAAATTTGTGTTTCATATAGCTGACTGCAACTATATGCATTAAGGCATAATTAGTTGATATGAGCTTAGTTGGAAATTGGATAATTTTGGTGTGAATTATTGAAAGAACTACAAGCTAGACTTTCTGCAATGTATATCTTAATAGGAAAGGTTTTGAAATTACTATATCTTTTCTAATGCCATTCATTTCATAGAAGATGAATAAAATTGATTATGATGTGGGTGTGCTAACTTTGTCAGAAATATACAAGAGGGAATATAGGAGAAATAAATATGAGACTTAGGTCCCAAGTTAAGATGAGAATGTAAACGAGTTGTGGAATTACACTGACATCAAATCCTTCTACAAAATTAAGATTGATTAGTGAAATATGCTGCGGCATGATAATGGAAATTGAAGTGCATTGCTTGTCTGGGCAGGAATCTGTGAATAGGAGATCATTTAAGTCTCCCACTATTGGTAATATCTTGACAGAAATGAATTAGCAATACTAATTTGTAATTCTCCTATGTCAACAATGCAGTGAAAGATATTCTCAAGCTTTGTCCTGAAAGACTCTTGGTAACAATATACAAGATCCCTGGCTTTCAATCGGTTGATGAATTCCTTCAGAATGTTGCCACTGTAAGGGGTAAGCTTAAAAAAGGTGGTATCGTGGATGTTGAAGCTGCTGCAAGGATCATTTTGCATGACTGGAATGAAGGTCTGTGTGTCAATACATTTTCTTGCGGGCTGTTTTACCTGTCTTAACTTAGAAAATCCGAAAATGGATAAATTAATTGCTTACTTTTCTAATATATTTGGTATTCTTCAGGTAAAATTCCATATTACAGCATGCCTCCTGTTAGAAATCAAGAAGAACCTTCTGAGGCGAGGATTGTTACTGAACTTGGGAAAGAATTCAATGTTGATGAGGTTTATAACACTGAATCTTCATTCATCGGAAGTCTCAAGTCAACCGATGATTTCCATTCTGTTGAAGTTCCTGCTAGCCACCCTCTCAAGTTTGATGAGGCTATGCTAGAGGTTTGTAATTGCTCTTTTAGGACTCTTTTGTGGTTCAATCTTAGTTTTGCATGTTAATAGATGGAATAGATTGAACTAATGGTGTTATATAAATCTGTTGGCTATTTGCGCACCACAGGATAATGCCCAACCCTTGCAATCAATTGAAGGTGATGAAAAGCAAGAAGATACATCTGATAATGGTGTTAATGATGAGCACATGGCTTCTGAAGAAGAAGATGCTGAAAAGGCAAAGTCAAAATCTGCCTCGAGCAGGCAAAATGAGAAGCTGTATGCAGTAGAAGGCATGCTGAACACAAAGATGAAAAGAGCTGAGAATAAGAGAAGGAAAAAAGCCAAAAATAAATTAACCTCAGGGGATGATGCTATGGATGATGATGGTGATAATGATTATGACTTTGGTGTGGATTATGTTAGGGAAAGTTGATGAGTTATGAGAACTAAACATACCTAGAAAATTTATGCAGACACTGAAGGTGTTGGATCCATGCAGGATGAGAAATTTTGTTTAATCGATGTAATTCCTTTGAATGCTGTCACTTGTTAAAGCGTTATTTAATGAATGCTTACATACTTTTTAAGAACCTGAACGTATTTTGTTGAATATAAAGGGAGCAAAAATAGATTCAAACAAAAAGGATCATGGGGATTAAACACCCTGGATATTATATTTATTTGGTACTGTATCAGATGGAAAGTGTGAAATACAAATAGAGATACTTTGGCACTACTCTTTTTTGGTATCAAGCCCAGGGTCTGTATTAGCAGCAGCAGGGTTGGCGGGATTATAGGAGGATGGGGTTGTAGAAACTCCATTATTGGCAGTTGAGGGCGAAGCTTTAGCTGCGGCCCCATTGTTTGCAGTGCCACCACTGCCCATCGATGTACTTAGGGAAGTAGACTTTGGAATCAGCCCCTGTGCCTCCAATGCCTCGCGTGCTGCTTGCTCTTTGGCTTTTTTTGCTCTTTCCAATACCTCTTCCTGTGTGCATGAATTAAAGGGGATGTCATATTTTAATAAATCATCAAAATGAATGAGAAAAATGCAGCAAATTTGCAGATGAACGATTTCAATTCCAACTAAAAAAGAAAAGATCCTGATGGCGAATTTGTTATTGCATTTACTCAGAAAATAATGGTACATCCCTATGTAAACCGACAAAGGTCAGTTTCAAAAACGATGTAGTAGATGTAAAGTTGAATTCTAGCTTGAGCCTCCAATAACTAACTAGAAGTGGAATTCAGATAATACAACTTGCTAGAATTCAAGTTGGTGAGAAACTATGGCCATGCAGTTCATGATGAGGTTAAGGGAGAGGGTGGGTTACTGGAAATGCCATTGATACATTATATTTGAAAACCTGAACACCATAATTTTCCTCAAAAGAAAGAAAAGGGCTCTCTTACATTAACTCTTCCTATTGTAAATGAAGCAAAAATAATAACAGCATCAAAAGAAGGCATTTAAAACAAATGACGAATGCAATTTCGTAAGGCTTCCAAGAACAGATGCCAAAAAATGAAAAGAACCTTTGACTCCTCCCATTTAAATACCTTCAAATTATTGTTATTTTTCCAGTAAGGTTTGGTTTGTAAGCGATAGAACCAGTCACTTTGGGCACCATAACATTATGATTCAGAAACACACATAATGGCCAAGCAGAAAAGAAGTGTATTAGAGCCAAATTTCAAATTCATAAAACTCTCCACTGGTGGCGTTTGTACTTTAGCAAATAAGCTATTCCAAGAGCTATGAAATAAACCCAGCAAAGTGAACACCCCGCCCCCCCCCCCCAACCAAAAAAAAAGAAAGGGCCATGACATGAATCATGAATTTATCAAGGATTAGATTCAAGAACAAAATCTGGTTACCTGGAAATCCTGCACTTGCTTTTGTTGCTCAGCCTGCAACCTTCCAACAACACTCAAAAACTCCCCAATTGTGGACTCGATTCTTTCATTCAATGCTTCGGCTACAGCCTTCCCTAAGAAAAAAGCATCCAGCACATTCCTGCTTTCATTATCACCTGCAATAAGAAGTATCCCACTCAGTTTCACAAAGAAAGGAAGAAAAAAAAAACACACACAGCTACAGTGTATTATGGGGTTGGGTTCATTCCTTCTTCTCAAGAAACACTCAATTTAACCTTAATCCCAGAGGTGCACACAATTGTAACCATGTTTATACTATTAGGTCTTGTTAATACTTATTTTCCAGCAAGATAAAATCCCTGCTTCATTACTCCAACTATAACCAGCTTAATGATGCTATCTTTATGAGCTCTTCTAGCATTTCGACTATCTTAATGAGCTCATTAATGTTATCACGTTGTAAATAGAAAAAAAAAAAAATTAGGGATTTATTCATGTATAAATACACCCTCTACTGTATATTTCCAATACAAACACACACAGAGAGAAATTCTCGATTATAATCAAAGTTCATGAAGCAAACACAAAATAAACCCAGAATAGTAGGATTTTTGAATCCCAGAAGCCACTTGGCAGTGATGGATTTGAACACCAAATAAAAAGAAAAGGGAATTAACACCAAGAAACTGAAAAGGAACTAGACCTGAACCAGGAGCACCACCACGCCCAGTGCTACTTCTGGAGATAACACTACTTCTGTGAATCAGTCTGGGGCCACCAAAGCTAAAAATTGTAAGACAGAGATCTGAGGAACATAGCTTAGTAGGAGGAAGCACAAGAGAGTTACATGGATTGATACAAGGCTTGGTTTGAATCTTAGATTGTTGAAAAGAGGGGAAAGTAGAAGTGGGGATTAAAGCTGAAGCCAGACCGCACATGCTTACTCTCTCTAACTTGCTCCTCCTTTCTGAGTTGTCAAACTTCAGCTTCCATATTTGATATTTCTGTACTACGTTTTATGTCTTTGTCATCAGAAGAATGTAGTAGATTTTCTTGCAAGAAAAATGGGTTTGGATTTTGGTGTTTAAAAATCAAGCAGACTGGGCTGGGGGGAGCCTTTGTTCTTGGTTGGTTGATTCTTATATTTGATAAACAGCCCTCTCCTACGGGCTACGGCTCTGCCACATCCATGGGTTCCACCTACACAATATATTTTGGCTAAAGAATATCCAAAAATCCATTTAAACTCCTATGGCTCTTTACCATTTACTACAATATATTTGTAATATTTTGAATATATTATTAAAATTTAATTTTATACGAGAGGATGGTATGTATTAATTAAAATATATTTCATTTTATTAACATTTTAATAAAAATATAAACATTTATTAAACAAAATGATTTAATGTGAGACTAAACTATCATCATAGTTTTATTTAAGTAAAAAGACTTTTTTAGTCCCTTTTAATTTCAAAATTGAACAATCGTTTTAAAAAAATAGAGTAATTTTGTCTCTGTTAATTTTGAAAGTAAGCAACTAAGGAAAATTAATTATGGCGTTAATATTTTTCGTCAACTGTACATGATTTTGATTGGTATAATAACAAAATTAGTTCTCAAATTTTACACATTCTGTTAATTTGGTTCTAATTTAAGAAATTTATTCCGTAACATTTGTGTAAATGTCGAGGCTAAATTTGTTAATTTTTTTAAGAATTAAGGCCAAAATGACAAACTATATAAATCTTGAAGGCTAAATTTGTTATTATACCAATTGATAGAAGACATTAGAGTCATGATCAATTATTCCTAGTTGCTTACTTTCGAAATTGAAAGGGATTAAATTGCTTCAATTTTGTTGAGAGTGACTAATTTACTCAATTTTAAAATTGAGAGGGACTAAATATATCTTTTTACCTTTTATTTACAATAAAAGTTAGGAAAATATTGTAAAAAATAATATTTTTATTATAAATATCTTATTAAGTGGATGTTCATCATGATCAAGATAAAGTTTTGATGTACCGTAAATTCTAATAGTTATTAGAATTAGATCTCTACTTCTTTTATACTTCTTATGCCTATAAATAGAGACTCTAATAAAGCATTGTAATCACCCCTTTTGATCAATAAATTACATTCTCTATTGCTTTCATATTTTCTTTGTTCTTTATTCTCTCCATCTCTCTTTATTTTATAACACATTATCAACACGATGACTCTCAATTTTTTCAAAACCTTTCAAAGTCGTCCCACAAATCAATATTTAGGATGTTGAAAGATTCAATCTCAGAATAGATGATCGTGATAATAGTCAAGGTGATGACGATGATGTTAAAGATCTTCAAGTATATTTTACTATATTTTATTTATTATATCATATTTATTATAATTGCAGAATAATCATGACAACATGAATGGCTAGATTCTGATTTAAAATCCCCGTATGTTTACCGTAATACCCCAGATTTTAGGGTTAGAAGTTTTGAGTTTTGTGGTTAGGGTCAGTGAAAAGGTTGCACTATTGTGTTTAGTTGTGCATCTGAGTGGCAGAATGAGCCTGCTAGTCTAGTGGATTAGTGAGTGTTAGTATACCTTAAGGTTTTGGGTTTGATTTCTTGTGTGCACGTTTTGGAGGAGTATTTTTTTATTCTATTTTGTTTGTTTTGGTTTTAATTTAAAATATAAATTATTCATTTATTTTTCTTTCTCTAGGATGTTCTCCTCTTCTTTTTCCCTCTGTTTCTTTTCTTTTTCTTTTATTTTTATAAAATTTTCAAAAACGATTTTGCTGGCTGATATTAGGAATTTCGCTCCTCTGTAGTTGAGTTAGTGTCTGGGCATCTCCGATTGCGAATCAGGTGTAAGTTTCATACCTTTTCTAATTTATCTATGAACTTTGATACGACTTTGTGAAAAGTCGACAGTTTGTGTGTGTGCATTCGCAAATCGATTATTTTTGAAGTTGTACCACTATTTTATGCTTAGAACCTGTTAATTTTGGTATAATTTTTGAGTTATCGAGGGCTGAGAAGTGCTTTGAAGGTGAAAGCACATTTTTTGAGGCTATTTTAGGGTGGTTTCGTGACCACACGGGTGGCCACATGGGCGTGTGTCGATTCATAAGGCCATGTGCAGTTAGAAATTAGGGTTTTCGGGTAAAATTTGGTGCCACACGACTGTATGTCCAATTTGGGGATTTTTGTTGATTTCCACATGGCTGTGTCCCGTAGGTACACGAGTGTGTGTGTTTGAGAACTAGGGATTTAGTGATTTGGTGCCACACGGCTGTGTGGCTAATTTGGAGATTTAGGGATCCCACATAGATGTGTGTTTTAGACACACGGTCGTGTATGCCCTGCATTCTATTTTAGCACAAATAGACGGAAAGTTACATGGCCTATTCACACGACCATGTCCCTGACTCACATAGACATGTGCCTCTGCGATACGACCATGCGCCTCCTTCTACACGGGCGTTTTGACCCCCACACGGCCTATGTTTTTCCACACGTCCATGTGGTCTTAAGGCACTTATTTTTTTATTTTGTGTGTATTTTTTATCTGAAAATGTGTCTGTGTGTTTCAACCATTGGCTAAGCTTTAGTAAGGGTAGTTAAGACTCTGATCTGGGTTTTGGCTTATGTGTTATTTGTGACTGATTGTGTGAGATGTCTGATTCCGTTCTAGTTAGCTGAGTGTGTATGCATATCTGTTCTGTTTAACTGACTGTTGATGTGTTCATTGTTTCTGTGAGATTGTATGCATACATATACTTGCATAAAGTAAATTTTTGGTTTGGTTGCGAAGAGAAGGGAGACTAATTCTGATCATATCTCGCAGTTCTATTACAAATTTTTTGTACAACGATTTACCACACTGTACCGCATGTACATCAGCTTTGTTGCGTACTATTATCTGATCTAACAGTTTAAACTACAACGTATCTTTACAGCGAACTACCGCATTGCATTATACTGAATATACGCTAGCTCTGCTGCGTATTACTATTTGAGTGGCTTAGTCCACATTCATGGTGTGTAGGGTTGGATGGGCCTTTCGAGGTCCTAATTGGTGTGTTTGGTTGGATGAGCTCTTACAGCTCTTTTGGGGTGTGATCGGGGGATAGAGAGGTGTGTTGGCTGGATGGGTGGGTTTTAGTACTTGATTGCATTCATGTGCATCTGTTTGGGGTGTAAGACTATCTAATCATATTTTATTTGTTTAAACAACACATTTGTGTTGAGTATTCTGTGTGTACTTGGTGTGCTCTGACTATTACGTGTGTTGAGGTGTTGGTTCCGTGTTTGATTTCTATTTTTGCATATGTCTGTAATATGTTTTGCTTTTGAACTGCCATTTGGGGTTCACTTCTGAAATCTGTTGTTAGCCGTTTGAACTCACGCTGAGCTCGTGTAGCTCACTCCATTTAGTGTTTCCCCTTGTAGGTAAACCTATGATTTTTGTAGCTGGACTCAGTATGCGGAGGTCTCGGATAGTATCAGTTGAAAATAATTTATCAGTTGTCTTTGATTTACCGTTTTGATCTGTAGGGTTTTATAAAAACTGTGGTACAAGTTCTGTTTTTGAATTTCTCTCGTAAATCTTGCTTTGTTCATAGATTAAATTTATCTATAATTTTTCTGATTAAAATCTAGAGGATTAAACATTTTTGGCTCGTAAAATGATAAATATGTTTGAAATGGTATTTAAGATGATTTGTTTTGTAAAACTTTCTTACGATCATTTCAGTGACCAATATGACCTCCGAAATTTGGTCTAAACTTTTAGGTCGAGTTTAGGGCGTTACTTTTAGTGGTATCAGAGCTAGGTTTGCAAAAACTCGACTTGTGTTTCTATATATCCGTGTGTACACGTAGTTGTTTAAATTTTTTTTGAGAAACTTTACCATAGTAAGTTGAAATGATTTTTGTTTTGTAAATGTTTTACGAAAATGAGATGTCTGAGACACCGGTGCTGGTTCAGATGGAAATTTGAAATTGTGATAATATAAATGTAGATTTTTGCATTTATCTTGTGTTCGTTTTTTGAAAATGTAGATATTCTAAGTTAGCCACAAGACGGATATGGATTCTGAAGGTAAGCAAGATTACGAAGAGTCGTCTGCTTCTCTAGGACATGTGCCTATTCTGGAGTCAGAGGACAATACGATTCCGCTAACTTCGGGTAGCGATAACCCAGAGCTTGGTACTGAGGCATTGACTCGAGTAATGAGGGAAATGCTAGAGGAAGTGTTTGAGGCTAGGATAAGGGGGACTAGTGAAATGCTTCAAGCTAGGTGCGTAGATTGCGAGAAGAAAAGAGATCGCAGTCCTCTAAGGTTGGAGCCTCATTTTACAAAGCGTGTTAGAACGTATTTGAGTGGCAAAAGCAGTTTTGCTGAGTGTGCCGGTAGTGATGCTAGTGATCCATTTTGTGAGCACTATAAGAAGCGTCATCCAGGCAGTTGTTGGAGGAAGGCAGGAGCATGTTTTTTATGCGGGTCCACAGAACATCGGATCTGGGAGTGTCCTCGATGACTTTGAGTCAGGTATGGTTGTAAATGTTTCGATGTTTTGATTAGAGCATAATAATTGTGTGTGATAAGATTAATGTGTATCTGCTTCAGTGTTTAAGTGTTCAGGATGTGTGTTTGAGGTCTTAAGTTTGGTATGTTACTGTTCGGGTTAGAGTGCGCAATAGGAGCGTAATGGTGTAGTTGTGTTATACCACTGTTCTTTTGAGTTGAAAATTTCAAGGATGAAATTTTTTTAAGGAGGGGTTAGTTGTAACACCCCGAATTTTGGGCTTAGAAGTTTTGAGTTTTATGGTTAAGGTCAGTGAGAAGGTTGCTATTGTATTTAGTTGCACGTCTAAGTGATAGAATGGGCCTGCTGGTCTAGTGGATTAGTGAGTCTTAGTATACATCAAGGTTTTGGGTTCGAGTCCTTGTATGTATGTTTTGGAAGAATATATTTTTTATTCTGTTTTATTTTTTTTGTTTTAATTTAAAATATATAATTATTCATTTATTTTTTCTTTCTCCTGGATGTTTTCATCTTCCTTTTCTCTCTATTTATTTCCTTTTTCTTTTATTTTTATAAAATTTTCAAAAATGATTTTGTTGGCTGATTTCAGAAATTTTGCTCCTCCGTCGTTGAGTTAGTGTCTGGGCATCTCCGATTGCGAATCAGGTGTGGGTTTCATACCTTTTCTAATTTATCTATGAATTTCGATACAACTTTGTGAAAAGTCAACAGTTTGTGTGTGTGTGTTCGCAAATCTATTATTTTTGAAGTTGTACCATTTTTTTATGCTTAGAACTTGTTAGTTTTGGTATAATTTCGAGTTATCGAGGGCAAAAAAGTGCTTTGAGGGTGAAAATACATTTTTCGAGGCTATTTTAAAGTGGTTTCGTGACCACACGGGTGGCCATACGGGCGTGTGCCAGTTCACATGACCGTGTGCAGTTAGGAATTAGGGTTTTTAGGAAAAATTTAGTGCCACACGGCCTGGCCACAAGGTCGTGTGGCCGATTTAGGGATTTTTGTCAATTTCTACACGGCCGTGTCCCTTGGGTACATAGGCGTGTGTGTTTGGGAACTAGGGATCTAGTGATTTGGTACCACATAGTCATGTGGCTAATTTGGGGATTTAGGGATCCCACACGGACGTGTGTTTTGGACACACGGCCGTGTTTGATGGGCACACGGGCTTGTGAGACCCTCATACTGTCGTGTATGCCCTGCACTCTATTTTAGCACAAATGGACAGAGAATTACATGGCCTATTCACACGACCGTGTTCCTGGCTCACATGGGCATGTGCCTTTGCCACACAGCCGTGTGCCTCTCTCCACACGGGCGTTTTGACCCTCACATGGCCTAGGTTTTTCCACATAGCCGTATGGTCCTAAGGCACTTATTTTTGGTTCTGTGTGTGTTTTTTATCTGAAAATGTGTCTATGTGTTTTAACCCTTGGCTAAACTTTAGTGAGGGTAGTTAAGACTCTGATCTGGGCTTCGGCTTATGTGTTATTTGTGACTGATTGTGTGAGATGTCTGATTCTAAACCTGGTTAGCTGAATGTGTGTGCAAATCTGTTCTGTTTAACTGACTGTTGATGTGTTCATTGTTTCTATGAGATTGTATGTATACATATACTTGCATAAAGTAAATTTTTGGGTTGGTTGTGAAGAGAAGGGAGACTGATTTTGATCTGATTTGATCTGATCTGGTAGTTCTACTGTAACATTTTCGTACAACAGTTTACCGCATTGTACCGCATGTACATCAACTTTGCTGCGTACTATTATCTGATCTGGTAGTTTAAACTGTAACGTGTCTGTACAGTGGACTATCGCATTGCATTGTACTGAAAATATGCTAGCTCTGCTGCGTATTACTATCTGAGTGGCTTAGTCCACATTCATGGTGTGTAGGGTTAGATGGGCCTTTCGAGGTCCTAATTGGTGTGTTTGGTTGGATGAGCTCTTATGGCTCTTTTGGGGTGTGATTGGGGGACGGAGAGGCGTGTTGGCTGGATGGGTGGGTTTTAGTACTTGACTGCATTCATGTGCATCTGTTTGGGGTGTAAGACTATCTGACCATATTTTGTTTATCTGAACAACACACTTGTGTTGAGTATTCTGTGTGTACTTGGTATGCTCTAACTGTTACGTGTGTTGAGGTGTTGGTTTCGTGTTTGATTTCTGTTTCTGCATATGTCTGTAATATGTTTTGCTATTGAACTGCCATCTGGGGTTCAATTCTAAAATCTGTTGTTAGCCGTTTAAACTCACACTGAGCTCGTGTAGCTCACCCCCTTTAGTGTTTCCCCTTGTAGGTACACTTTTGATTTCTGTAGTTGGACTCAGTATGTGGAGGTCTCGAACAGTATCGGTTGAAAATAATTTATCAGTTGTCTTTTTAGTTTTCATTTTGATTTACCATTTTGATCTGTAGGTTCTATAAAAATTATGGTACAAGTTCTGTTTTTGAATTTCTCTTGTAAATCTTGCTTTGTTCATAGATTAAATTTATCTATAATTTTTCTGATTAAAATCCAGAGGATGAAACATTCTTGGTTCATAAAATGATAAATATGTTTGAAATGGTATTTAAGATGATTTGTTTTGTAAAACTTTCCTACGATCACTTCAGTGACCAATGTGACCTTCGGAATTCGGTCTAAACTTCTAGGCCGAGTTTAGGGCGTTACATTTACGATGTTGATTATGAAATAAAAAATTAATAAAGACGTTTAGAAGTCTGTCTTACCAGATTTATTGCATTCCTCGAAGTGAATGTAAACATAAAAAAAATAAAAGATATACTCATGGACCACTAAAAGTGGGAACATAGTAATAAATAAGAGAACAATAAGAGTTCTCAATATAACTCTTTAAAGGGTAAAGATAACTTATGTTATCAATGTGATATGAAATATTATTGGCTACATATGATATTTTGTTTTTGTTAATATTATAGATAGATAGTATTTATCTTATTTGGTACTAAAACAAACAAATATTATTTCAATATTTGATAGTATAAAATTAGTCGAAAGCTCTAAAAGAGCTAATATATTAATATCTTATGATGGTTAATTCATTGGTTTTAAAATATATTTATAATGGATCTTATATTAAGATTTTGAATGAGGAAAACATTATATTTCATATGAATCACTATTTCTATAAATATCTATTTTGAAAGGATGAAAAAGGGAGGATTGAGTTATTGATTACTCTTGTTAATAAACTGAATTGATTGTGATTATCTTTGTGATCTTCTTTTGTCATCATCCCCATTAAGGGGTTGAAAGCAAAATATTTGACTGTGAAAGATCTATTTATGAGCAATAAAATATGATAATTCTATTTAAAGCTCGTTATGGTTGGATGCACCTGAAGTTGCAAAATTTTTTTTTAGATATTTGAAGATTTTGGCATATTCCCTGAAGCAAATATTGCATATAATTGTTTGGAAATTATATTTATCTTGTTGACTTAGTGACATTATAATATTCATATTGATTTAGACATTTCCAGTAGAAAATATCACAATAGCACTTATAAGTAGATACAAAGTAAAAAGAATGATAATAAAATTATCAATTTGTTACAATTTAGTACAATTGAAACACATATTAAAGTAAACCAAAAGTTTACTAATACAAATGCGTGTATTACTTGGTGTGACCAGTTAGACCATCCTAGATCATATATGATGTGAAAATTAATTAAGAATTCATATGGACATTCATTAAAGAACCAGGAGATTCTTTAATTTAAAAAATTCTCATTAGTTGCTTGTTCTCAATGAGAATTGATTCTTAGACACTCACTAGTTAAAGTTGTGATTTAATGTCTTATATTTCTAAAATGAATGTGGGTCCATTCATCCACCATGTGAATGGTTTTGATATTATATGATTTTGGTAGATGCATCTTCAAAATAATCACATGCGTTATCAATTCGCAACCTGCCGTTTGCGAGATTGATTGTTTAAATGATTAATTTCAGATTATGCAATTAAAACAATTCATCTTGCTAATGTTGGTGAGTTTACATTCCAAGTTTTCAATAATTATTGCATGTCAGTTGGGATAAAAGTTGAACATCTTGTAGCTCATGTTCACACACAAAATGATTTAGCTGAATTGTTTATCAAATACCTCCAACTAATAGCTAAATCATTACTTATGGGAATAAAACTTTATATTTCAACATGAGATTGTATTGATTTACATGTTGTACGCATTAAGCCAATAAATTATAAATACTCCCCATGACAATTGATTTTTGGTCATGAGCCAAATATTTCCCATTTTACAATTTTTGAATGTGCAGTATATGTTCCAACTGTTCCACCACAACACACAAAGATGGGCCATAATAAGATATTGGGAATGTATATTTATATGAGTCTCCTTATAATATTTGAGCTATTAATTCAAGATTTAATTATGACATGAGTTGTCAGTTTTCCCAACATTAGGGGGAGAGGATAAAAAGCTGGATTAATAAAGTATTTGAAATGAATTATCAATGTTTAAGATCCTCGTACAAAGCAATGTGAACCAGAAGTTCAACAGATGATTCATTTTACAAATCAACTGCCAGATTCATTAAATCTCACATGCCAGTTGAAAATGCTTCAATACGAATTAATGTCCTAATAGGGCAAACTGTTAGTGCAAAAGAAAGTAATTCATGCTTGAAGCATGGAAGATCGATCAGTTCCAAGTATAGAAATCCTCGTAAAAGGAAAAGAGCAAACATTTAAGATAGTCATATAGTGGAGACGGGGGTTCCTGAAGAGACCCATGACATAACTAATTATAAAACTTAAGAAGAGATTCAGTTACTTAAAAGTGAAAATGAAAATGATGAAAACAAAGAGATCTCAATAAGTTATGTCAATACGAGAAAAAGATGGAACCGAAAAAAAATGTAGTTGTCGACAACAATTTTGCTTATAATATTGCTATTGAAATAATAAAAGAAAATGAGGATCCTGAGCCTAAATCTATTGACGAATGTAAAAATAGAAAAGATTGGTAAAAATGGAAAGATGCAATTTAAGCAGAATTAAATTCACTTTCTAAACGTGAAGTTTTTGGACCTGTAGTCTAAACACTTAAAGGTGTAAAGCCGGTAGGATATAAATAGGTATTTGTATGAAAACAAAATCAAATTGATGAAGTCGTAAAATATAAAGCTTGACTTATAGCACAAGGATTTTCAAAAAGGCCCGACGTTGATTATTAAGAGATATATTTTCCTGTGGTGGATGCAATCACGTTTAGATACCTTATTAGTATGGCAGTACGTGAAAAACTTGACATGCATCTAATGGATGTTGTTACATCCTATTTATATTGTACACTTGATAGTGAAATTTATATGAAAATCCCTAAAGGATTTAAAATCCCAAAAAAGATATAGAGTTTATTGAGAAAATTACTCAATCAGATTAAAGAAAAGTTTATATGGATTAAAACAATCTGGACGTATGTGGTACAACCGTCTTAGTAAATACTTGTTAAAAAAAAGGGTTACAAAAACGACCCAATTTGGCAATGTGTCTTTATAAAAAGGTTTGGATTAGATTTTGTGATAATTGATGTTTATGTTGATGATCTAAATATTATTAGAACTCCTGAAAAACTGCAAAATACAGTAAATTGTTTAAAGAAAGAATTTCAGATGAAAGATCTTGGAAAAATAAAATTTTATCTTGGCTTACAAATCGAATATTTAAAAGATGAAATTCATGTTCATTAATCAACTTATATGGAAAAGATATTAAAGAAATTTTACATGGATAAAGCACACTCATTAAGTACTCTGATGGTTGTACGATCATTAGATGTGAATAAAGATCAATTTCATCCATGCGAGGATGGTGAAGAGTTTCTTAGTCCTAAAGTACCATATTTAAGTGTCATAGGAGCATTGATGTATCTTACAAACAACATAAGACTTGATATAACTTTCACTGTAAACTTGTTAGTAAGATTTAGTTCTTCTCCAATACGTAGACATTGGAATGGAATTAAACATGTATTTAGATATCTCAGAGGGACTATTGGTATGGGGTTATTTTATTCAAATGATTCAAAATCCCTATTAGTTCGACATGTTCATGCTGGATACTTATTAAATCTACATAAAGGTCAATCTCAAACATGATATTTATTTACATGTGAGGGTACTGTCATATCATGGCGTTCAACAAAGCAAACATTAGTTGTTGCTTCTTCAAATCATGCAAAAATAATTGCAATGCATAAGGCAAGTTGAAAGTGTGTTTGGCTAAGGTTATTGACCCAACATATCTAGAATATATGTAATTTGCCTTTACAGGAAATGATGCCAACTATCGTATATGAAGATAATGCAACATGTATCAATTGAAAGGTGATTATATCAAAGGTGACAGAACGAAACATATTTCCCCAAAATTATTCTTCACCTATGATCTTGAGAAAAGAGGTGATATAAATGTTCAACAAATTCGTTCTAGTGAGAATTTAGTCCACCTTTTTACTAAGACATTGCCAACTTCAACATTTGAAAAACTACTACACAAGATTGGAATGCGTCGACTCAAAGGTGTAATGTAATGTTACCATTAGGGGGAGTCTAAAAACAAGTTGTACTCTTTTCCTTTAACCAAGATTTTGTCCCATTGGGTTTTCCTGGTAAAGGTTTTTAACGAATGAGGCAGCTTGTAATAGAAGACTGTGTACTCTTTTTCCTTCATTAGGCTTTTTTATCCCATAAGGTTTTTCCTAATAAGGTTTTAACGAAGCACATTATCTATCAATGGACATCTAAGGGGGAGTGTTATGAATATTTTATTAAGTGGATGTCCATCATGATCAAGATAAAATTTTGATGTACTTTAAATTCTAATAGTCATTAAAATTAGATCTCTCTTCTTTTTTACTTCTTATGCCTATAAATAGAGACTCTGATGAAGCATTGTAATCATCCCTTTTGATCAATAAATTACATTCTCTATTGCTTTCATATTTTCTTTGTTCTTTATTCTCTCTATCTCTCTTTATTTTATAACAATTTTTCAATTTTCACCTAAAATTTCTGAAAATATTGAGATTTAAATAGTATTAAATACTTGTTTATGCTAATAACAAGTATAAATTACAAAATAAATCAATTTATATAAAGTTTTAAGTAAAAAAATTAATAGTAAGTTGTATATTATAAAATTATTTAAACACTACATAAAATATAAAATTTAGACACTACAACCATTATCGTTTTTTTAATAAAATTTGTAAATAATATATGTGAAAATCACTTACTTTATTAATATTTAAATAGATATAATTTATTATATTTATAAAAGAAAGTATTTTTATTCATTCATATGTAAAAATTTTTCTTTTAAATAATAAAAAAATTAAAACAATGATGTAATTTCATAAAAAGCATGGTGCGGAAATTAATTTTTTAAAAAGTGGAAATTAAATAAGAAAAATTCCTTTTCTTAAGTGATTTCTATAAAAATTATAGGGACTAAAGTAATTAACATATATTTTAAATTATGGGGACTAAATGAAAAAATTGAAAAGGCGAAAGGCTTTTTTATAAAATAAATTAAAAATAATGAGGGGTTTATGTTGAATATAACCCCTCCACTTTTCCCATATATAAAAGGCATTTCCTTTCTTCTTTTTCACGTGTAATCGGATTGTTGGAAAAATGAAAAATAAAGAAAAAAAAAACATGAGTTTTCTTCTTCATTTTCTTTGTTTCATTTTGTTCTCTTTTAGGTTGACTTTTAAACCAATACCGGAAAATTTAAATGTTTCCAGTTTTCAATATCGGAAATATTATAGTTCCCTAGTTTCTAATGCAAGAAAGATTACATTTTCTAAATAATAATAATAATAATAATAATAATAATAATAATAAAGTTAAAACAAGATGTTTTTGTTGCCGAGTAAAGTATAAATACACATAAATCATTTCTAGATAATAAAAAAAATTCAACTTTTTTATTTTACACCATAAATTGATGTCATTTTAGGGTTTGATGAGTTATTTTCAACTTTGACGGTTAGGCTTCCAAAGTCAATGGTGTTGTTTAAATATATTGAAAATCTTTATATTTAAAAGATATTTTTATAGAAATTTAAATATATGTATATATATATATATTATATCTTATTGTTGCATGTAATTATATTATTTTGTGATTTGTGTTGAGATTTTAGTTTAAATTTTATTTATAATTTAATGCATGATGTTTAAAATTATTTATCATTTATTGTTATTATTATTAATGGGAAGAAAACTATATTTAAAACTTAAGTAAAAAAAAAAAAAGAACCCACAATATAACTAAAAAAAAGTATTTTCACTAATTGAGTTTTAGTTCGATTGACATATATATTGTTGTCTATGCAGGAGGACATGAGTTCGAACGTGTTGAAAAGTATTATCCTCTTATTTATGAGTTGGGGAGGGGCTATGAGTAGTTCTAGGCATTGTGTTAAAAAAATATTTTCGAATTTAAAAAATAAACAAGTGTGAGGGGATTGACAATTGTACTATAGAAGTATAGTAAAAATACAATTTCACCATTTTAATAGCTTATATATTTATAATTTTTAAAAGATTAAATTAAATTCTTATCATTTTTAAGGGGATAAAGTACAATTTAATATTTACTAATTTAAAATTTTAAAAAATTTAAATAGAGAAATTTCTATTTTTAAGGGCGACCCTAAATCTAGCATAATTAAATGAGAGAGAAATGTGTATTAATTTAAAAATGTTATTCTAACATACATTCACTATCATTCCTTTTTGATCTAATTAAATTAAATTAAATGAATGAATTAAATGTATTATATTTTATGTTTTACTCAAATTCACTTTTGTAAATTTGTATTTTAATTGAATTAATTTCCAATTTATATTTAATATATATATTTTAATATTTTGTAGTTATTTTTAATATTGACAATATCACAATGGAATCTACTAATGAAACTAGAAATGAGTTCATTGATTTAACCATAATTTTATTTCATCTTTGAGGAAAAATAGTGTATATGTCACTGGGAAATTGAATGCTTGAAATTTTTATTAGTTACAATCAAATCCTATGTTTTTTATAACCCTATTAAACAATTTTTATCTACCCACAGTTTAACATAATGCTCACTCTTTCAACCATAATTTTTTATATTTACCTATATATATATATATATATATTATATCTAAATGTAAAGATTGTCTAGCATTAAATTTATTTTTGCATATTTTAAGTGTTTAATCTTAATAATTTTTTTCGTATATATTCAAACTATTATAAATATATTATATTCTAAATAATTTATACACATAATAATTTCGTGCATCGCATGCATAAAAAAACTAATATATATAATTTACATCTAATTATATTTTTATCGATGATAAATTAATTAAGTCCTTCTCTTAATTTTGACTGCGTTAATTATTAAATTATAACAAATGATAACATGTGACGATAACACGTGACATACCATATGAAATCGGTACTAATAATATATTATTGCGTTAACAAATATTAAAAATATAAGTTAGAAAATATTATAGAAAATCTTTAAATTTTTTAAAAGTGATGAAAATTTTAAAAGAATTATAAAAAATCATACGATTGAAAAAAAAAAAGAAGTTCACATTTTTCCTTTCACCTTCCTTCTTTTCTTTTTCCTATGCAAACAAAGTTCGAAAGAATCTTTCCATTTCTTCTTCCTTATCTCTCTAATTTGCATCTCAAAGTTGGCTCACCACTAAAGCATCATGGTCACTTATTCTTTAAACTCATATTTTAGTAGTCAAAGATTTTCTGAGAATAGCCCAAAACCTGTCATGTAACACCTCAAAATCCAGTACAATAAACAGTAATATTCCTGGACTTGATATAGTGAAATATAAAAGAGAAATTGAAGATAAGTTTTATAAATGAAGCATTAAAAGATTGTTTTGGACATGATATTGTGAAATATAAAAGAGAATTTGAAGATAAGTTTTATAAATGAAGCATTAAAAGATTGTTTTGATTCCTAGAAGAAGAAATTTGAGAGAATGATTGTGAATATGAAATTTTAGTATAAAGGATCAAATTATAAATTTTGGAAGAGTTAAAAACAATAGTGTAAATTGACCAAAATGGGAAATGTGAGCTATTAGTGACAAATTGGGATAAGAATAAATTGGATTGTATGTTATTGTTATAAAAAACACTTTTGGGACCAAATTGGAAAAATTGAAAGTATAGAGACCTATAGTGAAAGTTTCCCAACGATGAAAGAAATGAGTTAAAAAGGATTATAAAGTGATTTACGATCAATATTGTAACTATGTGTAAGGAATAAGGACTTATGGGACTGAATTGAATAAAAAAAAAGTTTAATGACTAAATCATAAATTTTCTATTTTTTATCGAAAAAGGTCCTACATGCAAATTTATGTATAAATAATGGTGCTCATAGTTGATGAGTATAAACTATGAAAAATTTTGGGTATTAAGTGCCTTTATTGAAATAAAGAAAAAGCGATGAGACAAAAAAGGGTTAAAGTGCAATTTTCCATAAAAAAAGAAATATGGTCATTTTCATGTTAAATTCATAGTAGAAATATTATTTTATGAAATATTAAGATATTGAGATTAATTTGCGCCATTGGATGTGTTTAAAAATCAAAGACTTAATAAAGACAACACATTAAGTAGATATTTTTACCAAATTTGACTTTGATTATAACTAGTTTTTCAAGTGAAAAAAAAATATGATATTTTTCTCATTTTTTTTGTAACACCCCTCACCCATATCGACATATGACAAGAATGGAGGATGCTACCAAAACATTTCCTTAGCTCGTGCAAAATTTTTCTTTTAAGGAACATCATTTAAATGCTTAATAAAAAATTCCTTTAAAAATATTTTTAACATTTAGAAAGCTTGAACACAATTTTAAAAATTATTTTAGAATATTTATCAGCGGTTTGAAGAGGCCCAAAACTTGAAATAGTGTTTCAAGGGCTCAAAACGATCAAAACCTAAGTTGTACGGGTGTAAGGGTTGCAAGTCTCGAGACTTGGTCTGTAAGCCTCGATACTTAAACCTTAAGTCTCTAAACTTAGGTGCAAAACTGTAGATATTTGGCTTCGATGTTTGTAAGTCTCAATATTTTGGTACAAGTCTCAAGACCTTGGACCCCTGGAGTAGAAATTGGTTGAAAAACACTTCAAATCAATTCTAAACTTCATCAAAACATGCCAATAAGTTCAAAATTAATTTAAAAACCCATTCAAAACTAAATTAAAAAAAATTATAATCATACAAATGCTTGAATAGAGTAATGAAATAGAAGCTTATAAAAGAGATATTAAAAGAGTTTAACTTTACAAATACAATTTCAATTCTAATAAATGTCTTTGTGCACATGCCAAGATTCAAAACCAATTACAACTAAATCAATGAATTACATCCTCAAACTCAAATGGCAATGTGATGCTCCCAGGTCAAGACATCATCTCCTTGAAAGTCCAAAACTTATGCGTTTTAAACAACTAACACATGAGCTTAAAAAGCATAGTAAGTATCAATGGATAAAGTTACTTATCCTATCCTTATTAAGGTTGAGTCCCTTTTACGGATACTATGCTAATTTCATGCAAGCTCATTATAGTACTACTTATTGGTCCATTTTGTTAATCAATTCATTTAATGGAATTCCTATTTGAGACTAATATGTATAGTTCCATAGTCTCTTGACATGTTCTTTATAACATATATTATATAGTAAATGCTTCCTATATGAACCATGCACTTCATTTTCATTTCTTCAAACTAAAGTATGCTTGAATCATCAATTTCCTTAATATTATTAAGGTAAGTTCACTAGGCCATATACTTTTAGAGCACATTAATCATATTAAATTCGTATCAGCCTACTTATTCATATACTTTTTTTTTCATTCCACTTAGTTATAACTCTTTTATCTTATAAAACTACAATTTTGCTTTTAACCATTTATATTCAATCTTACCATTTATCATCACCCTTTCAGTTCATTATCACTCATAGCAAACTCTAGTAAAATATGACTCAGATACACGAGACTCCTCCACCACACCAGTGAGAACTAAAGTGCTAAACTATAAGATAGCATAACATATCCCTTCACCACACTAATGAGCTCATGAGAGCATAACTACACCACACCAAGATGCACATAAGTGTAAGGCTCAAAGGCGATATAAATCACACATGAGTTCAAAACCTCTAATAGAACTCTAAACATGCTATAACCCCTAATTGGCATGCCAACTGTATCCTAACATTTCACCAAGTCTACTAGGTAACATTACAATTATAATTAACAGATATCCATTAAGGCCATTAAATCTTCTTCAAAGGCAGCAAAGCCTAGCAATCTTCTGCAAACTAGTCATTGTTTTGGAGCAAAAACTCCCATTAAATTGCCGAAAAATTACCAAGAAGTCATAATGTACATTCAATTGTTGTTTTGAGGCTGTAATATAATTTTCTCTCATTGCTGATTCTTAGCAATAGTTCCATCCTCTATGTTAGGTACTCTTCTGGTTATTTGCCTGTTCAAATTCATGACTTTGAATCTCTTGTTGTAATACAAATATCAATGTCATTGTGTAACTTTATTTTTGCAGATAAAGAAGTCTATAACTGTGGATGTTATTGGCTTGGCTAATGTTGGTAAAAGCAGCCAAATTAACAGCTTGAAAAAATTCCATGTTGTCAATTTTGGTGCTACTCCAGGGTTGACAAGATCAATACAAGAGGTTGAATTGGACAAGAATGTAAAATTATTGGATTATCCTGATGTTGTTATGCTTCGATCTGAAGGGAACGATGCATCAATATCTCTTCAAAGCTACAAAATAATTGAGAAACTGAATGATCCAGTTGGCCTAGGTATTTAACCAGTGAAATTTGTGGATGCCATACAGTTTCAATTTTAACAAAAAAAAAAAATCGTACCCCACCACTACACACCACAATTAGAGTTCCCTTGAACTCCAACCACCAACACACCGGTTTGTGGCTTAGCCACTATTGGTTCACAGATAAACTACCAATGGCTATGGGTACACAACAAAGTCTTGCAAATGAAATTTACCTCTAGCTATGGATTACACAACATTTAACCCCAAATGGAATCTGCCCCTGGCTGTGGATGGACAACAAATAACTTGCAGATGGAATCTGCCATTGAATATGGGTACACAATTTTTTTGTAGATAAACTACTAATACTTCCTCCACTCATATTGTCCCACCCCATGCAATGCAATATTTCATACTCAAAACTATTACAACGCGTTTTCAGGGTTAATCAGAACAGTGGTTTTGAGACCACAAATTCGATGTTGAAAAATTTATTTTATTATTATTTTAATATTTGCAGCATGATATTAGGGTTGTGTGAAAATTTCATGAAGAAATTTTACCGTTTGAGTGGTTAATTCGGTAAAAAGGACTAAATCGTATAAAGTGCAAAAGTTGTGTTCTATAAGCTAAAAGTGTCAAATAGCTATAAAACTTTAAAGTAAAGGTCCTTAAGTGGCGAATAGACCATTTATGAGTTAGTGGATGATAGTGGTGTAACACCCCTAACCTGAATCCATCGCTGGAATAGGGTTAAAGGCGTTACCGAACATATTAACACATTTACCATTTATTTCACAATCATCATAACATCATAGGTTATACATCAATATCAAGTCCCTTACATAGGTCAACGAGACCTTAAACATACTTTAGAAAGGAATCGGGTCTAAACTGAACACATACAAAATTTTCCAAAACTTAAACATTTTTCTAAGTTGTAAAGGTCACATGCCCGTGTGAACAGGTCGTGTGCCTTACACGGCATTAGACACGCCCGTATGTCAAGGCCGTGGCAAAACAGAGCATACATATTGACTTCACCACACGGCCACAAGACACCCCCGTGTGCCTTGGCTGTGATCGGAACTAACTTGGGTCACACAGCTGACCTCACGCCCGTGTGTCCTTCGAAATGGCCACACACGCCCATGTACCAAGGCTGTGTGCCTCACATGGCCACCAGACACGCCCGTGTGTCTAGGCCGTGCTCAAGACTGACTTGAATAACTAAATTACAATAGACACACGGTCGAGACACACGCCTGTGTGCTCAACTGTGTGGGGTAAAATTAGGCTTGGTTTAAGCCACATTTCCCACCTATCTCAAGCACTCCAAAACCACAACATTTTAGCATTATTTGCATACATTCATAGACAACCAAATCAACCATTTTGTATATATTTTATGCCATTAAAATACCATCCAATTCACTACTCAATTTCAGAACCAAACATACCAAATCAATGTACCAAAATCATCACAACTTACATAAGTTCCAAATACATAACTCATCATTTTATCACATACTTCATACCACAAAACTTACCAATTCAACATTCCATATTCAAACCATCACATGAACATTATATACATCAAATGACTTACCTATCAAACACATCATTTAGGCCAACTTAAAAGACCATACATACCATCATTTACAAGCCAAATCTCATGGCTAGATATCCACATCACAAAACATACTAAAATACTTCTAGCCTACACATGCCATATACCATATATACAACTCTCAAAATGGTACCAAAATAGATGTCCGATAGTGTGAATGAGTCGCTGCCGATTCCCGAATCCGAGCTAGCTTTATAGCACTGTAAAACAGAGAACATTGCACATAGTAAGCTTTGAAGCTTAGTAAGTTCACACCGAATACAATCAATAGTTTATATAATATGAAACATCAACTATTAAACACTTAATAGTTCACAAATCATCCATCAATTTCCATCACAATTGATATATTCATACAAATTCATCAAGATCTATACCCATAGTATCATCTACCACATAGTATCGTACATACCTGAACATTCTAGTATTTATTTATTTCATTCTCACCTCACGTTCAAATACGTTAATTCATTCGGAAGTCTTTCCATGCTTTAAGAGCTTGCACACTTAGTGCATTAATAGTTAGCTGAAGCTGTAACGATCCCGCACACTTAGTGCTATCTCATATAAATTGAAACTATCTCGGTATCGCATACTTAGTGTATCATATAGCTAAAGCTATAGCAATTCGCACACTTAGTGCCATTTATAGCCGAAGCTATTTTCATTGCACACTTAGTGCCTAACATAATCGATTTATCATCGTGTTCAAAACATAATCAAATTTATACAATTTATGCATTATCAAAGAATTAAAACTCAAATTGTAACATCATTTATTACGTATGAACTTGCCTCGTACTCGAAAATGACGATTCGGATCGTTTACTCAATAACCTTCGATTTCCCTCGATCTAAATCCAAATTTCTTTTTTCTTGATCTATATGTATTCAAAATTAACCCTTTTATTCAACAAAGCATTCAATTCAATCCATATACACATATTTAGGGAATTTTACAAATTAGCCCTAACATTTACACATTTTAACAATTTAGTCCTTAATTCACAAAATCACAAAATACACAAAATTTATTTATACCATTGCCTAGCAAAATTTTACTATAGCTCATATAAGTCCACAAATTTCATTTATTTCACATTTTAGCCCCTCAATTTCTCATTTTCACAATTTAGTCCAAATTACTCAAATTTATAAAAAATCCCATTACAAAACATGATAATCTAACACATATCTTTCATATACCATCATCAAACTTCATAAAACTCACATTATCAATACTGGCTCAAAAAATCATCAACAGTTTCCAAAATTCAGACATGGGCATGATAGTATACAGAGAAACGATTACAAAAATGTAGAAATTATAAAAAATCGAGTCAAAACCATACCTTAATTAAGCTTGGAAGTAGCCGAATATCAAAACACAAGAACCTTAGCCTTTCTTTCTTTAGTTTCGGCAAAATAAGATGCAAATAATATGAATTGTGGCTTTTGTTTTATTAATATAACCTTAATAATCAATTTCTAATTTTAACCTTACTAAACCATTAAAAATCAACTTAATGGATGGTCATTAATGTCCATTAACCTTATCAATGGTCTAATAACATAATAAGGACCTCACATTATAAAAGTCATATCAAATAAACATTTTAACATATAGAAGGCCACTTTTGCATTCTCTACGATTAAGTCCTTTTTTATCAAATTAAGCACACAAACGATTCAATTTTCATACGAGACTTTCACACATGTTTAACCATATACTGTTAACACAGAAAATAATATTTAATTTTTTTTTGGCTCAGATTTGTGGTCTCGAAATTACTATTTTGACTAGGGTTTAAAATTGGCTGTTATAACTCTCCCCCTTAGGGATTTTCGTCCTCGAAAATCTTGCCGTTGAACAGAAGCATCTTTGGGCTCCTACGTAGCCTCTTCAACACCGTGTCGATGCCACATTACTTTTACTAACTAAATTTTCTTGTTTCGTAGTTTTTTAACCTCTTGTGCCAAGATACGGATCGGTTCTTCATTGTAGGTCATATTAGACTGAATCTCAATCTCAGACGAAGAAATCACATATGAAGGATCGGATTTGTATTGTCGAAGCATCGATACGTGAAATACATTATGAATCTTTTCTAGCTCTGGTGGCAACAATAATCTATATGCAACCGGCTATATACGCTCTATAATATCATATGGCCTGATGAACCTCGGACTAAATTTGCCTTTTCTGTCGAATCGAAGTACTTTCTTCCACGGAGATACTTTCAAAAACACTTTATCACCGATCTCAAATTCAATATCTTTTCGTTTCAAATCTGCATACGATTTCTGACGATCCGCAACTGCTTTCAGACTATCTCGTATTACTTTTACTTTCTGTTCAGTCTCTTTTATCAAATCAACCCCGTGTATCTTATTCTCACTAAGCTCTGTCCAATACAATGGTGTACAACCTTTTTTACCATAAAAGGCTTCGTATGGTGCCATTTTAATGCTCGATTGAAAACTATTATTATAAGCAAATTCAATCAATGGCAAATACTGTTACCACGTTCCTTCAAACTCAAGAATACAACATCTCAACATATCCTCAAGTATCTAAATAATTCGCTCGGATTGACCATCTGTCTGTGGGTGAAAAGCAGTACTAAAATGCAATTTCATACCTAAAGCCTCTTGCAATTTCTTCCAAAATCGTGATGTGAATCTCGGATCTCTATCTGATACAATAGATAAAGGCACTTCGTGCAATCTCACAATATCCGAAATGTACAACTCAGCAAGCTTATCAAGTGAATAATCTTTGTGAACCAGTATGAAATGAGCCGATTTAGTCAACTATCCACAATAACCCAGATTGCATCTTTCTTTCTCGGTGTTAGGGGTAAACCCGATACAAAATCCATCGTGACCTTATCCACTTCCATTCGGGAACTATAATCGGTTGTAACAAATCGAACGAAACTTGATGTTCAACTTTAACTTGTTGACAGATCAAACATTTCGTAACAAATTCAGAGATGCCACGCTTCATACCAGGCCACCAATAAAGCTGTTTCAAATCATGATACATTTTCGTATTACTCGGATGTACAAATAAACGACTGTTGTGGGCTTCGTTTAAAATCATCTGAATCAACTCTGGATTTTTCAGAACATATACTCGGCCTTTGAATCTCAAACAATATTCAGTATCAACTCGAAATTCAGAATCAGAATCTAGATCACACTGGGATCGTTTTGCTAAAATCTCATTATCAACCTTCTGAGCATCAATAATCTGTTGTAAGAACAAAGGTCTCACTTTTACTTCTGCTAAAACCGAACCATCATCAAATAAAGCTAAATGAGCATTCATGGCACATAATACAAACAATGATTTTCGACTTAAAGCATCAGCAACAATATTGGCCTTTCCCGGATGGTAGTCAATTACAAGCTCGTAATCTTTTAATAACTCTAACCATCTTTGCTAACGTAAATTAAGATCTTTCTAAGTCATCAGATATTTCAAACTTTTATGATCAGAAAATACGTGGCATTTTTTACCGAACAAATAATGGCACCAAATCTTCAAAGCAAATACAATAGCCGCCAATTTCAGATCGTGCGTCGGATAATTCTTCTCATGTGGCTTTAACTGTCTTGAGGCATAAGCTATAAATTTGCCTTCTTGCATTAAAACGTAACCTAAACTATTCAACAAAGCATCACTGTAGATCATAAATTCTTTACCTGATTCTAACTGTACTAACACCGGAGCTTCAGTCAATAGAGCTTTCAACTGATCAAAATTTTTCTAACACTTTTCAGACCATTCAAATTTCACATCTTTCTACAGTAGTTTCGTCAACGGAGTCACGATCATCGAAAAGCCTTTACAAACATTCGATAATAGCCAACAAGTCCAAGAAAACTGTGAACTTCAAAAACATTTCTCGGAGGCTTCCAATCCAAAATGGCTGAAATCTTGCTTGGATCAACTTGAATACTAGACGCTGATACAATATGGCCCACAAAACCAACTTCGCGTAACCAGAATTCATATTTACTAAACTTCACATACAATTGCTTATCTTACAAAGATTGTAGCACTATTCTCAAATGCTCAGCATGTTCAGTTTCATCATGTGAATATATCAATATATCAGAACACAACAACAAATCGATCTAGGTACGGTCTGAAAATTCTGTTCATCAATTCCATAAAGATAGCAGGTGTATTCGTTAATCCAAAAGGCATAACTAAAAACTCAAAGTGACCGTACCTCGTTCTGAATGCAGTTTTAGGAATGTCTGAATCTTCTACTCACAACTGATAATAGCCCGATCTCAGATCTATCTTTGAAAACACGATAGCTTCTTTCAGCTGATCAAATAAATCATCTATTTGCGGTAAAGGATATTTGTTCTTGATCATCACTTTATTGAGTTTTCAATAATCGATGCACATTCTCATAGTTCTGTCTTTCTTTTTCACAAACAAAACTGGTGCACCTTAGGGAGAATAACTCGGTGTAGTGAAGCCTTTATCCGTCAATTCTTACAACTGAGCTTTCAACTCTTTTAACTCTGTTGGGGCCATTCTATATGGAGCTATCGAAATTGGAGTAGTCCCTGACATTAATTCAATACCAAATTTAACCTCTCGGATCAGTGGTAAACCCGATAACTCATCAGGAAACACATCTGGATATTCATAAACAATTGGCACTGATTCAATCTTCTTTTTAATCACTTTCGTGTCAAGTATATAGGCTAAATAAGCTTCACAACCATTTCTCACATATTTCTGAGCATTACTGAAACCACTGCTAGCAATCCGTTCAAATCATTTGATTCAATGCGAATAATCTTATTACTCTGACATCTCAAATCAATCATCTTTCGTTTGCAATTCACAACAGTATCATGTAATGTTAGCCAATCCATACCCAGGATTATGTCAAACTCATTAAATGGTAACAATATCAAATCAGCTGGAAAACAATTACCCTGAATCATCAATGGACAATTCTTGCACACTTTATCAACCAAAACACACTTGCTTAAGGGGTTCGATACTCTAATTACAAATTCAGTAGACTCTATAGACAAAGTCTTACTGTTCACTATGTGTTGATCCAGGATCTATCAATGCAATCATAGAAGTATCGTAAAGAGTAAATGTACCCGTAATCATATCTGGAGACAAAGCTTCCTCACGAGCTCGGATGGCGTAGGCTCTGGCAGGTGCATGAGCCTCAGATCGAACAGCAGTATCTTTAGTCCCTCTTTGACTACCACTCACATTTCCCGTATTTCTGAGAGGTCTACCTCTAGCTGCAGTGTTACTCGACCTCGTGTTCTGAGCATTATCTTTTTCAGCTAACTCTAGGCAATCTTTTATAAAGTGATATCATGAACCACAACTGTAACAAGCTCTATTATTACTTTTCTCCCAACAATCACCAAAATGTCGTCTTCCACATTGTTGAAACTTAGACTTAACATATTTTATATTTCCAACGCTCGATACCGGTGTGGTTTGAGCTTTAGGATTAGTGTATTGCTTCCTTCAATCTCTACTCTGATATCACATTGAAGCTGTCGATCGATTAAAGTAATCTCTTAATTTCTTTGACAAAGAATGATAAGATCTATTCATCGATCGCTTCCTCAAATCTCTAGCCTTTGAATCAGCTTTTCTCTTTTCTTTACTGAGATCTTTAGCTTTACAGGCCCTCTCAACCAATACTACAAATTGTTTCAATTCAAGTAACCCGACTAATAGTTTTATATCTTTGTTCAATTCATCAACAAATCTTTTACACATGATCTCTTTAGTAGACCCATATTCTCGAGCATACTTGCTCAAACGTACAAATTCTCTTTCATATTCAGTAACAGTCATCTAACCTTGTTTCAATTCTGGAAACTCTTTATTTTTTTGATCGAGAAATCTCTGGCTTATGTACTTTTTCTGGAACTTGGTCTGAAAGAATTCCTTGGTAATTCGTTCTCTAGGAACCACCGATGTCAACGTTTTCCACCAATGATATGCATTATCTCTAAGCAAAGATACAAAACATTTGATACATTCATTTGGTGTACAGGACAACTCATTGAATTAGCCCGAAATGTAACAGCCTGATTTTGGTCCTAGTCGGAACAGTGGTTTCGGGACCACAAATTTGACATAAGAAAATTTATTTTTATTATATTTTTATGGTTTACGATTTCAAATAATTATTTCGTGAAAATTTCATTCGAAAATTTTAACGTTTGGCCACTCAATTTAGTTAAAAGGACTAAATTGTAAAAAGTGCAAAAGTTGAGTTCTACATGCTAGAGCTGTCCAATAGTTATGAAATTTTAAATTGGTCCTTAAAAGGTAATTAGACCATTGGATACATTTTTGGACAAAAATGGACATGAAATAGGTGAAATAGAATATTTTAAAGTTAGGGGCATTTTGGTCATTTAGAAATTAAAAGAATTAAAAAGCCAAAATCAAAGCAAAATTGTGTCCATCTTCAAGATATGGCTGAATTTCACAAGGGGAAATCAAGGCTAGGGTTTTTCAAGCTTCCAAGCTCAATTTTAAGTCCGTTCTAGCCCCGTTTTTAATGTTTTTTTACATTTTTGAGATCCTCTTAGCTCGGTTTAGCTATTTCCACCATTATTTGAGCTAGGGTTTGTGTTTAAAAATTTACCCATGGATGAAATGCATGTTTTTTGATGTTTAATGGTAGAATATGAATGCTCGGTGTGTAATAAACGACTTTTACTAAGTGATTTTCGGTGAAATTGTCAAAAAGGACTAGTTTGTAAAAAGTTGAAAAATGTGTGTAAGTGTGTGAATAAATGGAAAATTTGGACTGCTATAGTTATAAAAAAGGTTCGAATAGGCTTAAAATACAAGGAAATTGAATAAAAATCATTTTACGAGCCTAGGGGCAAAAGTGTAAATATGATAAAGTTTAGGGGCAAAAATGAAAATTTTTCCAAAATTTGAATTTTGGCTAATTTGAGTAGCAGGATGAATAAATGAGTTAAATGTATTGTTATAGATAAAGGAAAACGAGATTCAGACTTAGAACAGGAGGAAAACAAAGAATATGACGAATAAGTCCTTTTCACCGATTGTGCTACCAAGGTAAGTTTGTATGTAAATAATATATCGTTTTTACTTATGTTATAATATTTTGTTATTATATGAGAGGTGCTTGCATATTGAATGATCACTTAATGTAAATTATGGATTGAAATTGATTATGAATGAATTTGTAAAATGTTAAAAAGTGAGGAATTTCTCGGTTGGACCTTCAGAATAGAAAAGATATGAATGATCCTGAGAACACATGTGTAGTACTATGTTCAGGCTACTATGTGTTTAAAATGGTTTTAGGTCACGTGTGTAATACTAAGTGCAAGCTACTACGTGTACCAGATGGTTAGGTCACATATGTAGTACTAAGTGCAGGCTACTATGCGTACCCGATAGCTTCGATCACATGTGTGATACTAAGTGCAGGCCACTATGTGTAAGAGACAGTTTTGGTCATAGATGTAGTACTATGTGCACTAGATAGCTTCGGTTACAAGGGTGGTAATATGTGCAGGCCACCGTGTATCTGTTATTATTCCGATGAGTTCAACGGGAAATTGACTAAGTGAAAATACATGTAATCTTGTAATGACTAGTGTAATTGAGTATGACTATGTGATGAATAAGTGCAGGTACATGTGTGTAAAAATTTATGAGCAATGTGCTCGATAGTTGATCGAACCTTCGGTAATAGGAAATGGAGTAAGTGAGATTATGTAAGAGTAAAATTTATAATAAAACAGTTTTGGACAGCAGCAGTTGTGTGAATTTGAAAAATAACCAAAAATGGTGGAAATAGAATTAGAGGTTGAATAAGATATGAAATTAAATCTGATTGAGTCTATTTTTATATAAAGGAAATGGTGTAAGCAAAAGAATTTCATATTATGAGATATTTGAATTTTTGTGAGACAAAGTTAGAATGATTTTGGAATCCCCTGTTCTGAATTAGAAAAATCATTAAAAATTGTACAAGAATAATTATGGGTTATAATTTATATTTTTAAAATCCTTAATGAGTCTATTTTCAAAAAAAAAAAAAACAAACGAGAACATCATCCGAATCCGTATGAGGAGATAATTAATTTTTAGTAAAGAGGGGTTGGAATTGTCAGACAGCAAAACATGGAAGACATTAAAGAATAAACTGTACTTATTGGCTAGACCAAAAAAAAATAAAAATTTTATGGTAAGAAGATATGTGAGTTTAGTTTCAGGGAAATTTAATGGATCTTAATTTAGAGTTCTATAACTCAAGATATAAATAATTTTGTGACTGTGACTCGAGTAGATAGCTTGAGATAAACATGAATAAATAATAGAACTATGTACAATTATGATTGTATTATCTTGAGAACATATTGTGAAGATTTATAAAAGCCTGTTAATAAGTCACTTATTATTTAAATACCTACTTACTCAGCGATAATGCTTACCCCGCTTCCTTTTCTTTTTCCTATAGTGTCACAGATGCTAGCTCGAGTTGGAGGTCGTTGGAGATTCTATCACACTAACAAGTTATTGATTGGTATAGTATCAACGATCTTCAAGTATTTTTAAGTCTATGGCATGTATAGGGACTTGATTATGTGTGTATATGTTATTATGAGTTGGCCTAAAATGTTGGCCTATAATATTTGATAGTTTATTTTATATAAGGCCATTGAGGTTGACTAATATTAGTTAAGTTATACGTTTATGATGTTGTATTTTGATGATGTGCAAGCTTGCATGACTTGGTTGAATGAGTGTGTGATGATTAATTATGGAAAGTGAAGCATGTGAAGGGTTGTGTGAAGAACACGGCCTTGGACATGGGTGTATACCCCTATTTTCAAGAAATTTTCTAATGTTTTACAAAGTTCACGGTTTAGTTTCGGACCATTTCCAAAGTATGTATTGGGCCTCGTAGGCCCGTATAAGGGACGATATGCATGTGTATGAATGATTTTAAAGTGAATGAAATTTTATGACTCGGTTTAATACATTTAAAGCGTATGTGTTCCGGTAATGCCTCGTACTCTATTCCAGCGTCGAATACGGGTATGGGGTGTTACATTTAGTGGTATCAAAGGTATAGTTTAGTCATTTCTCGGACTAACGTAGCGTATGTGAGTCTAGCTATACATGTCATAAGTGAACTGTGATAGTGTGATATCTCACGACTCCGATGAGATTTGTTTTGGTTAAAGCAGGGATACTTTCCAACCGAGCTACCATCGATAATGCTGAAACGGGATAAGTAAGTTCGTATAACTTAGTGAATATATTGATCTACTTGAATTGATCTTTGTGATTTGTGATGATATGTATGTGTTAATGGATACAATACAATAGATTAACCAAAAGTTGAGGAATATGAATAAAATGTTATCGTTCCGATTGAATATTGCATTTCGATAAACCAGAGTGACTTTTTGCAGTGTATAACATGAACAATTTATTTTGAGATGAGCTTATTACGATTGGTTGATATTTATATGTGATAATGCTGAGTGTGTTACTAAGATATTTGAAAATGTGTTCATGATTAGTAGAAACCTAGAGATGTATAAATCAGAGTTTATGATATTATGTTGATGTTAAATGTTATATTGTATATGTGTATGTATGGGAGTCAAAATTTAAAGTCTTTACAATCTTCACCCCCTTACCAGTATAGTGTCATATAACGAAGTTCATGAGATTTACATTGAATAAGCTCACAAGTGGGGAACTAAAGAGTTTAATGGTGGAATAATTAATAATGTGATTGGAGATGGGAATGACTTAGCGAGTAAAAATTGTTATGAGAGAGGTATCAGATTATTCTAAAGATTATTTGGAATGCACAATGCCACGGTTAGAGAAGAAGTTAATCTCGGCTAATCGACTCATTCAGGTATGATGTCTAAAGACTGTGCTTACTGGGAATTCTTCTGAATTGATTTTTGTTAATGAATGAAGTATTATGGGATTAATGATGACAGAATTAGTCTGAGGAATGATGTTTGAATTGTAAAGATATTTGAGTATAACAGCTACAGTTGAGTAATTTATGACTATCTCTTCTGGGTATTCTATGTATTCTTACATTCTTAGAGGTATTTGTGGTTGCTTCTTTTCTGATGAAAGCATTATTGGTCTGATTAATTTATGATTGGTATTCTTCTATCTTCCATTGGTATCCTATTCCGTTACATCAGAGATAAAGAGTTGACGAATGTATGAACAATGTTTCTTTTCCTTTTGGTTTTCTCTGAGGAATCGTCAGGATCTCTATTATTTCATATGAGTAGTATTCTCAGACATTCAGTATGGTCTTGTATCTTAGATTTCATTATCTTGATTTTCTTATCATCCTTATTGTTTAATTTATCAAGTATGACTTATCTTTGAAGTCGATATCGACAAAAGTGTGGATTATGACAGTCAAGATCAAATTATATACTGATTTTCTTTCCTCGGGTAATTTTGATTATTATCAGTGAGTTCAAGCAGGATGTTATGTTTCATATGAGTTAATACAGTTAGTAAATATCTGTGACTGGCATGTTGAAAGAACTATGAAAGATTGCATGTTTGAACTGTCCTAACAACATGAAGAAAGGAGCATTTTGTTATGTTATTATTTGATAATCGAAATCAACTTAGTTGAATTTATCAAAGTGAATTGGTTAGTTGAAATGTGATTTGAGTTACATGTAGTTAAAGCATCCTCAGTTATAGTAATAAATTTTGTGCATTTATGAATATATCGATGGACAGTCTGAATGAAGGATTGATATTCTAGAAAGTATGATACCAAGATACACCTATTAGATTTGTTCTAATCGGATGATGTTATTATGAGTTAAACCTATTCTGAATGATATAGTTATCACATTTACAAAAAATTGGATGGTCTGTGCATGTTAGCAAAGTTGAAATGTAACACCCCTTACCCGTGTCCGACGCCGGGACAGGATATAAGGCATTACCGGACTTAAACATGCACATACATTTAAAACTGGGCCATAATATTTCAATCATATCAGAATCATTTGATCACATGCAAAATGTACCATACACGAGCCTTCGAGGCTCTAAACATGCATTAAAAGAGGTTTGGGACTAAACCGAGAACTCACGAACATTTTTACAACACTTAAAAAATTTTCATGTTTGGAGAGTCACACGTCCGTGTCCTCAGCCCGTGTAACTCTCTGTTTATGATGTCAACAAACATTTAGGGTCACAGGGCTAAGTCACACACTCGTGTGCTAAGGCCGTGTCCTCTACACGGCTGAGACACACGGCCGTGTCTCTGCCCGTGTGGTCAACACTTAGGCTATTTTCCAAGCCTTTTTGTTGCCTTAATCTTTCACATACTTAAATACTTTAAAGACACGTATCATAGCTTCATTTTAATGATTTAGCATGCCTCACTAAAGCAGATTTTTAACAATCAACCATAACATATTACCCAATAATTAATCTCTACTTATTTAACCAATGTCCATGTTCAATCATTATCAACTTAATGTCAATTTACGCGTTTATTCCATAGCCATGACCATCCCGAATGGTCCTAGGGCATTCTCGTGCACATATGTTATTTACTATTCATTCATGGTAGACGGCAAGGATAATTAGGCTTACAAGCCAAAACATTATAAGCCATATCTCATGGCTATATACAATGAATCAATATAAGCCAATACATTTGGCTAAATCATAAGAACACATATCAATAACTAAGCTCCTATACATGCCACTCACTTGAAGATGCTTAAGACTTATCGATATCCCCTATTGATAGCTCGATAGTGTGATGCTGCCTCCGACGATCTCCAACCCTGAGCTAACCTGACAACAAACATGATTCCAAGGTAAAATAATCATAATTGCACTTTTACTTATGTTCAAGTTAAGTTGTTTACTTAAGTCATAGTCACTCAGTTACTTATAACTTGAGCTACATAACTCCAAATCAACATCTGCTAAATTTCTCTGAAACTAGACTCACGTATCTGCTTATTATAAAATTTTTAAAATTTTTGGATTATCCAATAAGTACATTTTATTCTTTAAATTATCCCTTATTTAGCTGTCCGACAGTTCTGACCCCTCTGCACTAAAAATTAATTATCTCTTCTTAAAAGATTTGGATAATGTTCTAATTTATTTCTTTCAAAAATAGACTAATTAAGGATTTTAAGCATATAAATTATAACCCATAATTATATTTTTTAAATTTTTAATGATTTTTACAAGTTAGAATAGGGGATTCCAAAGTCATTTTAACCCTATCTAAAAAAAGTTCAAATATCATAGAATATAAAATTCTTTTGCTTTCATCGTTTCTTTTATGTGAAAATAGACTCAATAATATTTTATTTCATATCTTATTCAACTTCTAATTTGATTTTCACCATTTTTGGTGATTTTTCAAAATCAGACAAACTCACTTCTTTGTCCAAAAAAAACTTTTATTACAAATTTCACTCTTACATAATCTCACTTACTCCATTCCATCTTACCGAAAGTTCGCTCAACTATCGAGCACATTGCTCATAAATTTTCACACACATATACCTGTACTTATTCATCACATAGTCATATTCAATTACACTAGTCATTACATGATCACATGTATTTTCACTTAGTCAATTTTCCGTTGAACTCATCGGAATAATAACAGATACACGGTGGCCTACACATATTACTACCCTTGTAACCGAAGCTATTTGGTGCACATAATAGCCTGCACTTAGTACTACATCTATGACCAAAACCGTCTCTTACACATAGTGGCCTGCACTTAGTACCACACATGTGATCGAAGCTATCGGGTACGCATAGTAGCCTGCACTTAGTACTACACATGCGACCTAACCATCTGGTACACGTAATAGCCTCCACTTAGTACTACACACGTGACCTAAAACCATCTTAAACACATAGTAGCCTACACATAGTACTACACATGTGTTCTCACAATGGATCATTCGTATCTTTTCTATTCCGAAGGTCCAACCGGGAAATTCCTCACTTTTCAACATTTTACCAATTCATCCATAATCAACTTCAATTCATAATTTACATCAAGTGATCATTCAATATACAACCACAACTCATATAATAACAAAATATTATAACATAAGTAAAAACGATATATTATTTACATACAAACTTACTCGTTTCAAAGAAATATCATGTTCCATCAAATTTCCATTATATTCAATCATCTCATCACATGTTATCGACTTTTGAGCTATCGATTAGTTCATGGATACATCACGTTCCCATACACAATATCATTAACATATAAATCAATACAACCATAGCAAAATAGATTTCAAGTGTAACAACAATAACATGAATATCATGCTTATTTAATCACATGAACTTACCTTAAATGAAAATTACGGTCAACTATTCCAATTTAGTCCATAATCTCAAACTTTCCCAATTTAGGCCCGAATCTCGGTTTTCTTGATCTAACATTTCAAACATAGCTTGTATCGGCTCAATTTTGGAGCTAGTCAGAACAGTGGTTACGAAACCACTATTTCAAAGCCATAGAAATTATTTTAATATTATTTTATGTGTGATGGCATGTTTATAAAGGTGCATGAAAATTTTGGTGATTTAATTTTAACATCTGAGAGCTTAATTACGAAAAAGGACTAAATCGCATAAAGTGCAAAAGTCCTATTTTGATAGCTAAGGGTGTCAAATAGCTAGAGAACTTAAACTGGAGGTCTTTAAAGGGAAATTAGACCCTTAGAGAGAGGCATGGCTGGCCATAGGAGACAAAGATGGTCAAAAAAGTCAAAAGATGATTAGGGCTGGTAAGTGATGACGTTAACAAATTGAATATTAAAATAAAATCAAAGGGGTCATCTTTCTTCTCCATTTTTTCACCAAAAATAGAAGCCATTAGAGGATTTTTTGAAGCTTTAAATTTCAGCCACTTAGTCTCTCTACAAGTAAGTGATTTTGATGGTCTTTCTTGTTTTTTTTTTTGTACTTTTAGAACCTTTGTAGCATGAGCTTTCAAATGAGGGGACTATCTTGCAAAATGGTTGAAAGTCTAGGGTTTTACCATGAGTGTGTTCATGTTGTTTTCTGAAATTTTAAGGAAGAAAATGAATTATGGTGGTGTAATAAACAACTTTTGTGAAGTAGTTTTCATGGAAACCCTAACTAAGGACTATTTTGCATAAGTTGTAAAATAGGTAATAAATATGTGAAATAATAAGAATTGTGGGCTTATCCTAGTATAAAAAGTATTTGTCTAGGCTTGGTTAATGAGAAAATGTGATAAAAATTGATTTTTGGACCTAAGGGTAAAATGGTCATTTTGCAAAAGTTTAGGGGCAAAATGGTCATTTTGCCCAATTTTTAAATTGTTGAGTACTTAGATTAATAACATGATTAAATGTGTGAATTTTCATCATTATAGATCAAGAATTACAAAATCCAGGCCTAGACCGGGGAAAAGCAAAGCAAGTAGATTAAACCAACTAGTCGCCACATTTTGAGTACTGAGGTAGGTTGTACGTTAATAATGCAACTATATCTTTATGATGTGCAATTGAATTGATATGGCATAAAATTTTTTGATTGTGAATACGAGAATACATGTTGAGAAATTAACATAGTAGAGACTTTCGTTGAACATTTGGAATAAACTTGGATATTGGTACCTTGATATTGGGTGATTGTGTGCTAGTGTAAGACATGTCTGGGACATGCATCGACATTGAGACGAGAGCTAGTGTAAGACACGTCTGGGACACGCATCAGCCTCGTGATAGACAAGCTAGTGTAAGACCTATCTGGGACATGGCGTCAGCTTGTTGTGTGTCAGTGTAAGACCTGTCTGGGACATGGCATCGACACCGATAGACGAGAGCCAGTGTAAGATCTATCTAGGACATGGCATCGGCCTTGCTATATGAAAGCTAGCGTAAGACCATGTCTAGGACATGGCATCGGCACCTTAACCCATGTTAGGGTTATTGAGCATCCAGTAGTATTCCAAATGGTTCAACAAAAGGTTTATGATTTATATCGAAATGAAAAAAGCTATGATCGTGTGATGAGTGGTACAGGTATCTAATTGAAATGTATGAGATATGGGCTCAATGTATGCAATATGAGTTGTATTGCATGGTGATGAGTAAGTTGTACTTATGTTTATTTGTAGTATTCATCAATAAGCTGTGAAAGGTTATGAGCATATTGCTTTAGGATAAGTGGTTGTTGTTTATTTTCATGCAACTTACTAAGCTTTATGCTTACCCTATTTCTTTTCCATTTTCTTATAGTGCCGCCAAAGTAGCTCGAGGATCATCACTTACATCGAAGAAGCCAGTCACACTATCAACTGAAGCACTCGGTATAGTTAGATCTCTCATTTTGATTATGGCATGTATAGGATCTTGGATTTTGAGTTTTGTGTCATTGTTTTGGGGCCAAATGTGTTGGCTTAAGCTAGTACTTGACTCATTTTGTATAAGGCCAAGAATAATGGCTAATACTGAAAGTTGATTTATGGATGCAAGAAAATCTTTCATGAATGTGAAAATTGTTGGCATGGTCGTATATGTATGCAATGTATATAGGCATTAGCTATGGTTGTTTGGTTGAGAAATCATATTTAGTTAGAATTTGATATGTTGGTTGGCATTAGATTGTGTTTCAGAGTGGCAAAAGGCTTGGTAGATAGCCTTATTTTTATCCACACGGGTAGACACACGGGCGTGTGTCTAGGCCTTATGTGACACACGGTCTATCCCATAGGCTTATTGATAGGCCGTGTGTCCCCTGTACGTAAATATTGCAAGTCATTATGCATGGTAGTAAACACACAGGCAGAGACACAGCCGTGTGTCTCATCCGTGTGAAGAGCACGGCCTAGCACACGGGCGTGTGCCTTGGCCGTGTGACCCTTAAGGATTGATGACGTCAAAAACAGAATGTCAAGGTTTTTAGACACGGGCTAGGACATGGGCATGTCATGGCTGTGTAAGGGACACAGGCCAAAGACACGGACGTGTGTCAGGCTGTGTGAAAACCCCTGTAGGTTCGGATTGTGATTTATCGTTCGTGTAACACCCCCTAACCCAATTCCGTCCCCGGAGGGGTTATGAGGTATTACCTAATGAACACAACAACATTGGAACACTCATATTGCAAAATTAGACTGTACAATACTATGCTACCAAGGCGAATTTATAAATAAATATATTTCTAATCAAAATTTTAAGTTTATATTCATTAATAAAATATGAAAAAAAATTCATTAATAAAACTAACACAAATCAGTGTCACAGTTCCTTTGGTCTCTTTTGAAACTGGTTAGTTACCAACTCATTTACTTATACTTACTTACAAAGTCAATTGACCATTTTACGAATTCATTTAAAAACAATTAATAGGTAAAACCAAATACCATCAATGATTGATATTTACTCAACAAAATAAGATATATATATACTTAACAAAAATTATGCGCATGAAGTAACATTATAACAAGACCAAATATGTATCATTTCTCATCAATGTTTAAGCAAAATGACCATGTCCATTTCAACCATTTTGAACGTCTATATAAAACCATATATGCTCAATGTGCATACCAAAATCATATATATATATATATATGTATAATAAACCGAATATAAATACTAATTAATAAGCTTAAAACATACTCATGCTTGTCATTACCACCGAATATCAATATCCAACCTACAATTGATCAAATTATAAGTATAAATATTTGATCATCAACCAAGAACATATAAAACAACTCACTTATCACAAACATATACATATCATGATTAAACTTACATCACTATAGCATATAATACTTAGACTCGATTAATGCTCATTATTCCATCATATTCAAATTTTACCAAACTAATATTATAACCCATATTGATCAATACGATAATCATATACGCGTAGTTTATGTATCACAAATAAAGGCAAACTCAAACCACAACCAACATAACCAAACTTTAACATGGAAATTAAGTCATTTTCACATGACTTAACCATTATACATATATGAAATTTAAACATCTCCAAAAGAGTTTTTAGCTTATACATGCCATAAGTACTAAACCAACTTTTAAAAATACCAAAATATTGAAGATAGTGTGGATGACTTTACTAACGATCCCTGAGCACGTAACAATCTCCAAAATCTATAAAATAGAGACAAGAAAAAAGAAACACATCCAAAGTAAGCTACCATAGCTTTGTAAGTTGTAAGCATCAAAAACTCCAAATTCAATTTAATGGTCTAGTATCATCTAAGTCATGCTACTAGATCATTTAGTCAATATCCTACCATATTCAAGGCAATTTATTAATCATATACTCAATTTCAACTAAATCCAATATGCATCAGCTCAACCACAATATACTACATTACTCTCAAACACAAAACTGAATGCATTTAGCGTTCCATTATCGTAGAACATTAATATATATTCAAGCACAAAGCCATTAAAACCAATCTATCATTATTCATACTTTCAATTTATAATATCCATCACATAGAATCGATACTCACCTGCACAAACTTGAGCTATACATCATAGTTGTTCATAAAGAAATTTGAAGCTTTAATTCATTCAACCATTCCCGATCTACTCAAATAAATCGCACACCTAGTGCTAATGTTTACTCGGAAATATATATCGAGTTTGCACATTTAGTGCTCAATATTTAAACTCACACACTTAGTGCTCAATAACCACATTCGCACACTTAGTGCAAGATTCACATCTGTAATCATTTATACTCGTACACTTAGTGCCTAAATTTAATTACTCAATACAAATCAATTTAAATTCATCAATTCCCTTTGAATTCGGCAACATCAATCTTTCATGTAAGTTAATTCGGCTCATATACTTAAATTGATTTAAATTTAATCAACAACAAAAAAGAAATTATTTAATAACTTACCTTGGATATCGACGGGCAGTTGAATTCGACTACTCAACGATTTTTGATTTTCCCCGATCCACGTCCGATCTTTTTGGTTCTTGATCTAAAAAGTTCAAAATTAAGCTCATTCAAATAGAATTTCATTCATTTAAGTCCAAATACACATAATTGAGCAATTTACCAATTTACTCCTAACATTATTCACTTTTACAATTTAATCCAATTTTCACAAAACATAAAATATGAAGAATTTGCATATACAATGCTAGGGCCGAATGTTCACTAAGTTTATATAAGTCTTCCCATTTCACTAATTTTACAATCTAGTCCTTCAATTTAGTATTTTTCGTAATTTAACCTTAAATGCTCAAAGTTACCAAAAATCCCAATACCAAAAATGTTAATCTAACACATTTATTTTATTTTCTAACATCAAACATAAATTTCATCAGACTATCAACAATGGCACTTCATGAATACATAATCAATTTCAAAATTTCAAGCATGGACTTTATAGTATTCAAAGCAACGATCTCAAAAACGTAAAAATTAATAAAAACCGAACTCAAATCACTTACCTAATTGAATTTGCAAGGACCGAAAATATCAAAGCTTAAAATTTCTTTTCTTTCTCTTAGTTTTGGCTAAAAATAATAAGAAAGATAAACACTTTCATCTTTTTCAAATATAATATATTAACATGTATTAAAATATACCATAATGCCACAAAATATAATAAACAATTCAAGTCATTAATTCATGCATATTGGTCGGCCACAATTTCTATTTATGGCCAAATTGAAACCTTAATATTCCATAATATAAAAACAATCATAATTTGGCCCTTACACATTAACCCTTAAATTTTTCATTTTATGCGATTAAACCCCCTTTTTTTTATCAATCGACCTCCAAACACTAAAATTTTTAAACGAAACTTTCACAAAAGAAACTTCACGCATTTTAAGTATAGAAAATAATATTTAAATATTATTCTGACTCGAATTCGTTGTCCCAAAACTACCGTTCCAATTAGGGTCAAAATTGGGCTGTTACAGTAAGATCTTTCTAGGATTATTCGATTATGCAAAGCATTAGTCTCCATTATTTCGGATTGAGATCCGAGGGCTAAATCCCAATTATGGAAAGAGCTACAGGAAACTATGAATACGCAGTTGCATCTTGGCACAGTAATGCACCTGTAAATCGGTGGTAAGTTTGAGAGAGTAATTCAAAACTTTGACGATATACTCCGAGATGATATGTTAAAGTTTAAAGGTGACTAGAAATAGATACGAGGTTGATTTGATTTGTGATTCTGAGAAATTAGTGGAAGTGATTCATGAGAGTTGAAAGTAATTTTTTCTGGTAAGATTTTCGGGGGCGAAAATCCCTAAAGGGGGGAGAGTTTTAACAGCCTAGTTTTGAGCCTAGTCGGAACAGTGGTTTCGGGACCACAAATTCGACGTAAGAAAATTTATTTTTATTATATTTTTATGGTCTACGATTTCACAAAATTATTTCGTGATAATTTTGTTCGAAAATTTTAACGTTTGGCCACTCAATTTAGTTAAAAGGACTAAATTGTAAAAAGTGCAAAAGTTGAGTTCTACATGCTAGAGGTGTCCAATAGTTATGAAATTTTAAATTGGAGGTCCTTAAATGGTAATTAGACCATTTGATAATTTTTTGGACAAAAATGGACATGAAATAGGTGAAATAGAATATTTTTAAGTTAGGGGCATTTTGGTCATTTAGCAATTAAAAGAATTAAAAAGCCAAAATCAAAGCAAAATTGTGTCCATCTTCAAGCTATGGATGAGTTTCACAAGGGGAAACCATGTCTAGGGTTTTTCAAGCTTCCAAGCTCGATTGTAAGTCCATTCTAGCCCCGCTTTTAATGTTCTTTACATTTTTGAAATCCTCGTAGCTCAATTTAGCTATTTCCACCATTATTTTGAGCTAGGGTTTGTGTTTAAAAATTTATCCATGGATGACATGCATGTTTTTTGATGTTTAATGGTAGAATATGAATGCTCGGTGTGTAATAAATGACTTTTACTAAGTGATTTTCGGTGAAATTGTCAAAACAGACTAGTTTGTAAAAAGTTGTAAAATGTGTGTAAATGTGTGAATAAATGGAAATTGTGAACTGCTATAGTTATGAAACTGATTCAAATAGGATTAAAATATAAGGAAATTGAATAAAAATCATTTTACGAGCCAAGGGCAAAAGTGTAAATATAACAAAGTTTAGGGGCAAAAATGTAAATTTTGCCAAAATGTGAATTTAGGATAATTTGAGTAGCATGATGAATAAATGAGTTAAATGTGTTGTTATAGATCAAGGAAAATGAGATTCGGACTTAGAACGGGAGGAAAACAAAGAATATGACGAATAAGTCCTTTTCACCGATTGTGCTACCGAGGTAGGTTTGTATGTAAATAATATATCGTTTTTACTTATGTTATAATATTTTTTTATTATATGAGAGGTGGTTGCATATTGAATGATCACTTGATGTAAATTATGGATTGAAATTGATTATGGATGAATTGGTAAAATGTTAAAAAGTGAGGAATTTTCCGGTTGGACCTTCGGAATAGAAAAGATACAAATGATCCTGAGACCACATGTGTAGTACTATGTGCAGGCTACTATGTATTTAAAATGGTTTTAGGTCACGTGTGTAATACTAAGTGCAGGCTACTACGTGTACTAGATGGTTAGGTCGCATATGTAGTACTAAGTGCAAGCTACTATGTGTACCTGATAGCTTCGATCAAATGTGTGGTACTAAGGGCAGGCCACAATGTGTAAGAGATGGTTTTGGTCACAGATGTAGTACTATGTGCAGGCTACTGTGTTTAAAATTATTTTAGGTCACGTGTGTAGTACTAAGTGCAGGCTACTACGTGTACCAGATGGTTAGGTTGCATGTGTTGTACTAAGTGCAGGCTACTATGCGTACTCGATAGCTTCGATCAAATGTGTGGTACTAAGTGCAGGTCACAATGTGTAAGAGATAGTTTTGGTCACAGATGTAGTACTATGTGCAAGCTGCTATGTGCACTAGATAGCTTCGCTTACAAGGGTGGTAATATGTGCAGGATACCGTGTATCTGTTATTATTCCAATGAGTTTAATGGGAAATTGACTAAGTGAAAATACATGTGATCTTGTAATGACTGGTGTAATTGAATATGACTATGTGATGAATAAGTGAAGGTACATGTGTGTAAAAATTTATGAGCAATGTGCTCGATAGTTGATCGAACCTTCGGTAACAGGAAATGGAGTAAGTGAGATTATATAAGAGTAAAATTTGTAATAAAATAGTTTTGGACAGCAGCAGTTGTGTGATTTTGAAAAATATCCAAAAATGGTGGAAATCGAATTAGAGGTTGAATAATATATGAAATTAAAGCTTATTGAGTCTATTTTTATATAAAGGAAACGGTGTAAGAAAAGTATTTCATATTATGAGATATTTGAATTTTTATGAGATAGAGTCAGAATGATTTTAGAATCCCCTGTTCTAACTTGGAAAAATCATTAAAAATTATACAAGAATATTTATGGTTAATGAGTCTATTTAAAAAAAATGAGGACATCATCTGAATCCTGTATGAGGAGATAATTAATTTTTAGTGAAAAGGGGTCGGAACTGTTAGACAGTGAAATAGGGGAGACATTAAAGAATAAAGTGTACTTATTGGCGAGACCAAAAAATTCTAAAAATTTTATGGTAAGAAGATATGTGAGTCTAGTTTCAGGGAAAATTAGTGGATTTTAATGTGGAGTTCTGTAGCTCAAGATATAAATAATTTAGTGACTGTGACTCGAGTAGACAACTTGAGATGAACATGAATAAATAGTGGAATTGTGTACAATTATGATTGTATTATCTTGAGAACATATTGTGAAGATTTATAAAATCCTGTTAATAAATCACTTATTATTTACATACTTACTTACTAAGTGATAATGCTTACTCCCTTCCTTTCCTTTTTCCTATAGTGTCACAGATGCTAGCTCGAGTTAGAGGTCGTTGGAGATTCTATCACACTAACAAGTTATTGATTGGTATAGTATCAACAATCTTCAAGTATTTTTAAGTCTATGACATGTATAGGGACTTGATTATGTGTGTATATGTTATTATGACTTGGCCTAAAATGTTGCCTATAATATTTGATAGTTCATTTTGTATAAGGCCATTAAGGATGGCTAATATTAGTTAAGTTATATGTTTATGATGTATTTTGTTGATGTGTAAGCTTGCATGACTTGGTTGAATGAGTGTGTGATGATTAATTATGGAAAGTGAAGCATGTGAAGGGTTGTGTGAAGAACACGGCCTTGGACACGAGTGTATACCCTTATTTTCAAGAAATTTTCTAATGTTTTCCAAAGTTCACGATTTAGTCCCGGACTATTTTCAAAGTATGTATTAAGCCTCGTAGGCCCGTATAAGGTACAATATGCATATGTATGAATGAAATTTTATGGCTCGGTTTAATACGTTTACAAGCATATGTGTTTCGGTAATGCCTTGTACCTTATTCCAGTGTCGAATACGAGTATAGGGTGTTACACGAAACTCTTTAGCCATGTGTTTACGAATCTTATCAATAGGTGGCTTACTCAATCGAATCGAATCTATTACTTGTGGCACAACCGGGACTTGTTGAGGAACAGGTGGGGGTGGAGGTTGTCGAGCAGCAGGATTCGTTCATACAAATTCCGTGAACCACTCAATCATCATTTGGAAGAAGGCTTGTTTAGCCTCTCTTCCCTAACTACTAGATATCAGCCTAGATTCAGTCAGTACTGCCCCTTGAGGGGGAGCGGGTGCATTGCTCTCAACATCATCAGCTATCGCTCGTTCGGGATCTATTAACTATATGAAAAAAACATTTCAACTGTCAGGAATCATCACACTATCGCAGTTCATATATATGACATGTATGGCTAGACTCACATATGCTACGTTAGTCCTAGAATCGACTAAACCATAGCTCTGATACCAACTAAATGTAACACCTCTAACCCGAATCCATCGCTAAAATAGGGTTAAAGGCGTTATCGAACATATTAACACATTTATCATTTATTTCACAATCATCATAACATCATAGGTTATACATCAATATCAAGTCCTTTACATAGGTCAACGAGACCTTAAACATACTTTAGAAAAGAATATGGACTAAACTGAACACATACAGATTTTTCCAAAACTTAGACATTTTTCTAAGTTGTAAAGGTCACATACCCGTGTGAACAGGCCATGTGCCTTACACGACATTAGACAAGCCCGTGTGTCAAGGCCGTGGCAAAACAGAGCATACATATTGACTTCACCACTCAGTCACAAGACACGCTCGTGTGCCTTGGCTGTGGTCGAAACTGACTTGGGTCACACAGCCGACCACATGCCCGTGTGTCCTTTGACATGGCCACACACGCCCATGTACCAAGGTTGTATACCTCACACGGCCACCAGACACGCCCGTGTGTTTAGGCCGTGCTCGAGACTGACTTGAATAACTAAACTATAATAGACACACGGTCGAGACACACGCTCGTGTGCTCAACCGTGTGGGGGTAAAATTAGGCTTGGTTTAAGCCACATTTCCCACCTATCTCAAGCACTCCAAAACCACAACATTTTATCATTATTTGCATACATTCATAAACAACCAAATCAACTATTTTGTATATATTTCATGCCATTCAAATGCCATCCAATTCACTTCTCAATTTCACAACCAAACATGCCAAATTAATGTACCAAAATAATCACAACTTACATAAGTTCCAAATACATAACTCATCATTTTATCACATACTTCATACCACAAAACTTACCAATTCAACATTCCATATTCAAACCATCACATGAACATTACATACATCATATGACTTACCTGTCAAACACATCATTTAAGCCAGCTTAAAAGACCATACATACCATCATTTACAAGCCAAATCTCATGGCTAGATATTCACATCACAAAACATACTAAAATACTTCTAGCCTATACATGTCGTATATCATATATACAACTCTCAAAATGGTACCAAAATAGATGTCCGATAGTGTGAATGAGTTGCTGACGATTCCCGAATATGAGCTAGTTTTATAGCACTGTAAAATAGAGAACATTTCACACAGTAAGCTTTGAAGCTTAATAAGTTCGCACCGAATATAATCAATAGTTTATATAATATGAAACATCAACTATTAAACACTTAGTAGTTCACAAATCATCCATCAATTCTATTCCATCACAATTGATATGTTCAGACAAATTCATCAAAATTTATACCCATAGTATCATCTACCACATAGTGTCGTACATAATCTACCACATAGTGTCGTACATACCAAAACATTCCAGTATTTATTCATTTCATTCTCACCTCTCGTTCAAATACGTTAATTCATTCAGAAGTCTTTCCATGCTTTAAGAGCTTGCACACTTAGTGCATTAATAGTTAGCTGAAGCTGTAACGATCCCGCACACTTAGTGCTATCTCATATAAACTGAAACTATCTAGTATCACACACTTAGTGCATCATATAGCCGAAGCTATTCCAATTTGCACACTTAGTGCCATTTATAACCGAAGCTATTTTACATCGCACACTTAGTGCCTAACATAATCGATTTATCATCGTGTTCAAAACATAATCAAATATATACAATTTATACATTATCAAAGCATTAAAACTCAAATTTTAACATCATTTATTATGTACGAACTTACCTTATACTCGGAAATGACGATTCAGATCGTTTACTCAATAACCTTCGATTTCCCTCGATCTAAATCTGAATTTCTATTTTCTTGATCTATATGTATTCAAAATTAACCCTTTTTTTCAACAAAACATTCAATTCAATCCATATACACATATTTAGGGCATTTTACAAATTAGCCCTAACATTTACACATTTTGACAATTTAGTCTTTAATTCACAAAATACATAAAATACATAAAATTTATTTATACCATTGCCTAGCTGAATTTTACCCTAGCTCGTATAAGTCCAAAAATTTCATTTATTTCACATTTTATTCCCTCAATTTCTCATTTTCATAATTTAATCCAAATTACTCAAATTCATCAAAAATCCTATTACAAAATATGATAATGTAACACATATCTTTCATATACTATCATCAAACTACATAAAACTCACATTATCAATAATTTCTCAACTCAAAATCATCAACAATTTCCAAAATTCAGACATGGGCTTGATAGTATACAGAGCAACAATTACAAAAACGTAGAAATTATCAAAAATTGAGTCAAAACCATACCTTAATTAAGCTTGGAAGTAGCCGAATATCAAAACACAAGAACCCTAGCCTTTATTTCTTTAATTTCGGTAAAATAAGATGCAAATAATATGAATTGTGGCTTTTGTTTTATTAATATAACCTTAATAATCAATATCCAATTTTAACCTTACTAAACCATTTAAAAATCAACTTAATGGATGGTCATTAATGTCCATTAACCTTACCAATGGTCTAATAACATAATAATGACCTCACATTATAAAGCCCATATCAAATAAACACTTTAACATATAGAAGGCCACTTTTGCATTCTCTACGATCAAGTCTTTTTTATCAAATTAAGCACACAAACGATTAAATTTTCATACTAAACTTTTACAGATGTTTAACCACATACTGTAAACATAGAAAATAATATTAAAATATTTTTTTGGCTCAAATTTGTGGTCCCAAAACCACTATTCTGACTAGGGTCTAAACCGGGTTGTTACAAGTGGAGTGGCATTTAGTGTAATTTCAAATGTTTTTAATGGTTTAATAGGTAAATAAGTAATTAAAGTTAAAAATTAAGAAAACCCAAAGCTATATTTTTATTTCCATCATCTTCCCCACCAAAATTTCAACCTAAAATTAGCCATGGGAGAAGCTTTTGGTTCAGCCAAGCTTCAAATGCTTGATTTGGTACGATTTTAGCTCTGTTTTTTATGCTCCATTTTAGCTCGATTTTAGCTAGCCCGTACCTCCGATTTCAAAATTTGTAAAGTATTTGAATGTTACCATTGTTGAATGCATGAGTATTTTGATAGCTGATGATAGAAAGTATATTATTGTTGTTGGATATACATGTTTTGTAAAATGAATTTTGGACTAAATTGTGAATCATTGAAATTATGTGGTTGAAAGTGTGATTATTTGGAAAACATGGGCTGTTAAGGTAATAATAAGAATTCAATTAAGCATGGGTAGGATGAAATTGCATGAAGTTGTGATTTTATGTGATAAGGACTAAATTGCAAAAATGTGAAATAATAGGGGCAAAATGTGTAAATTGTGTTAAATTGAATGAATTAATGATTAAATAAGTAAATTTTGTTATTATATAGATTGAGAAAATTAAGATTCGGATCTAGAACGGGAGAAAACAAAGTATCATATTAGTCGACCTAATTCGTCGTTACAACAAACAAGGTAAGTTCGTGTGCTAATAAACATATTTAAATTGTGTTACAAATGCTTATTATTTAATTGAATTTAATTATATATGTTTCATTATCATTGAATTTCTACAAATGTTGAACGAGTAAATACAAGTAAGAATCGACGAAGTTACAACATTCAAAAGTCTCGTAAGAACCTTAGGAATAATATAGGATACAAATGTCATGAAATTAGGATTAACGAGATGTGATTACATGTAAGACCATGTCTGGGACATTAGCATTATATTGTGATTACGTGTAAGACCATGTCTGGGACATTGGCATCGTTATATGATTCCGTGTAAGACCCTGTCGGGACAGTGGCATCGATATGTGATAACATGTAAGACCATATCTAAGATATGACATAGTATGAGCTTTATGTGATTTTGGAGTATCCTTAACAATTCCAAATGGTTTAACGGGAATAGTCAAGACAAGAAGGAAAGTACAATTAAATTAAGCGATACAGGTTCGTACAAAACTTATATGAGAATCAAATGAAGGTAATTTGGTAAGTTTTTAGTGTATCATGTATATGAAATGAGAAAGATTTATTTATAAGTATGTTCCATGCCAAAATGTATTTATTTGGCTATAATGAGGTATGAATTGAATGATATGTGAAATATGAGTTATAGTTGTTTTAACTAAATATACATATGGCACATAGTGTGCGAAATACCGTTATTTGATGATATTTCACATAATTCACTTGGCTAAAGAAAAGGTGATGGTAATTGAATTGAATAAATTTTAGATATATAATTGCTTATGCATATGAAGATGTGAATGAATTGATAAGAAGTATTCAAACCATATGTGTTTTGAATGAATAAACTCATGAAAATATTGATTAACTATGTGCATAAAATCGAGATAGAATGGTGAAATCATATGAATTATATCATGTTTTGAATAATGGTTTTAAATACAGTTATTTAATAATATGATTTTATTACCATACGAGCTTACTAAGCTTTATAGCTTACTTTGTGTTATTTTTCTATGTTTTATAGTGATTCGGACGTTCGCTCGGGTTGGAAGTCGGTGGAGATCGCATCACACTATCCGATTTTTTATTTCGGGATTTATACACTTGTGACTTGGTTATATGGCATGTATAGACTTGAGTCTTTTTTATAAAGGTTTTGGTGATGTATTTGGCCATTTTATATGGCTTATTAATGCCTTATGTTTGATGTGTAATTTGTCTTGTGTAATGGCATAATTTGGTATGGTTGGTGATGGTTCAAGATGATTATTTGGCTATTTGGTATATGTTGAGTATTTACTTATGAAAAGCATGAATTTGGACTTAATAAATGAATGGTTAATAGATTATTTATGAGTCAAGCTTTGTTTGTGATTGATGGTAGTAAAAACACATATTGAAATAGGTTGTATTGATGAGTATGATATGTACTTTGGTATATTATTGAATAGGTAAGTAATGAGGAATGAATCATGCTAGCTAGTATGTGTTTGAATGTACAAATGGTATTGATTTGAGTAGTGAAATGGTTGAAGATGAAATGGCATGATTTGTATATGAATTGGCATGTTTTGGTTGCTAGGTGTGCATGAGAAAAGGGTGGAGAATTGGCTTTGCAAATAGCCTATTTTTGTCCACACGGGCAGAGACACGGGCGTGTATCTCAGCCGTGTGTGACACACGGTCATGCTATACGGCCATGTATTCCCTGGGGTACCCTTCGAATTTAAGTCAGTATACCCTACAGGTTTAACACGGTCTAGACAAACAAGCGTGTCTACTGGCCGTGTGTGACACACAGGCTGGCAGATGGACATGTGACTGGCCGTGTGACCCAAGTCAGTTTACCCTCCAATTTTCCTATGGCACACGGGCGTGACTTCGGCCGTGTGGTGCAAGTTAGTATGTATGCCTTGTTTTCACACGGCCTGTGACACGGGCGTGTCTGATGGCTGTGTGAGGCACATGACCTGTTCACACGGACGTGTAATCCCTTTATGCATGAAAATTTTTTAAGTTTCCCAAAGTTTGTAAATGTTATCGGTTTAGTCCCGAACCTTGTTTAAGCATATTTTAAGGTCTCATAAAACCTTATGAGGGATAATATGATTATGTTAGATTGATATTTATGTGAAATTGAATCATGTATGAGAAATGTATATTATATGTTGTGCTTTGATCGGTAATGCCTCGTAACCCTATTCTAGCGATGGATACGAGTTAGGGGTGTTACAAAAACAGATCAATACGATAGCATTTAATATGCTTTTAACAGAACAATACGAGTGCAATCAATATGCTTATAACAATTCGATATAATAACAAATAATATGCTTATAATAAACCTATTTGGTAACAAATATCATGCTTATTATTTATTCAATTTAACAGTAACATAAGGCATGCTGAACGTACAATTTCAAATGTAGATACAATAGACATAAGTACTAATCACAATTCAAGCAAATGTATATAGTATTAATTTAGTCAATCAGATCATAGATTCTAGTATTATTCATATAATTAGGAACTTAATTGGATAAATTAAAACACTAAAAATAGTTTGGTAACCGTTCAGGGATTAGATTGAAAAAATCATAAAATTCTGGTTAAAATTGTAAAATCTAAGAAACAGGGGCACATGGATAAGTAAAATGCTGTAGACCATTTGGAGGGGTTACACGACCATGTGGCCAGGCCATGTAACAGACTGTGGTCGTGTGGAAATTGCAAAATTAACCTACAAGAGAGACATGATTGTACGGTAGGTAGTGTTTAGGGTTCTTAACCGAGTGAAATTTGAATTAGCCTAAGGTTCTAGTGGCACATGGTCGTGGGAGAGGTCGTGTGGCCCACACGCTCACGTGGTTGGCCGTGTGGCCTTAATTTGAGGCACAATTTGTCCCTATTAGCTTGTAAAAAAGCACACAACTGTCACTGGAATCTCAACTGACATTCCTCGCACTCAAATCAGGGTCGATGCACCTAATACGAATCCTTCAAACAAAATTTATACACGAGTTAACATTTTGTTTCAAGATTTATCAAGATTATCGGGAATTTTGACAAGATTCGTAAAAGATCCATTAGTTTGAATGAAAAATTGACATCAGATGTAAATACTACGAGAATTTGGGTTTAATTATCGAGATTGAGTTGTACTTACCGATTCTTGGAAAAGATCAGGATTCTATTGACGATAACTCTAAAATCGATGCACAGAACTATCGAATAGATGATATTTTTATCCAAAATAGTAAAATATTCAGCAACAAAGTATGTAAAATTTGATGTAAAAAAGAGGAACGAAAAGAAAAGAGAGAATAAACAGAGAAAAGAAAGAAAATCCTATTTGGATTTGAAGAGAAAACAAAACCCTAGTTCAGCTGGGGAAAATTGGATTAAATATCTAGGGTTTGGGAACCCTAGGGCGGCAAGAGGAGTTTTTCCAAAGTTATGGGTTGAAATTTAAAAGAAAAATTTAAGAGAAAAATAAAAGAGGCGATTTTGAGGATGGGGTTGCTCAAACAAATGAAAGGGAAAGGATGAATGCTTAACCATTAGGTTGTTGCCCATTTCTTGTTAAGCTTTTGCTCCAAATATTATATGTTCTAATGTGGTTTTTATCTTAGTTTGCTAAAAATAAAAAGAAAAGAGATGAGTGAGGAAAGGATAGAACCTAGGACCTTTAGGGAGTGCACTAACTACTTAACCATCAATCCTAGGTTATTTCTTGGTTAATTATTTCAATTAACCCCCGATATTTTGGGGCATGACAAATTTACTATAGTTCTCCAAGCAAAACTATGTTATGAAAATGAATCAGAAAGAAATGTCATATGAGTATGAGTGATAGTTCATAATTTGATTATGGTTAATACTTTTATTATGTTACTTGTATACATGTTAAGCTTATTATGTGATAACGTACTAACCAAATTTTTGTTATGGAATGGGTTATGTAAGGTGATAAAGAATACTATGTTTGTATGTTATTTTCAATTATTGAGATATGAGATGTCAGGTATGTTGTGTTTAATTTTATACGAACTTACTAAGCTTTGAGTAAGCTTACCATTGTTTCATTTTTATTCATTGTAGATTTTTGGAAATTAGGCATTCGATTGGATCAAGTCAGAGCTCACACTATCTTCAAATCCCTTTGGTAGACTTTTGAACATTTTGGCCTGGTTATAAGTGGCATGTGAATATGTGTAAACGGTTATGTATATATATGTGTGTGTGAGATTGAAACTTATGTTTTCGGTACAATTTGATGTAGAAATAGGTGTAATGTATGAAAGTAATAATGTTGTTTTGGTTGGTTTGTTACATGAATGGCATATATGCTTTGGTTAATATTGTGTATATTTGTAATAGCCCGCTTTTTAGTGAAATCGGAATAGTGGTTTCAAGACCACAAATCTGATGAGTAAAAATTTATTTTATTACTAGTTTAATGTCTACAATAAGTTAGTAAGGTCGTATAAAAATTTTGTTAAGAATTTTTTCGTTTGCATGCTTAATTAGGTAAAAAGGACTAAATTGTAAAATATGTAAAAGTAGAGTTCTAGTAGCTAAAGGTATTAAATGGCTATATAAATTTAATGTAAGAGTACTTAAATGGCAATTTTACCATTCATAGAGTTAATGGACATTAAATTAGGTGATTTTGATGTTATAAATTAAGGTCAAATTTGTAATTTAATAAGTAACTTAAAAATAAAATATGCAAAAAGGAAGTGTCATCTTCCTAATAGAAATTTTCCACTGAAAAAAAGAGGAAAACCACCATTTTTGCACTTGGAAGGTTCGACTAGTTCTCTTGGGTGCATGTAAGTGATTTTCGAGTTTGTTTTTAATGATTTTTATGTTTTCGGGATTATTGTAGCTTAATCTAGCTAGCCCATGGACTAATTTGCAAAACTGTTAAAGGATTAGGGTTTTGCCATGAGCATGCTTGTATGATATTTGAAGTTTAATGAAAGTTTATGAGTCCTTGTTGAACAATAGACAAGTTTTGTAAAGTAAATTTTGATGAAAATGTCAGTTAGGGATTTATTTGTAAAAATAGTAAAAATACATGGTGAAATTGTGAAATAATGATTTTTATGAGTTGATATGTGTGCATAATAAATTCTGCTAGCATGAGTTAGGGATGAAATTGCATAAATTTCCATTTACGAGCTTAAGGATTAAATTGTAAAGAAGTTAAAATATTATGGGCAAAAATATAAATTTACAAAAGTATGAATTTTGGTTTAAATTGGATAGTATGTGTATTGAATAGATTGAATTCACTTATTTAGATCAAGATATACCTCGAATGGATTTAGATTGGGGTAAAGCTAAAGCTTCAAATTAGTCGACTCCGCTTCTACGCTTTAATTGTTGAGGTAAGTTCGTATAATTAAATACCGCATTAATGTTATTATGAATGATATGTTAATTTGTTAAATGTTATGTAAATTGAATGGTGAAAATCCAACGATGCCATGACGTCTATCGAGCCCCGTTTTAACCTTAGGAATTTGTAGGATACAAATGACATGTCATTAGGGTTTTCATGTTTTGGGTGCTGGTATTGAATGTCCTACCGATAGCTGAGGTCCTGCATTTTTTGTGGATACTCCATAGCTTGTGTTAGCAGTATCGTGTAGCTTACGTTTCGACCCACAGCTCGTGTGAGCAATGATGTAAAAGAAAGGAAATGTTATGGTTATATGTTTAGCACACTTCGTGTTAGCTATCCCGCGTATCCGATGATATTCTAAACGATTCAACGGGCATGAATTGGAAAGGAAATGGTAAGTATTCAATATGAACCATGTTATGTATTTATGAAAAGGATTAAAATGGTGAGATACATTGAAAGCGTGTTATGTTATGGAAAATGATGAATCCAATTAAATTATGTTCATGTGTAATGGTTTATCTATGTTAAACTCATGGTTTATGTTTAAGTATGCTAACATGTGTTGTGGTTGGTGCTTAGGCTTGTGCCAAGCTTATGGTTGGATTGTATTATGCATAGACTTAATGTTAATGAAATGGTAAGTTATGTTTTTTGTTTTACGAACTTACTAAGCATTATGTGCTAACGTAGTTTTCTTTCCTATGTTTTATAGATAATTGGAAGCTCATTTGGTTTGGAAGCTCGTCGGAGACCTACCACACTATCCCACGGATATATGGGTAGATTTTAATGTTTTGGCCACGGTTATAATGGCATGTAGGACACTTATGTTTAAAATTTGAGTTGAATGCCAAGTGTTGAATTTGGTATGTGTATATATATATGATAGATGTTTTGGTACCATTTGGAAATGGTTAGTTTTGTGTCATTTAGATGGTTTTGATGCATGTATGAAATGGTCTAAATGGTAAGGTTATTTGGATAGGACATGAATCTAGTATGGTATGGTTGAATGGTGTTAATTGTGATATGTTTTGATATGGAAATAGGTTAGTTGATGAATGGTTAAGTATGCACATGTATAGGTATGTTTCATGTATGTGTTTGAGGTGCCTATACGGCATATTGGTTGTATGGATCATTAGCCTATTGTATGGGTCTTTTTATGTAGGTTTTGAGCATGTTTTGAAGCCTTGGTCATGTGTGCAAGTGTACCTAGGCATATGCTTGAGAAAGGTGAAAGGAATGGTTTGATTTTGGCCATTTTCATGTCCACACGGCTTAAGAAACGAGCGTGTGGCTCAGTCGTTTATGACACACAACCATGTAACACGGTTGTGTGTCCCCTGTAGGTTTTTAGGATTGCATTTTGAAAGTTACACAGCCTGGCACATTGGCGCGTGGCTTGGTCGTATGACCCAGGTTAGAAAGTTACACGAGCATGGACATGGGCTTGTACATGGCCGTGTGTCTCTATTTTGAATGTTACATGGCCTGAGTCACGGGCATGTGTCTCAGTTATGTGAGTCACACGGCTGTGTGACCCTTACAGTATGAAATGTTCTAACTTTTTCCTTAATGTTTCAAATGCTCTCTATTTATTCTCGAATCATTTCTAAAGTATTTTTAAGGCCTCGAAGGCTCGAATAAAGGACAAATATGCTTATGTTTGAATGAATTATGCTATGATTTATGAAATGTTTGAATGTGAATGTTTTAAGTTACGCTTTTACGGTAATACTCTGTAGCCCTATTTTGGCGACAGATACGGGTTAGGGGTGTTACAATCTTACTTGATGAGTTTTGGCACTTAAAAATGATAATGATGTGATGAAGTTATATGTATGGATATTAAGGTATGTTTATAAGTGAATGGTTTGATTTAGTCTTGTTGTAATGTGGTGCCAATTGTAGCATATTGGTTAGATATCTAGGGTGATATTAAGTAGTATTTTTGGTATGAAATGTGAATGTTTTGGACAGGTATTGATTAATGGATATGTGCATTATAAGTTCATTTATGGTTGGTCTAATTCATGCACTTAAAGACCTATATTTGCCCTACACGGTTTGACACACGACCATGTGTCACACATGGGCTCATGACACAATTGTGCTAGCTTTAGAATTTAGATAGCATGTACACCATACGGTTCCCGATTGTTACACGGGCTGGCCACTCACCCGTGTCGTACTGTTTATTTGGTCATTGAGCTTGCAGACGATCTCAGTTAGTTACATGGCCCCGGTACACGACTGTGTGACTTTTAATGAACTTCTTTGCATCCAGGTCTACACGGCTTCAATGAGTTACACAGTAGTGTGACTCCCTTTCACACAGTTGCAGTTTATCAAACGGCTGTGTGACCCCCTTTTACTGAAATTTTGCAAACTTGTTGACAAGTTTCCAATTAAGTCCCTATATGTTCTCGGGTTTGTTTAAGGGCTTTTGTAAGCTCATTTGAGACTCGGATTTGTTTGAAAAACATGTTATGCTTGAATTATAGAATGTTTTAACAATTGATTGAATGTTTAAAGTTGAATATGTTCGTTTTATGCTTGTTTAACTGTTGTAGCACCCCATAGCTTGGGTCCAATGGCCGGACTGGGTGAGGGGTGTTACAACAGTTTTCTTGCACAACGGAAAATTAAAATTTTGAAAATTGGCCTGGTTTGTATAATCTATAGACCAAAATTGTATTAGACCCAATTGTACCTTAGACCAAAATTATAACTATTTTTTCAAATAAATGGATCCTTAATATTTTTCGGCTTTCAACCAAACGATCATCTCCTCTATTCTCATACCATGAACTGCTTCGAATGTGAGCTCGAACTAATTGAATCAAAACGCAAAACTAGAATAAGTTTTCTTTTCTTTTTGGGGTGAAAACAAAAATTCTCTCTTCAAAATAGAAATCTATAGAATTGTTATTACGGAAAAATATATTTAACAGTTGAAAATAATTTCTCTCTATTTTTCGATAGAGTAATAATATTTTAAAGTTGTTTTAAATAGCTCTACCAGTGCTGTCTATTTATAGGGAGAGAAAATAGAACCCTTGTTTAATTGTAAAGGTTTATTTCAAATAGAAAAACAACTTCCTAGCCCAACTAGGAGAGGGGCAGGGACTAATAATGTGTGCTTCCCCTCATATGTATTATGATGGGAATTCAGGCTTCTTATTGTATTAGACCCAATTATATGTGCTTTATGGACATTTAATCTAGCACTTTATAATTTAATCCAACCCATTGCATATTTTTCTATTTTCCAAAATAAACATTAATTTTCCAATTAAATAATTTTCTCATACCAATTTTACCCCTCATAAAATTTTGAAAAAATATTTTTAATATTTCACAATTCAACTTGTTCGCTATGATCGAATGATTTATTTTCATTTTCAGGCTTAAAAATAGATTAAAAGAATAAGCTCATTCTTCCAATAAATTTTAACTAATTCATCTACATTTGCAAATTAATCATTTCTCATTTTCATTTCCATTTTGAGCTAGTTAGTCAGTCCGCGTACTACTATATATTGCGATACATTTTGATTATGAGATCTAGAAATAGATGTCAAGACAATGTTTTTGAACGACTATATTGAAGAGAGCACTTATATGATGCAACCTATCAGATATATAGCTAAAGGGGACGAGCATAAAGTTTGCAAACTACTTAGATCCATATATGGACTTAAACAAGCATCCTACTCATGGAGTCGAAGATTTGATCAAGCGATCAAGACTTTTGGATTTGAGAAAAACATAGATGAATCTCGTGTTTACAAATGTTTAGGGGATGGAAATGTGGTCTTTCTCGTTCTACTCATTGGCAATAATGTAGGGACATTGTCATCGGTTAAATTGTGGTTAACTGAATAGTTTAGCATGAAGGACTTGGGAGAAACTAATTTTCTTCTAGGCATTTGAGTCCTAAGAGATCGAAAGAACTAAGTGATAGCACTATCTCAAGCTTCATGCATAGAAAAAATATTGGAGCATTATTCAATGATCGATTCGAAGAAGCGAAATCAACCCTCCGTATCGGGATTTCATCTCTCTTTAGAGAACTATTGTAAGACAATGTGTAACACCCCTAACCCGTATCCGTCACCGGAATGGGGTTACAAGGCATTACCGATCATAATACAACTGAAAACAGACTTTCATTTCAAAGTTAATCATCTAGTAAAATTTTTAACCAAACTAACATACTTTGATTCTATAATTCATATTTTTATTCAATCAATATAACCAAATACTCATGGAAATCGAATGCTTAACACATAACCAAGTATATTTCGTTTCATATACTAATCATATATACATACTTGACATTTAAGACATTCGAATAATTTACATATAAAATAACTTATCAACTTACAAATTATATGCACATACTTTAGAACATGTAAACATACGTCATTTCTTTTCATATAAATAACACATACCATTATGTCTATTTCATCTATCAAATATTATCATACCTTTATAACATTTGTTTACCTAACTACAACATTTACGTAACATTAATATATATATATAATATTTAACTTAGCATATACCTAATATATATATAATCAACTTAACCAATTAAACTACTCAAATAAATTGACCATTAGATTCAAGTAAAATGCCATTTGAAACCATCAAAAAAACCACATCCATTAATCAAAATTTTCATAGCTTAACTTAGTCCACAAATATTCAATACCACAATTATAACATGAACATACAGGTAAACATATAATGACCTAATTTAAACAAATTTGCTGAACCACATATATAACACATTTTCAACTTAATACAAAAACTAAAATTTTGGTCTTTTAATACCGTACCTCAAATAAATCATGTTAACCAAAAATAGTTGTATAATGTACTCATTATTTATTCTCATCAATTATACATAATTAACCAACCATTCAAACACAATATGCGAACATACATTACCATTACAGACCAAAGCAAAATAACTATTCCACTTTCAAATATATACATATATATAAAAATCATTATCATTTTACTCCATTATTAAATTAATTCATTAAACCATTTATAAAGATAAAACATATCATATAATAAGCATACCAAAATAATCTCCAATCATGTTTGGATATTTTCTTTAATACCAAAACAAACAATTACAGCTTAACAAAACATATCAACCAAATTCATATATACTTTTATCCATGCATAAACCATAACCGAATCAACCATATATACATCCAAAATTACCAATACTGAATTACCGAAACCAAGCTCATCAAACATTTTAATTAAGAACATATAAAACCAAACTTAAACATAATAAGCAAGCCATTTTCGCATGGCTTTAAATATATACACATTCAAAATAATTAACTCCAAGGCTAGCCTATAAATGCCATAAGTTCGAGTTTAGCTTATAAAAGTATCGAAATAGTAGATAGTGTGATAGACTTTGCTGACGATCCCCGAGCTCGTAACTTAATCCAAAATCTATAAAACAAAGACAAACATACACACACAGAGTAAGCTATTATAGCTTAGTAAGTCATAAGCAAATAAATAGCTCAAAATACATTTATATTTCATTTTAACAAGTTCGAATCATTAAATCATATTCACATACATTTTCAAACTTGCAAAATAATGCATTTACCAAACATATAACTATGCATAAAATATAAATAGAATGGATATGCATGTTGTAACACCACAAATTTTATTAAATTGTTTCTGTAATTATTTGACACAAATGTCTGTTTGCTTCAGTGGTTAAGTGTTCTGGGTTATGGGAGAGGTCCCAAGTTCAAGCCTTAGCTTGGGAAAAATTTTGGTTTTTGATGGATAAAGCCATACACTTGTTCAGTGGGCTTAAGTTTAAATGCTAGTAAGACTATATCAGAATGGGCCTGCTGTTCTAGTGGTTAAGGTGTGTGTTAAGTGCCCGAAGGTCTAGAGTTCGAATCTTTGCGTGAGAAAGGGATTTATTTTGTTGCTAATGCCGTGGGAGTGTTTGAGTTGGTTTGGAACACTGGGTAGCTGCAACAGATGTGGTTTAGTGGGAGCGAAATAGAGGGTTTGAGAGTTACCCAAACATTCTGCTCTCCATCTCTGCAGATATCTCTTTGCAAATTTTACCCTTCTCTATATTTTTTTCTTTCTTTTCTTCCCCAGCCGAAAATTCCCTGCTGCTGTCGATTTTATTTCCTATTTATATTAGTTTTTGGGTCATTTTCCTTCATCATTACCCATCTCTACGGTTGGTGCAAATTCGATAAGTGTAGGTTTGTTTTTCGGCCTCGTTCGGCCTCGTTATTGATTATGGGGTTATTAAGTGACTGTTCTTTTGTTTAGGAGACAACCAAGGTGCGGTGGATTGCTAAAATGGTGTTCTAATCAGCGAGGATTTGCGTTGTTTGTTAAAAGTAAGCTCATCGGTAACTTTCGGGTTTTGCCTGTCTTTAGTAACTCGATTTAAGTGACTAATTAAGTGATGTACTGCTCGACAATAGGTTCTAGAGTGCTCGTGGTTGCGTTAGCTTTGAATCAATACCAGGTGTGTACGCCGATTGATCTAAAATCGCGTTTCGGTGAAAGCCAAAAATGCTGCTGTCGACGCCACACGGAATTGTGGACTACCCGTGTGGAGGCTGTGTGGTGAGACACGGCCGTGTGGCCGAAGAAGAAGGCTGTGCATGCACTACACGGGCACAACAGACATGGCCATGTGAGGCTGACGAGGCCTCGTGCGAGGCACAGGCTTGACCAATTGGGCCGTGTGGGCCACACAGGCATGTGGGCCACTCGGGTGAACCACACGGGCTTGTGGGATCTTAGGCCAGGCCGTGTGAACCACATGGGCAAGGCATACGGGCGTGTGAGCCCAATTTGTTGGAAATGTTCTGTAATGTTGCACAGGCCGCTCAAGTCGACTGTGACCTGACTGTAGGGTCGGTAAGCATTGCTAGACCCCATACTCTGATTTGATACTGGATTGTATGCAAAAGCATGTGAACTTATGCATGTGAATTTGTATCTGTCTGATTTTGTATATCTGTTCTGACTTGATGATGGTATGATCTGATATCTGCATATAAGTATGCCATATTATTTATTATTGTTGAATAGAAGGAAGACTGAAAGGCTAGTAGCCTGTCATCTAGCAGTTATGCTGCATATATTTGATACGTGCTGTATATGGTACTACTTGGTGTGTAGGGTTGGATAGGTTGATTTTATCCCCATACTTGGTATGTAGGGCTGGGTGGGTCAATTTTATCCCCACATGGTGTGATGGGTTGGGCAGAGACAGTGTGCAGGGTTGGTGGGCATTATTGTTCTGATTGATATACATGTATGTCTGTATGGACTAGGACCCGAATGTATTTGATACTGCTTTGAGTGGGTTAAAGCCTACACTGATTCTGTTAAGAGTTCAGGCTCGATTATGACTGTTTGACTGATATCCGTTTACATGTATGTTTTACTGTGGGGATGTACACACTGAGTTTGTGAAAACTCACCCCTTATTTTATTTGTCTGTCAGGTAATCCCCAGCAGTAGAAGGATCAGTACGACGGAGGGCTCGACGGTGACCGCCGCTAAGCATGTGTTGATTTTATGAGTTACACTCTATTTTATTTACTTTTATTTAATATTTATTTTCAGGATTATTTATGTTTCTAGGCTCGAACTACTTTGGGTTTAATTTCAGGATTTTAAATTGTTAATTTTATTGATTTATAAATGGCGACACCACAAGTACGTTTTGGAAACTTAACTTAAGGTTTTTGTATAAATGAATGATGTCATAACTTCTGCAATAGAGAGATGTTTTTAAATAGTAACTTGAATAGTGATTTCATGACTTAAGTAAAGATAATAGACAGAACAAATTTAAACTTACTAAGGTTTTCTAAAAGCACTCTCATGTGACGCTGTCAGATTTGGCCATAACGTCTAGGCCGGGTTTGCGGTGTTACATTTAATGATATCAGAGCCTGGTTGAAAAACTCTGCTGTGGATTTGGGTTTCAAAATTTGGTTTTAAGAAAATGGTTTGTAAAACGATTTGAAATATTTTTTATAACAAGTATGTGGTACACCGAGCCTCCAGCACTGATCCTGTAAGTTCTCTGAAACTCTGATATGTACTGTTTGAAAGCATGCTTATACAGAAATTTTGTCTGTATCTGTCTGAAATATTGTGTATGTGTTATGAGACTACTAAGGTAGTATGTTAATGAAACACTTTAGGTAGTGTAAACTGAAAACCGTAGTTAGCTTACTACTCGCGATAACTGACTCTGAAACTCTATTACTATATTGCATAAAATATCTGCTAATAATTATCGAAACTGTAAACTGATATGCATAAAACCTCTAAATACAGATTAATTCGATGAGTAGACGTGGTACTTGTGGACGGGGTACTAGAGGCTAAGGTAGAGGCTGTAGAGGGATTCAAGCTGAGCCTTCGCATCTGATACGATCCCTAATCTAGACACTATCGAGACGCCGGTGTCTCCTGTTACTGAGACTGGTGTAGAGTCTCAAGATCATGCAGCTGGGGACGATGCACTGTCCTGGGCCTTGCAATGAATTCTGGAGAGGGTTGTTGGGGCTAATGCTGGATCTAGACGTCATGGGTCAGTTACAGAATGACTCCAGTAAAATGGGGCTGTGTACGATTTGAGGATGGTCTGCGAGATAGTCTGCGAGATAGTCTGCGAGATAGTTTGCGAGTTCTGATAGCTCCACAGAGAAAGCGGGATTTCTAAGCCTTGGTTGAGAAGGCCAAGATAGCCGAGGAGGTGAGGCGCTCTGAGCGTCAAAACCGTGAGAAAGGGAAGGCTAAGAGGGATTCTGAACATTCAAATACTGGGATGAGGCCTAAGAAAAAGGCCAGGACTGATGGGCCTATGAGAGCTGGGCCTACTGTTGTTGTTTCTGTTGGGATGGCAATGTGTCAGCTCTGTAACAAACGTCATCCAGGTGAGTGTTGGAGGGCTATTGGAGCTTGTTTGAGGTGTAGGTTGACTGAGCATCGAGTTAAAGATTGTCCACTGTGGGGTAACCAGATGCAAGCTCTGATTGTTGAGACTGCGCAACTGTAGAGAGGGGTATAGCAGCCACCTAGGGGCCTAGGACAGGCTAGGGGTGGTAATGGTATGGGTTGAGGTCAGAGAGCACCAGACAGAGATGCTGGGCCAACTGAGGTAATGTAGTTTGTATTTGTCTATGCTACACATCATCGTGAGGATAGAGATGCTCCAGACGTCATCACGGGTATGTTTTTAATTCATGATGTACCTTATGTTGCACTGATGGACATAGGCTCTACGCATTCCTATGTTGCATGTTCTGTGTCCTAGACTTTGGGAATACCGTATGAGAGCACTCCTAGTGAGATTTCAGTGGTGAGTTTATTGGGGCAGTTTATTAGGGTTAGTAAACTATTCAGGGACGTTTCGTTGGAAGTCCAAGGGACGATATTTCTAGCTGATCTGATGGAACTTTCGTTTTGGGAGTTCAACTTAATTCTGGGTATGGACTGGTTAGTGAAGCATCGTGTAAGTCCGGATTGTGCTGAAAAAAGGGTTATTCTGAGGACCGAAAAGGATAATGAGATAGTCATGATTGGAGAATGATGGAATTATCTGAGTAATGTGATATCTGCGTTGGTAGCAGAGAAGCTGGTGAGGAAAGGATTTGAGGCGTTTTTGGCATACATCAGTGTTTCTGATTCTGTAGACTTGTCAGTTAAGGACATCCATGCTGTGAAGGACTTTTTAGAGGAACTACTAGGATTACCTCTGAGTTGTGAGGTAGAATTTGGGATTGAGTTGATTCCTGGTACAGCTCCGGTTGATTCCTGGTACAGCTCCGGTGTCTATCGCCCCTTATCGAATGGCACCGAAAGAGCTGGCAGAACTGATGGCTCAAATTCAGGAGCTGTTGGATCGTGGGTTTATTCGTCCCAGTGTGTCTCTATGAGGAGTACTTGTTCTGTTTGTAAAGAAGAAAGACGGTATGATGAGGATGTGTATCGATTACCGTCAGTTGAATAAGTTAACAATTAAGAATAAATACCCACTTCCGAGGATAGACGATTTATTCGATCAGTTTAGAGGGGCTTCTGTGTTCTCCAAGATCGATCTGCGATCAGGTTATCACCAGTTAAGGGTCAAGGAGGCCGATGTGCATAAGACGGTATTTAGGACTCGTTATGGACATTACGAGTTCCTAATTATGCCCTTTGGGTTGAAAAATACACCAGCAGCATTTATGGACTTGATGAACCATGTGTTCCAGCCCTACTTAGATCAGTTCGTAGTGGTATTCATCGATGACATCTTGGTGTATTCTAAGACAGAGGATCAGCACGATGAGCATTTAAGAATGGTTCTGCAGATCCTTCGTGAGAAACAGTTGTATGCGAAGTTCAGCAAATGTGAGTTCTAGCTTCGAGAAGTGACATTTCTGGGTCACGTAGTTTCTGCTGAGGGGATTCATGTGGATCCTCATAAGATTGAGGCTGTGTTGGATTGGAAAAAGCCAAAGAATGTGTCAGAGATCCGTATTTTTCTGAGATTGGCAGGATATTACTGCCGTTTCGTAGAAGGGTTCTCATTGATCGCAGCGCCGTTGACCAAGCTACTGCATAAAGGAGTTCCTTTTGTTTGGACTAATGCATAGCAGGAGAGCTTCGAGAAGCTCAAGACAGTTTTAACTCAGGCTCTAGTTCTGATACATCCTGAGCTTGGTAGGGACTTCGTGGTTTACAGTGATGCGTTACATTTGGGTTTGGATTGTGTATTGATGCAAGACGGTAAGGTAGTTGCCTATGCGTCTCGACAACTTAAGACTCACGAGGCTAATTATCCGACGCATGATTTGGAGTTGGCTGCAGTTGTCTTTGCATTGAAGATTTGGAGGCACTATCTATATGGTGAGAAGTGTACCATCTACACTGATCACAAGAGCCTTAGGTATCTTCTCACTCAGAATGAGTTAAATCTTAGGCAACGACGATGGGTTGAGCTACTTAAGAATTATGACTGTAGTATAGAGTATCACCCTGGAAAGGCCAATGTGGTGGCTGATGCATTAAGCCGTAGGACAGTGACTGATTTGAGAGCGTTATTCGCTCGACTGAGTCTTTATGATGATGGAAGCACAAGTGAAGCCAGCATGGATTGAGCAGATTAGAGCTAAGTAGTTAGAGGATAAGACTCTCGAGATGCGATTTCGTTAGGTTGAGACTCGGACTACTACAGATTTTGAGCTGAATAATGATGGGGTATTGTGCTTCCGAGGTAGGATCTGTGTACCTAATCATGAGGATTTGAGGCTATCGATTTTGAGGGAAGCACATTGTAGTCCGTATGCTATGCATCCTAGTAGAAATAAGATGTGTAAAGATCTCCGAGAGTTGTACTGGTGGCCATGGTTAAAGCGTGAGGTGATCGATCTCGTTGCTTTTTGTCTGACTTGTCAGTAGGTTAAGGCTGAGCATCAGTTGCCTTCGGGGTTGCTATAGCTGGTTAAAATACCGACGTGGAAATGGGAGCAAGTGACGATGGATTTTGTTAGTGGGTTGCCTCTAACACCCATTAAGAAGGATTTTGTTTGGGTCGTCGTGGATCGATTGACCAAGTCTGCACACTTCATTCCTGTTAGGAGAGACTTCTCTTTATAGAAGTTGGCTAAACTTTACATCTCAGAGATAGTAAGACTGCATGGGGTTCCAGTGTCGATTATCTCTGATAGGGATCCTCGATTTACTTCTCGATTTTGGAAGAAGCTTCATAAGGCTTTGGGTTCACGACTTGACTTCAGTACTGCATTTCATCCTCAGAAAAATGGTCAGTCGGAGAGGGTGATTCAGATACTGGAGGATATGTTGAGGGGATGTGTTATGGATTTTTGAGGTAGTTGGGAGGAGTACTTGCCTTTGGCAGAGTTTGCTTACAATAACAACTTTCAGTCTAGTATTCAGATGGCACCATATGAGGCACTTTATGGTCGTAAGTTTCGTACTCTTTTTTGCTGGACTGAGTTAGGTGAGCGACGAGTTCTGGGTTCGGAGTTGGTATCAGAAACTGAGGATAAAGTCCACTTGATTAAGGATAGTCTGAAAGCGACTTCTGATAGATAGAAGTCCTATGCTGATCTGAAGAGAAACGACATTGAGTATTCTGTGGGGGACTTGGTTTTTATTAAGGTCTCGCCGTGGAAAAAGGTTTTGAGGTTCGGCCGCAAGGGTAAGCTGAGTCCTCGATTTATTGGGCCGTACCGGATTCTGAAGCGAGTAGGGCCAGTTGCATATCAGTTGGAGCTACCTCCGGAGTTAGATCGCATTCATGACATTTTCCACGTCTTAATGTTGAGGCGCTACCACTCTAATCCCATGCATGTTGTGCCTGTAGAGCTGATTGAGGTTAGGCCAGATCTTATGTTTGAGAAGAAGCCGGTTCAGATTTTAGATCGCGACACCAAGATTTTGCGAAGGAAATCTATCCCTTTGGTGAAGGTGCTGTAGCGAAATCATAGCACCGATGAGGCCACTTGGGAGCCGGAGGATTCTATGCGTCAGCAGTACCTCACCTTTTCTGATCAGGTAAATTTCGAGGACGAAATTTTCTTTTAGGGGGTAGAGTTGTAATGCCCCAAATTTTATTAAATTGTTTCTGTAATTATTTGACACAAATGTCTATCTACTTCAGTGGTTAAATGTTCTGGGTGTGTGGGAGAGGTTCCAAGTTCAAGCCTTAGCTTGGGAAAAATTTTGGTTTTTGATGGATAAAACCATACTCTTGTTCAATGGGCTTAAGTTTAAATGCTAGTAAGACTATATCAGAATGGGTCTGCTGGTCTAGTGGTTAAGGTGTGTGTTAAGTGCCTGTAGGTCTGGAGTTCGAATCTCTGCACAAGCAAGAGATTTATTTTGCTACTAATGCCGTGAGAGTGTTTGAGTTTGTTTGGAACACTGAGTAATTGTAACAGATGTGGTTTAGTGGGAGCGAAATAAGGGGTTTAAGAGTTACCCAAACATTTTGCTCTCCCTCTCTGTCGATATCTCTCTACAAATTTCCCCTTCTCCACATTTTTGTTTTCTTTCTTTTCTTCCCCAACCGAAAATTCCCTGCCGCTATCGATTTTATTTCCTATTAATATTAGTTTTTGGGTCATTTTCCTTCATCATTACCCATCTCTGTGGTTGGTGTGAATTCGATAAGTGTAGGTTTGTTTTTGGGTCTCGTTATTGATTATGGGGTTGTTAAGAGACTGTTCTTTTGTTTAGGAAACAACCAAGGTGCGGTGGATTGCTAAAACGGTGTTCTAATCAGCGAGAATTTGTGTTGTTTGTTAAAAGTAAGCTCATCGGTAACTTTCGGGTTTTGCCTGTCTTTAGTAACTCGATTTAAGTGACTAACTAAGTGACGTACTACTCGATAATAGGTTCTGGAGTACTCGTGGTTGCATTAACTTCAAATCGATACCAAGTGTGCACTCCAATCGATCTAAAATTGCGTTTCAAAAAAAGCCGAAAACACTGCTGTCAACGCCACACGGGCATGTGTACTGCTCGTGTGGAGGCCGTGTAGCGAGACACCATCGTGTGGTCGACGAAGTAGGCCATACGTGCACCACACGGGCACTACGAACACGGGCGTATTAGGCTGGCGAGGCCATGTGCGAGGCACAGGCTTGACCAATTGGACCATGTGGGATCTTGGGCCAGGCCGTGTGAACCACACGGGCGTGTGAGCCCAATTTGTTGGAAATGTTCTGTAAGGTTGCACAGGTCGCTCAAGTCGACTGTGACCTGACTGTAGGGTCGGTAAGCATTACTAGACCCCATACTCTAATTTGATACTGGATTGTATGCAAAAGCATGTGAATTTATGCATGTGAATGTGTATCTGTCTGATTTTGTATATCTGTTCTGACTTGATGATGGTATGATCTGATATCTGCATATAAGTATGCCATACTATTTATGTTGCATTGCATTTGGATGAGATTGTTGTTGAAGAGAAAGAAGACTGAAAGGCTAGTAGCCTGTCATCTGGTAGCTATGCTGCATATATTTGATACGTGCCGTATACGGTACTACTTGGTGTGTAGGGTTGGATAGGTTGATTTTATCCCCATACTTGGTGTGTAGGGCTGGGTGGGTCGATTTTATCCCCACATGGTGTGATAAGTTGGACGGAGACGGTGTGCAGGGTTGGTGGGCATTACTGTTCTGATTAATATACATGTATGTCTGTATGGATTAAGACCCGAATGTATCTGATACTGCTTTGAGTGGGCTAAAGCCTACATTGATTCTGTTAAGAGCTCAGGCTCGATTATGACTGTTTGACTGATATTCGTTTACATGCATGTTTTACTGTGGGGATGTACACACTGAGTTTGCGAAAACTCACCCCTTATTTTATTTGTCTGTCAGGTAATCCCCAGAAGTAGAAGGATCGGTGCGATGGAGAGCTCGACGGTGACCACCGCTAAGCATGTGTTGGTTTTATGAGTTACACTCTATTTTATTTGCTTTCATTTAATATTTATTTTCGGGATTATTTATGTTTCTAGGCTCGAACTACTTTGGGTTTAATTTTGGGATTTTAAATTGTTAATTTTATTGATTTATAAATGGCGACACCACAAGTACGTTTTCGAAATTTAACTTAAGGTTTTCGTATAAATGAACGATGTCATAACTTCCGCAATAGAGAGATGTTTTCAAGTAATAACCTGAATAGTGATTTCACGACTTATGTAAAGATAATAGACAGAACAAATTTAAACTTGCTATGGCTTTCTAAATGCACTCTCATGTGACGCCGCCAGATTCAGCCATAATGTCTAGGCCGGGTTTGGGGTGTTACACATATAGTTAATATCATAATTATTTTTCACTGCAAAGATCACATATATATACCTTTGGCCGAATATACTCATTTATATATGAATAAACATAGATCACATTTACAAGGTCATATATACTAAACATTTGACCCATTTGTAATTTTCATATACACATATACTTTCATTTGCATCATGAGTACACCATTAAACCGAATGTACACTTTTACATATGCATACATGTAGTTCACATTATCAAGTAACATTTATATCATCAATTCAAATATCTAACTTACCATAATTTCATAACTTAGTATGAATACAGACCTGAAACTTTTAACTCGATTTTTCATTCGGTCTTAACTTATTATTGCCCGTTGAACCATTCAGAATTGAAAAGAATACTCGGATAATCACATATATCATACAATGCTAACGTCTCAGGCATGGTCTTACAAGCTATCTCATATCGATGTCGCTGTCCCAAACAGGGTCTTACACGAATCAAATACGATGCCGATGTCCTAGACATGGTCTTACACGTTATCACAGATCGATGCCAACGTACCAGACGTGGTCTTACACGAAAATGCATATAGGAAATCCTATGTCATGACATATGTATCCCAGCTATTCCTAAGGTTCATACGGGACTTTCAGACATTGTAACTCGGTCGAAACGAATTTGTAAATATAGTTCCCTAGCATATACACATTCAACTAACTATATATATACTTTACATAATTCATTTCAGCATAATAAGCTCGTGTTTATTAAAATGAACAACATCTATTTGCTTATAAACTTACCTTGGACGATGAAAATCGAAACGGGACGGCTAATCGACAACTTTAGTTTTCCCTTGATCCATATCCGATTTCTTTGGTTCTTGATCTAAATATATTCAAATTGAACTCATCCAAACATATTTTCACTCAATTTAGTCCAAAAACACATAAATGGGAAAATTACTATTTTACCCTTGAAATTTTACACTTTTTATAATTTAGTCCAAATTGCACAAAACACAAAACATGAAAAATTTGCACATAACATGCTTAGGCCAAATCTTCCTTATGTTCATACAAGTCCATTAATTTCATTTATTTCACATTTTAGTCCATTAATTTATTATTTTTTAAATTTAGTCCTAATTACTCAAAATTATCAAAAATTCCAATCCAAAACATATCAATCCAAAACATATCTTTCATATTTCATCAACTAACATCACAAAACTCAAATATTCATCAATGGCATAACTCAAAATATTCATCAAAATCAGAAATTCAAGCATGGGCTTTGTACATTACACTGCAACAAAATCTCAAAAACGTAAAAATTATAAAAAACCGAGCTAGTTACATACCTTGATTGAGCTTAAAAAATGGTCGAACCCTAAGCTTTGTTTCTTCCTTTTCTTTTTTTATGTTTCGGTCAAAAAAATATGAACATTAACATGGCTTTTAATTATGTTATAATATATCATATATATTATTTACTATTTTACATATTTAACCTTTAAAATTTAATTAGAAAACCATATAAAACATGTCCAAAACCGTCCACTCATATAATCAATGGCCTAATTACAACATAAGTACTTCATATTATAAAGACAACATCAATTCAACACCTTTCACATTTAACCACTGAATTTTTATTTTACGTGATTAAGCCCTTTTTATTAAATCGACACTCAAACGGCAAAATTAAAACATGAAAATTTCACATATATAAATTCACACATAATAAACACAGAAAATAATTTTAAAATATTTTTCTGACTCAGATTTGTGGTTTTGAAACCACCTTTCCGTATAGGGTCTAAATCGGGTTGTTACACAATAGAAGAATGAGAGAACATGAGAAAGGTTCCTTATGCTTCGATAGGAGGAAGTCTCATGTATGCTATATAATGCACATGCCCAAATATCTATTTTGTAGTGGGGTTGGTAAGTCGATATCAGGCGAATCCAGGACCAAGGCATTGATAAGAAATTAAGTATATACTCAAGTATTTATGGATAATGAAGGATTATATGCTTGTCTATTCCAAAGGAGACCTTACTCCTATCGAATATACTTATTTTGTGTTCCAAACAAGTCAGGATTTGAGGAAATTGACATTAGAATTTGTTTTTTTCCTAAATGATGGGTCCATAGTGTAAATAAGTGTCAAGCAGGGTTACACCGCTAACTTCACTATGAAAGGTCAAATATGAATAATGGAAAAGCTTTGACACTATAATAATCTGGATAGAGCTAAACCTTAAAGGAACCACATAAGGACAAAACACATTGATGGAGACAATAGTGTTTGATGGAATAGTGAATGTAGTCAAAGAACACATTTGAGGACATACCTTGGGGATTTATTTTACCAGGACTCTACTAGCTAGAGAGTTCTCTAGCAAACATATGGAAAGGCACAAGAATGAGAAACATAACTTATCTACTTCACTAGGGCAAGTGAGAGACTATTATATTTGGTGCCCTAAGTGTAGTATTTTCGTCTAAGTACACTTGTAATTTTTTGAACAGAGTGGTTCATAAAACAAAATCATTTATTACAATTAATATAATTTGTATTATTGTCCTTAAATGGTTTTTGCACGCAAAGCAAAATGGAAGCAAATTTTGCTCATTGGTTGTCTAATGTTTAACTAGTACAAAGTGATATTACGTGGACGGATCGTAATGCAAAAAGATAGCTTGTATTAGTAGACGAACCTAAACATGTCTTTAATCTAATCAGAAATGAGCAAACCGATAGAAAGACTAATATGTTGTTTACCAAGTCCAGTTGATGAACCTAAACATGTCCTTAGTCTAATCGGAAATGACCAGACTAATTTGTGTTTTGATTCGATTGGTTTAAGCCCTCAATCAAAGTAGTTCGTTGTACGGGAATAGTGGAGAAAATTATTTGGTTGAAAGCCAGAAAATGTCAAGGATCTACTTATCCAAAAACACAGGTATGATTTCGGTTCAAGTTTTATTGCTATGAATAACACAAATCGGGTTGATTTTTTAAATTTTAATTTTCCATTGTACAAGAAAATTATTTTCAAATCAGATTTTTTTCAACATGGAGTGCCAGAGCGTTAGCTGGGATAGAATCTCATTCTCTATGAGGTACACTAAGAACTCATCAAATAACTATTCCCCACCTCAATCTGGTCAAAGTTTCTTTATGGGTAAACCTAGTTTTTTTTTTTACACTTTCGCATGAAACTCTTTGAATATAATAAATGTTTCACTCTTGCAGTGCACTATGTATAAATACTCATATTTAGAGTAGTCATCAATAAAGGTTACATAATACTCGTAACCACCTCTTGCACTAACGCTCATGGGGCCACATACGTTAGTGTGCACAAGTTCTAGGAGTTTTCTTGCCCTCGTTCCTTTTGCATTAAAAGATCGCTTAGTAATCTTACCTTCCAAGCAAGATTCACATTTGGAAAATCAAATTCTTTGAGTGAACTTAAGATGTCATCTTTCACAATTCTAGTGACTATTTCTTGGTTAATATGACCAAGTTTCAAATGCCAAAGGTACACCTCATTAAAGTGAGAATTTTTAAGTCTTTTATTCAATATTTCAGTTTCAAGTAGTGTGTACATCTTTGGTTTGATAAAATATATCTATTACAGATAAGATTTCAATTTCTAAATATTGCAATTCCATTATTAAAAGTCACAGTCAAGTCGTCTTTATATAATATTCTTAAAATTTTCTTTTGAAACTTAATAGGTAGAAAATGTCCCTTAAAATAATATTCTTAAAATTATCAAAATAAAGATGTACATCTCCCACTAGTTTAGCTGCCACAGTTGTCTCGTTCTTGGTCCGCATTGATAACCTCTTATCTTTAAGATATTTTGTCTCATCGAACCCTTGTAGAGAAACACAAACATGATTAGTGGCTTTCGAATTAATGACCTAGTGGTCTATCAAATCCTCCACTAAACAAGCTTCTATCACAAAGAGTTCCATACATTTGCCTTCAGTGGCTAGGTATTCCTTTCACTCTTTATTGTTTGCCTTGAAGAGCCCTTTCTTACTGCAGAATAAGCATTTAGACTTTGATAAGTTTTTAGGCTTCTTGATTTTCTTTCTTTCCACCTATGGTGGCCCAAAGACCTTAGCCTTGCCTTTCTTAGCATGTTTTCCCTTCCTTTTTGATGAAGACGCAACAACTATGTTTGCTTCTACTCTTCAAATAGGTTGACCGCCATTCAACATCAACTTATAAGATTATAACTCCTTCATGAGTTACGTAAGCATCAGGTTTTTGTTGCCAAGGTTATATACGACCCAATAGCCAAATAAATCCTTGGACAACCTTTTCAACACCATCTCAATTTAAGTGTTCTAGTCTAAATTGGCCTCATTGTCCGTGGTCCCGGAAAAGTATCCCATAAAAGTAATCATATGGTCTTTGACTAGAGTGTCGAGCTTTTACTGGGTATTCATCAAGTAGTTATAGAAGACTGTCGAGCCAAGGCATCTTGGCCTCTAAACATGTCTTCTAGCTTATCCAGAATCGCTTTCGTAGTCTTACAACTCTCTAATTGCTTATATATGGTGCTGGTCACGCTTGCTAGCATATAACAATGAGCTATCTCATCAAACTCCTCCCAGCATTTTCTATCCTCAGCTTGAGTAGCCGAAAGACACTGATTATCAAAAACTGTTTTAAGTTTCCACAACTTAGGACAATTATCATGTTTTTTTTTCCATTCCTTATAATTATTTCTGTTCATTTATTTTCAGTGAGTATGTTCAATAAGGGAGTTAGTGTCATTTTCGAACTAAAAATAAAACATTCATATATTAATATCTTTGTATTAAACAAATGTTTGAAAAAGTTTTGCAACATTACGATATGCATTAAGATGATGCATGCGTCTTACATAAAACCTTGAAAGCATTTGTAATTCGTTGCAATGATAATTCCTATACCCATTGAATCAAGCCACATTGGGGTGATCTTGATCAACTAGTAAGAATATGAATTTCCATCCAATTAGTATATGAACCAAAATCATTAGGCATTCACATGTACTAATAATCATGTAATGTTTGGTCATCATTTTAACTTAAGCATAACTCCTTAGGGAGATCTTTAACCTAATGACCTTGAGTGTATAACCACCAACTCAACACCTATCACATCATACACCAAAAATAAGTCATCTTGGAACAATCTCACCAAGTAGCATGTTGTGACTAGTTGTCCTCTTGAGACAAAATTTCTTGATTAATTGCATGATAATACCTACCACAGAGGCCGATCCAACTATCATACAATTATAAGAAAATTTTGCTTAATTTTAGGAAGCCTCCTCAGTAAGATCCATATGACAATGAATACCTTGGGGTAGGTTCGTTTCATGCCATCACAAGAGACCATTGATGGAGGTCGTATGTCTTTTTTAGGGACCTTCTCCACTCAATATTTTAAAAACATGCAAGGTTTTTAATTTCCAATTTCAATCATGAATGATCAATATATGCATTACAAATACGTGTGACATTTTTCCCTAATTTATATGACATGCTTATCTCATATATGCATGAACATGCATTTGTGGTCATGTAATTATCATGCTTATCTCATAAAAAAAGAATAAAATTAAATGACTCTGACCAACCAAAGTTTCCATTATTGCATCCTAGAAAATAAAAATTGCAAAACTTCAAAATCCACCCTAAAACAAACTTTAGGTCATCAATTTTGCCACCACGGTCTTTTGTTGCTGTACTGGTTCACGTTTTCGTCATCACAGCCTTTCCGTCATTGTTTCGATGTCACTACCACCGTTGGCCATCGTTCGTCCGCCGTCAGACCACTGTTGGCTATCGCTGTCAAACCACTACCGGCTTCACTAGGTAGGGTTTCCATAATTTTTTTTCAAGTTTTTCGAGAAAAAATTAGGTTACAAAATTTCTATGTTCGTTTTCGGCTCACATATTTTATTCTAAATAAATAAATAATAAAATAAAACCCTACGTGGAGAAGATAATCCACGATCTAAAATATACATGCCTGAAAAAAATTAAATTACAAATAAATTTCTAGGAATCACAACTTTGTCAAAGTTACTTTATCATCCATAAAAATAAAATAACTATATACATTCATTCACACACATTTCCCTAAACATACGAATAATTACAAGAATGTCGCATCTTATCAAATATTAATCAAACAAGATGAAGAGAGAGATTCGATCTTAATTTACAATATAATTATAGTACAATCTGACTCTGATACTAATTGTTGAAAAAAATTCGATTTGAAATTAGTTTTCTTGCACAACGAAAAATTAAAATTTTGAAAATAGACTTGGATTGTGATATTTATAGCAATAAACCTTAGACCGAAATGGTACTTGTGTTTTTGGATAAGCGAATCCTTGATATTTTTTGACTTTCAATTAAACGATCTTTTTTGCTATTCTCGTATCACGAACTGTTTCGAGTGTGAGCTCGAACCAATTGAATCATAACATAGAACTAGAAAAAGTTTTCTTTTTTTTGGGGGGTGAAAACGAAAATTCTCTATTCAAAATAGAAACCAATAGAATTATTATTCCGAAAAAATATATTTTATAGTTGAGAATGAATTCTCTCTATTTTTCGGCAGAGTAACAATATCTACCAGTGTCATCTATTTTTAAGGAGAGAAAGTAGAACCCTTGTTAAATTCTAAAAGTTATTTCAAACGTAAAGGTCTATTTATAAAACAACTTACTAGTCCAACTAGGAGAGGGAGAGAAGTTAATAAGGTGTGCTTCTCCTCATATATATTATGATAAGAATTCGAGTCTTTTATTGTATTGGGCTCAATTATATGTGTTTTATAGACTTTTAACCCAACACTTTATAATTTAATTTCTCTATTTTCCAAAATAAACATTAATTTTCCAATTACATAATTTTCTCATCCAAATTTTACTCCCGATAAAATTATGATGATTTTACCCTTAGTAAAATTTCTGAAAAAATATGTTTAAATTTCACAATTTAACTTGTTCACTATAATCGAATGACTTATTTTCAGTTTTGAGCTTTAAAATAGCTCAAAAATATAAACTCATTCATTCGATCATTTTTTAACTAATACATCTACATTTGCAAATGAATCATTTCTCATATTCATTTTCATTTCCATTTTAAGAAAACTACATTGATTTCCAAACGATTCCATTTCTCCATCTTGGAGAAAACCATAATCATTTCTAAATGTTTTCCATTTCTCTATTTTTATTCATTTTGTTCATTTTGATTCAAACATGCAATTCAGTTTTAGTTTGAACGAGCTAGCGAAAAAACTGATTGAACATATTTAATTAGGTCTCACATGATTTATAATTAATTTTTTATTTTTTTCCTATTAATTATAAACTTATTTAGTCATGAAGTCATTCCACTATGGTATTGTGACTGAGCTATCCCTAACGACATACCATTATAAAAGCAACTAATCAGTGCTCGTCTAATGACCTGATCATAAGTGTGTTACCATCATAGTGTTGGAACGTTGGTACGCCCTATAGCACAACGAAAAAATTATTCTGGTGATCATCAACCATAGATCCATGTATGACGAACGAATCGAATTGAAAAAGAGTTGAAGATAAACCTTTAGGATCTGATTTATTTTGCGATGTTTCTTCTAGACCGTAACCAAAAACATCTCAGCCTCTACATAGTTCACCTAGTCAAAGAACAAATAACAAAAACTCTTTGAACTTTTTCAGAGAGAATTCGAAAAGTGGCTGCCAGACCTTTTATGATTTGTTTTTCTTGGTAACCCTAACACCATAAGAGATTCATTCTATTTTTTCCTTTGATATCACATAATAAAAACAGAAATATTCCATTAGAGAACATATGAAAAGTTTTATTATATTTTTTCCAAAAGAATATTATCTTCCATGTTATTTATCTTTGACAAAAATTATTCTAACTATTTATTTTAATAATTTCGGTAAACTATATTTAATTAATATTTTATATTAATCAAATTTATAAATTAATACTATGTTCTCTATTTGTACATATAATGTGTTCAATATTTAACTGTCAAATTAAATTAATTTATTAATTAATTTAATTCATGTGACAGCTAAATACAACACCAATTTTGTTAGGATTATGTTCGCTTCAACCATAAGGTATGACCCTGAAGGCTCTTGTAATGCTAGTAGTAATACTAAAACATTTCTAATGTTTCAAGCAATGAGTGGAATCCAGCAATGCATCATTGCTACCCAAGTTACAAGTAACTGTGAATCGACATAACCTTTCTGTGATAAAATTTTCATGTATTATATCATTTTATCCTTTCTATCTAGATTAGACACAAGTCATGGAATAGTCACACTTGTATAGTACAATCTCATATTTCTTGATATTCTGAGTAGACTAGAATAAACAAATAAGTGTTATATCTCATATCAATTTATTTGAGCATGGTCATGCATTTTCACTCTATCAAGTAGTCAAGATATTGCTCCCATTATGTAGAAGGGACAAATCATATCTTGATTAATCATATCCGACTACATAGATTGTGGCATATACAACATCAATCTTTATAGTACAACCTGTTATGGTAGACGTTTAACTGTATCAAAACATACGACTCACAATGTTGGGACAATGATGATCTCAAGTCTGAGAATCGTATACATAATTATCACTATAAGTAATATTGTGACTATTACATAATAATCCAAGAAAAATACTCATAGTGGGTCAGTCCAGTATGTTGTTCTCTAACACATACTCATGTATTGATTTTGACATCCCAATGTCAATGACAACACTTTGTCATCAATCAACTACACATTAGTCTCAATGCATTATTATTGCCCAAGCCCACAATAATACTTGAATAAGGACATTTTAAGAATAATAATATTATACTCAGGCATTTATTGTTAATAAATTTATTTACACACATAGAAAAAGAAACTGAAATAAAAATGGTAATGCCTTATATTAACAAACAAGATAAAACGACTAAATGATTACAATAATCTCATGATTGGTCTTTGGGCATACTCTAACACATAGGATATCCTTAATCTCTTTGGAATAATATCTACTCTCCCAATATGATCCTATTTTATCTCATGGTAACCATTACATCTTCTTTCATGAAAAATCAATCATTATCATATAGTGATCAAGTCATCTATCACAAAGACGAACGACTGGTGGCCACGTTTACTTTTCATCAACCATGTAATGTCAATCAGAGGATCATTTACCCGTGTTTTGGGATTTGAACTCCATTGTTGTGAATGACACTTCATACTGCAGAAGTCGTACACCCAATGCACCAGCTTTTGGTTCCTTATCTTATGCTTTTACTTACATTAAACTGTACGAGTCATGCATACATAGTATGTCATCCACTTAGGATTTAGGTATGTCACACTATAAACGTCACAAATGGATAAATCCATAAAAAGATTTAGGATCTATTCTTCTTGGGTCCTGTTTGATGTATTATCAGTTCAGTTAGTCACATCTATGTCTCTATATTCTGGGACTCATCTGCTCTGATCCCTAAGACAAAGTATCTCCCCAATTGGACTTGATAGATGACATATTAGTTTTTCAATCGGTTTGCTCATTTTTTATTAGAATAAGGACATGTTTAAGTTCATCTATTAATACAATTTGTCTTTTCGTATTACAATCTAACCATGATCGTGTTGATTTCTGATAAGTTTTAATAAATTTATATTTAACCATTCTTGAAGACTAACTATGATCACGACGAAGGCAAGTGTACCTATCAAACAGTAGTATAGTTTTAGCAAGACCGGGATGTCGAACCCAAAAGAACTAAAAGTACTAGTATTAACTCTTTTCTTATTATCTAGCCTAAAAATAAAGGGGTTTGTTTTATCTAAACTAATTAACTAACTAAGAATTCACAGAAAGAAAATTGGGGAAAATACTTTTGGGAAATTCGATTGATTAAGACAATACCCAAGGGAAAATCCACCTAGACTTCACTTGTTATTTGACTCTGAATCAGATGATTTATTCATTCGACTTGTTTCGTAGAAATCCCTAGGTTGATTAATTGAAATCTCTTTCTAATTAACACCTCTAGTGTTGTATTAACTCGATCTATGGATTCCCTTATTAGGTGTCACCCTAATCCGGAAAAATCTTGTCACCCTATCTCTAGGCGTGCAATCAACTCCGCTTAATTATGACAAATTTACTCTTAGACAGGGACTTTTGCTCCTCTGAATAAGCGCATCCACTTGAATCAATATCCTGAAATATTGAAGCAAGAATTAAGAACACATAATTAAGAACAAGTCAAATATTTATCATACAATTCAGAAAATAATAATAAGATTCGTCTTAGGTTTCATTCCCCTTAGGTATTTAGGGGGTTTAGTTCATAATTATAAAAGAAAACATCTCAGAAGAATATTGAATATAAAACATAAAGAAAACCCAAAACTCCTGAAGGGAAATTGAAAGGAGATCTTTAGTCTTGAAGGAGAATCCGACTTCTGAGATGGATCAATCAGCTTTCTTCGAGTAAATTCCTACTTCCCACTCCGTGTGTCCCATTTCATCCTCCGCTCTGGTGTTTAAATAGGCTTTAGAATGCCTTAGAACCCTCAAGAGTGGCCTTTTCCAAATAGAACTCAACTTCGGCTCGACAGGGACACGCCCGTGTGACACGCCCGTGTTCAATTGCTCCAAACCGTGTTAGAGTCTATTGAATAGACACGGCCGTGTGGTCCACCCGTGTAAGTCGTGCTCAATTCTGCTAAAAGGGCACGGGCGTGTGGTCTACCCGTGTGAGGAAGTCCAGGTCGTATTGATTTCTCACGTTGGCCCATTTTCTCCATTTTCGGCCCGTTTCTCGCTCTTTTTACTCTCCTATGCTCACCTAAGTATAAAACATGAAATTAAAGGATTAAGAGCATCAAATTCACCAATTCTAAGGAGAATTCATCCATAAATGTGCTAAACATGAGATAAAAATATGTATAAATTACGGTTTATCAGACCACATAATACCGCTTAGTATTAGTTAAACATTAGATAACCAATAAGCAACATTTGCTTCCATTTTGCTTTGCGTGCAAAAAAACCATTTGAGGACAATAATAAAAAGTATATTAATTGTAATCAATGAATTTTTTTATTGACCAATCGATTCTAAAAAATTACAAGTATACAAACTAATATACTACACTCAGGGCACTAGATCCAACACACACCAATATATTTGACACTCAATGCCCCATTGGTATATCCAAAGTATAATGCGCTTCACACCTAATCGGTATAAATTGAAGTAAATATATAAATGTGCCTAGCATCTCATCAATATGTTTGAAGTATAATATACACTCCATGCCTCATCGATATAAATCGAAGTAAAATTTTGTACACTAATCCTATGGCATGCCAACTATACCCAACTGTATCCAAGACCGTTAATAGGGTAATCATTTTCTCCACATATATATATATTACATTATATCAACCATTATATAACAAGTTCATAACAATCAAACCATTTACATCTCAATACATAACATTACTTAACACATCCATATCTTCAATTTAATCATAACATGAATACTTACCAAATCATGAGACAAGTACCGGTGTTACCTTAATTAAACTATATTTAACGAACCGCATACTTATTGAATTTAAAGTCATGAAAGGACAAACCAAAATAGGCTACTCATCTACGGCCTTCACATTTCCTTTATCTCAATATGGCCCAACATCGTCTTTAGCTATGTATGATAAATTTAATAATAGAAACCATATTAGTTTCACAAAAACACATGAAACACAACAATTTAACATAATTTTTATTTTATTCATTTTAGTCCCTATATCTGAAATGCTCATATCTTTCAATATTTAGTATCGAATCAAAATTTAATTTTATATTTATTCACAATGGACCTCATACTCTTAATCTATTGCTTAATTTCTTAACAACGCTCAATTTATTCAATTTAGTCCCTAATGTCATAAATCAAGCATATAGCTTAAATGGATTTCTAATCAATTCCAACACTTTTCTATATCTTTTAACTTAGTCCTAACATGCTCAAAACTCATACTTCAAATCTCATCAAAACCAAACTAAATTTCATCAATATTCATTTATGGAAATTAGATTAAAACTCAAAAATTAGAGAATCTAATACATGGGCATGAGTTGTTAAGCTTTTATAATTAAAATTCTATAAAAATAAAAAGGAAAAATTTCTCACCTTGATTAATTGATGACCGAATAAGGAAGAAAACTTAAACCCTTTATAACTTATTTTTCTTTGTTTCAGTTAGGAAAGATGAGAAAGATGATATTTTAATCTTCTCTCTCTCCCACTAAATATCTAGATATATATGTAATTAGTAGATTAATGAAGTTAATAAATCACTAACTTATCACTAATCATGTGTTTAATGTTGATAAATGAATATTAGTGGAGAAAACCATGGAATTCCACTACGACCATATTAATTATGGAATATTTATTTACAAGGACTCAGTTATTAGCTTATTAAGGACTCATAAAATTGCAAATAAATTTTCTATTCCTTTTTAATCACTATGCAATTTAAACCTCGTACCAATTATACTAGCTTAATTGATTTAGTTATTAACTAATTTTTTCTTGATCCTAAATTTGACTAAAAATTTTCATGATTCAACTTTCTGAATAAAATCAACTTAATATTTTCAATCCAAACTTGCCTTTTTCGGCACCAAGAGAATCAGGTCATTACGATCATGCTAGGAGAGTTAGAAAACTACCATTCTTACCTTGTTGAAGCTTTCTCTTTCTAGCCTCAAGTTTTCACACTAAAATCCTTCAAACCCTATGCTGAAAATGAGGTTTTTGATAGTGGAAAACTATTATGGAGGGTTTTTTTCTAAGAGATTTTACCAAAGTTTCAAAGATTAGGTGTTGGGTCTCTAGGAAATTTGGAGAGTAAAGTAAGGAAAAATGAAGAAAAAAGAGGGGAAGCCATGGGAGTGTGGTAGTGGTAGCAAGGGGAAAGAAGGCTTATAGGGGTTTCTTTCATCCTTTCTATCTCTTTAAAAAAAACCCAAGTGGGCCAAAGGCCCATTTCATCAAATTTAAGCCTAAAGCTTAACAATTGAAGCCCACTCTTCTTTAATCATGACCCAAAGGTCCAAATAATTTTCATATATCAAATGTATCATCAAAATAATATTTCCATAAAAAAATACTTGAAGAATGACCAAACTACCATTTTGTGACAAAATTACTATTTTACCCCTTTTTGCTACTTAGCATAATTTCTTTCCAAAATTAGACACTTAATCCAATTACGACTCATAATGCATAATAAAAATTTATTACGATTCCTTTGGTGGTAAAATTTAGACTTTTACCTTTCTCTCAGCAAATATGGGAAATTTATAATTTAGTTACTATACTTTTTATTTTTTTCCAATTTAGTCCAATAAATCTCACTAACATATAATCCAACAAGTTTATATGTTAAAAATTCAATAATAATTCATTTTTTTCCTTTTTGTTCAAATTTACACTTTAGTCCTTGAACTTTTTCAAAATTTGTAACGTAGTCCTTTCCTCACATTTTCACTTCCAAAATTCTTTTCATTAATTCTCATATCCAAAATCATTTATTTTCATAAGAATTCCTTTAATTGACTCGTTTTCCAAGTATTCTCGATACTTTACTATATCTTCTACTCGAATAGTGTCACGTGTCTAATTAGAAATTTTGGGATGTTACAATTAATCCATCCTTAAGAAAATTTCATCATTGAAATTTCATCCAGATGGACACCAAGTAACTCTCTTGATGAACTAATTCTTTTTCATAATTTCTTTTCAACTTTCTTAAGGCATCAATTCTTAATTCACTTAATACCACACATGATCTATATTCAAATAGATATTAGCTCGAGTCAACATTATGTCATCAAAATGAATTGAACAGATAAGGGCTTTACTATTGATCTTTCTTAAAATATCAATTTATAGCAAATCTTAATGATCTATAACCAATTAAAACGAATTCACCCCACATCTTAGAAGTTCATGTTTTACATCCTTTGCCAAAATCCATTAGATTTCATACCCAAACACTTCTTAAATCATTCAGGCTCATGACATATCAACTTTTCAAAGAACTTATACCATATTAAACACTTTTCCATACTAATAATTGAACAGATCGAATTCTGTCACACCCGAAAATATTAAAGGTTAAGGGCTACGAAAATTATGGGTATTAAATTAGAAAAGCTTTCTTTTAGTGGGAAACATTATGATTAAGGGTGATAATAGTACTAAACGACTTGGGATTAAGGGAAGTAGTAGTGGAAAGATTATATATGGGAGGATTCTTTCATTCTGGTATTCATTTTTCTTTCTTCCATCTTCTTCTCTGGTTTTTCGCAAAGAGAGAAAAGTTAAGAAGCAATCTGCATGGAGGGAGAGAATAGTGTATTAGCTTAAGTGATTGAGGATTTAGTAAATTGGTAATATTTTAAGCTTTTTTGTATCTTTTGATTGAAGAAAAGGGAAGGAAAATTGAATATTTCAGTTTAATTCATTGAGCTTGTATTGAAATGTTTATGGTTGAAGCTAACCTTTAAATTCTCTCTGTATGCAAATGAATAATAGTTTTCTTATATATGAATGTCTTCATTTTAACCTTGATATGATTATTATATTTAGCTAACCGAGAAGGAGAAGGTTCAGGTGATAAGAAAAAGCTAAGCAGGTGTAATCAGTACCAACTTTCAAGTATTTTGCTAGTGAGTTTCTAAAATCATATCCTTAATGCTTGTTTTATGCATATTATTATTATTATGATGTAGTGGTATGTTTGGCTTCTTGTTCTACTAATGATGAGTTGAATTATTATAGGTTGTTTATTGTTTGATTGAAGTATGCAAAATGATGATTTACATATGCATGTTTGATTGTACGTCTTAGTTTGTTGCTTTGATAAACTTTTACTAGTAAAATAATTACCAAAGAAGTTATCTTGGAATTGTCCGCTAGAAGATATGTCTCGTATGATCTGATATGTCTCGTATGATCTATGTTGTGTTATTAATAGAGTAATCAGTTGAATGCTTGTTATATGTCTGTCATGAATATGAATGATATGTAGAGTATGGAAGGATGTTTTGGCAAATGAAAGATGAAGAAAAGACATGTTGAGCACTTTGTGCCACATGATGTTGGTTTTGAAAAGGTTTAGAAATATTTTACAGAGAATGTATACGCATGGTATTCAGTTTTGTAGAGGTTCGGTTAGATTGTACAGAGATATATGCGCACATGTATATGATAACCCTACATGGGTTCTTGCAAGTATGAGACTCTGTAGAGTCTAAGGCTCAAAGCCTCATATGTGTAAGCAAGTCCATGTCCATGGCAAATGTAAGTTATGAAAGTTCGACGAACTTGTTCTTTAATTTTTCGTCAAAGTTATATGTGGGAGTTCACCATATGAAGTCCATGAAAAAATCTGCATATGAAAGTCTGCCATATTCATGAATTTCTTTCTCTCAATCTGAATGCATGACAGTCCACCAGACTTGTTCTCTGGGTTTTATGATAAAGTTATGCATAAAATTCCTTCATGGAAAAGTCTGCTACACAGTCTACATATAAGAATATGCATATATACGTAAATATTCGTTTATGGATTTGTATGTATGTGTAACGCCCCAATTTTTGGGACTTTTGTGAATTTTGGGCAAATTTCAGAAGATCTGTGTTTTGACTGCTTGGCGTAGGTCTAAGTATGTTAGTAGGCCTCTAGAAGGCCCAAGTTTAAGATAAAATCCGGAAGTTTTAGCTAATTTTAATTCTTAGGGGAAAAGGGGTTCTGGTAAGTTGGGCTTTTACGTTTTAATGGGTTAAATAAGCCACAAGAAGGCATGTGGCAAAGTGGCATGTGACGCCACTAGGGTGCTAAAAAAGTGGCGTGTGGATGACTAGGGAGAGCTAAGGTTCAAGTCACAAGGTAAGCAAATTATAGTATTAATTTTTATGTACAGAAAGGGGATGTGATGGAACTCAAGAGGAACTCTGTTGGGAAGAGTTTGAGCTGCTCAGGAGATCGAGTAAGGAGGGGATAAGGGAGAAGATTTAGGAGATGATTAGGGAGTGTAGTATTGGTCGAATGGTGGACTCTTGAGGAGCAAGAGTTGGCCGGCCAAGGGTTTCTGTAGGGGGCAAAATTTGGCTAGGTCTATTGATAGTTGTAATTTCGGCAATTGGGAAAAAGTTGTGCCGTTTCTGATCATTCTTCCTCTTCTTCTCTTCTCCTCTCTTCTCCTATTCTATTTTCTTCTTCTTTTCCTCTATAGCCGAATCTTTCTACCATTTTACTCAACTCCACTTCCTTACCATTTGTTCCTAAGCCTTATAGCCGATTGCCAAAAAAGTCGAAATCCCGAAAGCCTATTTTTCTTTTGTGCCGATTTCTCCTAGCCAAACCCTTTGATTCTTCTCCATCTTTTTGGCCGATTCTTTTATCCTCTAAACCCCAAAGTCCTGTCAACAAAACCACCGCAAAACCCTCATATTTCATCTTTCTCTTCACTATTTCAAAAAGCCAAAAACCCCATAGTCTTAGGGGCATAGCCGAATCTTTAGACCTTTAAAGATTTGATTTCTGCTAACATTTGAGGGTTTAGATCTACATTAGAATCGTATAGGAACTAAAGTGGAATCATTTACTGAGGGAACCGGTGGTAAGTTTTTAAATCTATTCTTTATTTCGGGTTTTAGAAAAGCCGAAACCCCTAAAGGCTTAGGGAGGCTTTCGATTGGGCCCTATGGCTCTAAGGGTTGTGACAATTGTTTTATTATGATGTTAGTGTGATCTAGAGGCTGCTAATCGAAGGCTTGGACAAGTGGAACGACTGGATCTAAACCTAGTCGCTAGTTTCGACAAAGGTAGGATCTCTAGTGTCTAAAGTGTTAATGGCCGACTATTGATAAGGAGATTTGTATACAAGTTGTTATGAATTCGTAGTTAACGTATTAGTAATTGACTGTAGGCAATTCGCGTGTGGAACTCGTCAGCGTTTCGTCGCAAGCAGGTGTTAACTGACACCCTCTCATAGACTAGATCGGCAAAAGCCGAAAAGCCGAAATGCCGAGAGACTGGTATGTTGTGAACTTGTGAGTGTGTGAATGTTTGTGAGGTAGATCGATTAACGTATTTGGTAAACTACAGCGGTAAGACTGCACAGTGCACGATTTTGTGCCTTTCGATATTTTTAGGGCTTAATGGGTAAAAATTTGGGATAATGGGCCAACGGGCCCAATTCGGTAAGAACACTCAGTAAGTGTTTCTGTTAATACGTGAATGGTGGAAATATGCATGAAAACCCCAAAATAGATTAATTACTAGAATACCCTTAAGTATGAAAATTACCATTATACCCCTAGGGTTAATTTGACTGAAAAGCATGATGATCTGATTCTGTATGATGTATGCCATGATTTGTATATCTGTTGCATGGGGACATGGGTTATATTTATGGAGGAAGCGCCCGGTGGCTATGCCACAATTATCTGCTCGTGGCTCATCCCACAAATATCAGTATCTGGTGACTCTGTCACACTATTTGTTCTGGCAGCCATGCTGCAAATTCTATGGCGTGTAGCGGTTGGGTGGGTCGAGTAGTCTCCCCACATGGTGTAAGAATGGTACGGGGGTGTATATGGTTGAATATGGTTGGGTTTCTGCATAAACATGTAATTTTTGTTTTGTTCTGTTATGGGCTTATGGGCTTCATTCTGAAATCTGTTCTGGGCTGAGGCCAATTTAATTGTTCCTGTGGTTTGAACTGGTTTAGACTATGGTTGGGTTATTTTACACAATGAGTTTCCCAAACTCACCCCTTATTTTCATCCACGCAGGTAATCCCAAACCATAGTGGGCTTGGAGCTGTGAGGGATTCGGAGTGGCCACTCGTTCTGCAAATTTGGTTTTCTTCTGGTGAATTGGACATCTTTTTATTTACTTTTATGATTTGGGTTTTAAGTTGTAATAAGGCCGCTTTAATGATTTGTAAATGGTTTTAATAGCTTCTACTAGAATAGGTATGATATTATCTTAATTGCTGAAACTGATTAGCTTTAGGACGCGTTTTCAAATACAGTAACTAATTTTAAAATATCACGACAACAAAGCAAAACTTCTGCAACGAAAATATTTTCCAAAATTAATCACTTTTCCTTAAACTGGACTTAATTGAATTGGTTTCCTAGGAACATACGCTAAGTTAAGGTGTGGCAATGGTGGTGTGCATGTCTAGGATTGGATCCGAATGGAGCTTGGTACTTAAGCAGTCTGATAGGCTTACCTCCTCTTTTTCGGTTTCCTACCTGGTGCACAGCTTCCATTCACTTTAAACCATAATGAAATCTTCCTTTGAACACTAAGCCCGATTTTCTGGATTAAATATATAAAATGTTTTTGCGCTTCGATGTGGCACGTCAGATCCGGTCAGAACGTCTAGGCCAGGTTTTGGGTGTTACATTTAGTGGTATCAGAGCCCGGTTGCAACAACTCGACTGTAGAATGGGTCTATAAAAACAAAGATTTTCAAAAATGAAATTTTTACAAAAATTATGAAACTCAATTTTCAAATTTGGATCCTTAAAAAGGTGGCACCCGAATCTCCGGGCCAAGTCTGTAAGTATTATTCTAAACTTTTATAAAATATTTTTTCCTGAATTATCTGTCTATATTAAAACCCTATTAGGATAATCTAGTGGGATGGTACTGAAACTATGGGAAATTTTGGTAATAGACTGAGATTGTAGCTAGACTTCGATTCTGCGGAAAACAAACTCTGAATTACTGTCTGTTCATAAAACATCTGTAATAAACACTAGAATATTTGATTGATGCATAAAATTCGTAATCAGATAATATGATATGAGTACGAGAGTAGCTCGTGGAAGAGGCCGTGGACATGGTCGAGGTAGTGCCCGAGCAGGAACTTCGTCTTCAGGGTATATACCGACAGCAGAGGCACCGGTACCACCGGCAACAAAAGTGGAGTCTCATGATCATGGTGTCGAGGATGATGCCCTGTCCCAGGTAATGCTTCGTGTTCTGGAAAGGGTTACTGGGGTAAGTACGGGTAACGAAATTCGAGGATCTATTTCTGAGCGACTCCGGGCTAACGGAGCGGAGATCTTTAGGGGTGTATCTGGTGTAGCCCCAAATGTGGCGGAATATTGGTTCGAGGCCACTGAACAGATTATGGATAACTTGGACTGCTCTGTGGAGGAGCAGAGTCGGCGTGCCGATCGTTGTTGCTCTGAGAGCGAGGCTTATCAGTGGTGGCTCACGGTGAGAGATGGGACCCCAACTGACAAGCTAACTTGGGAGTTGTTTAAGGCAGTCTTCAAAGGGAAATATGTTGGGGCGAGTTATGTGGACGCCCGCAGGAAGGAATTCTTGAATCTGGTGCAAGGAGGTAAAACAGTTGCTGAATACGAGGTTGAGTTTCTGAGGCTGAGCCGGTATGCCGTGGGAATAGTCACTACAGAATATGAGCGTAGTGTGCGCTTTGAGGATGGTCTTAGAGATGAACTTAGGATGTTGATTGCTCCGCAGAGGGAGCGTGACTTTGCAGGGTGGAGAAAGCTAAGATAGCTGAGGAAGTAAAGCGTGCTGAAAAGCAGAATCGTGAGAAGGATCAGAACCGTTTCCAGAAGGATTCAGGACCTTCGGGTGGTGCAAGTAGGAGTGTCAAGAGAGCAAGAGTGGAGGAGCCAATTCGGGCAGTTCCGATGAACGTGGTTAGACCACCAATCTGTGGAGACTGTGGTAAGGTACATCTCGACGAGTGCAGGAAATGTTCCGGTGCCTGTTTTCGATGCGGATCTATAGAGCATAGAGTCAAAGACTGTCCTCAAAAAATGGATCAGGTTCAAGTTGCTGAACAGAGGGTTGCTCAACCAGTGAGAGGTGGGCCACAACCACCGAGAGGATGTGGACAAAGTAGGGGCAGAAATGGTAATGGTCGAGGGCGAGGGGCACCTGGCAGGGGTGCCGATAATGCTGAGGCTCGACAGCCAGTGTTGGTGTATGCAGCTCGTCGTCGAGAGGAGGGCGATGCACTTGACGTCATAACTGGTACGTTCTTGGTTTCTAGCATGCCATATACTGCTTTGGTGGATATTAGATCTACTCATTCCTATGTTGCATGTGCCATATCTGAGTCGTTGGGTGTGCACTCTAAGGAGATAGTGAGTGGGGTAACTGTACTAAGTCTTTTGGGTCACTCGGTTAAAGTAGACAAACTGTATAGGGATGTGCCTTTAGAAACCTAAAGTAATATTTTCTCTAGAGACTTGATGGAGTTACCGTTCGGAGAATTCGACCTCATTCTGGGAATGGACTGGCTTGTTAAGCATAGGGCGACTCTGGATTGTGCTACTAAACGAATGGTGTTAAGGACCACAGAGAGAGAAGAGGTTATGGTAATAGGTGAGTCAAGGGATTATTTGTCCAATGTGGTGTCGGCATTGAGAGTCGAAAAATGGATTCGTAAAGGTTGTGAGGCCTATTTGGCATTTGTAAGTCAGGCGAAAGATGAGGGACTGACAGTGGATAAGGTTAGAACCGTTAAGGAGTTCCAAGATGTTTTTTTGGAGGAGCTTCCGGGACTGCCTCCGAACCAAGAAGTCGAGTTTGGAATCGACTTGCTGCCTGGAACGGCACCAATGTCCATCGCACCGTATAGGATGGCATCGAAGAAGTAAGTGGAGTTAAAAGCACAAATTCAAGAGTTGTTGGATAGGGGCTTTATTAGGCCAAGTGTGTCTCTGTGGGGAGCACCAGTGCTATTCGTGAAAAAGAAGGATGGGACGATGCGGATGTGTATTGATTATCGATAGTTGAACAAACTGACGATTAAGAATAAGTACCCTCTGCTAAGAATCGACGATCTGTTTGACCAACTTAGAGGAGCTTCGGTATTTTCCAAGATTGACCTTCGATCTGGATATCATCAGTTAAGGGTCAAAGAGGCAGATATCCATAAGACGGCATTCAGAACTCGGTATGATCATTACGAGTTTCTGGTTATGCCATTTGGACTGACGAATGCTCCTGCAGCGTTTATGGATATAATGAATCATGTATTCCAACCATTTTTGGATCGGTTTGTAGTTATCTTTATTGATGATATTCTGGTATATTCTGAAACTGAAGCGAAACATGATGAGCATCTCTGCATTGTGCTGCAAGTGTTAAGGGAGAAAGAATTTTATGCGAAATTCAGAAAATGTGAATTTTGGTTGAGGGAGGTAACCTTCTTAGGACATGTTGTCTCTGCTGAGGGGATTAAGGTGGACCCACGAAAGATTGAAGCAATTTTGGAATCGAAGCCACCTAGGTCGGTGTCAGAAATTCGAAGTTTCCTAGGGTTGGCAGGATACTATAGGAGGTTTGTGGAAGGTTTTTCTGTAATGGCAGCGCCTTTGACAAAACTCATAAGGAAAGGAGTACCATTTGTTTGGACAGAGAAGCAACAGAAAACTTTTGAGAAGTTGAAGAAAGTTCTGACTGAAGCACCTGTGTTGATTCAGCCTGAGTTTGGGAAGGATTTTACCTTGTACAGTGATGCATCACATGTGGGTTTGGGCTGCGTGTTGATGCAAGAGGGTAAGGTGGTTGCTTATGCATCACGACAGCTTAAGCCTCACGAAGGAAACTATCCTACTCATGATTTGGAATTGTAGCAGTAATCTTTGCACTTAAGATTTGGAGACACTACTTGTTCGGAGAGAGGTGTATTATATACACAGAGCATAAGAGTCTCAAGTACTTGCTGACTCAGAAGGAGCTGAACCTTAGGCAAAGGAGATGGATAGAGTTGCTTAAAATTATGATTGTATGATTGAGTACCACCCAGGCAAGGCTAACGTGGTAGCTGATGCTTTAAGTCGAAGAGCTGTATCTGATCTGAAAGCAATGTTTGCTCGTCTAGTCTGTATGATTATGGTAGCCTGTTGGCTGAGTTGCAAGTAAGGCCAACCTGGGTGGATCAGATTAAGGAGAAGCAGTTGAGAGATGAGTCTTTGGTTGCTCGTTTCCAGCAGGTTAAGGAAGGGGAAACTTCTGAGTTTGGGTTGAATAGTGAAGGAGTTCTGTGTTTTCGAGGGAAAATTTGTGTTCCGAAGGACTTTGACTTGAGGCAATCAATATTGAAGGAGGCTCATGGGGGACTTTGTGCCATGCATCCTGGAGGGAATAAGTTGTTTCACGACTTGCGAAAATTGTATTGGTGGCCTGGGCTTAAGCGGGAAGTAACAGAGATTGTGGGGAAATGTTTGACATGCCAGTAAGTGAAAGCTGAGCATCAACTACCTTCTGGGCTTTTGCAGCCAGTGAAGATACTACTTTGGAAGTGGGAGAGGGTAACCATGGACTTTGTGAGTAGGTTACCCTTGACACCAACAAAGAAAGACTCGGTTTGGGTGATTGTGGATAGGTTGACCAAATCGGCTCATTTCATACCTGTCCGCACTGACTTTTCACTTCAAAAGTTAGCCAAGTTGTATGTGGCAGAGATCGTGCGACTTCATGGTGTCCCAGTTTCAATCATTTCTGATCAGGATCCCAGATTTACATCTTGATTTTGGCAAAATTTGCATGAGGCATTGGGAACGCGATTGAATTTTAGTACGGCTTTCCATCCCCAGACTGATGGTTAGTCGGAAAGGGTTAATCAGATTCTAGAGGACATGTTGAGGGGATGCGTTATTGACTTCCGAGGTAGTTGAGAAGATTACTTGCCGTTGGCGAAATTTGCGTGCAACAACAGTTATTAGGTGAGTATTCAAATGGCACCGTATGAAGCGCTGTATGGACGAAGGTGTCGTACCCCTAGTTGTTGGATTGAACAGGGAGAGCAGCGGGTTCTTGGACCCGAGTTGGTAGCTGACACTGAGGATAAGGTTAGAGTAATCAGAGATCGGTTAAAAGAAGTTGCTGATAGGCAAAAGTCGTATGCAGATTTGAAGCGCAAAGAGATTGAGTACTCAGTAGGTGATATGGTCTTCTTAAAGGTTTCTCCTTGGAAGAAGATATTGAGGTTTGATAAGAAAGGCAAGTTGAGTCCGCGGTTCATTGGGCCTTATCGGGTTTTGAAGCGAGTAGGACCAGTGGCATATCAATTGGAATTACGTCCAGAGTTAGACAGGATTCACGATGTTTTTCATGTCTCCATGTTAAGGCGTTATCGTTCTGACCCTACTCATGTCGTGCCGGTTGCAAAGATTGAGGTGCAGCCTGATTTGACTTTCGAGGAAGAGCCTGTGCAGATATTAGACCGAGATGTCAAGGTATTAAGAAGGAAATCTGTTCCTTTAGTAAAGGTGCTTTGGCGTAATCACGGCAGGGAGGAAGCTACTTGGGAGCCAGAAGAGGCGATGCGACAACAATACCCTCATCTGTTTGGATCAGGTAAATTTCGAGGATGAAATTTCTTTAAGGAGGGTAGAGTTGTAACGCCCCAATTTTCGGGACTTCTGTGAATTTTGGGCGAATTTCAGAAGATTTGTGTTTTGACTGCTTGGCGTAGGTCTAAGTATGTTAGTAGGCCTCTAGAAGGCTCAAGTTTAAGATAAAATCCGGAAGTTTTAGCTCATTTTAATTCTTAGGGGAAAAGGGGTTCTAGTAAGTTGGGCTTTTACGTTTTAATGGGTTAAATAAGCCACAAGAAAGCATGTAGCAAAGTGGCATGTGACGCAACTAGGGTGCTAAAAAAGTGGCGTGTGGATGACTAGGGAGAGCTAAGGTTCAAGTCACAAGGTAAGCAAATTATAGTATTAATTTTTATGTACAGAAAGAGGATGTGATGGAACTCAAGAGGAACTCTATTGGGAAGAGTTTGAGCTGCTTAGGAGATCGAATAAGGAGGGGATAAGGGAGAAGATTTAGGAGCTGATTAGGGAGTGTAGTATTGGTCGAATGGTGGACTCTTGAGGAGCAAGAGTTGGCCAGCCAAGGGTTTCTGTAGGGGGCAAAATTCGGCTAAGTCTATTGATAGTTGTAATTTCGGCATTTGGGAAAAAGTTGTGCCGTTTCTGATCATTCTTCCTTTTCTTCTCTTCTCCTCTCTTCTCCTATTCTCTTTTCTTCTTCTTTTCCTCTATAGCCGAATCTTTCTACCATTTTACTCAACTCCACTTCTTTACCATTTCTTCCTAAGCCTTATAGCCGATTGCCATAAAAGCCGAAATCCCGAAAGCCTGTTTTTCTTCTGTGCCAATTTCTCCTAGCCAAACCCTTTGATTCTTCTCCATCTTTTTGGCCGATTCTCTCATCCTCTGAACCCTAAAGTCATGTCGACAAAACCACCGCAAAACCCTCATATTCATCTTTCTCTTCACTATTTCAAAAAGCCAAAAACCCTATAGTCTTAGGGGCATAGCCGAATCTTTAGACCTTTAAAGATTTGATTTCTGCTAACATTTGAGGGTTTAGATCTGCATCAAAATCGCATAGGAACTAAAGTGGAATCGTTGACTGAAGGAACCGGTGGTAAGTTTTCGAATCTATTCTTTATTTTGGGTTTTAGAAAAGCTGAAACCCCTAAAGGCTTAGGGAGGCTGTCGATTGGTCCCTATGGCTCTAAGGGTTGTGACAATTGTTTTATTATGATGTTAATGTGATCTAGAGGCTGCTGATCGAAGGCTTGGACAAGTGGAACGACTGGATTTAAACCTAGTCGCTAGTTTCGGCAAAGGTAGGATCTCTAGTGTCTTAAGTGTTAATGGCCGACTGTTGGTAAGCTGATTCGTATACAAGTTGTTATGAATTCGTAGTTAACGTATTAGTAATTGACTGTAGGCAACTCGCGTGTGGAACTCGTCAGCGTTTCGTCGCAAGCAGGTGTGTAACTGACACCCTCTCATAGACTAGATCGGCAAAAGCCGAAAAGCCGAAATGCCGAAAGACCGGTATGTTGTGAACTTGCGAGTGTGCGAATGCTCGTGAGGTAGATCGATTAACGTATTTGGTAAACTACAGCAGTAAGACTGCAGAGTACACAATTTTGTGCCTTTCGATATTTTTAGGCTTAATGGGCAAAAATTTGGGATAATGGGCCAACGGGCCCAATTCGGTAAGAACACTCGATAAGTGTTTCTGTTAATACGTGAATAGTGGAATATGCATGAAAACCCCAAAATAGATTAATTACTAGAATACCCTTCAGTATGAAAATTACCATTATACCCCTAGGGTTAATTTGACTGAAAAGCATGATGATCTGATTCTGTATGATGTATGTCATGATTTGTATATCTATTGCATGGGGACATGGGTTATATTTATGGAGGAAGCGTCCTGGTGGCTATGCCACAATTATCTATTCTGGTGGCTCTGTCCACAAATATCTCAGATCTCGGTGACTCACACACTATCTCGCTCAGCGGCCATGCTTTGCCGCAAATTCTGTGGCGTGTAGCGGTTGGGTGGGTCGAGTAGTCTCCCCACATGGTGTAAGGATGGTACGGGGGTGTATACGGTTGAAATGGTTGGGTTTCTGCATAAACATGTAATTTTTGTTCTGTTTTGTTATGGACCTATGGGCTTCATTCTGAAATCTGTTCTGGGCTGAGGCCAATTTAATTGTTCATGTGGTTTGAACTGGTTTAGACTGTGGTTGGGTTATTTTACACAATGAGTTTCCCAAACTCACCCATTATTTTCATCCACGCAGGTAATCCCCAACCATAGTGGGCTTAGAACTGTGAGGGATTCGGAGTGGCCACTCGTTCTGTAAATTTGGTTTTCTTCTGGTGAATTGGACATCTTTTTATTTACTTTTATGATTTGGGTTTTAAGTTGTAATAAGGCCGCTTTAATTATTTGTAAATGGTTTTAATAGGTTCTACTAGAATTGGTATGATATTATCTTAATCACTGAAACTGATTAGCTTTAGGGCACGTTTTCAAATACAGTAACTAATTTTAAAATATCACGACAACAAAGCAAAACTTCTGCAACGAAAATGTTTTCCAAAATTAATCACTTTTCCTTAAACTGGACTTAATTGAATTGGTTTCCTAGGAACATACGCTAAGTTAAGGTGTGGCAATGGTGGTGTGCATGTCTAGGATTGGATTCGAAGGGATCTTGGTACTTAAGCAGTCCGATGGGCTCACCTCCTCTTTTCCGATTTCTTACCTGGTGCACAGCTTCCATTCACTTTAAACCGTAATGAAATCATCCTTTGAACACTAAGCTCGATTTTCTGGATTAAATATAGAAAATGTTTTTGCGCCTCGATGTGGCACGTCGGATCCGATCATAACGTCTAGGCCGGGTTTAGGGTGTTACAATATGAGTCTTCCATATATGAGTTTTCACCCATGAATCTTCAATATGAATCCATATGTTTGACAGTTTGTTGGATTTATCATTATTATTCAAGCTATGGTAGTCTGTTGATCTTATATTCATGTTTTAACTATCTTTTGTAAAAGTCAACATGGAATATTATCCAAGCAAGAGACCGTCTGGGCTTATTCTTATGTTCAAGCTACGAGAGTTTGAATGAACTAGTTATATAAGCCAAAATCGCAGGAATCATCTTCACATAAGAGTCCACCAAGGACTATCTTTAAATCGAGAGGTGACTATTCGCCAAACAAGAGTTTGGCAACAACTATCATTTAAGATGGAGTTCACAAGTAAGAACCCGTATGTATGAATCTACAATTCTGATTCCATTTATAAAGGTTCGTAAGTAAGGTTTGTAGGTATATGTTCACCAAGCTTGAGTATGCGTATAAATGACTTTAATTGTAAATCCGAATGTAAAAGAAATTCTCCAAATGCGAATCTCCATGCATGATTCTTCTGAAATTAATGTGTTGTACATAAATCCATGATAATAACTATTACTAAGGTAATTCACATATGTTCTACTGGAAAATGCAGTAATATTACAACTTGTAGGAAATTAATACAAATGGGTAAGTAAAAAAAATCAATTCGCATTGTAGCTTATAGTATGATTGATAAGAACAAAGGGTTGTGTCAATAAAACAAGTGTACAAATTCTCAAGATGAGCCAACGTAATGGAGGACAGGAGTACCCCAGAAAGAATGTCTAAACCTTACTTGTGCAAGCGATGTCAAATAGGAGATCAAAACCATGAAGTTTTTACTTCTAATTCATAAAAGGTACATTGTATTGGAAACTCACTAAGTTCATTTGAACTTACTTAATATTTATTATGTTTTCCATGTATGATGGTTTATATAAGGAGCTGAATAGGTATCAAGCCAGAATTCGTTTAAGCTTAGGTGAACTTATGTTCTTCGTTGTAACATGCATATAGTGGGGCGACCTTGAGGTTGAGCTTGAAGGTCAAAATTATCTTTTTGTAACTAAGTATGAATTGTAGTGTTTTATTTACAACAAAGAGAAATTGGTTTAAAATATTAGAACTATTATCGTAATTTTTCATAAGTTTGCTTGTTAAGACATTTGGTCTAGAAGTTGATGATTGTATTTTCAATTAGCAGTTCAACAAACTAAGTTATGTATGATTAAGAAAGCGTATTTGGTTGATTTAGTTATGTTAGATTTACAATTTAGTTGAAATTGGTTCGTAGTTTTGTTTTAGAGTTGATGTGACACTTTGTATCCGAACCCATCGATTGGGTCGGCTATAGGGTGTTACAAATTCACTTATCTTCCCTAACTAGATCGACTCCTCATAATTATGTATTGACCAATATCACATAATTTTCTTCTTACATTTTCTTACGATATAATTTCATTACCAAGATCTCATGCGTACAATTTTTTTACTTCCCTAACTAGATCGTCTCCTCATAATCATGTATTGACCAGCTTGATAGAATAGCTTGTTTGATGTAACGCCCCCACGCCCGAGACCGTCGCCGGAGTCGAGTATGAGGTGTTACTAAACTTAATTTAACATTTTTAGAACTTTGAATTATTTATTTCTACATTCATAGCTTTCAAGCTACTTGCATCACAGTCACAAGAAAAATCATATCTCGAGTTACGAAACTCAAAATCAAGATCCGTAAATTTTCCCTGAATCTAGACTCATATACCCATCTACTAATTTTTTTCTAGAATTTTTGGTTGGGCCAATTAGTACAGTTTATTAGTTAAAGTTACCCCTGTTACGGGACTTGACTGGACTGACCTCTGTTTACTACGAACCACATTTCTCTCTGTAAAAAATTCATATGATTATGAGGTTTGTTTCTCCTGAAACTACACTCAACAAGGATTCTGATAATATAAAATAAACCACCTAATTATATCTTTACAATTTATGGTGAATTTTTAAAGTTGGAACAGGGGATCCAGAAATCACTCTGGCCCTGTTTCACTAAAATTCAAATATCTTCTAACATATAATTCCTTTACTTGTTTCATTTGTTTTATGTGAAACTAGACATATTAAGCTTCAATTTCATATTTAATCCATCACCTAATTCGATTTCTATGATTTTTAGTAAATTTTCAAACTCACGTCAGTGTTGCTGCAATGTTCTGTTTATGGCAAATTTCATCCCTTTTTATGAGTTTTCATGCACTAAGTATCTTAATAACTTTCCATAACATCAAACATAATCTAAACTAACCATTTCCATAACTTATCATTATCCAACATTTTCTCAATCATTCCATCACCATATCATAAGATCATTTACACAAAATAGGTATATTGCTATACATGCCATACTTAAATTTACAAGCCATTTACCGAAAAGTTCTTCAGATAGTGTGACTGAGCCTTCAACCTATCCCGACTCCTGAGTTGGCTTGTCCAAAACTACAATGAGTAAGAAGGAGGGAGTAAGCATTAATGCTTAGTAAGTTCATATGCAAATAATAAGTAACATAACAAAGCAATCAAAGCAATCAACATTAGCATATATCACCAAAACACATATCACATTTCTAATCATTTTTCATCATCTCATTACCTTATCGTGGTTGTATCAATACTCAACCTGAGGGTTAAATACATACCTGTCCAAAATATCCATTTCACATCACTTACCAATACGTCTCTTTACATCTCGAGCCTTCCTCCATTTGAGTAGAACTTTACCCGTTGAACACATCGGAATATAATTCGGATACATGGATAACTTGCACATAAGTGCCACATATGCAATCAAGCAATCATGTAACCCGCCCATAAGCGAACTCGGACTCAACTCAACAAGCTCGGGCGTTCGCATCCATAAGTGAACTCGGACTCAACTCAACGAGCTCGGATGCCTAGTTACATTTCACGAACTCGGACTCAACTCAACGAGTTCGGACATTCGCATCCATAAGTGAACTCAGACTCAACTCAACGAGTTCGGATGCTTAACCATCCTAGTGACATGTCACTTGTATCCTAATCTATTCCTAAGGTTCAAACGGGATTTTCCTCGAATACATATCCTTGCCGCCTCTTACGTAGAATGCCAAATCAATACTCGGTAATAATTATATTTAGCAAGTAGCACACATGATTTGCATTTTGTTTGAAAATAACCACAAAGCATATATTTCATGATAAAAATCAGCATATCACATAATTGACATCAATGACTTAAAAATAACAATTATGCTACATTATTTACACATGAACTTACCTTGGTACCAAAATACAAAGATTTTGCAATTTAGTCCACAATCTTTTCTTTTCCTCGATTGGGGTTCGATTCCACGTCTTTCTTGATCTAAAATAACACATTTAGCTTATTTAATACTCACATTATCAAATTAATCCTTAATTCAAATTTTGGAAAAATTACAATTTTACCCCTAAACTTTTGCATACTTACATTTTTGCCCCTAAACTCGGGATTAAACTTTATTCCTTTCTTCTTATGTTTTATAACATGCTGATCACTTTTCCTTCTATGGCAACATCAAATTCTCACTCTAACATGTACTTGTGACTATTAGGTATTTTTACCGATTAAGCCCTTTTACTCGTTTTTGCTTAAAATCGAGTAGTACAAGTTGTCTAACATAATTTAAAACTTCATATTCTATCATAAAACATCAAAATACACAAATTTCACCTATGGGTATTTTTCCAAATATAAACCCTAGGTTAAATTATTGCTAACATAAGCTTTATCGAGTTCTGGGATCTCAAAAACGTAAAAATCATAAAAAACGGGGCTTAGAATCACTTACTATGAAGCTTGAAAGTTGAAGAAACCCTAGCTATGGTGAGAGTGAATTTCGGCAGCAACTAGATGAGGAAGATGACTATTTTGTGTTATTTTTCCCATTTTATTTCATTAATTATCCAAATGACCAAAATGCCCTTAATACCTTTCTTTGAAAATTTTCATGTACAAGCCCATTTTTGTCCAAAATTTTAGAAATTGGTCAAATTTCTATTTAAGACCTCCTAATTAATATTTCAAAGCAATTTCATACTAAAAACTTCTAGAATGCAAGTTTTGCAACTTATTCGATTTAGTCCCTAACTTCAAATTAAGCATTTTATGCATAGAGTTTCCTCACAAAATTTTAACACAATCATGCAATCATATCATAAACCTCAAAATAATTATAAAATAATTATTTCTATCTCGGATTTGTGGTCACGAAACCACTATTCTGATTAGGCCCTAATTCGGGATATTACATTGGATATTGAAAGTTGTATTTATTTTGACCTTCAAGTTGTTTCTCGAGGAAGATGAGCCATCTCACCTGTGCTCACCATACCAATTATTGTTACACTGAGTGGATTAGGGTAGTTAATGATGGTTCACATGGTAGCCTTATGAAGAGTCATTAAAGATAATTGTATGGAGGTTAAATGAGAATAGAAGGGTCTTAGAGGGATTTAGATAGAGTTTCCCTAATAAAGGTTGTTCATCTCTCTATATGGGTGAGAACAGGGCTTATAGAGTCTATAATCTGGGAAATGGGTCCCTTGGACAAGTGTCAGCATGAGTGAGCTTAAATGATGAGTCATGGTGAGTCTCCTTCATATGTGTTTAAATGTGGTGGAGCATTTAGGTGTTTCCTTCAAGCATTCTCAAATAATATGGATATGACTTACCTTTTGTACACTTGTAGAGCCTACATGGGACAAATAATGTAAGGTCCCACTAAATTTAGTTAATTATGATTAAAGATTTGTTGATTATAGTTTAATGAAATTAATTATGACTAATTTAGTTTAATTAAAGTATATAATTTAAAATTCAAATAAAAATAAGCTATTTTATATTCATCTTCTTCTCCACTAATTCTGAAAAGAAGAATAGGGTTTCAAAAGCTTCAAACCTTCAACCTAAAATCGGTAAGCTCAGTTAAGTCATTTTCTTGTACTTTTTTATATTTTTGAGGTCATGGGAGCTTGATTTAGCTAGCCCATGTAGCAATTTGAAAAACTATTAAAGTTTTTGAAAGTTTTCATTGTTGTTTTCTTGAAGAAATTGGTGTTAAATTGATAATTTTAGGCCTAGCTATGAAAAAGGACAATATTGTAAAATTTAAGTGTTAGTTTTTTCAAAAGGACCAAAATGCATAAATTGTTATTCTTCCAGGTAATTTCATATGAGACTTGCTATTTTTTTATGTTATTTTTTATTCTATTGACATGTTTAGTCTCAAATGAAATTGGTGAAATTGGTATAATCGGTTTATTTTGAATTGAATTGTAAAACATGAAAATGTTGGCTATTATGAAAGGGTACAATGTACCAATATGAATGTTAAATGTTTACACGATATGTGTGACATGTGTATAATGATACAAGATTTGAAATGATACGATTACGATAACGATGCTCGTATGAACTTAGTAAAAGATTAGGATATGTATGGCATGCCGTTAGGGTTAAATACGAAATTGATCAGGGATTTACATTATGATATAGGATCCAACATTTGTTACGAATTCTCAATTTATATGTATTGTTGGTTTAGCCTGGACTGGTAACCTTGATACGATGTCAGCTTGTGTGAGCAATTCTGATCTCTGTCAACTTGTGTGAGCAAAATAGTCTCGTGTATTTGAGTTCGATTTACTAAGGTTCTCCTGGGCAAAATTTAACCTAATAAAATTAGAAACATTGAAATGGTTCAGATATGAATTGAATGTTACATGTTTCTAAGTTGATTTGTTGTATATGATCATTGCTACAAGTTCTTGATATGAAAATTATATTAATCTATTGGTTGTATATGGTGTTATACATTAGCCATTTCAACATATGTCAAAGAATGCCATATTCATTGCTAATGTGTTAAATGTTTAGCTTATTGAATTATTAGGGTAAGTTAAGAAAATTTCATATGAACTTATTAAGTATTCTTTATCGTTACCCTATTTTTTCCCTTCTCTCGTAGATTTCACCTTGCGGAAAAACATCAAACAAATTGTTTGAAGCTTACATTGTCCCATTTTTTAATCGGTAGCTTTTTTATCATTTTAAGTTCAGATTTGTGGCATGTACATAATTATTTTGTATATGTTAACTTTAAATGTTGAACATCACTAAAATCGACCTAATGCACAATTTTGGTAGTGTTAATGTCTTGATGAAATGGTATGTTTTGGTAAATGGTTTAAGATGTGTACGTGGAACTTGAGTTGACATATTTGGTTATGAATTGGTGTTGACAAGTTGGTACTTAGGTGATTGTTTGATATATATATATGACATGGTAATAAGATGATATGTCTAATGGTTGATTAGGTGATATAAATTGATAGGAAGTTGATTGTGTTATTTGCACTTGTTTTGGTATGTTTTTGAAGTGTTTTGGTACAGGTGAAGTTATTCATTTGTGCACAAAATGATAAGTTTGTATGGTAGCTTAAAATAAGTACCAAATGACTCAAAATTTACCAAAAACAGAATCCACATCTCGACGTGCAACTTAGCTCATCGCAACATCGACAAAAATAGTGAGTCACATCGCGATGTCGAATAGCCTAAAGTCACGACGTAACATGCTATTTTGACGACATCACGACATGGAGAAATTGACATCACGATGTCGGCCCTGAATTTTTAAAACTTTGCAATCTGGTCATATTTGTGTTCAAGTTATCAAAAGAGCTTTCGTAAGATCGAATTTGATTGTTTATCATAATTTAAAGGTAATTGAATCATATTAGAATTTATAAATGATTATTTTATTGCAAACTTGATAGTAGTTGCTCCGGCAACAATTGTGGCATCCTGTAGGTCAGACCCAGCAATTTGGTTGGGTGAGGGGAGTTACATCTATAGCCAACTGAAATGAACTCACTTCACATCTTAAAAGTTCATATTTTGCATCCTTTTCCAAAATCCACCAGATTTCGTATCCAAACACTTCCTAAATCATTTAGGCTCACGACATATCAACTTTTCAGAGAACTCATACTATATTAAACACTTGTTTATACTAATAAATGAACAGATCGAATTCACTTATCTTCTTTAACAAGATCGACTCCTCATAATCATGTATCGACCAACAATCATATGATTTTCTTCTAACATTTTTTTCACCATATAATTTCATAACCACAATATCATATGTGCAAAATTTTTAATTACCTATACTAGACCGGCTCCTCATAATCATGTATTAACCGACTTGGTAGAACAACTTGTTGATATTGAAAGTTGTATTTATTTTGACTTTCAAGTTGGTTCTTGAGGAAGATGAGCCATGTCACCTATGCTTACCACACCAATTGTTGATACACTGAGTGGATTAGGCGTAACAGTCCAGTTTTAGCTAAATCAGAACAGTGGTTTCGAGACCATAAATTTGAGGTTAAAAAATTATTTTAATATTAATTTTGGTTTTTATAGCATGTGAATATATATGTGTGAAAATTTAGTGAGTTAATTTTATCATTTAATAGCTTAATTTGAGAAAAAGGACTAAATCGATTAAAATACAAAAGTAGCATGCTATAAGTTAAAAGTGCTTAAAAGGTCCTTATGATGTTATTATGCCATTGATAAGGTTAATGGACATTAATGGCCTTATAGTTGATGAATAAATAATTTATTAACAAAGGGTAAAATGGTAAACTATTATTAATGTTAATATTACATAAAACAAAAGCTAAAATCATTTTATTTCCTTCATCTTCCAACCGAACATCAAAGGAAAAGAAAGGGTTTTGAAGCTTTTGACTTTTCGGCACTTGCATAGCTTGATTGAGGTATGAAATTTGTTCGGTTTTTGATGATTTCTACATTTTTATGATCGTTGCTTTGAATACTAGCTAGCCAGTGCCTTAATTTTTGAATTTTTTGATGATTTTGTAAAATGTCATTGTTGAATGCTTAAGCTTTGTGATAGTTGATGATGAATTATGGAAGTTAAATGATAGATTATCAAGTTTTGTTAAGTGATTTTGAGTAAAAATGCCTAAATAGGACTAAATTGTGAAAACTGTAAATTGAAGGTTTAAATTGTGAAATAAATATGAAAAATGGGCTGCTAGGGACCTATAGAGAATTCGGCCAAGCATGTGTCTTATTGAATTTTGAGTAATTTGTATTTTTTATGAAATAGGGATTAAATTGAATAAAAATGAAACTTTAGGGGATAAAGTGTAAAAATGCCCAAATATATGTGTTTTTGAACTAAATTGAATGTGTTGATGAATAAAAGATTTAATTTTGAATGTATATAGATCAAGAATAAAAGAAATCAGATTTAGATCGAGGGAAATTGAAAATTATTGAATAGTCGATCTGGTTCCTCTATTTTGACTACGAGGTAAGTTCATATGTAAATAAATGCCTTTAAATTGAATTATATGTGTTTACTTGTCATTTAAATGTTATAAATGCTAAACGAATAATTATGAGTAAAAATCGACAAAATTACGACATCTGAAAGTCCCGTACGAACCTTAGGAATAGTATAGGATACGAATGTCATGACATTAGGTTATCGAGATGTGATTACATGTAAGACCATATTTGGGACATTGGTATTGTATTGAGATTACGTGTAAGACCATGTCTGGGACATTGGCATCGTTAATCGATTTCGTGTAAGACCCTGTCTGGGACAGTTGCATCGATATGTGATAACATGTAAGACCATATCTGGGATATGGTATTGTATGAGCTTATGTGATTTTCAAGTATCCTTAATTGTTCCGAACGGTTCAACGGGTAAAGTCAAGTCGAGAAAGAATATGTGAAAGAGCTAAGTGACTTAGGTACTTACGAAATTCATACGAGTACTGAAAAGGGGAAATATTTGATGAACTCGATTAAGACATTGAATATATGTTCAATGTGAAAGGTTTGTGAATTTGAATTTGATTAGCTATGTTTAGCATACTTGAATTGATATACAAATATTCATGTGTTGACTTTATTTTTATATGGCTTACTAAGCTTTTGAAGCTTACTTTGTGTGTTCTTCCATGTTCTATAGATTAACGAAGCTAGCTCGGACATCAAGGATCATCGGGAACCATCATCACACTATCGACTACTTGTTGGTATTTTTGGATGCTTGTAAATTTGGTATATGACATGTATAGGCAAGTGAGTTGATAATATGTTTTATGGTTTGTTATAGCCATGATATTTGGCTTGCTTTTGTTTGAAATGTTGGTATGTATTTGGCCAATTAAGTTGGCTTAAACTCATGTTTTGGATAAGTGTTATATGTGATGTATATAATGTCTTGTGTTTTGGCATTGTTTGCCAAGGTTATAGATATGACTAAATGGTTACTCATTTGGTTAGTTATTAATGTTTGAGGAATGGTACATTATGGTATGATTTATAGATGATGAATTGATATGTTTGACAGGCATGATTTAGTTGATAGTAAGGTGATGAAAATACATTTAGAAGTTATATAAATTTAGTGATAGATGGCATAATATGTGTATGAATTGGCATGTTTTGGCTGCCTATATATGCATTGAAATGGTATTATTTGATTTTTTTATGTGCATAAGAAAAAGGGTGGCAATTTGGCTTTACAAATAGCCTATTTTTGTCCACACGGGCAGAGACACGAGTGTGTGTCTCAGCCGTGTGCGACACACGATCATACTGCACGGCCGTGTGTCCCCTGGAATAACCCTTCGAATTAAAGTCAGTATACCCTACAGGTTAGGCATGGCCTAGACACACAGGCGTGTCTACTGCCTGTGTGTGCACACAGGCTGGCACATAGGCGTGTGGTTGGCCTTGTGACCCAAGTCAGTAACCTCTCCAGTTTTCCCACGGCCATAGCACATGGGCATGTCTTTGGCCATGTGGTACAAGTTAGTATGTATGCCCTTTTTTCACACAACCTGTGACACGGGCGAGTTTGGAGACCGTGTGAGGCACACGGCCTGTTCATACGGGCATGTGACCCTTATATGTTTGAAAATTTTCTAAGTTTTCCAAAGTTTGCAAATGTTATTGGTTTAGTCTTGAAGCACTTCTAAGCATGTTTTAAGTTCTCGTAGAACCTTACAAGGGACATTGTGAATGTTTTGAATGGATTTTGAGTATAAATGTATAAATATATGTGAATAAGGTGTGTTATCTGGTAATGCCTCGTAACTCTATTTCGGTGACAGATACGGGTTAGGATTATCACATTTAATTGGTATCAAAGCTACGATTTAGTTGATTCTAGGACTAACGTAGTAAGTAAGAGTCTAGTTATACATGCCATATATACATAAACTGGGATAGTGTGATGATTCCTAACAGTTAAAATGTGTTTTATATAGCAAATGGATCCCAATCGAGCCGTAGCTTACGATGTTGAAAGTAACGTACCTACTCCTGCTCAAGGGGCAGTGTAATCTAATTCTAGACTCGTAACTAGTAGCCACGAGGGAGAGGCTAAACAAGCCTTCTTTCAGATGATGAGTGAGTGGTTCACAGAATTTGTACAAACGAATCTGGCAGCTCAACAACCTCCACCCCTACTTGTTCCTCAACAAGTCCCAGTTGTACCAAAAGTGATAGATCTGATTCGATTGAGTAAGCCACCTGTTGATAAGATTCGGAAACATGGGGCTAAAGAGTTTCGGGCTACAGTTGATAATGATGCAGAGAGAGCTGAGTTCTAGCTCGAGAATACTATTAGAGTGCTTGATGAATTATCTTGTACTCTAGATGAATGTATCAAATGTGTTGTATCTTTGCTGAGAGCTAATGCTTATCATTAGTGGAAAATGTTGACATCTATAGTTTCGAGGGAATGAGTTACTGGGAGTTCTTCCAATCTAAGTTTCGAAAGAAATACATAAGTCAAAGATTTCTCGATCAGAAACATAAAGAGTTTTTAGAGCTGAAACAAGGCCGAATAATTGTCACTGAGTATGAAAGAGAATTCGTACAGTTAAGCAGGTATGCCCGGGAATATGTTTCCACTGAAAAGATCATGTGCAAAAGGTTCGTTGATGGATTGAACGAGGATATAAAACTGTTAGTCGGGATACTTGACTTGAAAGATTTTGTAATACTAGTTGCGAGGGCTTGTAAAGCCGAGGATCTCAGCAAAGAAAAGAGAAAAGTTGATTTTGAAGCAAGAGATTTGAGAAAGAGATCAACTAGTAAATCTTATCAGTCTGCATTGAAGAAATTCTGAGACTCGTTTAATCGTTCTAATATATCAATGGGGCATTCAAACAGAGATCGAGTGAGACAACAGTCGAGCATCAAAGCTCCAGCTACTTCGATGGCTAGTGTTAGGAGTGCAAGACATAACCGACCTGAATGTAAACATTGTGGTAAATGGCATCCTGCTGATTGTAGATTGAATGATCGGACTTATTTTAAATGTGGATCATTAGATCATTTTATCAGAGATTTCCCAAAGTTAGCTGAAAAAGATAATGTTCAAAATATGAGGCCAAGTAACACAGCAGTTAGAGGGAAACCATCCCGTAATATAGGAAATGTGAGTGGTGGTAAAGGTGCGACACGAGACATTGCTGCGAGATCTAATGCTAGAGCACCTGCAGAAGCCTACGCTATTCGTGCTCGCGAAGAAGCGTCAGCTCCAAATGTTATCACCAGTACTTTTACTCTTTATGATACTAAAGTTATTGCATTGATAGATCCAGGATCAACTTATCCGTATATATATATGTGAATTTAGTATCCAATAAGACTTTGCCTATAGAGTCTACTGAAATTGTAATTAGAGTATCGAACCCCTTGGGCAAGTGTGTATTTGTTGATAAAGTGTGTAAGAAATGTCCATTGATGATTTGAGATTTCTGTTTTTCAGTCGATCTGATGTTGTTACCATTTGATGAATTTGATATAATTCTGCGTATGGATTGGTTAACGTTGCATAATGCTATTGTGAATTGCAAACGAAAGACAATTGATTTGAGATGTCAGAAAAATGAGATTATCCGGATTGAGTTAGATGATCTAAATGGCTTGGCAGTAGTGATTTCATCAATGTTAGCTCAGAAATATGTGAGAAAGGGTTGCGAAACTTATTTTGCTTATGTGCTTGATACGAAAGTGACTGAAAAGAAGATCGAATCAGTGTCAATTGTGTGTGAATACCCAGTTGTGTTTCCTGAAGAGTTACCGGGTTTAACACCGATCCGAGATTTTGAGTTTGGTATTGAGTTAATGCCGGGTACAACGTCGATATCGATAGCTCCATATAGAATGGCTCCGACAAAGTTAAAAGAATTGAAAGCTCAATTGAAAGAACTAACGGATAGAGGTTTTGCAAGACCAAGTTTTTTTCCCTGGGGTGCTCCTGTGTTGTTTGTGAAAAAGAAAGATGGCATGATGAGAATGTGTATAGACTACAGACAGCTTAACAAAGTGATGATCAAGAATAAATATCATCTACCCAGAATATACGATTTGTTTGATCCATTGAAAGGGGTTACAGTGTTTTCAAAGATAGATTTAAGATCGGGTTATTACTAGTTACGAGTTAGGGACTCTGATGTGCCAATGACAACTTTTCGAATGAGGTACAGATATTATGAATTTTTAGTTATGCCTTTCAGACTAACAAATGCTCCTGTAGTCTTTATGGATTTAATGAACTGAATTTTTAGACCGTACTTAGATCGATTTGTTGTTGTATTTATTGACGACATTTTGATTTATTCACATGATGAAACTGAGCCTGCCGAGTATTTGAGAATTGTATTGAAGACTCTGCGTGATAAGCAGTTATTTGCAAAGATCAGCAAATGTGAATTTTGGTAACGCGAAGTTAGTTTTCTGGGACATATTGTGTCAGCATTGGGTATTCGAGTCGATCCGGGCAAGATTTCTGCAATAATAGATTGGAAGCCTCCAAGAAATGTTTATAAGGTCCGTAGTTTTCTAGGACTAGCTGGTTATTATAGACGATTTGTGAAAGGCTTCTCGATGATTGCGACTCTATTAACGAGATTACTTCAGAAAGATGTAAAGTTTGAATGGTCAAAGAAATGTCAGAAAAGTTTCGATAAGCTGAAAGTTCTTTTGACTGAAGCTCTAGTGTTAGTAAGCTAGAACTGGGTAAAGAGTTTGTGATCTATAGTGATGCATCATTGAATGGTTTGGGTTGTATTTTGATGCAGGAAGACAAAGTTATAGCTTATGCCTCGAGACAGTTAAAGCCACATGAAAAGAATTATCCGACGCACGATTTAGAGTTAGCAGCTATTGTCCTTGCATTAAAGATTTGGCGTCATTATCTGTTCGGTGAGAAATGCCATTTTTATTCAGATCATAAGAGTTTGAAATATCTGATGCCTTAGAAAGATTTGAATTTACGATAGCAGAGATGGCTAGAATTGCTAAAAGATTACGAGCTAGTGATTGACTACCAGCCAGGAAAAGCAAATGTTGTTGCTGATGAATTAAGCTGAAAATATTTATTTGCTCTACGTGCAATGAATACTTAGTTGGCTCTATCTGATGATGACTCGATTGTAGCTGAGTTGGAAGCAAGACCGTTGTTTGTACAACAGATTTGTGAAGCTCAAAAAATTGATAATGAAACGTTAGCAAAACAAGTTCAATGTGATTCGAACCCTGATTCAAAATTTCAAGTTGATTTCGATGATTATTTAAGATTCAGAGGCTGAATATGTGTTTCGAGAAATTCAGGGTTGATTCAGATGATTTTGAACGAAGCACATAGTAGTTGTTTATCTATTCATCCAGAAAGTACGAAAATGTATAACGATTTAAAACAGCTCTATTGGTGGCATGGTATGAAACGTGACATTTCAGAGTTCGTTTCTAAATGTTTGATTTGTCAACAAGTTAAAACTGAGCATCAGGTACTGTCTGGTTTATTACAGTCAATTATGATTCCCAAATGGAAATGGTATAGAGTGACTATGGATTTTGTATCAGGATTGCCCCTATCTCTGAGAAAGAAAGATGCGATCTGGGTTATAGTTGATAGATTGACAAAATCGACTCATCTCATTCCTATAAGAACAGACTATTCGCTTGAAAAGTTAGTTGAGTTGTATATCTCCGAGATTGTGAGATTACACGGAGTACCTGTTTCTATTGTTTCGGATAGAGATCCGAGGTTCACATCGAGGTTTTAGAAGAAACAACAAGATACACTAGGTACAAAACTACATTTTAGTACCGCATTTCACCCACAAACAGATGGTCAATTCGAGCGAGTTATTCAGATACTCGAGGATATGTTGAGATGTTGCATTCTTAAGTTTGAAGGTATGTACGAAAGGTATTTGTTGTTGATTAAATTTGTAATACCCTGAAAATATTTATAGTAAGATATTATCCTTGATATAGTAAAATAAGGAAATAAAGTGAAAAAAAAAAGAAGGAAATTTTGAGATATGTCAATATTGAGAAGTATATTATGATATATTAATTCAAGAAAGGACTAAATTGTAAAAGTGAGAAAAGTTTTGTTGCACAAGAGTAAATACTCAAAATTTGAGGGGTTAAAGTGTAAATATGAAAAATTTGAAGGACCAATAGTGTAAATATTTTAAGAGTGGAATAATCTAGAAACTAAGGAAAATGGATGAATTAGGACCAAATTGAATAGATGAAGAAATTATGAGGACTAAATTGCAATTTTACCAAATTAAATGATGAGTTAAGGATGGAATTTTAAAAGATAATGAAGGGCAAAATGGTCAATTGGAAGAGAGAGAAATCTAGAAAGTAATAATGATGCTAGAGATATTTTGATATTTTATAATTATTTAATTAGATAAATATTATTTTATTAATATTTTAATAAGATATTTTATTATTATTTTATTATTATTTTATTAGTATATAAAGAAAGAAAGATGAGAAATTCTCATCCATATTTCCCATGCACTAACGTGAGAGAAAGAGAGGAAGAAAGAAAGTTTTGCTTTCTTTACAATTTGGTCCTTTTTACCAAAAATTCACCATTTTCACCCAAAAATCAAATGAATTTCCATAGCTACCAAGAGAGAAAAATGTTAAGGAGACCATGGGGAGTTAGAATATCAAGTTGGATTCAAGAAATAGAAGCTGGAGGAGAGAGAAAATCAAGTTAAAGATTAGTATCAATAGAACAAGGTAAGTATATCAAGATTTCAATATGTTTTTAAGTTTGTTATTATTGACAAAGCAGGGAAATAATGTTATAGTAGAGTTTTCTTACATAAGGTCCTATGTTCATGATATTTTATTGAAGAGAAAATAAGAGAAAGTGATGAGAAATGGTGTAGAAAAAGAAAATAAGGGTGTTATAACATGGTAATTAATATTTTGTACTAAAACAGTTTTGGACAGCAGCAGTAGTCTAACTTTGAAAAATCATCAAAAATTGTAGAAATCTAATTATAGGATGAATAAAATATGAAATTAAAGCTTATCAAGTCTAGTTTCTTATAGAAGAAATTATGTAAGCAATGGACTTGTAAATCATGAGATATGATGAATTTTGTGAGACAAGGTCAGAATGATTTCGGGTTCCCCTGTTCTGACTTTGTAAAATCATAAAAATTTGGATAAAAATAATTAGGGGTTTAAATTTATATTTTTAGAATCCTGAATGAGTCTATTTTCAATATAAACAAATGGGAACATCATTTTAATTCTGTACAAGGAGATAATTAATTTTTAGTGAAGAAGGGTCAGAACTGTTAGACAGCAGAACAGGGGTAATTTTAAAGAATAAACTGTACTTATTGGATAAACTAAAAATTCTGAAAATTTTATGGTAAGAAGATATATGAGTCTAATTTCAGAGAAAATTAGCGGATCTTAATTTTGAGTTCTATAGCTCCAGATATAAATAATTTAGTGACCATGATGCAGATAGACAGCTTGAATATTCATAAAAGTAAATAATAAAAATTATGGATAATGTTACTTACAAGTGTATTATCTACATTAAGGATGTGGAATGGAGAGGAGGAGGAGGAAAATATGTATGAATATTCATCTAGCATGGCTAATTTGCATATTCTAGGCTCAAGGACTAAATTGAATAAAAGTAAAATTTTATGGGCAATTTTGTAAAAATGTAAAAAAAGATCAAATTGCATGAAATGGATTATTTTATTATTTAAATTACAAAATTGAATGAAATTATTAATTTAGTTCAAGATCGGGGGAAAACATGTTTTAGGGATTAAATTGAAAAGTGTTGAAAGAATAAATTGAAAAGTGTTGAAATTATAGAAAATTCTGATATTTTATAGAATTCATGGACTGTTATCAATATATATAAGAATAATAGCTGGAAATAAGGATTAAATTGCAAGAATTTTATTTTCCGACCACTAAGGATGAAATCGTCATTAATTAAGAGTTCGGGGCAAAATGGTAAATTTTGCCTAAAGCATTAATTAAATGCATTAGTATATGAAATGAATGAAAATGATGATCAAATTTATTTATAAAGATCCGAACGACTCAAATATGAGACTCGATCGTGAAAAAGAAAAGATATCGGATTAATGAAATTATAAACACAAACAAGCAATGAGGTAAGTTTGTGTAACTTGAATTATATTTTAAATACTTGAAATATGTGGTTATGTGATGAAAATATGATTTGAATATTCAATTCATGATATTTGATGAAATATTGATAATACTCAAATAAATTGAAAATAAATCTCGGTTGAATGAAAAGGAAAAATTCGATGGATCTCTCAAAAGGAATTGACGGTAAAAAGGATCTAGGACGGGTGATCCTATCCTGATATAGCCCTCCCGAAGAATATGTGTAAAATGGATTTAGCCCTGACGGGTAATCCGAATCGTGGTCCAATTTAGCCTTGACTGTAATTGGATCAAAGCTCATTAGAGTAATTGTCGTTGTAGGGGATTTAGCTTTGGATGGTAATCCCGACAATACTCTATGAGTTTATATTACAGGGGATTTAGCCTGGACTGGTAATCCCACTGTAAGGATGAGGTTCGCGGGAGTGTGCTCTCTGATATGAAACGTGTAAGACCATGGTTGAAAGATACCATGGCAACCTAATATGAAACGTGAAAGACCATGGTTGAAAGATACCATGGCAACACTTGATATGAAATGTGTAAGACCATGGTTGAAAGATACCATGGCAACCTGATATGAAATGTGTAAGGCCATGGTTGAAAGATACCATGGCAACCTGATATGAAATGTGTAAGACCATGGTTGAAAGATACCATGGCAACGTGATATGAAATGAACAAGACCATGGTTGAAAGATATCATGGCAACATGACAGAAAAAATGAGTAAGACCATAGTTGAAAGATACTATGGCATCATGTCAAAGATGAATAAGACCGTGGATGGGAGATGCTATGACATCTGTTGAACAATTGATATCCGTAATATGTATCGATGACGAATGGTTATATGAAATGGTTATGTGTAATGTTTACAAGAACTGGTCATATGGAAATATATATGTACAAAATAGTTGTATGAAATAATTATGAAGATAGATAAACGAAATAAGTATGAGTACGTGGAATATAAATTATGTTAGGTTTGATATAAGCTATTATCGGAATAAATATACATAAAATATATGGAAATGATGGAGTATGAAATATTAATATAATGAAATGAATCATATATGCTTATGAAGAAACGGTAAGAGCATGATATGTTTCATGACATGTACATATATGATTATCTTTGATATGTTGATACAAGAAAATTATGTAAGTTGAGACTATTATTGAACTCAAGTACGATATGTCGAGAAAATAGTTATATCAATGTTGAATTTATATGAGATATGTGCAAGTACACTAACAATATTACTGTTTGATGCTTATACAAGTACTAATCTGTTGATTGAATGGTAATATATTTATTTACATGATGCATTGAATCGGTAAGCATTTAAATTTTTTTTAAGTAATCTGCAAATGGTAGTAATGCTCCGAAACCCTGTTCTGGCAACGGATACGGGTTAGGGGTGTTACAAAATTTGCGTATAATAACAGTTTTTAATCGAGCATTAAAATGGCACCTTATGAAGCTTTATACGGTCGGAAGTGTCTAACATCGTTGTACTGGACTGAACTTAGTGAGAATAAGATTTTTGGGGTCGATTTCATTAAAGAGACCGAGTAGAAAGTGAAAGTAATTCATGATAATTTGAAAGCAGCGTCAGATTGACAGAAATCATACGCAGACTTGAAACGGAAAGATATTGAGTTTCAAATCAGGGATAAAGTGTTTTTGAAAGTATCTCCGTGGAAGAAAATACTTCGATTCAGTCGTAAAGGCAAATTAAGTCCGAGATTTATCGGGCCGTACGAAATTATTGAGCAAATTGGACCAATTGCTTATCGGCTAGCATTGTCGTCTGAGTTAGAAAAGATTCATAATGTATTTCATGTATCGATGCTTCGATGATACCGATCTGATCCTTCGCATGTTATTTCCCCGACCGAAGTTGAAATTCAGTCAGATTTATCGTATAGTGAAGAACCGATCCAAATTTTAACTCGTGAGATCAAAGAGCTAAGAAATAAAAGCTCGGTCTACCTATTTCTACCATTTTTTCGAGTTAGGGTTTATGTTTAAAAATTTACCCATGAATGATATGCATGTATTTTGATGTTTTATGGTAGAATATGAATGTTTGAATTTAGGAGAACGATCTTTTCTAAGCGATTTTTAGCGAAAACGAGCAAAACCGCATAATCGGTAAAAATACCTATTGTTCATAACTATGTGTTAGAGTGAGAATTTGATGTTGCCATAGAAGGGAAAAATGATCATCATGTCATAAAACATAAGAATAAGGGCTGAAATTAAATTTTCGAGCCTAGGGGCAAAATCATAATTTTGTAAAAGTTAGGGGGCAAAAATGTAATTTTTCTATAATGTGATTTTTGGATTGAAATAAATAGTATGAGTGTTAAATGAGCTAAATATGTTGTTATAGATCAAGAAAGGCGTGGAATCGACCTCGAATGGGGGAAGGAAAATATTTTAGACTAAATTGCAAAATTTCTATATTTTGCACCGAGGTAAGTTTGTATGCAAATAATACATTAACTTCATTTACATTCTTATATTTCAGCCTATTAAATATATATTTTAGCTGATTTTGAAGTATAAATCGACTATTGGAAGAATGGAAATAAGTAATAGAGAGAGAATTCTCGGTTGAACATTCGGAAAGATTTAATAATATAGATGGAACGTAGCTAGGTCACATGTATGGTGCTGAGTGCACATCATGTGTACAAGAGAGCTACGAGATACTATGTAGTAGCTAGGTCACATGTGTGATACGGGATGTATCCCATGTAGACAAGAGAGCTACGGAAGAGATAAATGTAGCTAGGTCGCATGTGTGATTCCAAGTGAAGGACAGCATGTAGACAAGAGAGCTATGAGATAAATTGGCTAGGTCACATAGGTGGTACTAAGTGTTCACCATGTGTACAAGAGAGCCGAATTATATGAATTATGATGGGTGGAGCTGTGTGCTGAAACCACCAAGTATCGAGAATTGATCCGAAGTGTTCAACGGGATGATTTTATAGTGACATTTTAATCATGGACCTATACTTGTGATGTATGAAATGTGTTGAAAATGAATTGTGACATGTGCGTTAAAATGAGGTTAATACAAAAAAAGTGTAAAAGAGTGAATTTGCAATAATACTGCTTTTTGGACAATTCTGATAAGTGATTTGTGAATTTGAAAAATCACCAAAAATAGTAGAAATATGATTAGAGGCTGTGAGATATTAAATTAAATCTTAGTGAGTCTATTCTCATGTAAGAGAAACAGAGCAAGTAAAGGAACTCTATATTTTGAGATATTTATATTTGTGTGTGACTTGTTCAGAATGACTATGTGATCCCCTGTTCTGACTTTGAAAAATCATTAAAAATTGTAAAAACATAATTAAGAAATATAATTTACATGCATATATTTCTTGTTGAGTCTAATTTTAAATGAAACAAATTTTGTGGCTATTTGAATTTTGTACTGGGAGAAAATTAATTCGTAGTGAACAGAGGTCAGATCAGTCGAGCTGTATAACAGGGGAAACTTTAACTAATAAACTGTACTAATTGGCTGGACCAAAAATTCCAGAAAAAAATTAGTAAGAAGTAATATGAGCCTATTTTCTGGAAAAATTTACGGATTTGAATTTTGAATTTTGTAACTTGAGTTATGATTTATTTAGTGAACGTGATGCAGGAGAGACAACTTAATCAAAGTGGAGTGAATAGAAAAATTAAAGTAGATATACTTGAGTTATTGTGTATATATATTAGATTCTTTAATTATTATTTATATACTTACTTACTAAGCTATAAGCTTACTTTCTTTTCTCTCTTTTGTCTTATAGTGTCTTCCAGCTTGCTCAAGAGTTAAGGATCATGAAGATCTGCCTGCACTATCAATACTTTAGGGTATTTGAACTAAACATTTTGAATTATGGCATGTATAATAGGCTTAGTTATTTTGTTACGTGTCATAATTGCCTAGGTTTAAAATATTGGTTACAGTATTTGACCAATCATTTTGTACAAAGCCATTGAAGTTGGCTAATATTGTTCAAGACAAATGTTATAACGATGCATTATCTAATTGGATGACATATTTCTTTCTTGGTTTTGTTTAATGGTATGTGTTATGTTTCGGTAATACCTCGTACCCTGTTTCAGTGTTGAACACAGGTAAGGGGCATTACATTTAGTGGTATCAGAGCTATAGTTTAGTCGATTCTCGAACTAATATAGTGTGTGTAAAAGTTTAGATATACATGCCGTAAATATACTGTGATAGTGTGGTGACTCCTGATTATTCTAAATTGTGTTTTGTTTTAATATAGTAATGGATCCTGATGGAACTGCGGCTGATGATGTTGCTAGTAATGTGCCGGCTCCCGCGCAAGGGACCGCGCCTGTAGAAAGTAGACCTGAGACATCGAGACAAGGAGATGAGGCTCGGGATGTCTTTCTCCAAATGATGAACAATTGGTATATTGAGTTTATTCGAGCAAACCCAAATGCTCAACCTCCTCCACCCCCTCCCATACCTCAGACGGTTCCTGTAGCTGCTCAAGGCATAGATTTGGTAAGAATGAACAAGCCTCCGGTCAACAAGATTCGAAAACAAGGGGCCGAAGAGTTTAGAGCAAAGATCGACGATGATCCCGAGAAAGCGGAGTTCTGGCTTGAAAATTTTACCCGTGTATTTGATGAGCTGTCATGTACACCCGAGGAGTGCTTAAAGTGTGCAGTATCACTTTTGAGAGATTCGGCTTACCATTGGTGGAAGACTTTGGTAGCAGTAGTGCCAAAAGGAAGGGTTACTTGGGATTTTTTCCAGGAAGAATTCAGAAAGAAATACATAAGTCAGCGATTTATTGATCAAAAATGGAAGGAGTTCCTTGAATTGAAGCAGGGCAAGATGTCCGTGGCGGCAGTATGAACGCGAATTTGTAAGACTCGATGAAGTATGCCCAGGAATGTGTGTCCACCGAGGCTATTATGTGTAAAAGGTTTGAGGATGGACTTAGTGAGGACATTAAAGTGCTTGTAGGAATTCTGGAGCTGAAAGAATTTGTAGTATTGGTTGATCAAGCTCTTAAAGCTGAAGAATTAAACAAAGAAAGAAGAAAAGCTGCTATTGAGGCCTGAGATGCCAGAAAGAGGCCGATAAGCAAGTCATTTCAATCTCAATCAAAGAGGTCCAAAGAGACAAACCCTCGAATGACAGTTTCAGCTGGGGATTCACAGAGAGATTGTGGTAGGGCATATTCGGGGTCTAAAGCTCAAACTACTTCAGTGGCAAGTGTGGGTAATGTGCGGTCTAGAAAGCCCGAATGTCAGCAATGTGGTAGGCAACATTTTGGTGAGTGTTGGGGAAACGGGCGAGCTTGTTTCAGGTGTGGTTCTCGCGAGCATTTTATAAGAGACTGTCCGGAGAAAGTTAAAGAAGAAAAATTTCAGAGTGCTAGACAAAGTACTACCGCTAACAGAGGTAGACCACTGAGAAATACTGGAAGTGGAGCTAGCAGTAAAACTGTAATGAAAGATTCAGCGGCGAGATCAGAAGTTAGAGCGCCTGCTAGAGCTTATGCCATACGTGCCCGAGAGGATGCATCATCTCCCAATATGATTACTGGTACATTTTCTATCTATGATACTATTGTTATTGCATTGATTGATCCCGGGTCTACTCATTCCTATATTTGTATGAATTTAGTATCTAATAAGAAGTTGCCTGTTGAGTTTACTGAGTTTACAATTAAAGTGTCGAACCCCTTAGGCCAATATGTGCTAGTTGATAAGGTTTGCAAGAATTGCCCATTAATGATTCAAGGTCACTATTTTTCGGCTAATCTGATACTGTTACCATTTGATGAGTTTGACATTATTTTGGGAATGGACTGGTTAACATTGTATAATGCCAAGGTAGATTGTAAACAGAAAACACTAGAGTTGAAATGTGAAAATGGTGAAATTCTGTGGGTTGAAACAGATGAATCAAATAAATTGCCTATGGTGATTTCGCACATGTCTGCACAGAAATACATGAGGAAAGGGTGTGGAGCTTATCTGGCCTATGTAATGAATACTGAGCTGTCTGAATTGAAGCTTGAATCAATACCGATATTCTGTGAATTTCCCGATGTATTTCCAGAGGAATTGCCTGGATTGCCTCCAAACAGAGAGATAGAGTTTGCCATTGATTTGTTGCCAGGGACTGCACCGATCTCGATTGCTCTATATAGAATGGCTCTGACTGAATTAAAAGAATTGAAGGCTCAGTTGCAAGAGTTAATAGACAAGGGATTTGTGAGACCGATTTTCTCTCCCTGGGGTGCTCCTGTATTGTTCGTAAAGAAGAAGGATAGCTCAATAAGGCTTTACATTGATTACCGTCAACTTAATAAGGTGACTATAAAGAACAAGTATCCGTTACCGAGGATTGATGATTTATTCGATCAGTTAAAGGGGGCAACAGTGTTTTCAAAGATCGATTTGAGGTCCGGTTACTACTAGTTGAGAGTTAAGGAGTCAGATGTGTTATTATTTATATACTTACTTACTAAGCTATAAGCTTACTTTCTTTTCTCTCTTTTGTCTTATAGTGTCGTCCAGCTTGCTCAGGAGTTAAGGATCGTGAAGATCTGCCTACACTATCAATACTTTAGGGTATTTGAACTAAACATTTTGAATTATGGCATGTATAATAGGCTTAGTTATTTTGTTACGTGTCATAATTGCCTAGGTTTAAAATATTGGTTACAGTATTTGACCAATCATTTTGTACAAAGCCATTGAAGTTGGCTAATATTGTTCAAGACAAATGTTATAACGATGCATTATCTAATTGGATGACATATTTCTTTCTTAGTTTTGTTTAATGGTATGTGTTATGTTCCGGTAATACCTCGTACCCTGTTTCGGTGTTGAACACAGGTAAGGGGCATTACATTTAGTGGTATCAGAGCTATGGTTTAGTCGGTTCTCGGACTAATATAGTGTGTGTAAAAGTTTACATATACATGCCATAAATATATTGTGATAGTGTGGTGACTCCTGATTATTCTAAATTGTGTTTTGTTTTAATATAGTAATGGATCCTGATGGAACTGCGACTGATGATGCTGCTAGTAATGCGCTGGCTCCCACGCAAGGGACCGCGCCTGTAGAAAGTAGACCTGAGACATCGAGACAAGGAGATGAGGCTCGGGATGCCTTTTTCCAAATGATGAACAATTGGTATACTGAGTTTATTCGAGCAAACCCAAATGCTCAACCTCCTCCACCCCCTCCCATACCTCAGACGGTTCCTGTAGCTGCTCAAGGCATAGATTTGGTAAGAATGAACAAGCCTCCGGTCAACAAGATTCGAAAACAAGGGGCCAAAGAGTTTAGAGCAAAGATCGACGATGATCCCGAGAAAGCGGAGTTCTGGCTTGAAAATTTTACCCGTGTATTTGATGAGCTGTCATGTACACCCGAGGAGTGCTTAAAGTGTGCGGTATCACTTTTGAGAGATTCGGCTTACCATTGGTGGAATACTTTGGTAGCAGTGGTGCCAAAAGGAAGGGTTACTTGGGATTTTTTCCAGGAAGAATTCAGAAAGAAATACATAAGTCAGCGATTTATTGATCAAAAACGGAAGGAGTTCCTTGAATTGAAGCAGGGTAAGATGTCTGTGGTAGAGTATGAACGTGAATTTGTAAGACTCAGTAAGTATGCCCAGGAATGTGTGTCCACCGAGGCTATTATGTGTAAAAGGTTTGAGGATGGACTTAGTGAGGACATTAAAGTGCTTGTAGGAATTCTGGAGCTGAAAGAATTTGTAGTATTGGTTGATCAAGCTCTTAAAGCTGAAGAATTAAACAAAGAAAGAAGAAAAGCTGCTATTGAGGCCTGAGATGCCAGAAAGAGGCCGATAAGCAAGTCATTTCAATCTCAATCAAAGAGGTCCAAAGAGACAAACCCTCGAATGACAGTTTCAGCTGGAGATTCACAGAGAGATCGTGGTAGGGCATATTCGGGGTCTAAAGCTCAAACTACTTCAGTGGCAAGTGTGGGTAATGTGCGGTCTAGAAATCCCGAATGTCAGCAATGTGGCAGGCAACATTTTGGTGAGTGTTGGGGAAACGAGCGAGCTTGTTTCAGGTGTGGTTCTCGCAAGCATTTTATAAGAGACTGTCTGGAGAAAGTTAAAGAAGAAAAATTTCAGAGTGCTAGACAAAGTACTACCGCTAACAGAGGTAGACCACTGAAAAATACTGGAAGTGGAGCTAGCAGTAAAACTGTAATGAAAGATTCAGTGGCGAGATCAGAAGTTAGTGCGCCTAATAGAGCTTATGCCATACGTGCCCGAGAGGATGCATCATCTCCCGATGTGATTACTGGTACATTTTCTATCTATGATACTATTGTTATTGCATTGATTGATCTCGGGTCTACTCATTCCTATATTTGTATGAATTTAGTATCTAATAAGAAGTTGCCTGTTGAGTTTACTGAGTTTACGATTAAAGTGTCGAACCCCTTAGGCCAATATGTGCTAGTTGATAAGGTTTGCAAGAATTGCCCATTAATGATTCAAGGTCACTGTTTTCCGGCTAATCTGATACTGTTACCATTTGATGAGTTTGACATTATTTTGGGAATGGACTGGTTAACATTGTATAATGCCAAGGTAGATTGTAAACAGAAAACACTAGAGTTGAAATGTGAAAATGGTGAAATTCTGTGGGTTGAAACAGATGAATCAAATAAATTGCCTATGGTGATTTCGTACATGTCTGCACAGAAATACATGAGGAAAGGGTGTGGAGCTTATCTGGCCTATGTAATGAATACTGAGCTGTCTGAATTGAAGCTTGAATCAATACCGATATTCTGTGAATTTCCCGATGTATTTCCAGAGGAATTGCCTGGATTGCCTCCAAACAGAGAGATAGAGTTTGCCATTGATTTGTTGCCAGGGACTGCACCGATCTCGATTGCTCTATATAGAATGGCTCTGACTGAATTAAAAGAATTGAAGGCTCAGTTGCAAGAGTTAACAGAAAAGGGATTTGTGAGACCGATTTTCTCTCCCTGGGGTGCTCCTGTATTGTTCGTAAAGAAGAAGGATGGCTCAATAAGGCTTTACATTGATTACCGTCAGCTTAATAAGGTGACTATAAAGAACAAGTACCCGTTACCGAGGATTGATGATTTATTCGATCAGTTAAAGGGGGAAACAGTGTTTTCAATGATCGATTTGAGGTCCGCTTACTACCAGTTGAGAGTTAAGGAGTCAGATGTGCCGAAAATCGCTTTTCGGACAAGGTATGGACATTATGAGTTCCTTGTGATGCCTTTTGGCTTAACAAATGCTCCGGCTATATTTATGGACTTGATGAATCGAATCTTTCGGCCATATTTAGATAAGTTTGTAGTGGTGTTCATAGATGACATTTTAATTTATTCTCGGGATGAGTCTAAGCACGCTGAACACTTGAGAACCATATTGCAGATCTTGAGAGAAAAGAAACAGTTTGCTAAGTTTAGTAAAAGTGAGTTCTGGCTTCGTGAAGTCAAATTTTTGGGACATATAGTCTCAGGTGATGGTATTCGGGTGGATCCGAGCAAGATTTCCGCGATCGTTGATTGGAAACCGCCAAAAAATGTATCCGAGGTTAGAAGCTTTTTAGGCTTGGCCGGGTATTATAGACGTTTTGTCAAGGGACTTTTGATGATTGCCTCTCCTATGACTAAGTTGCTGCAAAAGAATGTTAAGTTTGAATGGACTGATAAATGTCAGCAGAGTTTTGAAAAGCTAAAAGCACGATTGACTGAAGCACCAATTTTAGTATAGCCCGAGCCAGGGAAAGAGTTCGTAATTTATAGTGATGCATCATTGACAGGCCTTGGATGTGTGCTAATGCAAGAGGGTAAAGTGGTGGCTTATGCCTCGAGACAGTTAAAACCACATGAGAAGAACTATCCTACACATGATTTGGAACTGGCCGCTATTGTCTTTGCTTTGAAGATCTGGCGACATTATTTGTATGGTGAAAAATGTCAAATTTTTACTGATCACAAAAGTCTGAAGTATTTAATGAATCAAAAGGATTTGAATCTGTGACAGTGAAGATGGTTTGAATTATTGAAGGATTATGAGCTAGTGATTTATTATCATCCGGGAAAAGCGAATGTAGTTGCTGACGCCTTGAGCAGGAAATCTCTTTTTACTTTGAGAGCCATGAATACGAGGTTAGCATTGTCTGATGATGGGTCAATCTTGGCAGAGATGAGGGTTAAACTATTATTTCTCCAGTTAATTTGTGATGCTCAAAAGAACGATAGTGAGTTGCGAACCAAGAGAACTCAGTGCGAATCGGGTTACGACTCAAATTTTCGAGTTGGGCCAGATGACTGTTTGATGTTTCGAGATAGGATTTGTGTACCGAAAAATGATGAATTTATTCGGAAAATATTACATGAGGCGCACAGTGGCTATTTGTCAGTTCACCCTGGTAGCACAAAAATGTATAATGATTTAAAGAAGTTATATTGGTGGCCAGGTATGAAAAGGGACATTTCTGAAATTGTAACCAAGTGTTTGATCTGTCAACAAGTAAAACCTGAGCATCAAGTGCCTTCAGGATTACTCCAACCAGTAATGGTACCTTAGTGGAAATGGGATAGGATTACCATGGATTTTGTAACCGGTTTGCCTTTGACTCCTAAAAAGAAGGATACTGTCTAGGTAGTGGTTGATAGGTTAACAAAGTCGGCTCACTTTATACCGGTACGTACCGATTACTCATTTGATAAATTAGCTGAATTATATATTGCTGAAATTGTGAGGTTGCACGGGGTACCTATGTCTATAATATCATATAGAGATCTAAGGTTTACCTCGAGATTCTGGAAAAAGTTACAAGAAGCTTTGGGTACAAAATTGAATTTTAGTATCGCGTTTTATCCACAAACAGATGGCCAATCAGAAAGAGTAATCCAGATACTCGAAGATATGCTTAGATGCTATGTTTTAGAATTTGAAGGCAGTTGGGAGAAATATCTATCTTTGGTTGAATTTGCCTCTGATAATGAGCTTTTCGATCAAGTATATACGATGGCACCGCATTTAAGCCTTGTATGGTCGCAAGTGTCGGACTCCTTTATATTGGACAGAACTTAGTGAGAAACAGATTCACGGAGTTGATTTAGTTAAAGAAACCGAAGAGAAAGTAAAGATAATTCGTGATTGCTTGAAAGCTGCTTCAGATCGACAAAAATCATATGCGGATTTAAAAAGAAAAGAGATTGAATTTCAGGTGGGTGATAAAGTGTTCTTAAAGGTGTCACCATGGAAGAAGATTCTGAGATTTAGCCAAAAAGGCAACTTGAGTCCGCGTTTTATTGGGCCGTACGAGATTATTGAGAGGATTGGACCAGTGGCATATCGGTCGGCCTTACCGGCAGAGTTAGAAAGAATTCATAATGTGTTTCATGTATCAATGTTGCGACGTTATCGTTTTGATCCTTCACATGTGATTTCTCCAATAGAAATTGAGATTCGATCGAACTTGACCTATGATGAGGAACCGATTAAGATTTTGGCTCGAGAAGTAAAACAGTTGAGAAAGAAAAGTATAGCTTTAGTGAAAGTGTTATGGCAAAGAGATGGAGTAGAAGAAGCTACGTGGGAACTGGAGGAAGCCATGAGAAAATAGTACCCAAATCTCTTTACCGGTAAAATTTTCAGGGACGAAAATCCCTAAAGGGGGGAGAGTTGTAACAGCCCGATTTAGGGCCAAAATGGAATAATGGTTTCGAAACCACGAATTTGAGGTTAAAAAAATTTATTTTGATTAAGTTTTAGTGTTTATATTATGATTGCATAATTGTGTGAAAATTTCGTTGCGAAATTTTATCGATTGGGTGTTTAATTTGACGTTTAGGACTAAATTGAAATAGGTGAAAAATGTGTGTGTTCTAGTTCGTAAGTACTTGATTGAAATGGGGGTTTTAAGTAGAGGTCCTTAAATGGAAATTAGACCATTATACTTTATATGGACAAAAATTTGGACATGGATGGAATTTTTAGAAAGTTTAGTAGTAAGGGCATTTTGGTCATTTGTGTATTAAATGAAATAAAATGGGAAAAATAACACAAAAATGTGTTCATCTTCATTAAGCTTGGCTGAAACTTGCATGTTCTCCATAGCTAGGGTTTTTCCCAAGCTTTCAAGCTCAATAGTAAGTGCATTCAAGCCCCGTTTTTAATGTTTTTTTTTTACATTTTTAAAATCCTCGTAGCTCGGTCTACCTATTTCTACCATTTTTTCGAGTTAGGGTTTATGTTTAAAAATTTACCCATGAATGATATGCATGTATTTTGATGTTTTATGGTAGAATATGAATGTTTGAAGTTAGGAGAACGATCTTTTCTAAGCGATTTTTAGCGAAAACGAGCAAAACCGCATAATCGGTAAAAATACCTATTGTTCATAACTATGTGTTAGGGTGAGAATTTGATGTTGCCATAGAAGGGAAAAATGATCAGAATGTCATAAAACATAATAATAAGGGCTGAAATTAAATTTCCGAGCCTAGGGGCAAAATCATAATTTTGTAAAAGTTAGGGGCAAAAATGTAATTTTTTTATAAAGTGATTTTTGGATTGAAATGAATAGTATGAGTGTTAAATGAGCTAAATGTGTTGTTATAGATCAAGAAAGGCGTGGAATCGACCTCGAACGGGGGAAGGAAAAGATTTTGGACTAAATTGCAAAATTTCTATATTTTGCACCGAGGTAAGTTTGTATGTAAATAATACATTAACTTCATTTACATTCTTATATTTCAGCCTATTATATATATATTTTAGCTGATTTTGAAGCATAAATCGACTATTGGAAGATGGAAATAAGTAATAGAGAGAGAATTCTCGGTTGAACATTCGAAAAGATTTAATAATATAGATGGAACATAGCTAGGTCACATGTATGGTGCTGAGTGCACATCATGTGTACAAGAGAGCTACGAGATACTATGTAGTAGCTAGGTCACATGTGTGATACGGGATGTATCCCATGTAGACAAGAGAGCTACGAGAGAGATAAATGTAGCTAGGTCGCATGTGTGATTCCAAGTGAAGGACACCATGTAGACAAGAGAGCTACGAGATAAATTGGCTAGGTCACATGGGTGGTACTAAGTGTTCACCATGTGTACAAGAGATCCGAATTATATGAATTATGATGGGTGGAGCTGTGTGCTGAAACCACCAGTATCGAGAATTGATCCGAAGTGTTCAACGGGATGATTTTATAGTGACATTTTAATCATGGACCTATACTTGTGATGTATGAAATGTGGTGAAAATGAATTGTGACATGTACGTTAAAATGAGGTTAATACAAAAAAAGTGTAAAAGAGTGAATTTGCAATAATACTGTTTTTGGACAGTCACAGTGACGTGAATTTGAAAAATCACCAAAAATAGTAGAAATATGATTAGAGGCTGTGAGATATTAAATTAAATCTTAGTGAGTCTATTCTCATGTAAGAGAAACAGAGCAAGTAAAAGAACTCTATATTTTGAGATATTTATATTTTTGTGTGACTTGTTCAGAATGACTATGTGATCCCCTATTCTGACTTTGAAAAATCATTAAAAATTGTACAAAAATATTTAAGAAATATAATTTACATGCATAGATTCCTTATTGAGTCTAATTTTAAATGAAACAAATTTCGTGGCTATTTGACTTTTGTACTGGGAGAAAATCAATTCGTAGTGAACAGAGGTCAGATCATCATCAGTTTGTATAACAGGAAACTTTAACTAATAAACTATACTAATTGGCTGGACCAAAAATTCCAGAAAAAAATTAGTAAGAAGTAATTGAGTCTTGTTTCAGGAAAAATTTACAGATTTGAATTTTGAGTTTTTTAACTCGAGTTATGATTTATTTAGTGAACGTGACGCATGAGAGACAACTTAATCAAAGTGGAGTGAATAGAAAAATTAAAGTAGATATACTTGAGTTATTGTGTATATATATTAGATTCTTTAATTATTATTTATATACTTACTTACTAAGCTATAAGCTTAATTTATTTTCTCTCTTTTGTCTTATAGTGTCGCCCAGCTTGCTCAGGAGTTAAGGATCGTGAAGATCTGCCCGCACTATCAATACTTTAGGGTATTTGAACTAAACATTTTGAATTATGGCATGTATAATAGGCTTAGTTATTTTGTTACGTGTCATAATTGCCTAGGTTTAAAATATTGGTTACAGTATTTGACCAATCATTTTGTACAAAGCCATTGAAGTTGGCTAATATCGTGAAGATCTACCCGCACTATCAATACTTTAGGGTATTTGAACTAAACATTTTGAATTATGGCATGTATAATAGGCTTAGTTATTTTGTTACGTGTCATAATTGCCTAGGTTTAAAATATTGGTTACAGTATTTGACCAATCATTTTGTACAAAGCCATTGAAGTTGGCTAATATTGTTCAAGACATATGTTATAACGATGCATTATCTAATTGGATGACATATTTCCATCTCGGTTTTGTTTAATGGTATGTGTTATGTTCCGGTAATACCTCATACCCTGTTTCGGTGTTGAACACGGGTAAGGGGCGTTACACTAAACCTATTCGCTTGTAAAATTTTCAAAGATGAAAGTCCCTAAAGAGGGAGAGTTGTAACAGCCTAGTTTTAGCTAAATCAGAACAGTAGTTTCAAGAACACAAATTCGAGGTCAGAAAATTATTTTAATATTGTTTTTGGTGTTTATAGCATGTGAATATATATGTGTGAAAATTTCGTGAGTTAATTTTATCATTTAATAGCTCAATTTGAGAAAAAGGACTAAATTGCGTAAAATACAAAAGTAGCATTCTATAAGTTAAAAGTGCTTAATTACTATGGTTCGTTAAACCAAAGGACCTTATGATGTTATTATGCCATTGATAAGGTTAATGGACATTAATGGCCTTATAGTTGATGAATAAATAATTTATTAACCAAGGGTAAAATGGTAAACTATTATTAATGTTATATTACATAAAACAAAAGCTAAAATCATTTTATTTCCTTTATCTTCCAACGAATATCAAAGGAAAAGAAAGGGTTTGGAAGCTTTTGAATTTTCGACACTTGCATAGCTTGATTGAGGTATGAAATTTATTCGATTTTTTATGATTTCTACGTTTTTGTGATCGTTGCTTTGAGTACTAGCTAGCCCGTACCTTAATTTTTGAATTATTTAATGATTTTTTGAAATGCCATTGTTGAATGCTTAAGCTTTGTGATAGTCGATGATGAATTATGGAAGTTAAATGATAGATTATCAAGTTTTGTTAAGTGATTTTGAGTGAAAATGCCTAAATAGGATTAAATTGTGAAAAGTGTAAATTGAAGGTTTAAATTGTGAAATAAATATGAAATATGGGCTGCTTGGGACCTATAGAGAATTCGGCCAAGCATGTGTCTTATTGAATTTTGAGTAATTTGTGTTTTTATAAAATAGGGACTAAATTGAATAAATGTAGAAATTTAGGGGATAAAGTGAAAAATGCCTAAATATATGTGTTTGTGGACTAAATTGAATGTGTTGATGAATAAAAGAGTTAATTTTGAATGTATATAGATCAAGAACGAAAGAAATCGGATTCAGATCGGAGGAAATCAAAAGTTATTGAATAGTCAATCTGGTTCCTCTATTCCGACTACGAGGTAAGTTCACATGCAAATAAATGCCTTTAAATTGAATTATATGTGTTTACTTGTCATTTAAATGTTATAAATTTTGAATGAATAATTACAAGCAAGAATCTATAGAATTACGACATCTAAAAGTCCTGTATGAACCTTAGGAATAGTTTAGGATACAAATGTCATGACATTAGGTTATCAAGATGGGATTACATGTAAGACCATGTCTGGGATATTGGCATTGTATTAAGATTACATGTAAGACCATGTCTGGTACATTGGCATCATTAATCGATTTTGTGTAAGACCCTGTCTGGGACAGTGGCATCGATATGTGATAACATGTAAGACCATATCTGGGATATGGCATTGTACGAGTTTATGTGATTTTTGAGTATTCTTAATTGTTCTGAACGGCTCAACGGGTAAAGTCAAGTCAAGAAAGAATATGTGAAAGAGCTAAGTGACTTAGGTACGTACGAAATTCATATGAGTATTGAAAATGGGAAATATTTGATGAACTCGATTAAGACATTGAATATATGTTCAATGAGAAAGGTTTGTGAATTTGAATTTGATTAGCTATGTTTAACATATTTGAATTGATATACAAATATTCATTTGTTGACTTTATTTGTATATGGCTTACTAAGCTTTTGAAGCTTACTTTGTGTGTTCTTCCATGTTCTATAGATTAACGAAGCTTGCTCGGACATCTGGGATCATCGAGAACCATCATCACACTATCGACTACTTGTTGGTATTTTTAGATGCTTGTAAATTTGGTATATGACATGTATAGGCTAGTGAGTTGATGATATGTTTTATGGTTTGTTATAGCCATGATATTTGGCTTACTTGTTTGAAATGTTGGTATGTATTTAGCCATTTAAGTTGGCTTAAAATTATGTTTTTGATGAGTGTTATATGTGATGTATATAATGTCTTGTGTTTTGGCATTGTTTGCCAAGGTTATAGATATGACTAAATGGTTACTCATTTGGTTAGTTATTAATGTTTGAGGAATGGTACATTATGGTATGATTTATAGATGATGAATTGAAATGTTTGAGAGGCATGATTTAGTTGATAGTAAGGTGATGAAAATACATTTAGAAGTTATATGAATTTAGTGATAGATGGCATAATATGTATATGAATTGGCATGTTTTGGCTGCCTATATATGCATTGAAATGGTATTATTTGATTGCTTTATGTGCATGAGAAAAAGGGTGGCAATTTGGCTTTACAAATAGCCTATTTTTGTCCACACGGGCAAAGACAAGGGCGTGTGTCTCAGCTGTGTGTGACACACGGTCATGCTGCACGGCCGTGTGTCCCTTGGGGTAACCCTTCGAATTAAAGTCAGTATACCCTACAGGTTTGGAATGGCCTAGACATACGAGCATGTCTACTAGCCGTATGTGGCACACGGGCTGGGACATGGGCGTGTAGTCGGCCGTGTGACCCAAGTCAGTAACCTCTCCAGTTTTTCCACGGCAATGGCACATGGGCGTGTCTTCGGCCGTGTGGTACAAGTCAGTATGTATGCCCTGTTTTCACACAGACTGTAACACGAGCATGTCTAGAGACCGTGTGAGGCACACGGCCTGTTCACACGAGCTTGTGACACTTATATGTTTGAAAATTTTCTAAGTTTCCCAAAGTTTGCAAATGTTATCGGTTTAGTCCTGAAGCACTTCTAAGCATGTTTTAAGTTCTCGTAGAGCCTGACAAGGGACATTGTGAATGTTTTGAATGGATTTTGAGTATGAATGTATAAATGTATATGAATGAGGTGTGTTATCCGTTAATGCCTCATAACCCTATTCTGGTGACGGATACAGGTTAGGGGTGTTACATTAGGGTAGTTGATGATGGTTCACATGGTGGCCTTGCTAAGAGTCGTTTAAGACAATTGTATGGAGGTTAAATAAGAATATAGGAGTCTTAGAGGGATTTAGATTGAGTTTACCCTAGTAAAGGTTGTTCTTCTCTCTATATGGGTGAGAAGAGGGCTTGTAGAGCCTATAATCTGGGAAATGGGTCCCTTGGGCAAGTGTCAGCATGAGGGAGCTTGAAGGATAAGTCATGGTGAGTCTACTACATGTGTGTTTGAATGTGATGGAGTTGCTAGGTGTCTCCTTCAAGCATTCTCAAATAATATGAATGTGACTTACCTTTTGTACACTTGTAGAGCATGCATGGGACTGATGTTGAGCAAAGAGACCAATATTTGACCAAGTGGCAAGGTCATTTTGGACATGTTTTAGCAAGAGACTTTGGGCGATCTTCATCTTGATTAGATGAGGTAGAGACTACTACAAGTTGCAACAACAGTTACGCCACTCAGCCATGTTTTTTAGTTAAATTTCTATTACTTAGGGTTAAGATTGCTTAGTACATTACTTGTTTTCTCTTAAAAATCCATCTTTTTGGGGTCTCTTAGGCTTAAGGCTAACGAGAAAGAAAATGTAATAATTATAATTAATATTTAATCATTTTTAAATAAAACTATTAATATTTATTTATAAGTGATAATATATCATATTATTATTTATTGACCGTACATTATACTCTGCATTAAATACTAAGGTTGTGGAACTCAAAGTTTTGTATGCAAAAGCAATAAATCTGGTGGTGCTAATTTTTTGCATCAACTATTGTTCTTGGCATATCACCAAGCATTTGGTGGGCTAGCTTATAATAAGGGTTTTTTACATAAATAAATTTTAAAAAAAATTTATATACTAAAATAGGTTGTCAGTTGGATTATTTATGAAAATGGTATGTTTTTTTTAGTCGCGTCTATCTAACAGGCGCAACTCTTTTTTTTTATATTAAAATATTTTTTTAAATAAAATATTATTTTTTATTTTTATTAAAAATATTTAAATTTATATACAAGTAAAAGTACAAATAACGGGTAAAAATACACATGAATGTGTCGAACTCATCGAATCGCGTGGATCGGTCGCGCTTTGCGAGTGTGGCGTGAATGCTCTTGCCCCTCGCGTTGCCTGCACAGTGGCACACCCCCCCTCCCCGTAATAGTGATGCTTATGATCTCTTTGCTTTGTTTCTGTACCAGTTTGGTTGATGGTAATATTAAAGATTGTCGACTGAAATACTTTGTTTTACATTTACAGTGGCCTTTCTTTTTCTTTTTCTTTTTTTTTCTAGTGGATTTGGTAAATCATTTGCCCAAATTTGTTCAACTAATCTTATGTTTGCCTGCTAACGCCATTAAGACCTGGTAAGAAAATGACTCTTTGGTAGGCTAGGCTACAATCTCATATAGGACTCAAAAAAATATATTGAAAGTTGATTCCAAACTAGTTTTTGGGTGATTGAAGTTATTTGAATGACTCCAATTAAATTTTATTTTTATGTAAAAATAAAGATTTTATATTTCAAATAATAAAAAACAATTTCAAATATTTTTTATATTTCTTATTTATTTGAAAATTTAATTGTTTTTAAATTATTTATAGAAAAAGGTTGAAACTATCCAAAACTCAAAGTCAATTTATTTTGTCAAAAAAGTAAAAACCTAAAATTAACATAAAAATAATAAAACCGAATCAAATTATGCTTGAAAAATTAGAACTTAAAAAATCTAATCAAACCAAATCAAACTTGGGTCTAATTAATTTTCTATGGAATATTTTTTGTTTCAAAATGTGGCCAGGAAGGGGGTGTGCGACTGTGCGGGCAACTCGAGGGGCAGGAGCATTCACGCCTACATGTCAGGCGCGACCAATCGCGCCTATATGACAGACGCAACTTGTTTCGAGTATTTTTTTACCCGTATTTTAACCCGTTCACCGTATTTTTATCTGTATATAAATTTAAATATTTTTTAATAAAAATAATATTTTATTTTAAAAAACAAAAAAACATATTTTAATATTTTTAATAGACGCAACTAAAAAAACATAACATTTTCGAAAAGAATCCAGCTAACAACCTATTTCAATATATAATTTTTTTAATTTATTTGTGTAAAAAAACCCTTATAATGATATACACCGATTGTATACATAATTTTTTTCAATCAGTGGTTTTAATGAGATTACCCTTCTTTTATCTTTTGCAAAAGCGTCCCTAATAATGTTGGAATTGATTGAGAATTTTTTTTTCTAACTAAGGCAAATAAATAAATAAAAGGCCAGAATTGCTTCTTTTGACCTGACCTTATTGTTGGAATTATACATAATAAAGAAAGAAAGAAAGAGTCATGACGACGGCCATGAATAAGAAACTTCTCAAACGAGAATCGATCAAAATGTGATTTGAAAATTATTTATTCTAGAAACACAACGCAAACCCAAAGCTAAATTGCTCTCTCTCTCTCTCTCTCTTTATATATATATTTACGTCATATTCTGCATTTCATCCTTCTACTATCCTCAAATTCACATTCTTTCATTTCTTTTCCTTCTTTTATAATCTTAATACTAAAAAATAAATAAATAAATAGTTATCTTCATCCAACTATTAAATTTTTTTATTTAGTCACTAAATTTTCTTTAAATTAAACATTTTAGTCACTCACTTGTTAGTTGTCATTAAATGACTGGCAGAAAGCTGACATCGGCTTTTTTTAATTGATCTAATGACAAATTTAGCATTTTAATATTTGTACATTCTATCGTTTGATTCTATAAATAAAAAATTTAAAAAATTTAGCACATAATGTTTACAAAAATTTGTCATTTTAATTTGAATTCTAACAAAAACCAATTATATTTTGCACACGTGAGATTTATAAAATGATTTTATAAAAAATTCAACAATTTTAGTCATTCATATTTATAAAATTACAAAAAAAAATTTGTGTTAAAATAAGTCATATTATTTAAATGTATTTTAGTCTTTTCATTTTAACAAAAATCAATTATAATTTGCATACGTGGGATTTAAATATGCACCAATTAGATTAGTAAAACTATAAATTTATTACTCAACCAAAACATCATTTTAACGTGTTTTACACATTTTTATTTTAATATGTATAATTCATTATTACCATCAATTGTATATCTGTACTATTTATTAAGTGTTTTACTGAGTATGTGTTACTCTCAATTGGGTCACCAACTCGATTAGAAAATTTACAAAAATACATTTTTGTAATTAAAATAAATTAAATTATTCAAGGGTGTTTTAGTCTTTTTATTTTAACAAAAACACATAAAAATATGCATATAATAGAATTTAAACCTACACCAATTACATCAATAAAACCTTAAACTTACCATTTAACCAAAGTTTCATTTTAATATGTGTAATTTATTATCCACATTAGTTGTATATATTAAAAATGTTATTAATTGAGTTGGTATCACAAGTAAATTCGACACTAACTCACAATTAATGAGAACGTCATGCTAAATATTTGCAGTGCATTTAGTATTGTTAATTTGGTGTATTTATGTTGTTAATTTCATGCGTTATTATGATTAATTAATTTTAAATCATATGTTTCATTGTTTATTGTATGTTATTTGTAAATACATATATGTGTTTTGAATCTGTGAATTTCACACACACGCATATAATAAAATTTCTAGTAAAAATAAAGTGACAAAAATGTGTCAAGTTAAAGCATATAGATTAAAAACCAAATTTGAGTATAATTAGAGGGGCCAAAACCAAATTTGACCATATATTTGTATATTTAAAAATGAAAATATATTTCAATTTTAAAGTTTCAGACTCCGTGGCATGGCCGCCCCGGCCAATTAGATAACCATTTACGAAATTTGAAAAAAAAAAAAAAAAAGTCTTAAGGAAACTCAACTCTCCTTCCTTTCTTTTTCTTCTCTTTCAGCAATAAAATCCTTTCCATTTCTTTCTCTCCTGTTCCCCTTCGCAAAGCAAAGAACCTCAAATCCTCTTCTATCGTCCTCTGTTTATAGAGATTTGTATTTGTTTCTATCTGATAGGGTTGAGGAGTTAGTGTGATGGGGCAACAATCGCTGATTTACGCCTTCGTGGCGCGAGGCACCATGGTGTTAGCCGACTACACCGAATTCACCGGCAACTTCACCGGCATAGCTTCTCAATGCCTCCAGAAGCTTCCTGCTTCCAACAACAAGTTCACTTACAACTGCGATGGCCATACCTTTAACTATCTGGTCGATAACGGCTACAGTAATCTCTCTCTCTCTCTCTCTCTCTCTCTCTCTCTCTCTCTCTATATATATATATATATATATCTGATCTGTCTTTTTACTGCTTCATTGACACGGCGCGAAGTTGTTTCTGTTCCTGTTCTCGTTGTTGTTGATGATCGGTATTTCTTGGCTGCTTATTTGTTGTTTATTACGTATTTTTTATTTGACTTTTCTTTTAAGTGATTTACTTGATTGATAGGAAAAGTGAAAGAGATAGAATCGGTTGGATTCTTGCTATTTCAAGAATAGAGTTGGTTAACATTGCACAATAAATGATGTATGCATCTATTAATGTGCTATTTAATTTTGGGAAGTTATGGTTTAATTTAACTTGTAAATTAAACTTTCCGAAACTGAGTAGGAGTTAAAACTAAATGATTGAATGTTCGGTCGATTCAAATGAATTAAATCTGCATAGTAATCTTGTGACAAAGGCTTTCTTAGCCATATGTCGAAGCAAAAAAAAACCGTTAATCGCATTTTCATACAAGAGTAAATTCATTATATTTTGAATAACTAGAAAAAATAAAAATAAAAACTTAAAACTTTTCCAACAATGGAAACGCAGATTTTACTTTTATATAAACATTTATGCATGAACATGTTTTATAACTTAATCACTTGCTCATTCTGATATATGTATTTTTTTCCTTTGTAAGTTATCATTTTATAGCGTTTGATGTCTTTTGTATGCCTATGCACCACTATGGTACATAAGCCCTAAAGAATCAACATGAGCTGGAGCTAGAATGGTTAGAACCTTGCTTGGTTTCAGTTCATCCTTTTCGGTCTATGATTTCCCCTGAATTTTCTTTTGCTCAAATTATGACATGTTAAAAAGTCAACAATTGTGTATCTATCTACTTGGAAAAATATCATTTGTTCTAGAACATCCATATTCTTAAGCTCAATTCCCTTACATGATCACATCACAAAATCTTGTGGTCATAACAGAGTAGGAGTTACATGTTTGCCATTTTTCATTTCACTCAAGTGTGTTATTGTGTGCTTTCACTAATATATATATTGAACGGGATTTTACTTGTTATGTAACTTCATCACTTTAGCAAATAGTTGATGTCCTTTGGTCACATCCTCTATATTTGTTGAAGAAGAGGAATGTTTGGTCCTTTAATGTTTGCTTATACATTGAAAGACTGAAAGCTTAAGAGTTCATTTCCTCTTGCTTGCATGATTTTTTCCTGTTACTTAACAAGTTGTTCTGCATCCTCTATCATGAAACACCGCCACCATTCCTTGCTTGAATGAACTCTCCTTCCTTTATCTTTGCAGCTTACTGCGTGGTTGCTGTTGAATCTGTTGGCCGACAAGTCCCAATTGCCTTTCTTGAGAGAATTAAGGAGGATTTTACCAAGCGATATGGTGGAGGAAAAGCTGCAACAGCTTCTGCAAACAGCCTTAGCAAGGAGTTTGGGTATTTTATATTCCTTGAATTAAATACAATGCCTTCTTTGCTATCAAGTACATTGATGCTATGTGTTTATTATCATTGATCTAGGCCTAAGCTAAAGGAGCATATGGAATATTGCATTGATCATCCAGAGGAGATTAGTAAGATTGCCAAAGTGAAAGCTCAAGTTTCAGAAGTCAAAGGAGTAATGATGGAAAATATTGAAAAGGTGCTTGTTATTTTTCATAGTTGCTGTTATATACTTGATAAAAGGAGTGCAATTTGAAGGTTTTAAGTGGGCAAAGAGTTCCACTTCACAAATTTCTAGGTCATGAATGATAAACCATTTGGATCTTATTATTATTATTATTATTATTATTATTATTATTATTTTGCAGGTTCTGGACCGTGGCGGGAAAATTGAGATTCTGGTAGATAAAACGGAAAATCTTCGCTCTCAGGTCAGCAAATATATCTCACACTGTACCTTGAAGTATGGCAACGTCCTCTAAAACTGCCAAGCTTATTATTTGGACTTGTTTAGGGGACTGACTGGTAAAACCATGGTAACCCCTACTTGAAAATGAAATACAAGCATATATTTTCCAAATTTTATTTAGAAAAGTTAGAATCACAGGTTAACTGCTTTTGGTTAGATCGAATGTAGGGCAATGTTTGGGCTTCTTGTGTGACTATTTGGTAAAGCACAAAATAAAGTACATTTCATGTTAACTATTACTGTTAGCTTCATGAGATAAGTCCAAGACAGGAATATGTTAATCAATTGTGCATTTCATTTCATTTATAAAAGCATTTAGCAACACCATTTCTCAGAATTTGAAGGGACTAGCTGAAGAGTTGAATTCGAAAACTGGAAATTTTCTTTGCAGAATTCTTCAACTGGTGATTCAAAATTTATAGGCAAGGATGCTTGTCTTAGTTTACTTATTTTCTCTAATCTATGGGTGCTTTTTGGTAGGCACAAGATTTCAGGCAGCAGGGAACCCGGATGAGGAGAAAGATGTGGTTGCAGAACATGAAGGTAAAGCTGATAGTTTTCGGAATCCTGATCGCATTGATTCTCATTATTGTGCTGTCCATTTGCGGTGGCTTCCATTGTTGAAGAAGAATACGCTCATCTGCTCTGCTATGGACTCTATTTCCACTTCATGGATCAGAGGTATTGTTGCAGTCACACAACTGTATTGATGCTCGTCTACCTATACATTTCTTGATTACACGTTCTTTTTTCTTTTCTGGTGTAGCCTAAATCACAAGACAGTGTGCTGTATATTACATTTTGGATTCTTTTGATTGCATTAAGTTCATTGATGTGTGGAAATTTATTATCAATCTTTTTGAAACTGGACTTTGATATATAAAATTGAATAATTATAATTAAATTACATATCCGTCTCTCTGACAAGTAGTTGGCCAATGTAGTATGCAACTTTAAAATTTAAGCATTCTAAGATGATCATGTATTCACGACATCATGGCTCAATGTGCTTTTTAAACTCCATTGCATTTTCTTAGGACACACGCTTCAAAACTCCAGTATTGGAACAGAAAACAGAATATTATTATTGTGAATTTAAGCCAAATTATACAGTGTGGACTGATTTGATTATGGATGCTGTTCGGCTCGGTTTATAAAAAAAAAAAAAAATATTACACATTAACCATAGAAAAAGAATCAAATTAAACCATTACCACCCTAACTTATTTCCCCTCCCAAAAAAATAAATAAGTGCATTAGTCTTTAGACGAAGAGTTTCATATGTCGATTTCCATGTTATCTATCAGCCTAACCTTGCCAAACCAAGCAGCAATGCAAAAAACAACAGGACCCTTAATCTCTTCCACTGACTTCAAATTCTCCTGATCAACTATCTGCGAGAACGCAGAATACGATTAAAATTAGGGAACTACCAATAGAATACGAGAACACGACAAGGGCACGGCATCTTTACTAAACACGATCCCAATTTTGACAAAGAATTTATGTGTTTACGTCTCATGACATACATGGATTGTGAAGTCATAAACTTTTATTACACCAGAAATTAGGATCATTTTCACTCACTAAACACTATATCATGGTCCTTTTAAAGGAAAAACAGCTACTCCTAAAACCTGCAACATGAAATATATATACATTGCAGCCAAAAATAAAAAAAATTCTAATACACAACATTAGCATTAAAGAGGGATCGCAGTGGATGTGAACTTGGCAAATTGCTGGTAAGAGGGTGCAAGCAAGTATTCAAACTTGATGCTTTTCCCGTTTGCTGTTGGTTTCACACCCATAATGGGAATGAACCGGTTGATAGTAACTTCACCATAGTCCAACAGCACTAATAGAATATCAGAAATAATGATGACAAAAAGACCAAATAGGAAATGAATGGTTAGGAGAAAGAAATGAATGAATAGAACTAGACATGGTGGGCATTTTGGAGTTCCATGGGATCAGATAAACTTGTGTGCGTTCTCAGCCATGCACACTACTTGAAGTTAGGCTTATTAGACAGCCAATAATAAAAAAATCCCCACAAACTGTGGTTTGGACTCTGCACCATAGCCAAGGAGGGGGCCCAAACATCATTGGCACTTGAGGTGGAGGAGGGGGGCAGGACAACGAACAGGCTCTCAATATGACAATAACTTCAGATTTTTTTGTTCATATCAGCGGCTTCAAATAGTTAAGTAAGAATGCCATTTAAGAATTTATGCTTCGTTTGCTAGGAGTATTATTTTTTCAACATGTCTTAATACAGGAATTAATAATAAACTAATTTCACTTGATAACTTTTAGCCACTCACATGACTTGTTTTCAGCAAAGAAAAGGGAAAAAAACATTACATTTTCCGAAGAGGTCTTATTTTTTACTAGAGTTTTACTCGTCCTTCTAATTTCAAGTTTAAAATTACACTAATTATTGTTTATGTTATGACAAATTATTTTAATAGTCATGTAAAAATTAATGCTCTTGTGTTAATACACTAAATAACCAAACAAGGCATTAACTTCTTAATTACTCCAAGCTATATAAAAGATCAAGTTAGAACAAGAAAGATTGTAGCTAACCTCAGCATAATCAATTCTTCCCCCAGCTTGAGTTATTGTTAGGATAGCTGAATCCTTTAGTTCTCTACATTTAACTTGACCTTCTTTAGCAGCAGCTTTAGCCTTTGACAATGACCTGCTAATAGACAATGCCTGCAAGATAAAATACGAACTAATTCAGTCACATTCGCTTCGAACCATATTTGCAGCCTAAACAAACAGGCTTTGTAACGATTAGTATAAAAGCTTAACGCATTTGATCCACTTCGCAAGGCACTACATAATGAGAGTTAAGCATCTAGACAAATATCATCTCCATCAAACAGACCATAGAATAAGTAAAATAATGAAGGAACCTTTTTCCTTTCTTCAGGGGAGAGATGCACATTTCGTGAACTCAGCGCGAGGCCATCGCTATCACGGGTTATTTCAGACCCCACAATTTCAATGGCGAAATCAAGATCTCGAACCTGTAGTAAATAAAGACACAACAGTTTAAAAATATAAAACAATAAACCGATGTTATGAATTACCATATTAAAAATCTCACCATCCGTTGTATTATCCTCCACTGCTGATAATCCTTTTTACCAAAGACAGCAACATCAGGTTCCACAATGTGAAACAACTTGGTCACAATGGTGGCAACCCCTCTGAAGAACACGGGCCTACTTTTCCCACACAATCCTTTCTCCAATCTTTCAACTCTCACCCATGTTTCATGCCCACTCCCCTTCTCCTCCACACATGAAACCACCCCATTCCCATCCCCACCACCAGCACCCAAATTCTCATTTCCATTCTTATTCTTTTGCTTCTCATCACTATCATTGTTATAGTCATACAGATTCTTAGGGCAAAAAACAACATCAACTCCACCAGGAACAGACTTAAGCTTAAGCATATCACCATGTAAATCAGATGGGTATGTTGAAAGGTCCTCGGAAGGAGAAAACTGACCTGGGTTTACATAGATAGAGACAACTATGAGGTGGCTGTGCTTGTGTGCTTCTTGGATGAGAGACAGGTGGCCTTGGTGAAGGTAACCCATGGTAGGAACTAACCCAATTGATTTGCCTTGGGATCTCATCTTTCTCGACCACTTTCTCATCTCATCTTTGGCTGTTATTACCAATGGCTCTTTAGCTGCCATTAAATTGGAGCTATCAAAAGTTACAAAGTTCTGTCCCTCAGGAATTTGTCGCTCAAAAATATCAACTTTTGAGGGTGGAAGGCCTGAGGGAAATTTTCGGGCTGCCTTTGGTTTCTTTAGAGAAACGAAAATGGATACGCTGAACGTGGCGGCTTGTTTGGCAATTGGAAAGTTAGAGTAAAACGCCGCCTAAGATTGACGGTTGACCCAAAACCATGATTTTTACTTAATAATAGTGGTCAAATTCTGCTATTAGACCCTGTACATTGTGTAAGTTTTGGATTTAGTACCTGTACTTTAATTTGATCAATTTTAGTTTCGGTACTTTTCGAATTTTGAAATTTTAGTCCTAACCAAGTGGTAATATTTAATATGTTTGGTTAAATTATGCTATTAGTCCTATATTATGTTTGAAGTTATAGATTTAGTGTATGTTCTCTAACTAAATCATTATTAGTCACTATATTTTTTAAAATTTTGAATTTTGAATTTTCAGTCTTATGCAAACATTTGTCATTAAATCTATTAACTGATCTTTTTTGTGAGTAATATATGAAAATAACAAGCTAACATAGTATTACACATGCGATAATATATTTAAAACATCAAAATTTAAAAATAACAAAACTTAACTTAATGAATTTAATAATTAGAAGTTGGTCAAGACTAACATTTTTAAATTCTAAAAATACATGAACTGAAAATAACCAAATTAAAGTACATATATTAAATCTACAACTTATGCAAAGTATAATGTCTAATAGTAGAATTTGACCTAATAATAGTAATGGAAGCACCTTTAAAAAAGGTAAACTACCCGATAGGTCAATCAATTTTCAAGGTGCTGTCATCTTGGTCATTTAAAAAATTCTTGTAATTTTATCATTTAATTTTTAGGGTGCTTAGATTTTAATCACCTAAGCATTAAACCTTAATCGTGGCTAAATGTACATGCCAAATCATGTTTACATTTTCATTTTAATTACTTAACTTTCAGGTCTCTTTAATTTTGGTAACCAAAAAATCTTTTCTTTAAGGTCTTATCCAGGTAAAAAATATTAAGGATTAAAGTGAAAAAAATAATATTAAACTAAAACAATACATTAAAATTTTATCAAACTATACTTGTTTATTCCATTGTCAAAATTTATGAGTTTCTTTTTTCTTCGATCTTGAAATTTTGAAATTTAATACATCAAAGTCAATTAAATAAAATTTTGAAAATTTTGAAAATTTTTTATCCTTTGATAACTTCAACTAATTTGTTACTATAAAATTGAAATTAAGTGAATTAATTAATTTAGTATCCTTCTAAATTTTAATTATTTTATATTTCCAAATTATTCTTAATGAAATTAACTGAAATAACTCATATTTAATAATTATCTACAAAATTTAAATTTCTTTTGATTATATAATCTCGAATCGTCCATGTTAAGCTAAAAGCAAAGAAAAATTGCTTGTTCTTCATTTGAGTAAATAAGTGATGAAAATATTTTGGGTTTTGTTTGGCATGTAAGATATAATTGCTTGATCTTTGTTTTGGTAAAGAAGTGATGAAAAAATTGCAAAGATTTTTCTTTAACTTTAGCTTAGCATGGAAATTTCAAGATTATATAATCTAAAGAAATTTGAAATTTGTAGTCAATTATTAAAGATACGTTATTGATTGGGTTTGGACATTTTTTTGAATGTTTTAAAGACTAGTTTTCAACTCCAAGGGTGGTTCCAAAATATATATACATTAAAAATATCAAAACATTATAAGTCAATAGCTAAAAAGCTATATTATCAAGTGTGTATTTCAGTACATCATCAGTGATATACAGATACATGGCATGATGTTCCGGCACATCATCCATGATGTACAGATACTTGGAAGCAAACATGGGCCATTACACTGTTTTGGACTTTTTGAGCCCACCAAGACCCATACTTGATCCCGAACCCCTCTGAGCACCCTATATTATTTCTAAATGATTTTAAAATGTTATGTTAAATTTATTTTATGAGATTTTTTATTTGAATTATTTTCTAACTGTTGTTTGCAACTTTTAATTTATTTGATTTATTATATAAAAAAAAGTCCCTAGAAAATAATTCAATAATTAATTGGGTTCTCACTCAGAAACAACACTCAATTGAGTTCTCAATCGAATTTAAATAATCAATTAAGTTCTCGTCCTTTGATGTTGTTAACTTCGTCACATGATATGTCGGTCATTTCTGATATATTTGTTTAAACGAATTAAAAATTCTAAAAAATATAAAAAAATTTAGAATTCTTTATTTTTTTGAAAAATATAAAAATAAAAATATTTAAAATAATAGAAAATCATTTAAAATATTTTTTAAAAATAGAATTTTAAAAATTTTAAAAATTATTAAAAATTAAAATTTTCAAAAATTATAAAAATTATAAAAATGCTAAAAGTCATAAGAAAATAAATGGCATACATTTTTCTCTTTTTAATTTTTGTACTATCTTTCCTCTTTTCCTTTACTTTTTCTTCTATTTTCCCTTTTCTCGTTTTTGCGATTACTATTTTGACTGGGAAAATTTGAAGCCTCACTTTTTCTCCTTGAGAAAATAGGATGATGATAATGGTAGTGTATTGCAAAGAAAAGAGAGAAAATAGAATACACAAAATTTTACATGGAAACCTTTTTGAGAAAAATCACGGGCAAAGGAGAAAAAAAGTCACTATGTTGAATTCGAATGATACAAGAAGAGAGAGGATTACATCTATTTATAGGTTTAAAACCTTATTCTAATCAAAGTCAAATGGAAGTAATGCAGTAAGGTTAAAATACATTATTCTAATCAACATCAAATAGAGGAAGTAAACTTCTATACGGATTCCACTTGTGCAGCTTGACTTGTATTTTATGTTTAATAAGAATTTGGGTCACACAACTTGTATATTATGTTTAATAGGAATTTGAGTCACACAACTTCTAACAATCTCCATCTTAACACGAATTCTCAACGAACAAGTTCTTCATTACTAACTCTCAACGAACAAGTTCTCCACCTCTTCCATGAAGCCCTTTAAGGGTTTATCTTCAACAATAAACACCAACCAAGTCTAAGCAATGCTCAAACTTGGTTATAGGAAGTGACTTAGTCATCATATCTGCAGGATTATCATGAATACTAATTTTGCTTACAACAATATCACCACAAGCAATAATATCACGAACAAAATGATACTGAACATCAATGTGTTTTGTTCTCTCATGAAACATTTTATCATTCATAAGAAAAATGAAACTTTGACTATCACAAAATATTGTACTAATTTGAAGGTCTTCATTGTGTTCATTAAAGAGCCCCTTTAACCAAATAGCTTCTTTATAAGCCTTAGTAATCGCTATGTACTTAGCTTTAATGATAAACAAAGCGAAAATAGTTTGCAAAGTGGCTTTCCAACTGATTACATAACCCCTAATTGTAAAGACATAACCTATGAGAGATTTTTTTTTATTAAGGTCTCTAGTAAAAGTAGCATCAACATACCCAATGACTATCTCTATTTCTTCCAAACTATAAGCAAACATCAGTAGTACTTCATAAGTATCTCAAAATCCACTGAATTGTTTTCCAGTGTTCTTTATTGGGATTCGCCATGTATCTACTAATTGCACTGACTGCGTATGATAAATTTGGACGTGAACAAGCCATAGCATACATAAGAGATCCCACTGTACTAGAATATGGAACATGTGACATGTAGTCAATCTCATTATCCGACTGTGGAGACAAAGCCAATGAAAGTCTGAAATGGGCCGCTAAAGGAATACTAACAAGCTTAGCACTCTGCATATTGAACTTGCAAAGAACTTTCTCAATGTACCCTTTCTAATTTAGGTATAATTTATTTGTTTTTCTATCTCTGAGAATCTCCATACCAAGTATCTTCTTTGCTGCTCCCAAATCTTTCATCTCAAATTCTTCACTAAGCTGGGCTTTGACCTTTCTTATCTCTCATTTATCTTTCGCTGCTATTAACATGTCATCAATATAGAGGAGTAGATACACAAAAGAACCATAACTTCTTTTTTTTAAATAAACACAACTGCCAAAGCTACTTCTTTTGAAATCATGAGTAGTCATAAAAGAATCAAACCTCTTGTACTATTGCCTTGGTGATTGTTTCAAGCTATAAAGGGACTTTTTCAAGAAGTAAACATAGTCCTTTTTTTGTGACTGTAAACCCCTTTGGCTGTTGCATGTAAATGTCCTCCTCAAGTTCTCCATGCAAGAACATTGTTTTTACATCTAACTGTTTGAGCTCCAAATCATACATGGTCATAATACCAAGCGAAGCTCGAATAGTATTGTGCTTTACAACTGGAGAAAACACATTTGTGAAGTCCACACATGGAATTTGACTGTAACCCTTTGCAACAACCCTTGCTTTATATCTGGGTTCTTTAACTTTTGGAGTTCTTTTTTCCTCTTGAGCACCCATTTACAATGAACAACCTTTTTACCTGTAGGAAGTTTCATAAGATCCCATATTCTATTCTTGTGGAGTGATTCTATCTCTTCTTGCATGAAAAACACCTACTTTTCTAAGTCTTCACAGTTAACTGTCTCGAAATAAGTAAATGGCTCTGGATTTACATTTATATCTTTGGCCACATTTAAAGCATAAGCAACTAGATCAGCCTCAGCATAACTCTTTAGAAGTTTAATTTCTCTTCTAGTTCTATTTTTGTCAATAGAATATTGTGCTGAAGAAGTGACTCTGTTCTGAATTTTTGTACTAACTTGAGGAGTCGACTCTATTGTAGATATTGGATCAATCTGAAGCTCCACCTGCTTTTGTTATTCTTTATTTAAAGAGTCTTTAAGAGATAAGTTAGGTAGCATAGTAGTTTCATAAAAAATAACATCTCTTCTAATAGCAAATTTTCAAATGGCTTGGTAAATAGCCATTTTCTTGGCCACACGAGCAGAGACACGGCCATGTGTCTCAGCCGTGTGGAGGACATGGCCTAGCACACGGGCGAGTGACTTGGCCGTGTAACCCTTATTTGTTGATGACATCATAAACAGATAGTTACACAGGCTGAGGACACGGGCGTGTCCCAAGCCACACGGGCGTGAGTGACCACACGGCCTAATCCACACGGGCATGTGACGCTCCAAACATGAAAAATTTCTTAAGTGTTGTAAAATTTTAAGAAATTCTCGGTTTAGTCCCAAATCACCTCCGGTGAATGTTTTAGGCCTCGTAGGCCCGTATAAGGGACAATGTACATGTGTTTGATACATTTTAAATTGAATAAATTTTTATGGCCCGATTTTATGAAATTGTGTATGTTTAAGTCCGGTAATGCCTTGTATCCTATCCTGGCCTCAGGTACGGGTAAGGGGTGTTACAATTTAGTCTTAAGAAGAACTAAAACGTAGAACGAAAGGAAAAAAAAACCTTCTGAATGTTCCCTTCTTACCATATATATACTCAGTTCCTCATAATCAATCTTGATATGTGGCAATATTTACTGAAATTATCCTTTGCTTTCCCTACTAAAAATTTGAGGCAAGTAGAAGAAAAGCTGGTGAAATTGACATTTAAAGATAGGCCAATCAACTCTAAATTAATTCCATTACGAGAACCAACTAGAATAGTGTTCATGCAAACCAGACGTATTACACTTTGACAGTAACTCACGTATGGTGCGGACTTAAAGACACTTTAATCCCTTACAGCTTTCTTATATACTTAGTAGGCGCTTCATGTTCAGCCAAAACTCTAAGGTGTACTATTGGTCTATCATACTCTTTCTTCAATTGAAGAATACCATGAGAAGAAATCCTTAGATACTTCTACGGGCGGATACTTTATGCGCCAAACTTTAGTCTACCAGCAACCTGTAAATTGGTGGACTATTCTAGCATAGTGCTAAAACAAGCAACATGCCTCCACACTTGTCCTTTTTCTCGAATCCACTAACGTTGGGGTGTGACAGCTCCATTGAAATATGGAGGCTTGGAAACAAATTGAGATTATCCAAAAAAAAATACTGACTCAGAAATGGATGTCATTGTTGTAGTGAATGTTAATGATCGTTTGAGCTCCTTCGAGGATCTTCTTTTGGTTGTTATAAGACTAGCTCTGATACCAATTATTAGCTCGATTAAACTATCAAAATATCTAAGAGGGGGTGAATTAACCTTTAAAAATTTTTGGAAGCAAAGGAAAAAGTATAAGACAATGAACACAAGAAATTTAGAGTGGTTCGACCCTAATTGCCCACTCCACTACCTTAATTTTCCATAACTAAGGATTTTTCAAAATTCACTAATTTCATAAACCTTTGAGGATAATGTTTAACTTTACAACTCCTTTAAGATTTCTCGATTTCTCCCCAAATCTTAAGAAACAAAACCCCTCAAAAGAGTAAACAAAAAAATAATCCTTATAAGATTAGAATGTTTGCCAATTAAGTACTAATACAAAGAAAACACTTGTGCTGATAGAAAGATAATAAATGCACACAAGTGTATATAAGAAAAACATAAAGAATTTAAGCACAAAGGTTAATAGGATTTTATTTTTTTTTAGCTTTTTGCACCCTCTTGTTGTCGTTGAACCTTTAGAAGTTGGTATTTGTACTCCCAAATTGATTTCCAACCGTTGTGGTTGTTGTGAAATTGAATAGAGTCATTGGGGATGTAAAAACCAGTGCATTAATGTCGCCTGCAACAATAGGTATCGATACATTTTGATAGGTATCGATACTTAAAGCATTTAATGTTAAATTTAGTGATCGTTGACCCTTTTTCACGTCGATAATTAGAGAGATTTATCAATACTTGATTACAAGTATCGATAATTTTTTATACGTATTGATACTAGGGTAATTTCTTGAATAATTTTCAAAATATCAAACCTTAAAACCATATCGATACCAGGGGAAGGTATCGATAAGTTTTTTATAGGTATCGATACTTAACACTTATGTTCAATTTTCCCTCGAAGTCAGAATGCCAATTTCGTATCGATACTGAAAAATGTATCAATAAAAATATTATGGTATCGATACTTAGTGATTTTACTTTGATAAAAAATTCCATAATGTCAATTTCGTATTGATACCAAACATGGGTATCGATAAAAATGTATAGGTATCAATAAGTATCGATACTTTTTATTTTTGCTCAGTATTTATGAACTTCAAAGCTTAAAAAACAATTTTATAAGTATTAGGGAGTAGTTTTTCACTTGTTTTAAAATGTTTAAAACTTATCCAAAGTATTTTCTAAGTGTTCAAAGTAATTTTCAAAGTGTTTGAAAATTTTTTACTTTGAATTTCATTAAGTCTTTGTTCAAAACTGATTTTTATTCAAAAACATTTTCTTTGTTATATCAAAATACTTTATCAAATAAAACTTAGTTTAACAAGGACTTGCAGGGATGTCATTTTTTCTAATTCAATCACTGAATTAGGAGATGTATATACGTTTGTTGTTTAGTTTTTGTGTAGTAAATACAGCTGCACTCTAATGTTTTCGGGAGGAAAAGACAAGTCGACAATAGGGGAGGCACCGGTCGTCTTTAGACCTACTATAGAATATATCATAACCTGAACTAAGTCCAATCCGTCCTTATGACTCAGAATTCAACCCAATTAGGGAAAGACGACACCACTTCGTGCCTCCCCACACCTCATGGGGTCACCTTGCCTCGTGGGATCACATCATACCTCACCACCACCTCGTGGGGTCTCTTCATACCCCGAAATCTGACTCGATCACAAAAATACGACACCACCTCGTGCCTCATCACACTTCGCATGATCACCTCGCGCCTCACTACCATCTCATGAGGTATCCTTGCACCTTGCCTCTTCGAAAAATGGAGCTCCTGTTGAACCTCGTGGGATCTAAGTAGGGACATCACTAAGGATATGTGTTAAGCCTAAGGGGGGAATGTGTCAATATGCAAGGCACCTAATTATCCCCTAACACATCACATCAATGAATCGTATTCTATAAATATGAAGAATAGCCTCCATGAATGAGGAGATAATCGGATGTTGGCATTGTTACCGTTTAATTTTTTAATATTTTTTTATAATTTTTAAAAATTTTATTTTTTTATTTTTAAATGAATTTCTATTATTCTTATTATTCTTATATTTTTCATTTTTATAATTTTCTATTTTTTATTTTTATTTTTTAAAAATGTTAAAATATTTTATTTTTTTAGAATTTTTTTATGATTTTTAATAATTAAAAAAATAAGATAAGTTGATATATTTTACCATGAAGCATAACCATGATGTGCCACATGGCGAAGTTAACGACGTTAAAGGGGCTTCCACAAAAAAGTGTCAATGCAAGGGCTTAATTGATTGCTTAAATTCGATTAAGGGCTCAATTAAGTGATGTTTTCAATTAACGATTCAACTAATTATTGAATTATTTTCAATGGGATTTTTTTATATAATAAGCCTAATTTATTTTAAGCCTCTGAAATATCGGTTTATGTTTCCAACCCCTCAAACAACTTCTAAATGTTTCGAAGTGATTTATAAATGTTTACAATCTTGTACTTAACTCTAATACGAGTCAAGGAGTTTATTTAATTGTCTTAAAGTTTACTTCTTTAAGTATTTCAAAGGGTTTTTGCTTTACATACATTCTAGTCGCATCTCTTATCCATACCGATCGTTGAGATGGGTAAAAGACGTGCTACAAAACTAATTAGAGGACCTCAACTAAACTTGAAAGTGCTCTCTCATATCATTCCAGTTCCTCTTGATGTAACCGATATGTCTCTTCTTCATCTTCCTAGCTGTATGATCGACCAAGCGACCTTAGTTCCGTGGTTGAACGCCTTCTTCTCCTCTTCCTTCCTTACATTTTTCTTTTTGTTGATTCACTTCTTCCTCATTTGTGTTATGTTATCCTTTCATTTTGTCTTCTTCTTTTTTTTTTGTGCATGTGAATTTGATGCATGTTGTTGGTCTACTTCTCATGGATGGCCCTCTGGCGCGAATTTTTTGAGCCTTCTCACTAGATCTCATCTCTATCATCTCCTTGCTTGGACTTGCTAATCTTTGTCTTGCTTTTGCACTCGTCAAAGAATTTTATTTTTGTTGCTTGGTTGGATTGTTTTGGAGCCTCTTTTTGGTTTTTGCAAGTTTTGATCTTGATCTTTCTACAAGAGCTAAGATGAGTCAACTAATTAAGGGGAACTTGATTTGCATTAATGATCGTTGCTCATCCGGTCGAGCTTGTCCATCTCATGCTTTCATGCTAGAGGTTTTCATATGAAGCTTCTCTCTCTAATTTATGCCTTATCATCTTTAGACTTTTTTTTTCAAATAGCCAACAAAAAAAAAACCCAATTAACAATTGGGCTTAACAAAATAATTGGGCCAAAATAGTCGCCCGAGATCCAGCCAAAAAAAGAACTTGCTCTAGAAGCATCCAAGCCTATAACTCTTGAAAACCAACAACTGGTTTGTAACCCCTTAGTAATTAACCTTTCTTTTTCCAGTTACTTAAGACCATCCATCTTCTCTTCCATCTCTCTTCTCCAGGCTGTTCCCCTACCCCAACTTGCTAAAATGAGCAAAGATTATATTGGAAACATTATCCCCCTACAATCACTTTCCGCTTATTCTTTAACATACTTAGGAAACCCGTTTCTCAAACAACATCGTTCCCTTTTCTTTAGTCCTTCAGTAGCGAGCAAGTGAGCAACTTTATTCATCGGTATATTAATGTGTTTGAATTGAAAGGTACAGAATCTTTTACTAAGCCCTTTCCCATCTCTAATGTAAGATAGATCTCTGATTTATCAACACATTCTCTCTGCAATTTTCTAACAACAAAAAGGACACTCCTTCAATTTTGACCTCCATAAGCCCCAGATCCAGGCCCAGTTGAATATTTTGAATGCATGCAAGGGCCTCTACTGTGAACACAGATGGTACCTTTTCATTTATCTCAACTCGAGAGCTCAATACCATGCCCTCAGAATCTCTAATTACAATCCCTGAGGAGGATTTATTTTCATGTTTCCTGAATGTTGCATCAAATTTTATTTTCACGAATCGGTTCTCTAGTGGCCGCCACTTTTCCAACTCCATTTTTTGAATAGGTATGGAACTATTCAACCCATCAAGTTCTCAAACATAGTTCTTAATAAAATCTATTATGGCCGACCCTATTCTTCTTTTCCCCTCATGCATCTATTTGTTTTGTTCAATCCATATTACCATAAAGCACATACAAACAGATGACATTAAACACTAGATTTGTTTTCAAAAAACCAATTAACCCATTCCATAACTCTATGTGTACTACTGAACCTATCCAATTCCAATTCAACTAATGTCATATCTTCTCTGTCACAAGGCAATCACGCAAAACATGTTTATTGGTTTCCATCTCACCTGTGCACCTTGGGCATAACGTTGTATTTGCTAATCTCTTGTATTGTAGACTACATAAAGTAATTTTTTTTTGTGAAACACCAAATTATAATCTTCAATTTTGAAGGTAGATTCAAACCCTATAATTTCTTGTAAATATTTGTATGCTCAATCTGGTTGCATAAATGAGTAGCCTCGATAGAATGTTGTAGTAGAAATTATAGGCACTACGAACTAAGAATTCCCCTGACACTTGTCCTTTCTACACCTGGTAGTTTTCATGCTGGAATTTTGACAACGGAATGTTCAAGATTTTTTTTTTAGCATCACTTTCACAAAAGGAATTCATTATAAACACCACTTTCCATCTCCTTGTACCATTGTCAATTAGACCTACCACCATAAGAGTACCTGAACACCTCTCATCATTTTGAATTCTATAATCCACAGCTTCTGGTACTTGTAAGTTGAAAAATATATAGGATTTTTCCTATGCAATTTATCACCTTTTTACTTAAATTCGTTGTTAAAACTAAGTAATTGTTTAATAAATTAATGAAATATGTGAAAATAAGAAATTAGGACATAGAAATTATTAAAATGTGATTTTATGTTTTATTAGATAGTTTTCATGCATAAATTGACTTATTTTATATTTAATTGAACTTATTATATTTTTAAGACGTAAAATGGGTCATGCATGATTAAATTAAATAAAATATAAAATTATATTTAATAATTCATTTTAAAATATTTCATTAATAATTTGAGTTTTAATTAATTATTTATTTTATTATTTGGTCCTTTAATTTATTGATTTATTTTGGATAGGTCTGATAGCTTTGTTGGATTACAAAAACTGTCCAAATTGAAGACCAAGTCAACCCAATTTCGGCTACACATGGTTGTCCACAAAAATCACTTTTTGGTTTAATTACACAAGGTCCTTGCAATGTTGAAGAAATTAGAGAATTACTCGAAGATTTACATTTGACCGAATCTTAGTCCTAAGTTGTCATGGCATTTAAATTGCTTAAAAATCAAGCAAAATTAAACTCAAACTTCACTAAGCATGGCCAGCCACTCATTGGAAAAGCTTGAAGAGACTAAGGGCTAGTTTGGCAAAACTTTTGAAAAGTACTTTTGAAAAATGCTGTTGAAAAGTGCTTTTGAGAAGTGCTTTTGAAAAGTTTGGTTTAAAATTTGAGTGTTTAGCATTGCTGTCAAAAAGTGCTTTTGAGAAATAAAATATCCATTTTAGACATGTTATTATCAAGTAACAAATATACATTTAAATAAAATTTAAATTAGTTAATATTATTATATTTTAGTAAGAATATAAAAAAATTATTATAACTTGTTAATATTTTAATATATGAAATATAAATTTTATATATTTTTAAGTAATAAATATTAATTACTTATAAAAGTTAATTAGAATATACAAACTACATTTTAAATATTTAAATATAACCATTAAATATTTGTAATTAGTATTTTAAAAAATATTTTTTTATTTTTAATTAATGATTTTAACACATTTATAATTAAGCACCAAGAAAAAAAAGGGAAAGTACTATGTTATTGGAGGGGTAAAAAAGTAATTAAGTACTAAAAGTGCTTTTGGGAGAGGAAAAGTTAAAAATTTTAGCTTCTCCTTTTTAGAAGTGCTTTTGAAAAGCACTTCTGAAAAGCAAAAAATTTCAGCTAAAAGCAGCTTGTTCTGCACAGCTTTTCTTCCAAAAGTGCTTTTGGAGCCAGAAGTGCTTTTTTTAAGCACAGAAGAACATACCCTAAACCTCTCTATTTTTAGCAAACTACCCTCCTCTCTCCACCTATAAATAAGACCTCATTTAATCCCTCATCCCTTATCATTCTCTCTTCTCTCTCAATTCTTTTTAGCATTTTCCATTCCCCACGCCTAGAATCATCTCTTCATAGAGATTTTAGCAATTAAGACTCTTAAAGAGCCCTTGGTCAGCGACCTTGGAGAGCCAGCAGCAAAGGAGCAAAGTGAAGGAGTGAAGGAGCCTCGTCGGTCAGAGTCTTGGGTGACAGCTACTCAAATTTGGGTTTAATCTTTCTTTTCTTTAATTCAATCTAAAAATGTTTGCTATCTGTTCTTTGTTCTTGTTTACAACAATGTTAGCTTAATTTTATTTAAACTAGGATGATTGCTTCAACTAAATAATATTTATTTGATTTATGCTTATAATGTTTGTGCCTCAATCGATCATGTTTTCAATTAAAATCAAGTTTGTATTTCGTTCATACGTGATTGAAACGCACATGAATTAGCTGAGTGATCCTAACCAGACGACGACTAGTGGACACATAATTAAAATGTGCATGCTCAATTTAGATCCTAACTCGATTAAATTGCAGGTTGCATAACAACTCTAACCAAGTTGTGTTATTTGCATAGTTGTTAGATTTGTTTGATTAAACTGTTTCAAACCTAACACGTCCCTGTTACCTCACACGAATGCTAAGAAACCCTTAATAAATAAGTATTAGTAAAATGCGTATTTACTAAGTAAAGGATTCCGAAAGGACCTAATGTGGTTTCCAAACTCATGAAAGATCGAGTTGCCATGGAATATTTTTTGAATGTTATTAAGCATGTTGATAATAAATTGAGTTTAATTAAAGTAATTGTCCTAGTTTATTTACATTATAATTGGTGCAAATTGTGTTTAATTTTGCTCAAATCTATTTCATTCATATAGTTTGCATACTTAGGATAATTTGCATTAGGGATCATTGCATTTAGCTTAATATATTTTAATCATCACTTCTCAACCATATTTTGTTTTTATTTACCAAATTTTTAAGGGTAATTTTACAATCAAGTGATTTAAGACAAATGCAATCCCTGTGGAGGCGATAACTCGATACTTACTTATTACTTGATAACAACTGTGTACACTTGCACAAACCTACACGTTACATGTTTTCAGCGCCGTTGCCGGGGATTGTTAACTATTGCCATTGTCATTTTTTTTGTGAAACTATTTACTTCCAATTTGGTTTATTTCTAACATTACTGACTTATTCTTTTTAATTTTGTGATTTTCTTTTCAGATGTTTATGAGCATAGATCGGATTATCGATTTACTCCTTGTAGACCCTGAAATTGAGAGAACTTTCAGACAAAGAAGACGTGAACGAATAGCTCAAAGACAAGTCGAGATGGACCCTGGAAATTAGAATCAAGACCAAGGTAATGAAGCCGATCGTGTACGAAATCTCATCCTCATTGTCGATGATAGGGATCGATGCATCAGACAATATGCTGTGCCACTTTTCAGTAAGTTAGATCGAAAAATTAGAAGGCTAGATATTGAGGCAACCCAATTTGAATTGAAACCAGTGATGTTTCAAATGCTCCAAACGGTGGGCCAATTCAGTGGTATGCCCACGGAAGTTCTACATCTCCACCTTTGATTGTTTATGGAGGTGAGTGATTCATTCAAGATAGCCGGTGTCACTGAAGACGCACTGAAGTTGAAGTTGTTTTCGTACTCATTGAGAGATCGAGCACGAGCATTGTAACACCCCTTGCCCGTATCCAAAGCCGGAACAGGGTTTGAGGTGCTACCGGACTTAACTCAAGCATACGCATATAAAATTGGGGCATAAAATTTCTTTCAACTAAAAACTTCTCATTCACATGCATTTTGTCCCTTAAACGGGCTCACGAGGCCCAAAACATGAATTAGAGACGGTTTGAGACTAAACCGAGAACTTAAGAAAAAATTGGAAAAATTTTATGCTTTAAGGCTCCACACGCCTGTGTGGATATAGAGCACACGCCCGTGTCCGAATAAATTTTAAAATTCAACTTGCAGTGGTTTTCACAAGGCCTGGCACACGTCCGTGTGCCTGGTCCATGTCCCTCACATGGCCTCAACACGCCCGTGTCTTAGCCCGTGTCCAAAAACCTGGACATTCTGCCAATTTAGTCATGAACAAATTGAAGCCACACGGCCAAGGCACACGCTTGTGTCCTATGGTCGTGTCTTTCACACGGCTGAGGCATACGACCGTGTCTCTGTTCGTGTGTTTACTACCATGCATACTGACTTGAAATATATAGATACAAGGGTCACACGGCCGGGTCACACGCCCACATGGGCAGACCGTGTGTCACACACGACCTAGACACACGCCCATGTGTCTACCCGTGTGGACGAATGCAAGTCTATTTTCCAAGCCATTTCGTCACCCTCACAACATATGCATACACACTTATACAATAGCATACAACAAGGCATACATGGGCACTTAAACATCCATAAACATGTTATGATCATGTCAATTTCTCATGTAATAGATATCATAGATTTTACTCACATCTTTACCACATTCATGCCATAATCATTTTAAACTCATCACATAAGACCATAGCACATGCATGCATATATAAATAGGTTTACAACCTAAACATTTAATGTAAGCCAATACATTTGGCTAAAGCATAATATCACATGCTCAAATATTTAAACCCTATACATGCCATAGACTCAAAGCACATGGAATCACTTGCCCCAATAGTGATAGATTGACAGTGTGATATCATCTCCGACGAACTCCAACCCGAGCTAACCTGGCAATCCTAGAGAACATGGGAATGGAAGGGGTTAAGCTTTACGCTTAGTAAGTTCCTGATAAACTGCCTTCTTGTACAACAGTCAATAAAACATTCATATTTGGAGCTACGAAACTCCAAATTAAGTTCTGTTAATTTTCCTTGAAACTATACTCGTGTACCTTTCTACAATACAATTTTCAGAATTTTTGGTTTTTCCAATTAGTACTTTTTATTCCTCAAATTTACCCCTAATTCAATGTCTGACAGTTCTGACCCTTCTACACTAAATTTTAATTATCTTCTAGCACAAGACTCAAATAATGTTTCCGTCTATTTCTCTTGAACATAGACTCATAAAGGATTTTAAACATATAAATTATAACTCATAACTATTTTTTTGTAATTTATAATGATTTTCTCAATTCAAAATAGGGGATTTCAAAGTCATTCTAACTCTGTCTCACAACAATTTAAATATCTCATAATATGAAACACTTTTGCTTACATCGTTTCTTCTATGTGAAACTAGACTCATTAGGATTTAATTTCATATTTTATTAAGCCTCTAACTCAATTTCCACAATTTTTGGTATATTTTCAAAGTTAGACTACTGCTGCAGTCCAAAACTGTTTTAGTGTAATATCATGATAATTATCATATGATGACTTAATAAACATAAACATAAGTTTATTTATCATTCAAAACCCTTAACTTACTTGTCATACATATACCTCTTTATCATGAACCATCATATATCATGGTATTACTCGTGATTTTAGTGTACATACCTGTACCAACTCGTAATAAAGTATATAATCATACCTTCTTTAACACGCCCTCCTTATGGCTTCCATCACATCATCCATTTCATTACCCGTTGAACACTAGGGATGCTAAAGGATGTTTGGAATTATCATACACCAAATAGAATACCAAATCCATGTCCCATACATGGTCTTACATGGATCCACATATCGTTGCCATATCCCGGATATGGTCTTATACAAGGTCTCGTGTCAGTGTCGATGCCATGACCCAGACATGGTCTTACACTGGCACACATTTAATATGGTGTCATGATAACCGAAATCCTTAGCATTCCTCAGAGTTACACAGGATTTCTGAGATACAAAACTATCATCACATTTTCATTGAATCATCACAAGTAAATCCCAATAAAGGCATATATCCACATTTTGTACAATATCAAGTGTTAAACACATGATAATGAAGTTGATAAATTACTTTCATACAAACTTACTCGTTTCAAAGAAACATCATATTCCATCAAACTTCCAATATATTAAATCATACACTTAATGCCATAAAAATGGAGAATTTTAATTCAAGCATGATATTGCATTATTATTACCATACGAACTTACCTCGACACCAAATTGGTAAAAGAGGCTTAAACATCAATTTCTCATTTTTCCTCGTTCTAAGCTTGAATCTCGTTTTTCATCATCTACAACATCACATTTAACTTATTAAAACAATATATTAATCAAATTAATCCAGTGACATATTTTGACAAATTTACAATTTTGCTCCTATACTTTGTCATAATTACCAAATTGTCCCAAGGCTCATAAAATGATTTTTATCACATTTTCACATTACTCAAGCCTAGTCGAATTCTTCACACACTAAAAAAAGTCCACATTTCTCATTCTTTCACACATTTATCACTTATTTTACAAACTTTACAAAATAGTCCATTTAGGTGCTTTCATGCAAAATTCTTTCATGAAAGTTGGTAATAACACTACCAAGACTCATATTCTTCCATAAAAACTCAGCAAACAACACATATGCTTTCATGGCAAAACCCTACACTCTTAATCATTTTGCAAAATAGTCCCATCTTTTGAAAGCTCATGCCTTAAGGGTTCTAAAAACACAAAAATCATTAAGAAAAAGCATTAACATCAGTTACTATCAAGGGAGTTTCTTTGCTGAAATTTTCCAGTTTCAAAACCCTTTCTTTGCTACCATTTTCAACAAAAGAGAAGAGGAGAAATGAAAGAAAATGACAACTTTTTCTTTATTTTATTTTATTACCAAAAAGTCACTTTAAATCCCATAAAATATGGCTTTTTGACCAATCTTGTCTCCCTTGGCAGGCCACCTCTATTAAAAAGGGTCTAATTGCCCTACAAAGGCCCCTAATTTTAATTATCTAGCTATTAGAAACATTTAGGTACTAAAATACAACTTTTACCTTTTACGCGATTTAGTCCTTTTTCGAAATTAAGCTAGAAATCGATAAAATAAAATTACCAAAATTTTCATGCACCTTTATAAACATGCTATATCACATAAAATAACATCAAAATAATTTTCTCTGGCCTCGAAATAGTGGTTTCGAAACCACTGTTTCGACTAGGCCTAAAATCGGGTTGTTACAAACATAGCTCAATTTATTGCCACCAAGTTCCATATCTACATGGCAAGAATTAGCAGAGAGATTTTTGGTTAAGTATTTCCCGCCTAGAAAAAATTCCAAGTTGAGGAATGAGATCACAACTTTCCAACAATTGGATGACGAGTCTTTGTATGAGGCTTGGGAGCGATTCAAGGAGTTACTTCGTAAGTATCCTCATCATGGGATTCCTTATTATATCCAATTGGAGACATTCTATAATGGTCTCAATGCACATACAAGATTGATAGTAGATGCTTCTGCGAATGGTGTAATTTTGTCTAAGTCTTATAATGAGGCTTATGAGATCATCGAGAGGATCGCGAGTAAAAACTATCAATAGCCAACAAATCGAACATCTTCAGGAAGACGTGTAGCCGGAGTTCATAAAGTTGACACCCTCACTTCGTTATCAGCTCAGGTATCGTCTATTTCCTCTATGTTAAAATATTTTACCGCTAATAGTGCTAATAATTTTACAGCTCAGCCACCAAGCCCGTTTGAAGTAGTTTCCTGTGTATACTATAGGAAAGGTCATTCTTTTGAGAATTTTCCATCAAATCCCGAGTCAGTGTACTATGTGGGGAACCAACATCAAAATAGGAATAAACAAGGACCCCAGTCTAACTTCTACAATCCTTCATGGTGTAATCATCCTAACTTTTCTTGGAGCAACCAAGAAAATAGACCGAACAACAACCTATTACAGCATAAACCCAACCAATCTCAAGGGTTCAATCAGCAAGCTCTAAAACCACCTCAAGTTAAGCCATCAAACAATTTGGAGAACTTGTTTAAAGCGTACATAGAAAAGAATGACGCTTTGATCCAAAGCCAAGCAGCAACATTGAAAAATTTGGAAAACCAAATAGGTCAGTTAGCTATGGAGCTTCGTAATAGACCGCAAGGAACCTTGCCGAGCAATACTGAGAATCCAAGAAATTTGGTTAAAGAACATATCAAGGCAGTGGCATTGCGAAGTGGTAAAATTTTGGAACCCCGATTGATTGATGTCGAAGATAATCCTGTTGAGAAGAATCAACCAGCTATTGAAATTCTTACACCAAAAGAGTCAGAATCTGCAAAGATTGATAAGGTAAATCCTAACTTAGTGAATTCAAATACTTTAACATCTTCTTTGGATATAGATTTACCTACTCAGAAGTGTTATCCGATTCAACCGAAAGTTTCATCACCTCCATATCCACAAAGATTACAGCAACACAAGAAGAAACAAGAGATGCAATTCAATAAGTTTTTGGATATTCTAAAATAGTTACACATCAATATTCTGTTATTGGAGGCTTTAGAACAAATGCTATGAAGGATATACTATCCAAGAAGAAACGACTGAGTGAGTATGAGACTGTTGCCTTCACAAAGGAGTGCAGTGCGTTCTTGCAGAACAAACTGCCACCGAAATTGAAAGACCTAGGAAGCTTTATTATACCCTGTAACATTGGTGAATCTTATTGTGGTAAAGCTTTGTGTGATTTAAGGGCGAGTATCAACTTGATGCCTAAGTCTATTTTCAAGATGTTAGGGATAGGTGAAGTAAGACCTACAACTGTAACACTTCAGCTAGCAGACCGATCTTTAGAATACCTCTAGGGAAAGATCGAGGATGTTTTGGTAAGAGTCAATAAATTTATTTTTCTTGTTGATTTCATTGTCTTAGATTTTGAAGTAGATAAGGAAGTGCCGATCATCCTTGGAAGACCTTTCTTAGCCACCGGAAGAACATTAATTGATGTGTAGAATGGTGAACTCACTATCAGGTAACCTTTAACATTCTTAAAGCAATAAAATTTCTCGATCCAATAGAAGAGTGTTTAGTTATGGAAAAGAAAGAAACCTTGGTTTCTATAGAAAGCAATTTTGAAGAAGATCTATTAGAGAAAGCCTTAGATCTTGACCCTTTGAAGGATGAAAAAGGTAAAGAAAACATGGCTTTGATGGAAGCCAATCTGAGAAATTTTATTTAATCCACACGGTTTAAATCTTTGGAGTTAGAAGTCAGAGAATTTTTGCAACCCAAGTTGTCAATTGAAGAACCACCTAAAATTGAACTAAATGTACTTCCTTCCCATTTGAAATACGTGTATTTAGGTGACTATTCCACTTTTCTGGTGATTATTTTAGCAGAACTAATGAAAGATCAAGAGAAGTAACTAATTGTTGTTCTAAAGAAATTTAAGAAAGCAATTGGTTGGACCATTGCTAATATTCAAGGTATAAGCCCTTCTTTTTGCATGCATAAAATTATTTTAGAAGAAGGTGAAAGAGCTCGAATTGATGGGAAAAAAAGGCTCAATCCTATGAAAGAAGTTGTGAGAAAGGAAGTGATCAAATGGTTAGATGCAGGAATCATCTATCCTATTTCAGATAGTTCGTGGGTAAGTACGGTGCAGTGTATGTCGAAGAAATATGGAATCACGATTGCTGAAAATGAGCATAACGAGTTGATTCCAACGAGAATTGTTACTGATTGGAGAATCTGTATTGATTACAAAAAATTGAATAAAGCCACTCGGAAGGACCATTTTTCGTTGCCTTTTATAGATCAGATGTTAGATCGACTGGCAAGTAATGAATTTTATTGATTTTTAGATGGCTATTCAGGATATAACCAAATAGTTTTAGCTCCGGAAGACCTACATAAAACAACCTTTACTTTTCCATATGGTACGTTTGCTTTTAGGCGAATGCCTTTTGGTTTATGCAATGCACTTGTAACATTTCAATGATGCATGATGGCAATATTCACTGATATGGTTGAAAATTTTGTTGAGGTTTTCATGGATGATTTTTCTGTTTTTGGTAACACTTATGATATTTGTTTGAGTAATTTGGTGAAGATACTAAAGAGATGTGAAGAGACGAATCTTATCCTTAACTGGGAAAAATGTCATTTTATGGTTAAGGAAGGGATTGTCTTAGGGCATAAAATCTCAAAGAGATGAATTGAAGTCAATAAAACAAAGGTGGACGTAATTGAAAGATTACCGGCCCCAATTAATATGAAAGGAGTCAGAAGTTTTTTAGGCCATGCTGGTTTTTATCGAAGGTTTATCTAAGATTTCTTAAAAATTTCTAAATCGTTGTGTTTGTTGTTAGAGAAAGATACAGTGTTTGATTTCAACAAAGCATGTTTGGAAGCTTTTGAAGATATAAAAAAAATCAGATAATATCATCCCTAATAATCGTTACACCTGATTGGAGCTCTCCTTTTGAGTTGATGTGCGATGCAAGTGATTATGTCGTTGGAGCTGTAATTGGTCAAAGAAGAAACAAAGTGTTTCACCCTATTTACTATGCAAGTAGAACTTTGACGGGAGCCCAATTCAATTATACAGTAATTGAAAAGGAACTATTTGATATAGTTTTTGCTTTTGAAAAATTTTGCCCATATCTTATAGGTACCAAAGTTACAGTATTTACTGAACATGCGGTCATTAAATACTTGCTCACGAAGAAAGATGCGAAACTGAGGATAATTCGTTGGATACTTTTACTCCAAGAATTTGACCTTGAGATTCAAAATAGAAAAGGTGTCGAAAATCAAATAGTTGATCATTTGTCGAGGTTGGAACAAGATGAGGTAATTCGATCATGTGTGTCTATTAACAAGAATTTCCCAGATGAACACTTATTTAAGGTAAGTCGAATTCATGAAACACTTTGGTTTGCTGATTTTTCCAATTTTCTTGCATGTGAAATAATTCCTCGAAAAATGACATATGGAATAATTCCTCGAAAAATGACATACCAACAAAGGAAAAAATTCCTTCATGATAGTCACTATTATTTTTTGAAGGATCCATTTTTGTTTAAACAGTATGCAGATAATATAATCCGAAAGTGTGTAGCTGAAAGTGAGATTGTTGAGATCTTGTATGATTGTCATTCATCTCCAAGTAGGGGACACTTTGGTGGTTCACGGGCTATAGCAAAGATTTTGCAAGCAGGTTTCTTTTGGGCTACACTATTTAAAGATGTTTATGCTTATGTAAAGAACTGTGATAAATGCCAAATGACCGGAAATATATCAAGGAGGAATGAGATGCCCTTGAAAAACATTTTGGAGATTGAATTATTTGACGTATGGGGCACTGACTTCTTAGGCCCATTTCCTTCTTCGTATGGGAACAAAAACATCTTAGTTGCTGTGGACTGTGTATCCAAGTAGGCTGAAGCTGAAGCATACCCTACAAATAATGCTAAGGTAGTCATGTGATTCTTACATAAGCATGTGTTTACACGATTTGAGACACCAAGAGCTATTATTAGTGATGAAAGTTTTCACTTTGTGAACAAATGGCTTAAATGGTTGCTTGAAAAATATGATGTGAAGTACAAGATTGCTACCGCCTATCACCCGCAGTCTAATAGGCAAGCTGAAAGAGTGAACCGTGAAATCAAAGGTATCCTTGAAAGGGTAGTACTCCCTAGCAGAAAAGATTGGTCTCGAAGGCTCGATGATGCATTATGGGCCTATCGAATAGCATTTAAGACACTGATAGGAATGACTCCTTATCAGTTAGTTTTTGGAAAGACATGTCATTTGCCATTAGAGTTGGAAAATATAGCTTACTAGGCTTTAAAGCAGTTAAACTTTGATCTTAAGCAAGCCGGTAAGAGAAGGATGTTACAACTTGATGAGTTGGAAAAGCTGAGGTTGTTTTCTTATGAGAATGCCAAAATGTGTAAAGAAAGATAAAAGAGATGGCATGATAGTCTTATACAACCTCTCAAGTTTAAAGAAGGTCAGAAGGTTTTGTTGTTTAATTCAAGGTTGAAGTTATTTCTTGGGAAGCTTAAATCCCGATGGTAAGGACCCTATACCATCTATTGAGTTTATCCTTATCGAGCTATTGAATTATATGACAATTACAGAGGTACGTTTAAAGTTAATGGTCAACGTCTCAAACACTACTGGGATGGTGAAGTTGAACGAGTTGAATACTCATTCAAATTAACAGACCTTTGATTTTTCATGAACTCATTTTGTAAATAAATAAATAATTAGAACTTATATTCTTAACTTATTACATTTAAATAATTCTGTCTAAGGAGATTGGAACTTAAGCGGGACTACTGTGACCCTTCCAACCTTTCTTATGAATTAACTTAATGTAATTTGTTATGAAGAAATTTTCTAATTAAGATTTAAAATTTTTAAGTTTCATTTGTTTTGTTTAAATTTTAAATTTTTATGTTAATAAAGGGGTTCAAATTTGGCCCAAGTGCTAATCAGTTTTTTTTAGTAAATTTGTAAATAATGTCTGAGTTTGAGGCCCAAGATAGCAAAAATGAGGGACAAATCCATACTTTGCTGCCACTCCCATTACTTGCCGCCCAAGTAACCCTAATATAGTTAAATTTTCGCTACATGTTGCCCTAATTCTTCCTCATATAATCTCCTCTTCATTCTACTATTTTTCATATCCTTAAAAGTAATTTGCTTAACCCTAAAAATCCTTAAATCTCCCTCTTGTGCCGCTAGCATCAAATCCCGAAAGAAACCCCAGTCTCTCTTCCCTTTTTGCAGAAATCACCTATTGTCGCCACAAGAAGATTGCTAAAGCACCAACGTTGCTGCCACACATCGTCGTTGTCATCGCACGCTATCACTGCCACCACATCATCCTTGCCATCGCAAGATTTTTGTCGTAGCAAGTCCTTACCCATCTTGTCGATTTCTCTTTTCCCCCTTGTAAAGAAATTTTGCCAAATTCTCAAGAAAAGATACCATGTCTCGCAAAAGAACTAGATCTTCAAAGACTACTCCTGAAAACTCGATTTTGATCGATGAAGAAGTGAAAGAGAGATTTGATTCAATCTTCAAGCATCAACCTATGATGCTGGAAAAAAGTTTTACCTTGAAGAGTCATGATTTGATGGTTGCTCCTATACTGATTAGAAAGAAAATCAATACTCTCAAATGTGAACGATTTTGTGATACTCATTCACTTCCCAATGATGAACTTGTTTGAGAATTCTATGCTAGTTTGACTATGCAAGATGCTACTGAGGTCATCGTTCAAAAGAAAAAGGTACCTCTTACTTCTAAGTCCGTCAATTATTTGTTTAACTTACCTGATGTTGAAGAAGATGAGTACTACCCTATGATGAACAATATCAATTGGCATTTTCTTCAACAAATGCTTGATGTTGTGACAAATCTGGGATCCTAATGGATTATAAGAAAGTATGGAAGCCATTCTTGCTGAAGGGAATATCTAAAACCAGTAGCAAAGGTACGGTTTTATTTCGTTCGCTATAGTTTTATGCCTATCTCACATAGTTCCACCATCTCGATGGAATGGATACTTTTGTTATATGTAATCTTGATAGAAAAGTTCATTAATGTTGGGAAAATTATTCTCAAGGAGATTCATGATTGTGCTAAAAAGAAGACAGGAAGTGCTTATTTTCCATCATTAATAACTTTACTTTGCTTAAGGGACCATGTTAAAACACAAGCAAATCTGAAGGGGTAATATGTTCAAGGGTGCATTACAAATCATGGTCTTGAAAGGTTAGTAGAGAAGGTGCATAAGCTGAATCAAGACGAGCAAGAAGAGCCAACTAAGCCAGATACTGAGGAGCCAACAAATGAAACCGAAACTGGAGCTAATTCAGTTACAGACACTGAAGAAGAAGAATCTGACAAGGAACCAAATAGTCTTAAACCAGTTGAAGGATTTGCAACCCCTGAACCAGAGGTTGAGCCAGAAAAAGAAACAGTTAAGCTAAGTGTTGAACCTGAATCTACAACTCCAATGTTGACTTCTACGAGTAATTCAAAGAAATCGGAGTTGTCAATTATGATGAATATGTGCAAGTTCATGCACAATAAACAACAAACTTACTAGAAATATGCAAAGATTAGAGATGACTCAATTCAAAATATTTTTAAGAATATCTCTAATAATTTTGTTCTTGAGTTCCCAGATGCTATCTTTCGGACATGGATAGAAGATACTGACTATGCAAGCAGAGATGGAGCTGAAAAAGACAAGGGGAATGAGTCAAAAAAATAAAATGGGGGATTCTTGTCTTGTTATTTATTTAATTATTTTTAGGTCTTTAGGAATTTATTTCTTTCGTAATTAGGATTTAACATCTACAGAATAAAACATAATAAGCATGAATAAACTTAACACTTCTTTAGAAAGAAAAAGACTAAGTGATGTGGTAATGGGAATGAACATGTCGAGGATTGGGTTATTAGGAAAGACTTGGTATTTAAGCAGTCTTAATGACTCACCTCTCTTTCTTTTCAACCTTACCTGGTGTTCAGTTTTCATTCATTACTTTGTTCTTGCTGTGAGTACATTACTTCTTTTTAAAGGGGGGTAAGGCAAATAAATTGCTCAAATTTTTAAAATTTTCAAGTATGCTTCAATCATTTCTTTCATAAGTATGTTTTAATAAATGAATGTTTAGAGACATTTTTTGTTAATGAGATAGTTTGTATGCAAGTATGAATGATGATTTTATCTGAGTGAAAGTATGTTATCATGAAGAATGGTATGCTTGTATGATCTTAGCCTTAGTAATGTTTGCCATGAAAACTTAGTTTCTCTTGAGATTAGACATGCATGAAGGGTTATATCTTTAGAATTGACTTAGTAACTTTCTTGAGGCAAAATCCTAGGGGACATAAAAATCTAAAATGATATATACACTATTTCTTTGGATTGTTTAAGCCTTTTCAAGCCAACTCTATGATATTAGACCCTTGAAACTGTAATTTTGAGCTTAAAGGTCTGTTTATTGCAATCAACCTACATTATAAGCCGCATTGCCATCTTTTTAAGTTATCCTAATTTTGTGCACCCATCTTAACTAAAGTTGTCTTTGTAATCAACATTTGAAGAAATTTTCAAAATGATGTATGTGCTCATGCTTAAAAAAAATGAGATGAAAGAAGAGCGAAGAAAAGTTTGCTCAGTTTCCAAAAAGAAAAATGTATAAGCTTGAGTTCAAAATAAGTTTGGGGGTGTTCCAAAGGTTTACTTAAAGAAAAAGGTTGTATTTCGAGAAATCCAAGACAAAGTTAAAGGTTAAGATTTTGCAACCAAAATGTCTCATCTCTTAAAATCCCTACCTTTAACTGAGCCCCATTACAACCTTATAAAAGACCTATTAATTTGATGATTATGTCACCTACATTAGTGGAGAAGAAGTACTAAGTTCAACATATGAAGATCATAAATAAGCCTTATGATTGTTTGCTTGATTGATAAGAAATTATGTTGAATGAAGAATGTTATCTGTGGCTGTGACATGCATACAAACTATGATTCATGTTGGCATATTTTGAAACTTGGTATGAAACTCTAAAAATGTTTGCACATGAATTACTTGTTAATAAAGAAGTTCTATGAACATGAAGTTATTAATGCATGATTATAGGTCAAAGATTGATGCTGCTTCCACAGTTAGCAATTTTTTCTTAGCAAGACCTTTTTGCTGTGCATAAACATTACTCGGGACGAGCAATGATTTAAGTTTAGGGGTGTGAAAACTGAAAAATATATAGGTTTAATATTTATTTTCTTTAATTCAATATAAAAATGTTTGCTATGTGTTCTTTGTTCTTGTTTACAACAATGTTAGCTTAATTTTATTTAAGCTAGGATGATTGCTTTGATTAAATAATATTTATTTGATTCATGTTTATAATGCTTGTGTCTCAATCAATCATGTTTTCAATTAAAATCAAGTCTGTATTTCGTTCATACGTGATTGAAATGCACCTGAATTAGCTAAGCGATCCTAACCAGATGAAGACTAGTGGACACATAATTGAAATGTGCATGCTCAATTCAGATCCTAACCCGATTAAATTGTAGGTTGCATAACAACTCTAACCAAGCTGTGTTATATGCATAGTTGTTAGATTTGTGTGATTAAACTATTTCAAACGTAACACGTCCCTATTACCTCACACGAATGCTAAGAAACCCTTAGTAAATAAGGATCAGTAAAATGCGTATTTACTAAGTAAAGGATTCCGAAATGACCTAATGTGGTTTCCAAACTCATGAAAGATCGAGTTACCATGAAATGTTTTTCTGAATGTTATTAAGCATGTTGATAATAAATTGAGTTTAATTAAAATAATTGTCCTAGTTTATTTACGTTATAATTGTTGCAAATTGTGTTTAACTTTGCTAAAATCTATTTCATTCATATAGTTTACATACTTAGGATAATTTACATTAGGGATCATTGCATTTAGTTTAATATATTTTAATCATCACTTCTCAACCATATTGTATTTTTATTTACTAGATTGTTAAGGGTAATTTTACATTCAAGTGATTTAACACAAAAACAATCCCTATGGAGACGATAACTCGATACTTACTTATTACTTGATAACGACTATGTACACTTGCACAAACCTACGCGTTACAGTACCCATGCAATCTCCCTTACTAGAATTTTTGTTCCAGTCTCAACTCTTCAGCATAACCCTTCTTGGAAGATTCCCTTGGCAGCCTAAACACTCTTCCAGGTATAAGAATGTATATTTCATAAACTTGCACTCAGTTTGTATCTGAGAAGTATTTAGCTTTCAATGTACGAGCAAGTAACGAATTGGGAAAATTAATCAAATTGGGAAAATTAATCAACCTCCAATCTTGTTTAGCAAGTAAAGATAAATTAAATTTAGCTAAACTGTGAAAACTCAAACCCCCTTTTCTCCTTTAATTTGCATAACTTCCTTCATTCGCACCAATGAATCCCCCTCTTACCATGACCTTTTTGCCAAAAAAAATTCGCACAAATACTATCCATTTCGTGACAAAGCAATTTTGGTAGTAAAAAAAATGCCATTGAATATGTCGGAATTGCTTGTGTGCCTAATTTTTATAAAAATCTCTTTCCTTCCTTGCGATAAATATTTTAAACTCCAACTGTCAATTTTGCATTTCATACGGTCTTTTAATAGTTGGAATGCAATTTCTTTCCCTGTCCAATCATGTTAGGTAAGCCGAAATACTCTTTAAGATTTGTAGAGCTTCAAACATTTAAAGTTTGCAAAGTTAATTCCCTTACCTTTTTAGAAGTGTTCATGCTATAGAAAACAGTAGACTTTTCATAATTCACACATTGTCCTGAAACATCCTCTTACTCATTAAGGATCATCTTCAAGGTTTATGCCCATTGTTGAAGCCTCCCCAAATAAAATACAGTCATCAGCAAACATTAAATGAGAGATCTGCTGACCTCATCAATTTACTCTAGCCCCCTCCACCAAACCCTCTTGCCTAACCAATCTCATTAATGACGAGAGACCCTCACTACACACCAGAAATAAATATGGGCTTAATGGATACCCTTGCCTTAAGCCTCTAGTAGGATGAAACCCCTCTCCCTCTTTCCCATTAACCACAATAAAGTACAGGATTGAGCTTATGCAATAAATAATGAACTCCACCCACGAACTTGCGAAGCCCATCCTTAACATCATTTGACATAAAAAAAAGACCATTCAACTCGATCGTACGCTTTACTCATATCCAATTTTAATGCCAAAAATCCCTTTTTTCCTATTCTTTTTTGCTCAAACGCATGTAGAACTTCATAAGCAAGAAGAACATTATCAGTACTCAACGGAAAAAAGGCATTTTGAGCCTCATCAATATAGCATTCTAAAACTTGTTGGAATCGATTAGCAACAATTTTAGAAATAATTTTATAAAGTACCGTACAAAGGATTATAGGCCTAAACTTTAACAAGTTCATAGGCTGAGCAATTTTCAATATGAGAACAATATTTGTAACATTGAGAGATTCTAGTGACATACTTTCATTCAAAATATAAAGGCAAAATGTACTCACATCTCGACCGATAATGTGCCAAAAATGCTAGAAGCAAATCGCAGGAAAGCCATCACTTCCACCCTAGAAAAAAATATGCTCCGTATTTCCCATCCCTTTCGTGGAAAAAAATATTCTTAAAATAATTCAGGGCAATTTCCTCCATTTCACACTCATTATTTGTTATATCTCCCACTTCATTTTCCAAGACTCTAATATGGTTCATGTGTCTCCTTTGGGAAGCAAATTTATGGAAAAATGCGGTATTCTATCTCTTATCCTAACCAATTTGCCCGATCCCTCTGTTCCTAATATGTTTTTTCTTTTTCCATCTCTAAATTTAGATGTAATTTACATCTATAATTTCTGCAAGCGTCTCATCATCCCTTTCCGCTTCGACCAAATATTCCAATCTTCTATTCAAATTTTTTGATTCAACACCTCGCTTCTTTTTTGTGCTCCTTTCCCATCCTTGCAAGGCAGTTTTGAGAGCATCCAATTTTGACAAAAAATTACCCGACGTTTATTCCCATATTCGTCGCACCACTTCTTCACAAGAATCCTTTAGAACCCATTAGACTTCAAATCTAAATTTCCTCCACTCCTTCCTTTTATTTACCTGATCTGTTTGAATTAAAAGTGGGAAGTGATCAGAGAAAGAATGTGGTAGGTGGGTAATTGAGAAATCAGGAAACGAATTACCCTAGAGGAGAAGGAAGAAAATTATACTTCCATTATTGAAATTCACTTATATGAATTTTCGGTATGAAAGGCTCAATTCATTCTGCTTCTTATGTGGATGCTTAGGCCATAATGACAAGTTTTATCCTGTTAGGTTGAATTGGGGGAGAGATGTTATGGAGTTTGGATGGAATTTGAATCTAAAAGTGCAACCGAGGAGAGCCACAATAGTGAATAGTATCAGGCTTCGTGAGGAAGGTGATGATGATTTTAAGGAAACAAATTAAGGGATGAAACGAGGAGTGATTTGTGGAGAAATATTAACCCTGTATTGGGTTTTAATTTGGAAGGATCTCCAAATCATGACATTTTGAATCAAAACGGATTTTTTAGTGGAACGGGTCGGATCAATATGGATCATGAAATTGAGGAGAATCCAATTGTGAGCGTGGAAGGTAATTAAAGGCCTAGAACTGATTTGTTGAACTCTAATGTTTCTGAATTGGCAGATTAGTTAGGGGCAAACCGATCGGTGCCAGATTCAGGAATACGCAGGTTATACAAAGACTTTGGTTTACGCCGAAGGCTAAATCCCAAATTATCTTCATCTTGATGAAGACTAAATTGAATTAGACTTCTTTTTTTAAACTTAAATCAGTTTTGTTCATCTTATTTTTGTGTAATTTAAGTTATAGTGGATTTTACAACATTGATGTAAGGGCCTATTATTAAAGGCAAATAGATTCTAGAAATAAATGGCATCACTATTTACAGCACACCTTATTCCTACATATCTAAAAGGACTAATCCAACCACAATTGTATTAAGTATAAAACAACCCCATTTGAACAACCAAAAGACCAAATATAATTGATATTAGCAAGCCAACTGATCTCTAAATGAGGAGATCTCTTCAAAAATAGGCAGTCTCTTTGATCTAGCTGGTCCCCATTCATTCGTCAACAGTTGAAGCCCATTGAGGAAATCATCATCAAGGCCCAGAATATCTGATACGTCCGATGGTGGCGGCTCGAAGGTATTGATTTCCATTAACAATTCCGCAGCTCTATTCCTGGCTCTAATTTCTTCCGAACCTGGGATTTTCCGTTGCGATATTTCTTCAAGCACCAACCGTGCATCATCGTATCTGCTTTGTTTGATCAAGCAAATTCCCAAGCTGCAGGCCTTGTTAGCATCTGGGTCGATCATCTGGGCTTTTCGATACACCACCTCTGCCGTCAAGTAGTTTGATTTTTGCATGTAAGCCCAACCCAAGTTTCCCTGTCATATTTCATCATTGAAGTTTCAATTGAGAAAGAAAAGACATTCGGGGAAATGGGTAAAAGCAACAGTATGGCAAGACAAAGGGATTCTCATGAAAAAGGGCACTTGTTTGTTTGACAAAAAAAAAAAATCAGGGTAAAGCGGGAATCACTAACTGCTATGGTTGCTGATTCAATTAAAGAAATTGGGAAGCAAAATCAAAAGCATACCAGTAACCTAGAAGTTTCTTGCTGAACTGAAACTTGGAACTTCTTGCCATGGGAGCGTGCAGTCTTGGTGGGTTTTCCATTAAAGATCTCTCCTCGGTATATTAATCTTAGCTTTCGTTTTAATAACTCAATCTGCTCGTCTACTTTCCCACATTTCTGTCAAGTTACATTCAATTTGTGAAGACAATAGATAGTCTTAGGAGGGACGTCAAATCAATCATCCATATATACCTTACCTTGTATAAGTCAATGAGAACATTGTCAAGTGATTCCTGAGCTTGTTTGGGGCAACGGCCCCTGAAAGACTTGATGGCTTCAATTGCTTCTTCAGTTCGGTTTAGTTGCTTCATCACCACCGCCATGTCTTTTAGAGCGCTCTCTACTCTATCCCCGGCGTTTATTGCCTTCCAAAATAGTACTATTGCTGCTTCTGGATCCTTTTCTACCAGCTGCATTCGTTCAGAAAAGTACAAATAAGTGATTGTGCATATGAAAATGGAGAATTGTAGATATGGCTTCCACAGTCAACTATTTTTTATTAGTTGATGAAAATGACTATGGCGAAGACTTGATTCTTTATGCCATGCTAGCCTAGCATGGAATGCAACAGCCAATTAGGGTACATTCTCCATCCATCTTTCATTAAGCAACTGTTAAAAATAGAGAAAGAATCCACTAAAGGAAAACAAAATAGGGTAGCTATATATGTAGCAACATCACACACATACACATATATATACATATAAGGAACTTAAGAAAACCTAATAAAAAGTGAAACTTGTTTGTTGATTACTTAAATGTTCCAAAGGGAAAAATATAGAGAGAGAGACAAACCTGAGCATGTTTGGCTTTAACATAAGGAGTATCACCTTGAGGAACTTTATGAAGAATATGAAAAAGTTGGTCTTTTCCATTATGTCTTGAGGAGCTGCTCATCATCATCATCATTTTATTCTTTGATGATGAGCTCACCATGGCTTCCCCCCTTCTCTTTAATTTATCTGAAGGAAAAGGAGGAGAAATAGGTCAATTGAACTGAGGTGATGATGAGTGAAGAAGACTAGAGGTGTTTTGGGATGCATAGACAATCTTAAGGGATGAGGGGGACGGCTTAACCAGAAAGCCAATAGGTAAGAGGCAATTATAGAAAAGGGGGTTCAAAATCAAGTGAAGACATATGAATGGGGACGACATTGCGTCCCTATTCTCAATTTTATTATGTTACTTCTCCCTCTGACATGATGAGACTCCAAAACGTCACTCGTCTTGTTCCACTGTCAACATTAACCTCCAATTACGGTTTTTTTTCTTTAAAATTTGTTTAAGCGGTGCTTTATTTTATTATTATTCTTTCTTATCATTATCTTATACCTGTACTTCATTCGGGATAGGTACATTCTAGTAAATGATTAATTCCAAGCAGTTTGTTCTGTTCTGAAAAAATTTCGAATTAATTTGACTAAAATTTATTTTTCACTTATATTTAATTTTTTTAATTAATTTGGGTGAAATTAAAAAATTAAATATTTTAAATTAAAATATTATTACAGTATGATTAATTTTATATTAAGACACATCAATTTGAAAATATATATTTGAAAAAATAAATTCAAAATAAAATAAAAAAATTATTTAATACGATAAATTTGAATCATTAATTAACTTATTTCGATCCAAAAATTAATTATTTTAAAAATTTTTATATATTTTTTTAAAATGTAAATTTTGAATTTTAAATTTTTAAATTTTTAAATTTTTTTTATAATTTTTATTGAGAGTGTAACTAATTTGTTCATTTTAAAAATTCATAGTGACTAAAGAGGTATTTACATCAATTTGTTATTCGAGTTATTTGAATTGTAAAATTCAACTCGACTCGAATTTAAAACTCAAATTACTTATTTAAATTGACTCGAAAAATTAAATAACTTAATTCAATTAACTCAAAATTTAAATTTTTTTCAATTATTTTTAATTTAATCAAATTTTATTACTATAATTAATTTCAGTTTAATGTTTTAATTTCATTTCGGACGAACGTTTGGTACTCATTCTTTCAGTAGTAAATTAAGATAATTAGGTTTTTTTCACCATTAAAAGTTTATATTTATACCATTCACACCCATTCTTTTCTTCAATTTCTATCATACCAATAATTGCATAAATAAAGTTTAAGTTTAGGGGTGTAAAAAGTCTTCAAACTTTTTTTAAAAAAAAGTTATTAAGTCCCTCCATTTTTCTGAACTCAATTGAGCACTTGAACTTTCAAAATGTATCAAATTAACTCTCAAATTTCTTCAAAAAAGCAATTAAGCCCTACTTTTTTTTTCAATCAATTGAGTATTTGAACTTTCAAAATGCATCAAAAAGACCCTCAAAATTTTTTAAAAAAGTAATTAATCCCCTGCTCTTATTAAAGATTAAAAAAATATAAATAATAAATTTTAGAAAAATTATAAAATTTTAATAAAAATATAAAAATTTTAAAATTTATTAAAATTATAAAAAAAATAACGACCCCTAGTTTTTCAATTAAAGTCATCACATGTCGCAACACAGCATGACATGTGGTAAAAAATGATCAAAAATTAAAAATCAATAAAAGTTATAGAAAAATTAGAAAATGCTTCTTTTGGTACGATAATTTTTATAAAAAATTTTACGGAATTTATATTTTTTACATTTTGTATAATTTTCTTATGATTTTATAAAATTTTATAATTTTTTATATTTCTATATAATTTATAATAGTTTATAATTTTTTTATAATTTTACAATTTTTTTATATATTTTTACGATTTTTATATTTTCTACTTTTTAATATTTGAATTTTCTTATTAAAATTTAATAATATTTATAGCTTTTATTGATTCTAATTTTTTTATAATTTTTTTTCTAATTTTTAATAAAAGTAATGATTTAATTGCTTTTTTTTGAAAAAGTTTGAGAGTCATTTTTGTGCATTTTGAAAGTTGTAAAAAAAAAGTAGGGGCCTAGTTTTTTTTTTTTTAAAAGTTTGAAGGCCTTTTTGATGCATTTTAAAAATTTAAGTACTAAATTAAATGCAAAAAAAAAATTTAATTACTTTTTTTTTAAGTTTAAGGGCATTTTACACTCTTAAACTCATAAATAACGTTAAAAAAAATATACTACTATTTTTATTACCGCCACCATAATATATGATGAAAACTTCTTTTGGGTAGAAAAAGGAAATTACACAGACAAGTACCATGACGAATATAATGAAAACTAAATCGATCTCCAATGATGAAGTTCTGAATGCCTTGGGGTGGGTTTTGGGCTAAATTCGAAAACCAAACATGATTCTCCTCATAATCCATGTTAAATTTGATGAATATATCAGTTTTAAAAAAATTAAAGTGTTGGATAGATTTCTAGGATATTTAAAGAAATAAGTCGATTTTGGAGAGAAAGTAAAAACGTATCTTACTCAACGCGCTTTCGTCTAATTAGGCAACGGTAATATCCCCATCGGTAAAATTTTCAACAGCTACAAATGGCTAGTTTATTTGCTATATAAATCAAAATCATTTTCTCCTTTTTGCATTCAAATCTCATTCTCTCAATTCATCCATTTTTTCAATTCTCTAAAGTTTTTAGTTATTAATTTTCATTAAATTTCTTCCAAATTCTTATTGTTTTAATTTTATATTTCATAATTTATTCATTTTAATTTATTTTTATAATGACAATTCTTCTTATTCATTTTGATGATGGTAAAAAAATATTTTTAATTTTAATTAAATTCATTATTAAGTTGTTAACATTATTAAATTGATTTTTTTTTTATGTTTATATAAGCAGGTCGAAGATCATATTTTGGAGACGAACATATACAATCTATCTATGAGGGCACCGTGTGTACTTGAACAACACTTGCAAGAGAAAGGATTCTTGCACATGTATCATATGCTCGAGGGTGTAAATTGGATCTCACACTCATCAACGCCTTGGTGGAAAGATGAAGACCCAAGACACACATTTCATTTTCTATACGGTGAGTGTACAATCACACTCGAGGACGTAGCTTTACAACTCAGTTTACCAGTGGATGGTTCAATCGTTATGGGGTCATTGGTAGTTGGCGGTTGGAGCGGCATTTGCAAGCAACTATTAGGCAAGGTGCCGGAGAGGTTTTTTGGTAGCCGGATAGAGATAAAATGGTTGGAACAAAATTTAAATTATCTTGACAACTATGCGAGTGACCTTGAAAGAGAACAATATGCTTGAGCATTCATCCTGAGGTTAATCGAAGGAATTCTAATGCCCTATAAATCACGAACTCTAGTACATTTAAGATGGCTACTACAACTCGTCGACTTGAAAGAAGCAAGTTGGCTTAATTGGGGATCAACCGTGTTGGCCACATTGTATCGAAAGATGTGTCGGGTGACGCAACCTCAAAAACTTAAAATTAGTGGTTGCATACTTCTTTTGCAGTCATGGGCACTGTACAGGCTACCATTTTTATGTCCCTAAGTTGATGCGCCTTATACTTTCTCATTTGTAACAAGATAAAATTCATTTGATAATATAGTTATCATAATATTTCTTATTATTATATTTTTGAAATAACATATTATTTGAATAGTTGAAACAATCACGCGAGTCATGTGGCACTAAAAAAGGAGTATGAAGATATCAAATTAATGTTAGATCAACGATAGGAAATCGATGTTAGTTTTTGAAATTTTCAATTATATAATATTTAAGAAAGGATTTGAAATTTAATATTATGTAGATAATAAAATTTATAATTTCATATTATAGTTTGAATGGATGTCATACGCCGATCCAAAAATTGAAGAATGCATCCCGATCGAACTTTTGGCCCATTGGAATATCTAGCACGTTAAGGTGCCATTGATAGTTTACGCGATGGTGGAGATGCACGAATCCGATCGAGTGATGCGATAATTCAAGTTTAGGAAAACTATTCCACCATCACCCTAAGATATCGAAGAACTGCACCAGGTTGACTTGCGGGGGAGAACCAACGAAGATTGGTCTAAATTCCAAGAGCAATATATCAATATTTGGGAGTATAAGTACAATTTCATACCTATGTGCGAACCAATTCTCGCACCAGAATTAGCGACCTCTCTAGAGAACATGCCATGGTTCAGACATCAAGACAAGCCATATCTACTGCCGGAGGAGGTAAAGACTAGCCAATGTCACAGTAGGAGGCCAAAACGACCTCACATCATTTGTAGGTCAGGACTGATGCCTCAATAGAGTCATCATCAATTCCAACCCAACACGAGGCACCGAATGGGTCTTACAATAGTTAGAATGTACACTGACTGAGTGTGTTACTTGTTCGGTGTCTCTTTTAAAAGAAGAAGTATAAAAATGGTGGCTAACTGCCACTCGTCATATACCAATAAATCAGATCACTTGGATATCCTTTTGTCTGGTTTTAAAAAGAAGTATATTGTTTAATTGTATTTGGAAGATAGAAAGTAAGAATTTATGATGATGAAGCAAGAAAATATGTTAGTAGTTGACTACGAAAGAGAATTCTTACGAGTAAGCAAATATGCTCTTGAGTCAGTGTCCTAAAAGAGGAAAGTTGTTAGTGATTCCTTCTAGGATTGCAAGATAAACTTTGAATTAATTTAGTCTCGCACAAAATAAAAGAGTTTACTAATTTAGCTTAACAAGCGAAATTAGTTGAACAAGCCCTAGGCCTAGATAAGAAAGATGAGTCTCTCCGAGCATTTGGAAAAAGAGTTGAGACTATTAATTCACAATCTCTTCCTAAATGACCTTGAGAGTTTCGAAGTTCTTAGAAATCGGCTCCATCGAAAGTTGAATATAAGAAAGACCAAGTTAAATAATCGTCAGTATCTATTGGCAATGCTGAGAAGTCGAAAAAGGACGTAAGTATTCCAAACTTTGAACCTTGTGGTAGGAAGCACAGAAGTGAATGTTGGAAGAAAATGGGAGCATGTTTTCGATATAGATCTTTTGAGCATATCGCTCGAAATTAAGTGTTAATGATATTCCTGCTGCTACCTAGGGATCTGCTCATGTAGCTAGAGGTCAGGGAATTAGCTGTGGTGGCTCAGTTGAGAGGGGTAGTCAAAGAGGAGAAATTCATTTAGTAGCACATCTTCCCCATCACATTTCAAGTAAATTTCTTCTAGCTCTGATACAAACTGTCATGAGGCTATAACTGTAGTTTGGCAAACCTCATGGCCTTAGGTCGTCGTTGTCAAACTCATCCTTGCTACTATCATGCTCATTTGAGATAACCCTCGTCTCATTCTCTCTTGATGTGGATGAACTTGTTTGAGTGGGCTGGATGGTGTCGAGTGCGTCACTGATGGAGATCCCTCATTAGGTTCTAAAGAAGTGCACGATCATGTGTAACTTCCGTGACATGCTGTGCAAGAAAAAAATTGCACAGATAAAATATATCCACATTTTAACCTCTGGGTCATTATTGATTGTTAAAATTGTAATGGTTCTAGGGATACCAACTTTCAGAACCAATTGCCTAAACCTTTAATTAAAAAGTTAATAATCTCATCATAATCCACATTATTTAAATCTTTATAAAAAAATCAGAGGCATGACGAGGTGTTTTACAAAAATCCTTGATCACGATTGCTGATAACCTTATTGTCTTGGGCTTCAAGAAAATTTGCATAGAATTCATGAACAATAGAGATGATGGCCGGTTTAAGAGGTTATCAGCAAAATATGTTCTACTGTAAGCGGTCGACCTTTGTAATTATAGGGTTATGGAATAATTACATGGCAAAGTCAAAGCCATATTCCGAGATTAGTGGTTTATCAAAGTTTCCAAATCTTTTGGTTGTTTCGTTTAAGACAAATCGTCTCCTTGGATCATTTGGTACATTGCGTTTTGCGGTTCATCAGGATGTCGTTCACTTTTAAAATGACATGCTAACCAAATTCTGTTATAATTTAAACAACCAATAACACAATATAATTGATTCAAAACAAATTTCATGTTCACTAATCTATTTATAAAAAATCTAGCACGAATATTTAAAGATTAGTAAAAGAATGAGTATCACCGAGCTTTTATGTTTTCGAAATGTCGGTGTCGTCGTGCTTTCCTGTCGACCATTATCATTTTTCATCAGAGGATAAGTTTGTTAAGACTCAATGAGGGACTGGTTTAATTCGAAAATGGAAAGAAAAATGATGCAAATGGAGGATTAATAACAGAGAAAAACTAAAGAAGCAGAGGGGTTGAAGACGTGGAGGTGGAAAACGACGAAAAAAAAAGAGGAAACTCTTTGGGGCATCTGATTAAGGCTTGCTGTGACGAGGTCCTTTTATAATCATTGCCTCGTTATGATGTCACTTCTCCTATTGTCCTTACATCGCGTAGCCTTTATGAGTTCCAAGTTCGTTATGTCACGACTAGTTGCGACGTAGATAGCCTTTTGTTATGACGTGGAACTACTCATTGGGTCGACGAGACATTCCTCGTCTCGACGTCACCATCTTTTCGGCTTTCGTTGGGCCGGCTCATCATGACAACGTGAGGCCACATTGGGATGTAGGGTGAGCTCGTCGGGACGACATGACATCTCGTGTCAGGACGTTACTCACTATTTTAATCTTCCCCATGCGCGAAGTTTCACCTTCTTCAACTCTTTGATTCTTCCACTTCCTGAACTCAGTGACCATTATAGAAAACACGTAAAAACATCTAAATTAAAACTTTAAATAAAAAAAACAAAAATAAACAACTACAATTCAAATCAAATTTTAAAATAAATTTAAACAAGAAGTCATTTTTCTTACTCGAGAAAATCCATGTCACCACCGAAAAGGAACTTTCAGCTAGTCCAGGACACTTTAATTCGTTAATTGTTTTTTAGTCGAGAAATGTAAACCAGCATCTTCGGTCAATTCTAATGATATTGCCTTATTTTTGAAATCCGAGCCATTTGGTGTCTAATTTGAGCCAAGCCATTTGGGTCGAATTCGAGCCAACCCCAAATTATTTTTTGGAGTATTATTACCTTGAGCCTAACTCGAGCTTTACCTTCATCATCAAATTAGAAGGAGATGAACTCGTCGGTTTCTTCTGTTAACACCTCATCGGTTTAGGTCAGACAGTGTATCGACTTATCTACACTTTCATTCGAAATTTGGTTAAGCTTCATGTTAGTGGTTAGATCTACTTCTAAAACTACATCTACAACTACGTCTATCTCTCTGTTAATTGGATCGAAGATGCCTTCGGTTATATTCAATGGCTTCTCGTGGGCTTCGGTTCCAAACTCTTATTAACTATCATCTAATTCAGAGTGGTTAATAATGATATGGTGGTTCCTTTTATCAGAGTTGGGAACATCATGTTTGATATATTCTAAAAAACTCTATGCCTCACTTTTTTGTTTTAGTGATTTTGTCATTTCCAATATTTATGCCAACAGTTCTTTTATTTCTACCACATCAGTTGTGTAGGTTGACGTAGTGGCTTTGCATGAAACTGCCTCATACGAATTACAAGTGAGATTGGTTGCATATTCGATGTCTTTAACTGGTCTTATTGTCTTTGGACTTCCTTTAATTTAGCTTGGAATTCTATCTTGAGGTGCAATGACTTATTTTCCTTTGACTCCAAAGGAAATTTGTATGAATCTTCGTAGTCTTCGCACATTCAATCGTAATTATATTGGTTTGTTTTGTTGAGGCTCTGTTCGACAATCGTGATATTTGATTGTTCCTCTATTGCTCATATAAATCTCGGTATGCCTTATCATCCATGATTAGGTCCATTTATTTGGGCTGAATATCTGGGCACACCATATTCTCCATCATAACTCATCGATATCCCATACAACTCACCAAGAGGTTCAACTGAAGGTTTTGTCATATTGTTACCGTCATCAAAACTCCAGTGGTTTGTTGAAGTTTCGATTGCCCAAATCGGTGATTCGTTAAAATACCCTTCATCATCGAACCACGTAGACATCTCACATTCCTCGTCCCATCTACTATCATCATCAAATTCATCATTAACTGCATTCATGATTAAATTAAATAATCAACAAGGTATCTAAAAAAATATTTAAATAAATAAATAAAATAACAAAATAATTAAAAATTAACACATTATCTAACTCGTTTATCTTTGGACTAGTATTATTTTACAAAGCAATTAAATTAATAACAATTTTACCGTTACAATCCAAAGCAACGACACCAACAACTTGATCGCCACCAGACATGCGAGCGTCCAGATAGGAAATACTGTGATAAAAAGATATAGAATAAAGCAGCAGTGTTCGTAAGTATACAACTCAAATTGTAATATAGTAAACTGTTACAACGAAACACTCCAAGAAGTATTCCGAGGATCGTATCTAAGAGATTACAGATTGGAGAAAATTTATTATTAAATTAATTACCAAAAATAATTACTAATCTAATTGAGTTACAAATTAGTAGTGTTAATGCAGAATTAAATTATTAATTAAACTAATGAAATTAATTAATCTAAAATAACCTAATGGTATTTAATTAACCTAATATATCTTAATGGAATTTCCTATCTTAGTGTCAATGATGCGAGCTCCTGGCCTATGATTGATTAAATCTCTAATTATCAATTAAGTCACTAATTATCCTCAACTAAGCTATTTATCACCCTTAGTTAAGAATACCCTTAGCTAAGAATACCCTTTCGGTCTCATTTTCATTAAGGATTTCCACCTAAGTCACTCTTTTGGTCTCTGCCTAAGCATACGGATACGGATACCCTTTCGATCTCAATTTTCTAGATATTCTACTAGGGGTGTCGGTTCCTAGTATACTAAGTACTTTTGAATAAACTCCTAATTTTAGATAAATAATTACTTAATCAAAAAATCAATTCAATAATCGAATCATACAATATATAAATTACACACAAGATTTTATCTCAATATTCATAAAAATGTTAAATATAAATAATAGAATAAAAGAATAAAGTAAAAGAGCATGCTCATTAATAATTAATAGAAGCACGGTTTCAGAAAAATCTCTGCTCACAATCGTCTCCACATCGGAATAGAACGATTTCGATTAAACGAACATAATAAAAGATAAAATAAAAACTAAAGAAAACTAAAAATTAAAAGTATGAAAATATCATTCGATGCTTCCCTAGGGCGAATCCCTAGGTCGACTCCTTAAAAATGACTCCTTAACTTAGCCTAACTATTACTATTTATAGGCAATTGTGGCTGCCCTAATTAGGTCAAAAACAGACTTTAAAACTGAAAAAATTACATTGTGTGGATGGAAATACCGCTAGCTTTGTAACACCCCTAACCCGTATTCGTCGCCGGAACAAAGTTACAGAGCATTACCGGAACTTTCAGAACATTTCAGATAATTCAAACATTTAATATTCATTCCTCAAGATTTATTCATAACGTCCCTTAAATGGACCCTCGAAGCCCAAAACGAGCATTAGAATCGAATTGGGACTTAATCAGAAACTCCAAGAATTTTTTGCAAAATTTTAAAATATTTCCAAGGTACAGGGCTCACACGCCCGTGTGGTCCAAGGGACACACCCGTGTGACCCTGGAACACACATGTGCTACAGGCCGTGTTTGACCCATGTAACTCTCTGACTTGTGCACACGGCCATGCCACACGCCCGTGTGCTAGGCCGTGTAGCACACACGGCTGAGACACATGTCCGTGTCTTTGCCCGTGTGCTCAATTCTGAGCATTATGTTTTCTCGAATAAAAGGTGCAGGGGACACACGGCCTAACCACATGCCCAGGTACCAGGCCGTGTGTCATACACGGTCTAGACACACGCCCGTGTGTCTGCCCTTGTGAATAAAATAAAGCCATTCCTAACTTCATTTCTCACCAAAATCATACCAAATTCTTGCACCAAACTTACATCCAAACACCAATCAATCCGAGCATTGTATTCAAGCAATTTATAACATCTGATATGATATATTGTTATATGCACTCATGCTTTTAATCTTACCTTTTATAAGCATACTCATTTTAACCTTTCTTAATCAATCAATAATAAACACTTATGTTATCTCCATAAAATAAACTTAAATACATATGTATATGTACCAAAACATAATCATCACTAGTTATTCCAATGGCTAGATTACAATAACCATTTACATTTACATGTCAATATGACCAATATAACCTATACATGCCATTGTAACCATAATTGCTTTACCATATTGTACTGACATAGGCCGATGGATAGTGTGAGTGATCTCCACTAAGCTTCCAATCCAACGAGCTTCCAATTTACTCTAAAATAGGAAAATAAAAACTAAGTAAGCATAAAATGCTTAGTAAGTTCATATAACATGGTACTTAACTTACCATTCATTTTATTTTGAGGTAACTATGTAAAGCATATTCAATCAATTTGACCTCAAGCCCTACACACATCCTCATTGCCCTTGTTAGTCATATATTCCATAATAACATCAAAACAATACGGGCTCAACAACAATCAAGTTTCCATGCACATATGCTTTCCAAATCATGTATTCATTTAACATGTATAAATCATCTCTTTATATTACAAGTATAATTTCATAATAGTTCATCTTGAGTTCAGATTATTTCATGTCAGAACTTTACTCATATCATTTGAAATATCAAGGTCACACGAGTAGTAATACACTCAAGGTGTACAAGTCTATAATTAAGGATAAACATTCTCATCAAATAATTTCCATATACAAATATCATCATCTCATACTTTTATATATCACTTGTCATGTGTAATAACTCATTTTATTACTCATATCTTCTCATGTCTGGATTGTCACCCGTTGAATTTTATTTGAAATATCGATGGATACACAGGTAGTACACTTATGGTGTACAAATCAGGATCTGTTATGGTGCCCATAAGGTACTATCTTAGAGAGTACACTCTCGAGCCACACATATATATAGGATTACCAGTCCAGGCTAAATCTTTTTAATGACATATGCTCTAAAGAACTTGATCTAGATTACCCGTCTAGGCTAAATCCAATCCATAACATATGCTCGAGAGGACTTATATCAGTATTACCCATCCGGGCTAAATCTTTTCTGTAATGAGGTCAATAGGATTACTCGTCCGAGCTAAATCCCGACAACAATAAATGCAGGACCTCATTCATTTCGAGAAATCACATATCTATCGATTTTCCATTTATTCAACAGAGATTTAAACATTTTTCAAGCATTATCGGGCATGTGATTATTTCATACATCCATAACATTCATATAATTCAAATAGACACATTCCACATTCATTTCAAGCATAAAAGTAACATTTTTATCATTTATCATTTTTTGGGCATTATCGTTGATCGGGCTTTGTCAGATATAATTTCAATATCACATATATATATATGATATTTATACAATTCACAATGCAACACTTAATTTAAACATATAAACATACACAAATTAGTTACACGAACTTATCTCGATAAATGTTCGTGTACGTAAAATCTATTAATCCGACATTTTCCTCTTTTCATTATTCTAGCTCCGAATTTGGTCTATCCGGATCTATACGAGTAAATTTCACATCAATTACCACATTTCATATTCAATTGAACTCAATTTACATCCTAGGCAAAATTACCATTTTGCCCCTAACTTTTCCATAAATTCCCATTTCGTCCACAGACTCGGAAAATAAAATTTATGCAATTTACTCCCTATTCCAAGCCTAACCGAAATTTCACCTTAAAATTTTCAGCACATATATTCTATAAAATTCAGAATTTTTCTTCAATTTTGACAAATTTACATTTTAGTCCCTAAATCATGTTTTCATCAAAACTCACTTTGTAAAAGTTGTTTATCTATCAACAACCTTTCATTTTCTATCATAAATTTCAAATTTTCATCATATACATCCATGACCTAATTTCCATACTTTGATAACTCTTCAAATTGATCCCCAAATAGATAGATTAAGCTATCCCGGTTTCAAAAATATCAAAATTACTAAAAACGGGACAAGAAAACTTATTCAATTAGGCCAAGAAAGTTTTTTCTCTCTCCCCTAGGGTTTTCATGGAATATTTTGGGGAATAAGATGATAAAAATGATTTTTATTTCTATTTAATTAATTTATCATCTTTAATAATTTTGATTTCCAATTTAGTCCTTAGCCTTTTTTAATTTTCCATGAATGAATCATCCAAAAATATCTACTAACTTTTTTTATTAATGGTCTAATCATCATATAAGGACCTTAAGTTTTGAATTCCATAGCTATTTGATCCTTCTAGTTACTAGAATTCAACTTTTGCATTTTATGCAATTTGGTCCTTCCCGTAATTAAACACATAATTGGTAAAATTTTCTTATCAAAATTTTCACATGACATTTCTATCATATTACGAACCATAAAATAAAATTAAAATAAATTTATTTTTCGAATAAAATTTGTGGTCCCGAAACCACTGTTCTGATTTCACCGAAATTGGGCTGTTACTGTAACGCCCAAAAAATCTCGAAATCCAAAAATCCCGAAATCTTGAATTTTTCTTTTTATGCTTAGCAATTTCGATTAAGTGTTAATTATGAGATGGTAGGTCTTGGTCAAGGTTTGAGTTCGAATCTTGGGGTAGAAGAAATTATAGTTTAATAATTAAAAGGACCTAGTTGGCAAGTAGTTGGGCTTTTAAATAAAGATAAGGGAAAATGACATCAAAAAGCCTTGTGGAAGAGTGCCTAAGTGACGCCACTTAGAGTGTAGGGAGGTGGCGTTAGTAGCTAGCAAGGAGATCCAAGGTTTGAATCCTAGCTTAGTGTTTTTAGAAGTTTAATTTTGGCCTTCTAGAAGGTTGGAAATGGCGTGAAAATGGACTCCAAGGGGAGTGTTCAGAAGAGAAAATTAAGGAAAAGATTAAGGGGTTATTAGGAACGAGGAGATGAGAAGGGAGAAGTGATGGAGCCAAATTGAAAACTGGGCATGGAAAATTCGGCTATAAGGGCTATAAATAGGGGCCGAATACAAGGTTGCCAGGCTACTGCCGAAATTCTTCTTCACCTTGCTATCGAAAACCCTTTTCTTTTACAGATCCAAAAAGCCGAAAACCCTTTTGTCTTTCTTTCTTTTCTTTCTGTCGATTTCTATTCTTCTCTATTTCACTTAGTCGATTTCTTCTTCTACTCTTTTTCTTTAATCTATACCAAATAAACCTTATTCACCATACTAAGTTTGAAAGCCGAAAAGTCAAATCTCCCAAGGGCCGAATACTCTTTGACCGAATCTAGTGTAAGTGTTCTACAATCGATTTTCTTTGCTAAGTATCGATTATTGTCTCTCACTCTTTCTAATCAACTGTGGTAGGGAATTAGTATCGGATCTCGGATCTTAGCTCTCTGTCGAAATTGCTCTTTAGGTGTTTGCAGTTTTGGTAAGTATTCCTCTCTCATTGGCTAAGGTGGCCGAATGTTCATAATTAAGGTAAAAGGACTTATGTTGGATAAGATTCACCTATTATTCTAGTTTTAATGAGTAAGACTAATGCAGATCTAGGGAGTACGTGATCAAGGAAAAGTTATTAAGGATTGGTGCTCAAGGTAAGGTGAAAGGTGAGGTTTTAGTTTTGGTAAAGATATGTATTAAGCATGCGATTAATTGAAGGGTGATATCGTTTGTAGGTTGGGACTAAGGGAATTACAACATGCTTTCTTACCAGGTGTGTACATACACTGCACACACACTATGAATCGGCAAAAGCCGAAATGCCAAAAAGCCGAAAATCTAAAATGCCAAAAAGCTGAAAGTTTGGCTACGGTAGTCTTGGGAGTGCGCGAACACTCGTAAGGGGGAGACTAATAGGTTTCTTGAGGCCCACAGGCGATTCCGTGGACTTGGGTTGTGATTTGGCCATATGGGCTGGAATGAGCTAAATGGGCCAGATGGGCTGTTGGGCCCATAATAGGCAAAAATTGAATATTGATGCTATGTGATAGGAATTTGTATGTGAGCATGAATATGAATGTGACTGGGCCTAATAGGTCATATAAATGTGATTTGGGCCTAATGGGCCATATATAGGTGATTTGGGCCTAATAGGCCATATGAATATGATTGGGCTTAATGGGCCAGATACAAGTATGTGAATTTGTCAGGGCTCTGTAAGGGGTTTTGGGCCTAAAATATGATGACTACATAAAACTTAATTAAATTATTGAGACCATAGATAAGTCATAGGGTTAAGGTGTGGCAACGGGTATATGCATGTCTAGAATTGGATCTAGCGAGAGCTTGGTACTTAAGCGGTCCTAAAGACTCACCTCTTCTTCTCTGGAATCCTACCTGGTGCATAGTATTCTTTCATCTTAGCTCACGGGACATGTTAACGGGCCAAGGTAAGTGAAAATCGTAATTAAGGGAAAATGATCGAAATGCCCCTAAGGGCAAAAATGACCAAAATACCCTTAGGTGTTGAATGTAAGTGACATGCATACATATGATATTCTGCTTAGGTTGCATATGGGTTGGGAATTATGGAACGGAGGAAGTATATGAGGATTCCATGGTTGCTTGACAATCGTGGATCCAACTGTGGCTTTTAAAACCCAATATGTATATAAAGGTAGTTCCGCAACCGGGCTACCATTGATGTGTCGGTTGGGTGGGTCGATATTTATATCCCCACATGGTGTGACGGGGGACGGAGCTGGTGTATAGCGGATGGATAATTTGGATGGGATTGTATTGCATGTTGATGTATGATGATTTGTAATTACTTGTTTTTTTCATGAGGGTTGTACACACTGAGTTTGCAAAAACTTACCCCCTCATTTATTTTATTTTCAGGTGATGCTCAGTAGAAGGTTCGATATTTGGAGGGACTCTGGGTGGCCAGCTAGCAAGATAATTTGGACTTGTTTTTTTTAAGCATATAAGTTTTATTTTATTAAGTATGTTTCAGACCAGATTGTAATAAGGTTTTCGTTATGTTATTATTACTTGAATTATTATTATTATGTTCATTGTAATTACGAGAAGTTGAACATGGGTTTCTTAAACTATAGTATGTTTTTCTATGCTTCCGCAACTACATTTTAAATGACATGTTTTCATAAAATCATATATTTTAAACAAGTGATTGAAAGGAGTTTTTTAAAAGATAATTAAGGTTTTTTTATTTTAAGAAGGGTTTTCAATGAAAACACAGTTTTTGCTAAAACACCTTAATTTTGCCTTCCGTCGCTCTGGTGTTGTGACATTGTACTTCCTAGGTGACTTCCTTGGCTTCGAAGTGTGGTGTTACGACACCAAATGCTGATGTCGCGACACTGCCATCGTTCTTTGCATTTTTAGCTTGAAAAGAACATCCTACACACTAAATCGACATGTTAGTCCTTCCCTAGGCCCGTACTGGCCCATTAGGTCATTCCATACTCAAAAATTATGTAAAAACACTTATTTTACTAAAATTAAACATAAACTACTAAAAACAGAAAACATAACAAAATAATCTAAAACAACTAGAAAACAAGCTCGTTAAGTGCCGAAATGACTCTAATTTTCCACAACAATTTGTGACAGTTTAGTTCTATGCGCAATAATCACGGGCTTTGATCTGTGACCCATGGCACTAATACTTATATATAAAAGAAAGGTTCAAAAGACTTTCCTTCTTTGACACTAGAGGTGTTCATGGGCCGGCTGGGGTTGGGTTGTGCTTAAGCATGATATTAATATACTTTATGCTTGCCTAAGACTGGCCAGGATTGAAATATGAGCTTAAATTTTTCCCCAAGTCAGCCATATTTGTTAAGAACTAACCCAAGCCCATTTAGACCCTCTCATATTATTTTTAATTTTTAAAAAAATATTTATAATATTTTAATTTAATATTTAATAATTTTTTATATTTTTTATATAGTCATCTTAACATTATTTTTTTAATGTGTTATAAATTACATAATATATAGAATAACATAATATAAAGTATTATAAACTTAAAAAAAGGCCGGGTTGGTTCGGGCTCAGGCCTTGAATGTTCAAGCCTGAGCCTAACCCATATTTTAAACATGCCTAATTTTTTTGCTCAAGCCCATTTTCGAGCCTAATATTTTTACCCAAACCCTTCCAAATTTTGGGTAAGTCTAGGCGGGTAGCCCGACCCATGAACAGGTCTATTTGACACATGCCTAGCCATTCATGCATTTTTTTCCCTTTATTATATTATGTTTTAAATTGTTAAATTACAATTTCAGTCCCTCTTTTTTTAGTTTATATTTCTCATTTTCTTTTATTTTTTGCATTTTACTAAAATGGTTAAATTTCAGTTTTACCTCATATAATATATATAAATTTGAGATTTAATGTCAAAAATTTAATTTTTAATATAAATTGGTCCCCATATTTTTATAATGTTATTAATTAGCTGAAATAGTTAATATTGTTAACTTTTTGGTTAAAACATTATGTTGTTATATATAATTTGAATATCCTAAAAGTCTTACATTCTAATGTCATGGGATTAGAACTTTAGTCTCATAATTCGTGTGGGCTTAGGCGATTATATCGTTCCAAACACTCTTAAGTTAGCCTAAATCCCACAAAGTGAAGATTCTCGTACAATTCCTCCAAGGGACCAATTTATATAGCGGAAGCAACACAAAGCCAAAAGAGTGCTCAAAAGAACATAATAGCCAAAAAAAACAAAGCACAAGAGGTGTTTGAGTAAATGCTCTCAACTTAGTATTCACTCTCAAAGAATACAAAACAGTGGATTCTTTAAAACTGAGGAGGAGGCTCTCTATTTATAGTTGAACTCCCCCAAAACCAACGATGTAAATCGAATTACATCGATGATTGAGATAAAGCTTATCACTACAATTAAGGGATTTACAAGATTTACACAATCAAATCTAATCTAATCTTATCAGATATTATTCCCCTCAATCTTTTAAGATTAGTTTCCGTATTTACTAAGGTAGTCTAACTTTCCATATCTGCTACATTGGGCCACCAGGCTTCAAATGAACAGGCTTCTCCATCAGTTCTTTGAATCGAGCCACTCTTCGTGGGTCAAATGATCCTCATCTAACCAATAGACCTCCATGGGATGCATTTTGTGTGATGGTCACAGGCTTTGCACCTTGGCCCGTGACATTCTCCCACATTCATTCACGCAAAGCTTTCATTGCTTTCTAGGAATGGAACTGACTTGATTCACCTCAGAACTCTCGATGCCTTAACTTTTTCCTAACTAGTCTCACTATTGGGTTGTCCTGCCTTTTGAAAATTTTTCCACGACTTTCGTCTCTTCTTTAATCAAACTGTTTCACTCACTCGTACATCTCGTTCACAAAAACTCATCACTTTCACTTGCTCACATTGTGACTTGCTCGATCAGGATCTGCTTGATCCACAACACTAGGCTTCGGTACCCCCACGTTGAACACCAGGTTAACCTTGAGCATTCCCGCTAACTCAAGTTTGTAAGTCCCTTGGCTTACCCTCTTCTGAACTCTAAAAGGGCCTTTGTGTTCTCACCAAGCCAACAAGTTAGAATGCAAAACACTATCAAAGTGTTAGAAATGTATCTTACTTATAGCATTTACTCATCCCGACTGTCTAGTTTGCATCACCACTTTACCCCTAAAGTTTGATGCATAACCCACATTTCCCATAGTGGTAGCTCTACTGATATCTCAACAAGCTTCATATTGGTTTCATGCTCCACTAGCATTTTCGAAGGTGCTTTCTTAGAACTCTGTTTTATTGGGTCAATATTCCTCCCATATGAAATATCTTGGACTAGTTAAATTGCCGAAAACACCTTGATCCCAACCTTTATATCTTGACCCATTGGCACAACAATTCGTGATAACGGATCATCAACGATATGAATTTGATCGACAAAAGGAAAAATAACCGCCTTAATCCTGTCAAAGAATTTTAAGCCAAGCACAAAATCTTAATCTTCTAAATGGATTACCTCAAAATCTTCCTTACCATTCCATTCGTTGATTTGTAGCTCTATACCTTGAGTTACTCCTACAGTTGGGGCCTCCTCGAAATTTATCATCTTGATCTTCTCATTCGATTTCATAATTGAGAGACCAAATCCTCGCAACTTTTTCCAAAATGAATAAGTTTGATACTCCCGTATCAACAAGAGCACTCCTTTTTTGGCCTACGATGTTGATGTCCACAAGCATCAACCTTTTCACTTTGCGATTCCTTTTCGCAGGAGTGAGTATCATTGAATTAAGTTTCGATGCCTTCCTCTCATCAAGCTCCGTTTCCTTCCCTTTATTGGTCGTGGATGACTTAATTCACTTTGGATAGTCCCGCATCTCATACAGACCACTATAAGAGAAGCACTTTACTGGTTTCTTCTTACTCTGCTTGGCCCTATTGGCTTCGACTTTACTCATGATTGAACCAAGCTTCATGGGTACTTCTTTTGACTCATCATCCTTTCTAACAGTAAAAAATGTAGATCACTTTGGACAATACTTTATCATATACAGTCTTTGACAAAGGTAGCTTTTTATCTTGCTCCCTTTCTCATTCGGGTTGTTAAGTCTCCACTTCCTATTTCGTGGTTTCCCATTACCACAGTCACTGCTACTACTACTACCATTTCCATCATCGTTGTGTCCTTTTTCATCTTCCTCATGGTCCCCCTCACCATTTTCCTTTTCATTGGGCTTGAAACACTTGAACTTATCTTTCCTTAGAACAAACTCGATCAAATACTTAACTACAATCATGGCTTTTGATAGTTCTTGGACCCTTCGACATTCCAATTCTTGTTTAACCCACGGCTTCAACCTATCCATAAAATAGAAGAATGTTTCCTCCTCACTCAGATTGGAGATTTGAAACATCAACATGCTGAACTCTTTTACATACTTTTGGATTGTGCCTTGTTGCGAAAACCAACGCAACTTAGACCGAGCCTCCTTCTTGGCATATTTAGGGTAAAGCTGCTCGTTGAACTCATTCTGAAACTCCTCCCAAGTTTCAATCGTAGCCTAACCATGTTTTTCACATGTGGACCTACGACTCCACCATAAAAGAGTAAAGTCAGTAAAATATCAAGAAATAGTATTTACCTTAGCATCATCATCATTGATGCCTATGGCATGAAAGTATTGTTCCATCTCCCATAAGAGGTTGTCTACTTCACTTGTGGACCTTTCCCCATTGAACTTCTTCGGTTTGGGGACATCCATCTCGCGGTTGAATGTCGCACCCAATACTCCTTTACCCACAGCAGCTTGGCACAAAGTAAGCTCCCTTATGTACTCCACTTTTGTGCTTAAAGTCCTTATCGTGGCCATTTTTTCTTCTTCAAAGTCATCGCCATGGCCTTGAGAGCATCGTCTCTCTTCGTCAGCTTACCCACAGTGGTATTAAGCATCCCTCAAATCTTTTCCATATTGGAACTAAGAGACTCTAATACCAACTCTTTGAGTTACTTTTCCTTTGAGTCTAACACCGCAATGCGTCCTTCGATCATCTCAAGAGTATCTTTCACTTCACCCATAGGCTCCTTGAGCTTGACCACTCATTCCTCCAAAGCCAACATGTCCCTCGAACAGTTTACTTTTCCAGCCCTTCTATGGGTTTCCATTGGCTCAATCTAATCAACAACTTCTTTTGACATATCTACAGTGTCTTCACAACCAAAAATCGTATACTAACTATGGCGGGGCTAGAACTTTAGTCTCGCAATCTATGCGGCCTTAGGCGATTCTATCGTTTCAAACCTGCCTGAGTCAGCCTAACTCCCACAAAGCGAATATTCTCATAGAATTCCTCCAAGGCACCAATTTATATAGCTGAAGCAACACAAAGCTAAAAGAGTGCTCAAAAGAACATAATAGCTATAGAAAAACAATGCATAAGAGGTGTTTGAATAAATGCTCTCAACTTAGTATTCACTCTTAAAGAATACAAAATAATTGACGATTTACAACTAAGGGGGAGGCTATTTATTTATAGCTAAGCTCCTTCAAAACTGACGGTATAGATTGAATTATATCGATGGTCGAGATAAAGCCTATTACTACAATTAAGGGATTTACAATATTTATACAATCAAATTAAATATAATCTTATTAGATATTATTCCCCTCAATCTTCTAAAATTAGTTTCCATATTAACCAAGATAGCCTAACTTTCCATATTTGTTTCATTGGGCCACACAGGCTTCTCCATCTGTTCTTTGAATCGGGTCAGTTCTCGTAGGTCAAATGATCTCCATCTAATTGATAAACCTCCATAGAATGCATTTTGTGCGATGGTCATGGGCTTTGGACCTTGGCATGTGACACTAACACGTGGTTTCCTATTTCTTTTAGGTTTGTGTTTATCATACTTTTTTTTTTTTTTGCAAATTTAGAAAAATGATTAAATTTTAATTTTGTTCCCTATATTATGCTTAAATATGAAATTTAACTACTACACTTTAATTTCTAATGTAATTTGGCCTTTGTATTTTTACAATATTATTATTAGTTGAAATAGTTAATATCATTAAATTTTTTATTAAAATATTACGTGATTATATATAAATTTTTAAGTGGGAGTAGAATATATTTTAACTTTTAAATTTATATTCTATATTTTGACGCAAACAAATAATCAATTCAATATAAAAAGCGAGGGAATCATACTAATAATAACATTACAAAGTTAAATTATTCTTATGTTTATTTAAATACTATTAATTTAAATTATTTATTTTTTATATTATTTTAATACTAATAATTTACATTTTAAACAAATAGTAATAGTTCAATTTCAATACACCTTAGATAGTATTAAGCAGGGAAAAAGACATGTAAAGGGAAAGAAATAGTTATTACAAATTTCTTTTTCTTTTCTTTTCTTTTCTTTTTTTTTTCTTTTTTTTTTTGTAATTAAAAGATAAAACACTCCTAGAACCAAGAAATAGTAGAAACATTGGCATCTTCATGCAAAGAACTATGGGCATCCTCTTCAAGCAGTCGTAGTATATATTGCAGTGGATCTTCAAAGAGAATTAATTGGTTTAGCTCCCTATTGCTGCATTTGCCAAAAAATCCGCTACTTTGTTACTTTCTCCCAAAACATGCCTGAACTTTACCTTCCAATCCTTGTTACACCATTCATGTATCAACCGAACTTCAAGAATGTTGCTAAGTGGTGCGAAACCATTACGAATAGTATCAACAAGCTACACATTATCACAATTAATCTCAACATGTTTATTCCCTTTTATCCAAACCAGTTGTTGCACAATCGTTAGCAAACACACAGTAATAAAAAAATTTTAAGTATATTAATTTAAATCAAATAAATCACAAGATCAAAACAGGAATAACAAGTAAAATATTATTTAAAATAAATGTTTACTGTAAACAGGTTGGAAATCGATTCAGAGTTGAGGCCTGTGGAACACGGTCTCCTTAAGACAGATTCGACCGTTCCTTTCGCGCCAGAGAAACGTCGGACTATTATCTCCTAGGATACAACAACTGGATGAACACCACCATAGCGCAGCTGCGTGATCAATGAACTAGGCTTGTCTTCTTTCTATCACCGAAACACAGTTTTTGGGAAAGAAAAAGTTTCAAAAGAAATTATCAGAATTCTTGTCTCTCTTTGTTCTGATTATTTCCGGTATAAAAAGAGATTATTGGAAACTTTGACTAATTTGGAATTACAACATCTTGAATTAAGGCCGTCAAATCCAAATTAACGTCTGACATTGAGAAAACAAATAAACACATATTGGGCTAAAATATCCACAAGCTTAGGAAGGGCTCAACTAGTCCAAACATTTCACGTCACCCATGTCGTGCGAGTGCACTCCCAACCCTAATGGATTTGAATTTGCACCCCCTTGCGCACAAAGAAAAACATTAGTTTAGTCATTCAATAACCACTAAGTTGGTTTACATATATATACAAGTTCCACACTTGATTTCCAATCAAAGTGGGACTAATGCTTTTCATTTTCCTCAACATAATTCACAAGTAGCTTACTTTGACCATCAATTTCTCATTCATCACTCAACCATTTTGAGCATATGATATCTCATTGTAAAGATCTTATAAGGTAGAACATAAAATCATAATTTTATGGTTCAAAACTCCTTATTTGCCAATCGAAAATATGCCTCAAAGATTCCAAACCAGTTTCATCTATTCCATTATAGCTCTTGCTTCCACCTGTAAAATCTCAGTCACTCCTGTTACCACGGCAAAACCCGACAACCACTGCCCATTATTATCTAACTCCTCCGATCGCTGCTTTAGTATTACTATTTTCAACGGAGCCATTAACATTAAGCTTGACCCAACCTAAATCAGGGCGTTGCCACCCTTTTTTGGTTTGAAAAAAATAATCCAAATAAATCATCTCGTCTCTACATCTGTAAGCTTTTGTCCAAGCAAGAGCCAAGGCAATGAGCTCATGATTGCTACTGCTAGTATTTCTGAAAATTAAAGCATAATGATTAGTATAAATTAAAAGCAATAAATTTAAGTAGAAAGTTAATCAACTTTTAATTTTTTTTAGGATTTAGGATTTAAAGTTTATGATTTATCAATATTTTTTTTATTTTTATAATAATTAATTGGTTTCACATTGATAAACCTAAAACGACATATCAAATATATTAATATATACCAATACCAAAACAAAAATATACATTTAGAGATACAATAATTACTCCTTGATTTTTTTGTTTATTTCCTTTGTATTCCTCAACCGCAACTATCCATTGTCCAAATGTTTGGTGATGGGAAATGTGTTTACACTTTTTTTAAATAAATGCATTAATAAAAAAACATTTAAACTAAATTAAATATATTGTAATTTAAATTATTAAAAGGTAGAATCGACATCATGAGTAGGGGTGTTTAAATTTCAGTTAAAACTAAATTAATTGATTGGATCGATCTAATTCAGTTAATTTGTCGATTAATCGATTTAATTCGGTCAGAGGTCAGTCAATAATTTTTTGGAAGTTCAATTATTAGTTAATTCAGTTCGAAATCGGATAAATAACTGAATTATTAATTAATAATACAAATTATGGTAGTTTTAATTCGGTTAAATTGTTCAAACGAACATTATTAATTTATTTATTATATATATTTTATACTTGTTTTAACAAAATAAAAATAAAAAATATATAAATTTTGGTTAATTCGATTAACCGATCAAATTAACCGAAATATTTAATTCGATTAATTATTTTTGAAAAAAATTTAATTTAATTAACGATTAAAAAATTAAAAAATTTAATTAATATTAATTCGGTTCGATTAATAGTTTCAACACCTACATATTCTTAATTATATATATATATATATATATATATATATATATCTGCAGTCTGCTGCTTAAAAAATTTTAAAGCATACAAGATTTCTTTTTCTTTAATCTATTTTATAGGAGCCTTCAATGAGTCTTTTGTATGCTCACAAATTGTTTGGACGTAAATAATAATAATAATAATAACATACAGCGATGATTAATGTGGCCCATGTAGCAATATGATGAAAACAAAGAAAGCTGAGCACGTGAATGTGGCCGTCTTAACGCCTAGGTTCAAACTGCAAAGATTCTAAGATGGTCCTCTTATATGTCAAAAATTTTACCAAATTTAAGTAGGAATGCCACTAACATATGTTTGGTAACACTCGGTTTCTATCCATTCCATACATTTACGATCGAATAAAGATAATTCATGTTTGCCTTCTTTTTCCTTGTAACTTTGGGGCATTTGAGTTTAGATGGAACGAGTGTGTATCATAACTTATTCTTTCAATCCACTCCATGGGAGTGTCGATAAAGAGGTTAATTAGGCAAAAATATCAATTTTAAAAGATAATACGGGAATTAAGTTGGTTTTTTTTATTATTTTAAGGATATTGGCCGATTTGAAGATAATATAGGAATTGGGGGGGGGGGTTGAATATGGGGCATGGGTTTAATTTATTGAATGGGCATAGACAATTATATTCATAGCCCTGATGGGATATTGGCAACCATTAACTTGATTTACATCACAATCATAACCCTTTGACTAAATGCAAAAACATCAACAAGAAAACCTTGCCAACGCAATGCTTAATAATGCTTTAGGTTGTAAGCCACGTCTCACTGTATTAAAAACAGCAATGCAACATCAATCGGATTTAATATTTGATTTAAGTTGGAATCTTAAATACTATAATCAAATTGTAAAATGGATAAAACACATGTAATTTAAAATAAAAATAAAATAAAAAACAGTAATGCAATCATTTTCCCACCGGCCAACCCAAGCATCTGGCTAGAGTGAAAAAAGACAGTAGCTTCAATCCTTAATTGTGCTTTAGTACCCGACGACACTCCTTGAGCGATCACTGCACACCCTTCCACGGCCTAGGCTATAGCTTCTGCCCCCTCCACTTTGACCTTTTTCATAACCATTACTTACTAAAAGTAAAAGAGCCACACAAATCTAGATATCTGTGACCAAATTCTAACTAGGAAATTTGTCTGAATTCCAAACTTTATTCATGTCAATTTTAGTCTAATGATTTAAGTTTGGAAAACTTTGTGCTCCAAACAAATTTCAATCCAAAATTTCTAAATTCGGAAAAATTGAAGATAAAAAATAATAATAAACTCAGAGTTCATAAAAATTCAAGTTTGAAATTTGTCGAAATCATTTTTAAATCAGGTTTTGGAAAATAGGAATCGACTTTAAAAACGAAAACGGGAGTCGCCACTAATCTTTTTAAGTGTGATTGGATCACTTTTAAAATATTTTGTTTTAAAATCATTAGTTTTGGTCTACAAAATAAAAGAATGGGTTCGGGAGTCGGTTACGTACGAGCAAGGATTAGCACCCTCGTGACGCCCAAAAATTGGTACCTAATTAATTATCAAATATCTTTAAAGTCAGAAATTTAAAAGTTTTAAGATACAATCCTCTTTAAAATATCTTGATTTTGAAAATTGAGATTCACTTGTATCAAAACATTGACACTAAGTTAACCTTTTGGAAATCCCTATCTCGAAACGACAAATCGCCACATCCAATAAGTTAGGACACAACGCTTTGAAATTCCAAGACAGTTGCTCGTATTTTGAAAATCTTAAAAACTCAGAAGGGTACTTGACTATTCGAACTCAACGAGAAAAGCTGCAACCTAATAAATTAAGGCACTACTTTTCTCGAAGCTTCCAAATACCAAGCATTGCCTTTTTTATTTTTGAAAACTTTGAAGTCTCTTTTTTAAAACCGATGCATGAAGGAGCATACTAACATAACATACGAGATAACATGCTATAATATTAGGTAAATAAAGCACAATAGCATAAAATCATACATTAACCAACGTATATAAGAAATAAAACATGACAAATTTTAAATAAGAAAAATATACATAAAACGCAATATATACTTAAGAAGAATAGGTAAAAACCATAAACATGTAATTCAACATATATTTAAACATATAAATGATGCATGATATACAATTTTGACACACATATATATATATAAAATATGTATTCGAAAATAAATTATAAAAGTCTAAGATATAAAATACATAACATAGCAATAAGACATTAATTCTAAAGTAAAAGCAAGTATTGCATAATAATAAAAACATAAGTTTTTTTTTAAAAGTATATGTGTGATATAAACAAATGACAAAAAAAAATGTGATATTTAATAATAGGTTTAAAATATAATATATATAATAAAAGTATATTTATAAGAATAATAATTATATAAAATATATTGGTTTAGAAAAATAATGTATAAAATATCAAGTATGTATAAGAATTCATATTTATAATAAAATAATTATATAATATATATATATATAAATATAAGTTTAGAATAATATGAAATAAGTAATTAATGATGAAATATACGTATTATACAAGTTATAATATTATAATATCTTCAAAATGTGTAATAATAGAATATAAGTAAAGTAATTATTGATATATAATTAAAGATATGTACAAGTTAAAACCTTTAATGATAATAATATATAGATAAAAATGACATAATATAAAATAATTATAATTTAAAATAGGAAAGTATATATTTAAAAATAATATATACAAATAATAAAAATAATATATAATACAAGTAAAAATATAATAATAATATATAAATAATAATGTAAAATAATAATAATTTGTGAAAAATAATATATAATAATAATAGTATAAATAATATATAATATAAAGATATATAAACATTACGTAATAAAAATATATTATAATAAATAATAAGTAATGATATATGTTAATTAATATGATAATAGAAAGATATGAAGTAATATAATATAATAAAATATAAGTAAATAATTATAAGATTTATAATACGTATATTCATATTGCAATATAATAGTATATGTATAAAGTTTAAAATAAATAAGTTATAAATAGATTAAAAGGGATAAAAAGGACTAAATTGAACATAAATAAAAGTCAGTGGCTAATTTAATAAGAAAATAACTGAGATTAGACCTAATTCAAACGGCCATTAAAACCCTAGGGACTCATCGGGAAATTTTCCCTTGTCCCTAAACGGCATCGCTTTAATCTGGGACTTAAAACAGTTACTGCAAGGACTAAATTAAAGCTGAAACAAAATATCAGGGCTAGATCATAAATAAAATAAAACAAAATTGTAAACATAAAAAAGGTGGAGGGACTAATTGGGTAATTAACCCAATCCCCAAAAACACGCGGATCCTCCCCGGGTAATCAGGTCAACGCGCGGATCCTGGGGTCTTAAAATGATGCCGTTTTTAGGCTTATTAACTTAAGCCGAAACGACGTTGTTTCGTCAAGGCTATATAAGCCAAATTCTTAGTTTTAAATCATTTGAAACCTAAGTTTTTTAAAAAAAGAAAAAAAAAGTTTAAAAACCCTCTGAAAGAGGGAAGAGGAGAGGCTCTCCGGACTCTGGCCACCGTAGGCTACGCTCTGGTCATCAGCCCTACACGCGCCTACGCGCCCACGCGCCGTCGTTCACGGTGGTCTGATGGTTTAAAACCTTCGTCCTTCCACAGGTAACTCCTTTTTCCTTTGAACATCAACAGTTTTTTTGCTAAAACCCTTCATATATATATGCGTTCGAAGATAAAGAACAAGATAAAGATTAAATCACCTTTTTAGAAGCTGTTTGTATTTCTCTGAATGAATATGTGTAAGTATATTTTCTATTCTCTCAAAATCCGGTCCTTTTACATTGTTTTGATTCGGGCTTTTATAGCCACTGTTGTTATTACACAAACTGGGAAAGAAATCTTTTTATCTATTTCCATATTTTTTTTGTTTGCTGCTGTGGTTCTTTCCTTCTTTTACAGGTATCAACAGAGAATCTGGCAGTGAATGTGCTGGTGTGGATTCGCGCGATGATTACGGAGGTGGAGTTCCAGCGCTGATGGAGGGTCACTAGAACGACGTGAGCAAACGCGTCCGTTGGGATGGCTTCTGGAATCTTCTTTTTGCGGCCCGAGGAGAAAGAGCTAGGGTTGGAAACCCTAGTTGGTAATTTTAATTTTTGGGCCTCTGTTATTTGGGTCTGGTTTAGCCCTGGGCTAGGTAGGGTGTAACCGGTCTGTTTGGGTGTGTGTATAACGAGTCTGGGCTATTTTGGGCCAGTAATGTCTGAGGACTTGGGTCTGATGTGGGGTTTGGGTCAGTCCATTATGTTTAGACGTTGGATCCCATTGTTTTGGGCTTTGTAACCTGGACCTTTAATGGACTGTTTAAAATAAATAAATATTTATTTATTTATTTATTTTTGTTTTATTTAAGCCCGGTCAAATTTGGGCTATTACAGCTACCCCTCTTTGCTCATTTCTGTGTAACAAGAACCGAGCAAAGACTCCTATAAAGACCAAATTTGACCGGTCTTATCAAATCATGGTCTTCAATCTACTTCTTGTGAACTTGTGACTGTCATGTTGATATCTTCGATCTGTTCTCCGCCAAACACAGAGACACCAAATCTGCTTCTTTGATTTGTTCTCTGACAATACAGAGATGCCAAATCATCTTAGATTTGTTTCATCGTAAGCACGTGAAAGCCAAATCAGCTATGTCTTCGATTTGTTACTTGTAAGCACAAGAATGTCAAATCATCTTGGATCTTGCTTCAATGAAATTATCTGAGGGTGAGATCTGCTATGTATCTGCTCCCCGTTGAAGTGGATATGCCAAACTTCGATTTGCTCTATGACAATACAGAGATGCCAAATCATCTTAGATTTGCTTCATCGTAAACACGTGAAAGCCAAATCAGCTATGTCTTCGATTTGTTCCTTGTAAGCACAAGGATGTCAAACCATCTTGGATCTGGCTTCAGTGAAATCATTTGAAGGTGAGATCTGCTATGTATCTGCTCCCCGTCGAAGTGGAGATGTTAGACCTTGATTTGCTCTCTGATAATACAGAGATGCCAAATCATCTTAGATTTGCTTCAACGTAAACACGTGAAAGCCAAATCAGCTATGTCTTCGATTTGTTCCTTGTAAACACAAGGATGTCAAACCATCTTGGATCTTGCTTCAGTGAAATCATCTGAAGGTGAGATCTGCTATGTATCTGCTCCCCGTCGAAGTGGAGATGCCAGACTTCGATTTGTTCTCTGACAATACAGAGATGTCAAATCATCTTAGATTTGCTTCAACGTAAACACGTGAAAGCCAAATCAGTTATGTCTTCGATTTGTTCCTTGTAAACACAAGGATGTCAAACCATCTTGGATCTTGCTTCAGTGAAATCACCTGAAGGTGAGATCTACTATGTATCTGCTCCCCGTCAAAGTGGAGATGCCAGACTTCGATTTGTTCTCTGACAATACAGAGATGTCAAATCATCTTAGATTTGCTTCAACGGAAACACGTGAAAGCCAAATTAGCTATGTCTTTGATTTGTTCCTTGTAAACACAAGGATGCCAAACCATCTTAGATCTTGCTTCAGTATAAACATCTGAAGGTTAGATCTGCTATGTTGCGGACTATTATCCTACTGCTTAAGGGATTAAAGCACGTCGTCTTTGATAACCTGTAGAATGATTATGCCTGATTATTAGGATGCTATGATTGAAGTGAGTCGAATGTTCCTAATTAAACATGTTATGATGTAGAATGTTGTGAAAATGACCCCTATCCTAGACGTCACCACTCATTTCTTCATTTGTCCTTTCAAAACATTATTCTTGCTCAGCCTGTAGGCCTGTACCCTTCCTCCAATACTATGATCCACTGAGGATGTCTGTAAAACAATCTTTCCTTAAAATTGAATTGTTGGTTTTTGCCCGTTTTTCTTTTGGACTGAAAAGAAATTCCTCGAGTTCATTCATCCCTTACTTACATAAATTTCTCGAACAATTGTCCTGTTTTAGTTTCTTGTATTATCTAGAAATTTCAGAGTAATGCGCAAAACTTCGTTTGTGAAAATTATTTAGTTCATCCATCATTATTTTAATGCAACATACTTTAAGAATAATGGAAGATGAATTTAATCTTGAGAATAATTAGATTGGAACGAATTTTTCAAAAAAATACAAAGGAAATTAATCAGAAAGCCTCTCTTTGAGAAGAAAGAGAATCTAAAGATAGCAAACAGGACAAAAGTTAGATGCCCTAGATATCACCGCTTGAGCGTTTATACGCCAGCTCCATGAAGACTTTATTGAGTTCAACATGTGTTTAAAAGATCCAAAGTAGTTTGTTGATGCCCCGATATGCAACACGCTTCATTCTTCGTTGAATCAAATATAGCAAGATTACCGTGTGCTCTTCAAAATTTGAGTCTGCCATTTCGGTTTTCAACTCAAAACCCCTTTTGGTCACAAGGCGCGCCTTTGCGCAGTTTTTTCACCTTGGCCTCTCCATTTTCTTTTTTTCTTTTTCTTTTTTATTTTTATTATTTTTTTCTCTTTTTCTTTTCTTTTTTCCTTTTTTTTTTGAAATAAAAGTCCCAAAGTGCCCTTTGCGGGTTTTCACCTTGGCTTCCTTTCTCCTTCAGACAAAGTACTCCTTGACCGAGTCCGAATTCACTAGATCAGATAAATTCTTCCTATTCATTTCTTGTCAAAATCAGTGCACCTCTAGAGAAAGCCCTCTTCGCAAAATATGGCCCTTCCCAATTCGGCATCCTTTTGCATGGGAAGGATCTCTTTCAGCACAAGGTTTCCTTTATGAAATTCTTTTGGACGAACCTTCTTTGTCATAAGTCTGTGTCATCCATTCTTGGTACATTTGCTTAGGATGAATACTTTCAAGTTAAGTTTACTTAGAGGTATTCAATTCTTGACTCCATCAAAGCTTGGAGGAAAAATCTTGATTCATAAACCCATGAGAAAGGGATTGCCCCAACAGCAGTCCTGGCTGTTGTTTGTCAAACCCTACAAAAAGATGGTTCAATGATTCTCAATGTGAGACAAGAATGAGGTTGTTGACTTTATCCTTCAACTCGGAAAGCCGAGGTACAGAGATTATTCCCGGAGCATACATCCCACTATGACTCGATGATGTTTCTGAAGCATCCCTAATCTTCATAAATTGCCCCCAACTGTGAAGCTGCCAAATGAGCGTAGCAAATAGGAGCCACAACAAATATGACTGTGGTGCTCCTTTGATACATATAGGATAGAGAATGAACAAACTCTTGCATATCATCAGTCGAAAACCTAGCCTGGTCTAAGAGAACATGATAATGGGTCTGCCTCGTGATTCCAATCATTCCAGCATGGGTACCAAGGTAAAAATCATTGTTCTTTGGATGGCATACTTTGTTGTCAATGACAGTACCATGTAGCACATTGTCAGGAGATCCCTGTTGAGAAAACTTGGTATGATGGTTTTTCGTACAACAATAACCATAATCTTTAGGGTTTCACTTCTCATCAAGGAACTTGCAAGCCTCAATAACTTGATCAAAATTTGATTGAATTAAGACTCGCTAACCCCATCCCTGAAAATAATGATTTGATCAGGTTTCCTCTTCCCTGAACTTGTATAGAAGTCTAAGAGAGCTTCCTTCATGATACTGTCATCCACTTTGCCAGAAACTGGTTTTGAAGAAAGAATCTATCATTTTAAGCTTCAGAGACTGTGTACGGCCTGATGTCCCATAGCTGGAAATCAATGGCCACCGCCTGGAGCTAACCATCGTAGCTATTGACGGCACATCAGACTGCTCAGGAAAACCAAACAATGCACTCATTCCAAGGATGATGGTTGGAACCTTTGAAACAACTGGAATTGAAGGTGTTTGCCCCAGCGTAAGCATAGAGAATAGGCGGTAGCTTCTTATGCCAATTTTTACCAGTCTCGGTCATCTTCTGTTATTTGTTTTTTCTTTTTTTTTTCTTTTGGCAACCTTTGTTGTACTGTGGTATGGCGCATTATCTTTGAAAAGACTGCAAACTTTTGGCATTGTGAAGTTATATAATCTTTTTTTTTTAAATGGATGACTTTTGACTTTGTAATATTGGCATATGAAGCTATCTCCCCCTCTTAATGTAGTAGTTGACGTCCACAAAGATGAGTCATTGTCAGTTTAAAACTTTTGACGAGTTCGGGCCCATAACATACATGCCCCATAAGTCTTGACTCCTTTAAATTTGGCATTCATTGTACAACTGATGCGATCCCTTTCTATGGTGGACCAACAGTGCCCCAAAACCTCATGTTTATCCTGGCAATTGCAAATCCTCCTGCATGCGTCTTTGGACCACATTTTTGAATTCCCATAATAGTCTCAACAAGGTCTTGTTTTGTCTCCTCATCTAATTCCAATTTCGCAATCTTTCCTTCCTCTAAAGCTATATTTCCTATCACCACTTCATGGGGTAAAAACCATTTTCAACAAATTCAGAAACAAGTCACAATTTCTGTCACCTTCAAAGTACTAAGATTCCTCTAAACACATATCGCAGTTAAAAGGAACTTTGAATCTGTAGTATCGTTGCCCGTGTCATTGATATCTAGGGATCTATGATAGGCACACAAAATAATATACAAGGAATAAATGAATTCAAGAATGACTATTTACATGAAATGAAAATTTATAAAGAATGTCAAAGGTCAAAAGAATCAGAATGAAAGAATATTTACTCGGATAAAGTATGTTTTATTGAAAATAAAAATGTCTGAACATGAGCCCACTTCTCAAAAGAAATCTCATTACTCCTAGGCTTTAGAGCAACAAGAGTGTTCTGTATATTACTCCGTAAAATTCCTAAAGATTACAGGAAGTTCTTCTGCAGTCCAATTGTTTAAAGAACTTCCCGGTTCGTAAGGGCGAATGCCCTCAAGGTTTCTTTGTTCAGTCCTTCCTCATGTATGACATTGATGGGATAATTTTCATTTCCAAACACCCCCTTCTCTAGGTAAGCTATCCCTCCTGACACAAAAGTCGGGGATATGTAAGGGAACGTCGTTAGTTCTCATTCAACTTCTTTTTCACTCAGCCGTGACCCTCTTCTCTCTCTCTCTCTTGTTCTTTCTCTTTTTAATAACTTTAACCAATTAGGGTCTTTTTATAATTTTGAATGCAAATGATGCAATGAAATGCTATAAATACAAAAGGTACCGATCTCGATTCAATCTCATTTAGAAAACTTTATTTAGAAAAAGAATATCTTTACATATAAATGGATTACAAATACGCTTTCGCCCTAATGCCCAAAGTTTTAACTCTATCTAATAAAATGGCTAACTCTCGACCTACATCCGACGATAACTCATGCATCATACTCAATACGTCAGCTCGTACTGCCAAGTCTCAAACATGTTCAGCTACCTCTCGGATCTGAATTATGGCTTCTCCAATAAGGTAATCTCTATCTCTGACTTGTTCTTTAGACTGGTGCAGTTCTCCCTTTAAATGATCCTCTCGTACCTCAAGCTGCTCGATAAAAAGCTTACTATCTTGCAATGCTGATTCCAACTCCTCAACTTTGCCTTTTAGCTTCTTTACCTCTACCATGGAATCAAGACTTCGTTGCAGATGAAGGGATCGCCCAAGCTCAGTCACCTTAGTTTTTAACCCTTAATTTTATTTCTCTAAGGTCAAATTCTGTAATTGCATCTCTTGGAACTTCCTCTCCCAATATTCGGCTTTGGACTTTTCCTCTCGGACCTCTTTCTATAACTGATCTGAAGACCCTCCTATTCTCGCTCTCTTCAAAGATACTTGTGCCCTTTTGTAATGCTCCTTTAAATCATCTCGATCTTCCTCAATCTTCCTTTTCTCCTTCCTTACCTTCTCGACCTCCATCTTTTGAACGTCGACGTCCAGGCTCAAGTATATCTTTTCTTCTTCAAGCTTTGCTATCTTCTTTTCGAACTCCAAGTTCTTTCTCTCGAACTCTCGCTTCATAATTTCTAACTCTAAGGGCGTCACTTGCAAATATTCCTCCATCAGTCGAGCTCCTTCCATGCTTGGCTTAGGGATGTTATCATTAATCCGTATAAGCTTAAGGCAAAAATGTCTACCCTCTTCGCCTCGTCTGGATGTGTCTGGATCAGATCTTTCAAAGCTCCCAACAGAATGCACTTACTCTCACCCTTTTCCTTAATTCTAGCCATGATCCACTGCTCGCTCATCCCCATATTGGTCATCAACTTCTTACTAAAGGTTGGGACACAAGCAGCTCGAGAATAAATCCTATCACACTAAAATCTAGGACACCGAAGTAAAGCTGTGTATTCTTCCACAGTAGGCACTAAATCTACCTCCCCAAAGGTAAAACAACTGTATGTTGGGTTCCAAAACTGAGCGAGAGCTCGAAACAAGTGCTCATCAACCTAAATGTCAAACAAATAGGGCAAATCTCCGTAATTACCGTAGAACGACTGCTTGGTCTCATTGCCCCACTGATCCCAAATCTCCTTAAGCTCCTGCAGATTATTCTGTGTGACACTGATGCGAGTGTAGTTTGACAGCTTTGACATATATCCTCCAGTTATGCTATCCCCTTTTCCTAGCTGAGTTTGCTCAGACCATCTATGGACGTTAGCGTTGCCCTCCACTCTATTAAGAAGTCCGCTCTCCATAATAAAACTTTCTAACTTAGAAACTGACCGTGAATCGATACCTTTTAAATGCGAAATGATATGCAATGAAAAAAGGAAACAGTCAGTATCACATAATATTAATAAACTCAAGAATGATATGTGAGGGTAATATCTAAAGTATAATTCTAACTAAGTTGAGCTCTTACGGTTTTTCTATATGAGGTTTTAGTTCTAAAGTTGAGGTACTTGAACCAGCAGATTCCTCGATTCTCACCCATTATAGGCTCATTTGAATCGAGTACAGTTCAGGGGAATACATTTCCCTATAGCTACACGGAGATGAAAATCTCACGAAACCATAGGTACGGATGTATCCCGAAAGTGATCCACTATCCTGCACGGAGGCGAAAACCTCACGAAGGCGTAGTTTCTCACTCCCACTTAAGGGTGTGACCACAACGGTCATGTAAATGCAATTCGTATCAGAATATATAACATATGCAATAATACAAACTCATGTAATGCAAAGAGGATTGAATTTTAAAATTTTTCAAATTTTCGACATTAAGACAAAAGGTAATCAATTATACGGCTTGACTCTCTTATTATTCCCCAGCGGAGTCGCCAAGCTGTCGAAACCATTTTTAAATCGGGTTTTAGAAAATGGGAATCGACTTTAAAAACGAAAACGGGAGTCGCCACCAATCTTTTTACGTGTGATTGGATCACCTTTAAAACATTTTGTTTTAAAATCATTAGTTTTGGTCTACGAAATAAAAGAATGGGTTCGGGAGTCAGTTACGTACGAGGAAGGATTAGCACCCTCGTGACATCCAAAAATTGGTACCTAATTAATTATCAAATATCTTTAAAGTCAGAAATTTAAAAGTTTTAAGATACAATCCTCTTTAAAATATCTTGATTTTGAAAATTGAGATTCACTTGTATCAAAACATTGACACTAAGTTAACCTTTTGGAAATCCCTATCTCGAAACGACAAATCACCACATCCAATAAATTAGGACACAACGCTTTGAAATTCCAAGACAGTTGCTCGTATTTTGAAAATCTTAAAAACTCAGAAGGGTACTTGACTATTCGAACTCAACGAGAAAAGTTGCAACCCAATAAGTTAGGGCACTACTTTTCTCGAAGCTTCCAAACACCAAGCATTGCCTTTTTTATTTTTGAAAACTTTGAAGTCTCTTTTTTAAAACCGATGCATGAAGGAGCATACTAACATAACATACGAGATAACATGCTATAATATTAGGTAAATAAAGCACAATAGCATAAAATCATACATTAACCAACGTATATAAGAAATAAAACATGACAAATTTTAAATAAGAAAAATATACATAAAACGCAATAAATACTTAAGAAGAATAGGTAAAAACCATAAACATGTAATTCAACATATATTTAAACATATAAATGATGCATGATATACAATTTTGACACATATATATATAATATGTATTCGAAAATAAATTATAAAAGTCTAAGATATAAAATACATAACATAGCAATAAGACATTAATTCTAAAGTAAAAGCAAGTATTGCATAATAATAAAAACATAAGTTTTTTTTTAAAAGTATATGCGTGATATAAACAAATGACAAAAAAAATGTGATATTTAATAATAGGTTTAAAATATAATATATATAATAAAAGTATATTTATAAGAATAATAATTATATAAAATATATTGGTTTAGAAAAATAATGTATAAAATATCAAGTATGTATAAGAATTCATATTTATAATAAAATAATTATATAATATATATATATATATATAAATATAAGTTTAGAATAATATGAAATAAGTAATTAATGATGAAATATACGTATTATACAAGTTATAATATTATAATATCTTCAAAATATGTAATAATAGAATATAAGTAAAGTAATTATTGATATATAATTAAAGATACGTACAAGTTAAAACCTTTAATGATAATAATATATAGATAAAAATGACATAATATAAAATAATTATAATTTAAAATAGGAAAGTATATATTTAAAAATAATATATACAAATAATAAAAATAATATATAATACAAGTAAAAATATAATAATAATATATAAATAATAATGTAAAATAATAATAATAATTTGTGAAAAATAATATATAATAATAATAGTATAAATAATATATAATATAAAGATATATAAACATTACGTAATAAAAATATATTATAATAAATAATAAGTAATGATATATGTTAATTAATATGATAATAGAAAGATATGAAGTAATATAATATAATAAAATATAAGTAAATAATTATAAGATTTATAATACGTATATTCATATTGCAATATAATAGTATATGTATAAAGTTTAAAATAAATAAGTCATAAATAGATTAAAAGGGATAAAAAGGACTAAATTGAACATAAATAAAAGTCAGTGGCTAATTTAATAAGAAAATAACTGAGATCAGGCCTAATTGAAACGGCCATTAAAACCCTAGGGACTCATCGGGAAATTTTCCCTTGTCCCTAAACGGCATCGCTTTAATCCGAGACTTAAAACAGTTACTGCAAGGACTAAATTAAAGCTGAAACAAAATATCAGGGCTAGATCATAAATAAAATAAAACAAAATTGTAAACATAAAAAAGGTGGAGGGACTAACTGGGTAATTAACCCAATCCCCAAAAACACGCAGATCCTCCCCGGGTAATCAGGTCAACTCGCGGATCCTGGGGTCTTAAAACGATGCCGTTTTTAGGCTTATTAACTTAAGCCGAAACGACGTCGTTTCGTCAAGGCTATATAAGCCAAATTCTTAGTTTTAAATCATTTGAAACCTAAGTTTTTTAAAAAAAGAAAAAAAAAGTTTAAAAACCCTCTGAAAGAGGGGAGAGGAGAGGCTCTCCGGACTCTGGCCACCGTAGGCCACGCTCCGGTCATCAGTCCTACACGCGCCTACGCGCCCACGCGCCGTCGTACACGATGGTCTGATTGTTTAAAACCTTCGTCCTTCCACAGGTAACTCCTTCTTCCTTTGAACATCAACAGTTTTTTTGCTAAAACCCTTTATATATATATATACGTTCGAAGATAAAGAACAAGATAACGATTAAATCACCTTTTAAGAAGCTGTTTGTATTTCTCTGAATGAATATGTGTAAGTATATTTTCTATTCTCTCAAAATCCGGTCCTTTTACATTGTTTTGATTCGGGCTTTTATAGCCACTGTTGTTATTACACAAACTGGGAAAGAAATCTTTTTATCTATTTCCATATTTGTTTTGTTTGCTGCTGTGGTTCTTTCCTTCTTTTGTAGGTATCAACGGAGAATCTGGCAGTGAATGTGCTGGTGTGGATTCGCGCGATGATTACGGAGGTGGAGTCCCGGCGCTGATGGAGGGTCACTTGAACGACGTGAGCAAACGCGTCCGTTGGGATGGCTTCTGGAATCTTCTTTTTGCGGCGCGAGGAGAAAGATTTAGGGTTGGAAACCCTAGCTGGTAATTTTAAGTTTTGGGCCTCTGTTATTTGGGTCTGGTTTAGCCACGCTAGGTAGGTGTAACCGTCTGCTTGGGTGTGTGTATACTTGGTCCAGGCTATTTTGGGCGATGTGTCTTAGGACTTGGGTCTGATGTGGGGTTTGGGTCAGTCCATTATGTTTAGATGTTGGGCCCCATTGTTTTGGGCTTTGTAACCTGGACCTTTAATGGACTGTTTAAAATAAATATTTATTTATTTATTTATTTTTGTTTTATTTAAGCCCGGTCAAATTTGGGCTATTACAAAATTCATCTGACTTGAAAATTTTTGAATTTGTAGCTAAATATAATTAATGTAATTTTATAATATTACTTAAAATAAAAATAAATGATAATTATTTATTTTCTGAAAATATGTTCATAAGTATTACATATTAAAATTAAAATTCTATTAATAGAAAATGTAATTATAATAATTTTTTATGTTAAATTATAAAATAAAATAATTTTTTAAAAACATTAATTGGATATAAAATATTTTTAATTCTATAATTATATATGTATAATAAATATATAAAATTAATAATTATTATAATCTAGAAGATTTAAATTTAATGATAATATAAAATATATAATGACATAATATATTAATTTAATAATACAACAACTAGTGTTATATTTATAACAAATGATTAAACATGATTTATTATGTATTACTAATAACATTAGTAATAAATTTAATTTTAACGATCTGAAGTTTTAAGTTTTACTTTTAATTTTTTTATTTTATGATTTGGGAATTTTTTGTTTTACTTTTAGTTTTTAATTTATTAATGTTTAATGTTTTTATTAATATTATTATATTTATAATAATTTTAAATTTGGAATGAGTTTATTTTTATTTTTGAATAAATTTTAAATTGAGTTTAAGTTTAGATTTGAATTTAAATATATATTACATTTAATAGATGTAAAGTTGATTAATTTGGTTTAAACGGTTTTAAATTTCAAAACCAAAATTGAACAGAAAACATTAAAACAATCGATTACCAAACCTGACCATTATATAATATAGTAGAAAAGCTAACTTTCAAATATACAAAGAGTATAAGGACTTTACAAATAGTATAATAACTAATATATTATGTTCTACTATTATAGTATGTGATATAGCATTACATCATGTAATAATATATTGTAAGATATTAATACATATATGTATGTATATATATAACTATTAATTAGCCTAAAATCAAAATCAAATGATAGCCTCAGGTGTTTTGTTATTTAGTGTTTTGTCAACTACTACATCAATAATTTGTGTGGTCGAAGGGTTCAAACCATTGTAAAAACTTTGCACTTGAATCCACAAAGGTAATCCATGATGAGGACACCTTCTCAACATATCTTTAAATCTCTCCCGTATATCATAAAGCGTCTCAAGATCAAATTGAGCAAAAGAATAGATGTCATTCCTCAACTTAGTTTGTTTTAGTCGGTGGAAAGTACTTCATCAAAAACTTTTTAGTCATCTAAGCTCAAGTGGTGATGGAACCCCATGGAAGTGAATTCAACCACTGTTTTGTCTTATTCCTTAAAGAGAATGAGAACAACCGCAAGCGTATGGCATCATCAGTCACATCGTTGATCTTAAATGTGTCGCAGATCTCCAAAAAGTTGGCTAAATGAGTATTCGAATTTTCATCTTATAACCCATCAAACTGAACATATTGTTACACCATCTGAAATGTGTTCGGCTTAATCTCAAAATTATTTGCAATAACAATCGGTCTGACTATATTCGATTCAACCTCAATCAGAGTAGGGTTAATATAGTCATATATAGTCCAAGGAGCAGGACGTGCAGGAAGTTACAGATTACCAAGATTATTATCCATCTCTATAGTAATGTCATTTTGCTCTGGATCGTTTATGAAAACATGTTGTTGACATTGCCTTACTTTTCTAACCTCTTTTCGATTTATGTGAGCAGTTTTTTCAATCTCACTGTAAAAAATGAATGGTTCCAACGGATTGCCTCTAGTTATAAACCAAAAAACTGTAAGAATCAAACAAAAAAAAAATCAGAATTTAAAAATTAAATTAAAAATAGAAGTATTAAAATTAAAATGAAAAATGACTAATTAATAGAAATAAAATTTTCCTAATATTCTAGTCCCCGACAACGACACAAAAAACCTGATGGTCACGAAACTAACTAAAACTTTGACTAAAGCAAGTGCACCTATCAATTAATAGTATAATTACGGTGAGTAAATATATCGTTCCCATGAGAACTACAAGTACTAGTAATTACTATCTTTCTATTATTTAACCGATTAATTCAAATGATTAGTTAAAACTAAAATTAACTAATTTAATTAACTAACAAACATGACAAAGAACAAAAGACGAAAATAATCTGATAACAATCAAGAAGCAAAACAATACCCAGGAAAGAATCCGCCTAGATTTCATCTGTCACTATTAATCTAAATTACACAATTTCTTTACTTAGCACATTGATTCGTAAAAATCCTTAAATTATGCTAATATCTCTTTCGAGCATAAGAACAACTGAATCTAGGTTGATTAATTGAAATTTATTTCTAATTAAAACCCTATTATCACATTAACTCATGCTATGGATTCTCCTATTAGATTTGACTCTAATCTGATAGTTTTATGTCGTCTATTTCTAGGATTGCATACAACTCCACTCAATTACGCATGATCTAATCTTAAACAGGGTTTATTCAACCACCGATTTAAGCACATCAAACATGGTTCAAAACTCTAGAAATATTAAACCAAGAATTAAGCACACATAATTGAGAATAAGAAACTAAGAATTTATTGCGTAAAACAAAAAAATCAAACGACAAAATCTATCATAGGATTCATCTCCCCTAAGTATTTAGAAATTAGTTAATGCTTGAAAAAAAAAGTCAAGATACATTATAACCGAAAGAAATAAAGAAACTCGTGATAACTTCCTAAGAAATCATCTATGAATCTTAAATCTTGACAGAAATCTGCTTCAAAATCGGCTTCAATGACATTTTTTGAGTTGTTTTCTTGAGTATTATCTGACATTCATGTCTTATCTTCTTATTTTTGTCATATATACGTCTTAAAAACCGCCACGGCCTACAACATGACCATATCGTTCACATAGTCGTGTGGTCTGGCCGTGTGAAATGATTTAACCCGTGTGGCTCCTTCATCTTGCTCCAATGCTCCGGTTTTCACTCATTTTTCACTCCTTTTGCTCCCAAATGCTCTATTAAGTATAAAAATAGGAATTTAAAATATTAGGAGTATAAAATTATCACCCAAAAACGTGTTAAAAATGAGATTAAAACATATTACTTTCAACATTTGTCAATAAATTTTATAGGTTTAGTTGAACTTATTTTCCAAAACTTTTTTTTGAAACAAACAAAATAAAAATATTTTCACAATTATTATTTTATTTATTCATTTATAAAACTAAATTTTGAATATTAATTATAATTCAACAAACAACATTAATAAAAAAGAAAAAGAAAAGAAAAGAAAAGCAATATCATAACAATTTGATAGTATTATAAAAACATTGAAATATTACATAATTGCTAGAAAACAATTTCATCATAGCATAGTAAACATGCTCATATAAATGTTTCATCACTCAAATGTCAAGTTGTATAGTAATTTTTTTAGCAATATTTATTGACAATTTCATAAAACATTAACAATGCAATTTTATAAGCGCACGACACTCTAGTTTCCTCTTTTTATAAATTTATAAAAATTCTTAAAAGCAATGAGCAATAATTGTTAAGCGAAAAAAATGCTAAAAGCTTACATGAAATCCAAGACCTAAATCTTCAATAAACAACCATAGGTTATGTAAACCAAGTGCAATGAAACAAGATTATAATCAATACAAAAAAGATGTAGAATGCTTGGACAAGTTGAGGACTGATATTAGTTCCTTGTTGAAATAACACTTTGGACAACAATAATATCTGAAATTCAAAGTAAAACAATAAGTGATTACATGTCCATTAGCTTATGGTGAAGAATTCTTCCATTAACGTATGCCCCAACTAATCAATGGGAATAAGGTTGAAGAATAAATTTTTCTTCATTAATAACCTCTTCCACCACAGAATTCTCGTTAAACGTCATTCTGGACAATCTTAAACTGCTTCATTGCAACTTTGAGAGTATCTTTCCATTTGTAATGGACAACATGTACACAACACAAAATAAATAACATAAACTCAACATAACACACAGCACAAATGCAAGATGTCTTGACATCATATGTTAATCATTAAATTGATTAGAACCCATTTTTCTACAAGTTTAAAATGTTAAACACATTTCTCGCTTTGACTTGAAATTACCAGCCCCTTCTGTTTTGACCACATTTTCAACCTTTGGCTTCTTCAAAGTATTCACTTCAACTTTGATTTCCATATCGTTTGCAGGAGAGACGACCTCACATTTTGTTACAATCAAACATCTGAAAACCCATAACAGTTTTGATTATCAAGTTCTAGAAACTATATCATATAGAACAAATTTGATGAGAATGACATAAAAGGTATAATCAAGAATCCTTACAAGACCTGTGTTTTGGGTATTACCTGAACTTATAGCAGATAAGATGGCTCTCACTTTCATCGTTCCATCACTAGCATTAAACCTTCAAACAAAACCCATGATTTTTAGCTATTAAGTAGTTTAAGAAAAACGGAAAACATAAAAGCAAGTAAAAGATCATGGGAATTAAGAATATGAAACGATGGCCAATGAGCTTGAGGTCTAAAACCAGGACGACGATCTCAGAGGAAGAATCTGGAGATGGGTCCGTCAGTGTCACTGATATTGCATCGTGGGTCACCGTCGATATTACCGGTGAGGGACAAGAGTCCAAGGAGAGAGGAGTGAAGAGGGGAGAAAGACGTGAAGAAAAGGAAGCGTAAAATGACAAAAAGGGATAAGTCAACGGAAAATATGAAAAACATTTTTTGGAATAATTTTTGCTCCAAATGAACACACGCTGGTTTTTTTACCTTAATAAGAAAATAATTATTAAAACAAATATACTAAAAATTGTTTACGAAAATAGGTAGTCGTGTGTGACCCGATAAACTTAAAATAAGGTAAAAATTGTAAAGATCAGGTGATATAAAAATTGGAGGAATATTGACATATTGGTTCGAAGGCCACCTTAAACTTGAAATAGGTATATTGGCTTCACTACATTGGATGGTGTGTTTCGAAGGAAATGGATTGCAGATCAAAACTTCTTTAATTTTCTCTTCTAATCATGTTCCCCTACACTGCAATTGTGTCCTTGGTGTATGCAGAAAGGTATTTTTGTTGGTTCAATACGTGCAAGGGGTATCATAATTAGCCACCTTCACAACTTAACAATAACAAGTGCAACCTAACAACTCTTTTTAAGCTTCTTATCTTATAAATAAAAATAAATTCGATTTCTTACTATGAATAAAATTCTCTTATCGTTTATCTCAACAAATCAAATAATAGCTTTAATTAATGCATGTCAACCATTCACACAAATTAATTGAATCCGTGATAAAAATTAATTGAACCAACTATTAAACCGGTTTGATATTTTTTAATAATTATTTTTAAAAAATTACTAATGATTTATTTATTTAATGGGACTGGTTCCGCAATAGACCTGCTCCTGGGTCAGACTACCCGGTCCGGTCCGATAGCCCGCTCGAAATGTGGAAGGATTTGGGCGAAAATATAAGCTCGAAAAATAGACTTGAACAAAAAAATGAAGCCCGTTTAAAAGATGAATCGGACTTCGGGTAAGGCATTTTTTACCCGAGACCAGCCCGGCCCGGCCCGAATTTATTAAATGATAAAAAAATTCTACTATTTTTTTATTTTTGAATATTATTTTCTTCTTGTTTTCTCCATATTTTACGACCATATTAGTATTAGTTGTTACTATTTTATTGTTATTATTTAGATATTGTATAAAACTTATTTTAATATTAATTTTGTTATTATTTTAAAATTATTTGTTAATTTTATTATTATTTTAAAAATACTTACTTGTTAAGTTGCATCTATCTTAGTGCTATTTAAATCTACATATTTTTTAAAATTTATTTTTAATTTGTTGAAAAATATTTATTTTAATTTTTTTAGTATTTTTGATGTGTTTTATATATATTTAAAAATCATATAAAATAATATAAAAATAAATATGGGCGGGCCGGGCCAAGCTCGAGTTTTAATATTTTTTGAGTCGGACTTAGGCAAAATTTTAAACCCATTTTTTAGGCCCGGCCCAGCCCGAGCCCAATAAGTGGGCATAAATTTTTAATTAAATCCGACCCGAACCCGGCCCATGAGCACCTCTATTCCGCAACTTTTAAAAGCCCAGTAATAGACATGGTTAAAAAATGAATCAGAATCGACTCATTTAACCCTGTACCAAATAATTTTCCATAATCTAAAAGCACAAGAGTAAATGCCAGTATAAAACTCCTCAGGAATGCAGGACCAGTGAAGAGAAATACTGGTTTGAGCTTCAGTACATCTAAATACATTTGTCTAAAGCCAGAATACATAAAAGTCTGAATACATAATTCCAGATGACACATACTAGAAACCCACAAGATGGTGAATTCTGAGACCAGCAAAAGCTTATGCACACTACTTGGGATGAATACTACCGACCGGGTCAGGGAAAAGCCGTTCGAAATAAATCCCATTCAAAATAATGTCAAGCAACTGGGACTTACCTGCAAAAATATCTGATTTATTTCATGATTGATCTTCATCTGACCTTGACCGCGTCAGGCGTCTGCGTCTCCTTGGGCTTGGAGATGCATCTTCACCTACATCACTTATTACACGCACATCATCTTCATCGTCGTCATCTTGCAAACCCAAGAGATTCTCACCCCAAAGGAACCTCCGCTCAGATACAGCTCCTCCAGGGTGTCGATGCCTTGACCAAACCCTGGACCTGGCTCTTGATTCACCAACATTGTCGACTGAACCAATCTGAAACAGAAAGAAAGTCGTCCACCATGGTGAACTCGCTTCACCGGTGCTATTCTCCCTTCGAGCTGCCAACCTATCTCCATTCTCAATAACATAGTCTCCAACCACAAAAGCACCAGGCATGGCAGATCGAATAGCACTTACAATGTCACCGTATTCTCTTTGGTGCTCAAGGTGGCGCCAGGCTCGTTCTCTGGATGGGTCAATATCTGAAGGTCGTATTGTCGGATGGACTCTCCTGGCATGCCGACGCAATTCCTGGTAACTTCCAGAGTAGGAGCAAGATTCCCTAGAACAAGTTCTCTTCTTCAAATTTAGATACTTTCTGGCCTCTTCCACAACCTCCCAGCGAAGTACGTTCCCTCGGCAAAGAGGGCATTTCAAACTAGATTTAAAATTCTCAGCATCTACATCTTCGGATTCAGATCTTCCCCGGAAGGAATAAGAGTCTGCTATTTCTATAATACCTTCTCCTTGTGAATCAAGATTCCTAGTTGACTCTCGGATATTATCTTCTGATCCTCCTGCCATGCTATTGGTTTCATTCAGATTTTGACTTCCATTACCTTCAACAAAATCAGTTCTTAATGCCAAGTTCAAATCAAAAGTACTAGAATTCGGAGGGTTTAGGGGGAAGGGATGAGGTAATATTGGACTCTTACTAGAATTAGCCCTTAATTTTTTAAATCGGTCTAGGCAATTTGAATGCCTGTAACTTGTGTCACAAATGTAAGATCTGCAACCCTTGTCGTGCGAGCTGCACAGCAGGAGAACAGCATTATGTGGATGGTCCATGCAGATTGGACATGAGACTTCATCCAGTTCTTTATGGAGAGCACGGACATCCAAATCAGTAATTATTCTTCGTTTAACACCAGCCATCTTGAACATGCTGTGTAAAGTTACTCAGCATATTGAATTCATCAGGTAACGGGAAAAATAGTCCATTAATCAAAGGATAAACTAGACAACGAACATTATAAACCGCAAAACTAGCACCGTGCACGGAGAATTATCAGAAGTCTCCATACCAAGGTATAAAAGATGGCAGCATGTCAAACAATAGAAAAGAAGCAGACCATAAAATACACCCAAGGTCCCATAAAAAGAAAAAAAAAAAAAAAAGGAAAACCCAAAAACATTCCCAGAAACCCCAACATCTTTATTTCTTGGAAAGGCATGGTGCAGAAGGGAAAAGGAATGAAAATTCTCTAGTTTCCTTGACTTCCACACAAATAGTGACCAAACTCAATCTCAGGTACAAAATACGGCTCATTTCAAAAAACTTGTAGGGATCAACCACCAGCACCGGCTAGATATTATAAAGTCCTCCAGTAAGTCCCCCCCCCCCCCAAACACACACACACAAGGCAATTAAAATTAAGGGGATCATATAAGTCTGAACAAACAGCATCAGCTATGAACTATTTTAGCTCATTTGTTCGTAATGCCAGATTTAGAGTCCACTGAAAGTTTATTTTTACCTAGAGCCACTAAACATAAAGTAAACCTAGATGCCCACATGAATTATAAACAACAGCAACGTGGACGAGTGATAAATATGCCAACCTACAAATGGGAGACATGCCACGCACTGTCAATAATTTCATAACATAAAGAGATTAATTCGTCTTTATCTTAACATAAACTTACCAGGACACTGAACTTTGAATATTTCCTATCGCAGTCTTCTGTAATCTGTATCTCTGTGAGACGCGAACTGAAAACTATAGAATCGTCACTTGTTAACTTGTACAAAGAAAATCAGATGACAAATCCTGATGCAAAGCTCCAAAGCACTGAACAATATAATGCAATGTAAAAAGTCCTAGAAAACTTGATCAAATAGAACCCTTGAATAAGTAACTAAGTGTTAGTCTTGAACCAGACAGCTATCATACCTGCACTCGGGCCACAAAAACCAGAAGAGATTGTCAATTTTGATATATATCAATCTAAAATTTTTATCAATCATCAATAGAGAGAAGAAAAATGCATAGCAACCATGCAGATAGTGCAGCATAGAGGCAAAGGTTGAAATAGTTGTTTGAAGTTTGAACAATCAATTGAATTTGAATAGTACTTTTTTCATAAAGTTTTAATGCTCAATGAGATTTATTTCCCAGATTACTTGGTGATAAACATGAGAATACAATTGTAAACAACAGTTATCAGCTCAAGCAATCATAATTTTTTAATTCATTCATAATTACTTCCCCAAACACCACGAGTAAGACTTCTTCAAAGGTGAAATAATCATAGAGTTGCTCAGGAGCACCTAAAGAACATCTTTTCGATTCTCATCCAATAATAATTGAATAACACAATTTTGCTCTTAATTGTGCTCAGCTACCCTTAATCCTATAGCCTCGTATTGAAATACAAAATTCACCTCAGGGCAATTTTACGGCAAACATATATATACATACATATATATATATATATATAAAAGTTGCTTTCTAAAAATGAAAAAACAAGTTCCCCGGAACATAATGAGTCTTACTAGGTGTTTCCAGATTCCAAAATTCCAGATTTAATTCCCCCCCCCCCCGAAGATTCAGTATCTTAAAATCGAAATCAGAAAACCACCATATATCATCTTATCAAAATACCAACCCTTCCCCAGCAATTACCAAAACATCCCAAACCCTAACCCTAACCACCCATAAAGATTCCTCCTTTATCAGGATAAACGATCCAAACAACATCAGTATATGAATTACAGGCAGAAAATCAAAAGCACCCTATTGGTCATATAACAGAGATCAATCAGTTCATCAATCCAAAAATAAAAAAGCAAAAAAACAAGAAAAATAATTTAACAAATTAACATACGGAAAAGGTGAGGATTTACAAATACAGAGGGGAAATAATTCGAGAACTGAAAATTATCCGATCTCTAAAAGGGGGGGGAGTTGAGATTGCGTGGAAAGGTAGAAGCACCGTAAAAGAGAGGAAAAAAAAATCTGACTAAATGTCTAATGAGAATTGAATTAAATAAAATAGAGTTAACAGCAGCAAACTCCCTTTTAAAAGTTAATATAAATTATTAATTTTATATAGGCGGTGACAGGAAAGAGAGAGAAAGAAGAAATGATAATGGAAGTTGAGAAATGAGATGTGAGAGAGAGGAATTCATCGGGTACAACCACCTCCATTGTTGTTGATGGTTTCCTACACGTGCCCTCCATGTAATGTCTCAATCATTCCGGGTCCCGCATAGATGACCTGGCATCTGACTAGCTCCTTCTTCCTCCTCCTCTGTCGGCTTGGCGGCTACATGCTGATTATTTCCAAGCGGATTCATTTATCTTGCATTGAATGTATAGTTCTTTTATAAATAAAAAGAGGAGAAGAGGAAAATCTTTATTTAATTTTAAGTTTTTTTTACTTAATTAATTATTTTATAATACGTTATCAGTACGAGTTTTTATGAGTTCATAGTGAAATTCACGTCATTTTATTTTATATAATTTATCCGTATAATAATTTCATTAAATTATATACGGTATATATATTTTCATAATTCTTTTATTTTATTTTCTAAATAAAATATTTACTTTGGGTAACATTTATACATTTATTTTTACAACTCAAATCTAATAATGATAATTATATATACATCTTTTTATTAAAAGAAATTTTAATTAATGTAATTTGTGTTAAGTTATTATTATAACTATTCTTCTTTATTCCAATATTTGACATACATGTTATTATTTAGCAAATTTGGTATATATAATTAAATTATTTTATGATTGAGAATGTTTATTATTTTACTAATATTTTTTTATTCAAGTTATTATAATGTCAAATCTTGTCAAACTTGAATTTGCAGCCTTAGACATCTCAGGCAAGAATTATTTGTCATGGGTGTTAGATGCTGAAATTCACCTAGATGCTAAAGGTCTAGGAAATACTATATTAGTCGATAAAGAAGCATCTAATCAAGATAAGGCAAAAGCAATGATTTTCATTCGTCATCATCTACATGAAGGATTAAAAGTGGAATATCTCACTTTGAAAGACCCTCTTGAGTTGTGGAAAATTTTGAAAGAACGATTTGACTATCAGAAAACGGTGATACTCCCTAAAACTCGTTATGATTGGATGCACTTACTGTTGCAATATTTTAAGACTGTAAGTGAATACAATTCAGAACTTTTCAAACTTAATTCTCAACTAAAATTATGTGGAGAAAACATAACTGATGAGAACTTGTTAGAGAAAACATTTTCAACCTTTCATGCTACTAATGTGCTCCTGCAGCAGCAATACTGTAAAAAAGGTTTTAAAAGGTATTCTGAATTGATTTCATGTCTTTTGGTAGTTGAACAAAATAATAAGTTGATGAAAAATAATGCAATTCGTCCCACTGGTTTTGCACCATTCCTTGAAGTGAATGTAGGAGTATACAAAAATTATGATAATAGAAAATATAGAGGTTGCGGCCGTGGTCGTGGGCGTAGTGGGAGACGTGGTCGAGGACGTACTAATAACCTTTATCATAGTGATCATAACAATGATACTTCTAATCACCAGAAAAAGAATAACAATGAAGGACAAGAAAGAAGTGGTCAAAACAATCATTCAAAGATTGTTGAGAATATATACTACCAATGTGATATGAAAGGGCATTGGTCATATACCTGTCGTATGTCTGAGCATTTAGTGAAACTTTATCAATCATCCATTAAAAAGAAGGGAAAGCATATAGAAACAAATTTTATATCTCAAAATGATGAAATGGAGGCAAAAGATGAAGATATTCACTATAATACTACAACTGACCATGCCTACAAGGGTGATAAATTTAATGACCTTAATAATATGACTCACCTAGATGTGGCAGATTTCTTTGAGAATCATTAGACAAATTGATGTTATTTTGACATTTTTATATTATTTTAAGTATGTTTTATTTTCTTGCATAAAGAATAATTTATATATTTAATAAATATTTGCAATGTTTCTAATATATATTTTGTTTGTTTTTATGAAGAATATAAATATTCAACAAAATTTCGATAGACCCAAAATCAATGGAGACATGTGTCTTGCAGATAATGCTACAACACATACGATACTCAAAGCTAAAAATATTGAATATCTATATATTACAAATGTTGAATGTGAAAAGAAATATTTTTTGGAAAGGCTACCTATTTTTTCATCAAGTTTATATTATACACATATTAGTGCAATTAAGTCACATGTTACTATAAACTAGAAGTTTGTAGCACCACATACTTTTACTATTTGGCATGACCGATTAGGCCATCACGGATCTATTATGATGCGAAGAATCATCGAGAATTTAATTAGACACCCATTAAAGAACCAAAAGATTCTTGAATTCAAGGATTTATCTTGTGTTGCTTGTTCTCAATGAAAATTGATTATTAGACCATCACCAGTTAAAGTTGGGATTGAATCTCCCGCATTTCTGGAATGTATTTAAGGTGATATATGTAGGCTCATTCATCCACCATGTGGACCATTCAGATATTTTATGGTATTAATAGATACATTTAGTAGATGGTCACATGTGTGTTTATTATCGACTCGTAAACTGGTGTTTACGAGACTACTTGTTCAAATAATTCGATTAAGAGCACAATTTCTAGATTATACAATCAAAACTATTCATCTTGATAATGCTGGTGAGTTTATATCCCAAGCTTTTAATGAGTATTGTATGTTACTTAGGATAAAAGTTAAACATCTTGTAGCTCATGTTCACACGCAAAACGATTTTACTGAATCGTTTATCAAACGCCTCTAACTAATAGCTCAGCCATTGCTTATAAGAACAAAACTCCTTGTTACAGCTTGCGGATATGCTATTTTGCATGCAGTAGCACTTGTGCGCTTAAGGCCAACAAGTTATAATAGGTACTCCCCATTACAATTGGCTTTTGGTCATGAGCCAAATATTTCCCATATTAGAATTTTTAGATGTGCAGTACATGTTCCAATTGCTCTACCACAACGCACAAAGATACGTCCTCAAAGGAGGTTGAGAATATATGTTGGTTATGAATCTCCTTCTATAATTAAATACGTTGAACCATTAACTAGAGATTTATTTACTGCATAATTTATTGATTATCATTTTGATGAAACAATATTCCCAACATTAGGGGGAGAGAAAATTCAACTGGTAAAAGAAATTACATGTAATGGATCATCATTATCTCAATTAGATCCTCGCACAAGTCAATGTGAACAAGAAGTTCAAAGGATCATACATTTGCAAAACAACGCCAATCAACTGTTAGATTCATTTACTAACCTAAATAGAATTACAAAATCTCACATACCAGTTGAAAATGCTCCAATACGAATTGATATCCCAATAGGGAAAATTGTTAGTATAAAAGAAAGTAATCCACGCCTGAAGCGTGGAAGATCAACCGGTTCCAAAGATAAAAATCCTCATAAAGGGAAAGGAGCAATTATTTAAGATAGTAATACTGTGGAGGCAAGTGCCCACGAAGAGGCCAAAGATATAACTAATCAAAAAACCCCAAAAGTGGTTCAGGTACTTGAAAATGGTGATAACAAAGAAATCTCAATAAGTTATGTTACTTCAGGAAAAAGATAGAACTGAAAAAATATAGTTGTCGACAACAATTTTGCTTATAATGTTGCTATTGAAATAGCAAAAGAAAATGAGAATCTTGAGCCTAAATCTATTAAGAAATGTAGAAATAGAAATTATTGGCCAACATGGAAAGACGCAATTCAAGTAGAATTAAATTCACTTTATAAACGTGAGGTTTTTGGACCTATAGTCCAAACACCTAAATATGTAAAGCCGGTAGGATATAAATGGATATTTGTGCGAAAACGAAATTAGAAAAATAAAGTCATAACATATAAAGCATGACTTGTAGCACAAGGATTTTCGCAAAGGCCCTGTATTGATTATGAAGAGACATATTCTCTTGTGGTAAATGCAATTACGTTTAGATACCTTATTAGTCTGGCAGTAAGTGAAAAACCTAACATGTGTCTAATGGATGTTGTTACAGCCTATTTGCATGGTACACTTGATAGTGAAATTTATATGAAAGTCTCAGACGAATTTAAAATCCTTGAAGGATATAGAGTTTCCAGGATTAAAGAAAAGTTTATATGGATTAAAACAATCTGGACGTATGTGGTACAATCATCTTAGTGAATATTTGTTAAAAAAAGATTACAAAAACGATCCAATCTGCCCATGTGTTTTTGTAAAAAAAAGGTATGGATCAAACTTTGTGATAATTGCTATTTATGTTGATGAACTAAATATTATTAGAACTACTGAAAAGCTTTAAAATGCAATAAATTATTTAAAGAAAGAATTTGAAATGAAAGATCTTGGAAAAACAAAGTTTTATCTTAGCTTGCAGATCGAGCATTTAAAAGATGGAATTCATATCCATCATTCAACTTATACGAAAAAGATCTTAAAGAAATTTTATATGGATAAAGCACATTCATTGAGTACCCCGATGGTTGTACGATCATTAGATGTGAATAAAGATAAATTTCGTCCTTGAGAGAATGATGAAGAGTTTCTTGGTCCTGAAGTACCATATCTAAGTGTCATAAGAGCATTGATGTATCTTGCAAACAACATAAGACGCTTTTTCTGTAAACTTGTTAGCAACATTTAGTTCTTCTCCAACACGTAGACATTGGAATGGAATTAAACATATATATTTAGATATCTCAGAGGGACCATTAATATGGGGTTATTTTATTCAAATGATTCAAAATCCCTATTAATTGGTTATGCTGATGTTGGATATTTATCGAATCTACATAAAGGTCGATCTCAAACGGTATATTTATTTACATGTGGAGGTACTACCATATCATGGCATTCGACAAAGCAAACATTAGCTGCTGCCTCTTCAAATCATGCTGAAAAAATTGCAATGCATGAGGTAAGTCGAGAGTGTGTTTGGCTAAGGTTATTAACCCAACATATCTAGAAGATATGTAATTTGCCTTTATAGGAAAATTTGCCAACTATCTTATACGAAGATAATGTAGCATGTATAGCTCAAATAAATAGTGGTTATATCAAAGGTGACAGAACGAAACATATTTCACATAAATTACTCTTCACTCATGATCTTGAGAAGAAATGTGACATAGAAGTTCAACAAATTCATTCTAGTGATAATTTAACAGATCTTTTTACCAAGGCATTGCCAACTTCAACATTTAAAAGACTACAAAACAAGATTGAAATGCGTCCACTCATAGACATAATGTGATGTTGCCATTAGGGGAGTCTAAAACACGGTATACTCTTTTCCTTTAACCAAGGTTTTGTCCTGCTGGGTTTTTCTGGTAAAGGTTTTTAACGAGGCAACTTATAACAGGGGATTGTGTACTTTTTTTCCTTCATTAGGTTTTTATCCCACGGGGTTTTTCCTAATAAAAGTTTTAATGAGACACATTTTTATTTAAAAGACATCCAAGGGGGGAGTGTTGTAAATGCATTAAATGGATGTCTATAACCTTTAAACATTTATGAAAGTAATAAGTTAAAATCCCCCATTCATTATTAAAGATGCGTAATGTACGAGTTAATGAAGCTGCTAAATAAGCTTCATTCATTTATGTTGCATTGAATGTCAATAGCTTATATATAGCTCTTTTGTAAATGAAAAGAGGAGACGAGAAAATTCTCTATTTACTTTAAGTGTTCTTTTATTTAATTAATTATTTTATGACATATAACCTTTACTTCCTTTTTTCATCATAAATTTTAAATCTTACATAAATATGTAATAGTATACATACGCTCCCAATTGAAATTTAACTATTTTTATATAATTAAAATTAAAATTAAAAAGTAATTATTATTGGATCAAATTACCAATAAATGTTGAAAATTTTTAAAATTTATCAGATTAGACCATTTTTTGGAAGGATTATGAGAATAGGCCGATTTTACGAAAGCGATTTTAGGTGAAATTTAAAAAAAAAACGCGTCTAGATTCTTTTTATATTGGACTTTGTCTTTTAACGACACTATTTGTATAAAAGTTTATAATGTTTTATTTTATTAGAGTTTAATGTTATACAAAATTTTGTCTTTAATTTTTAAAAATTAAGTATAGCCTTTAATCTTATATTGTTAGTTGAAAGAGTGAGCAATCCCACATTGTCTAGGAACAAGCTGTAAATGGATTATGAGTCTATATATACTCATATCCCACATTCCACATTGATTAAGAAAATAAGGGAAATGAGACTTGGGATCTATATAAAGACCTATTTTGTAAGTTTCATTTTCACATTACTAGGTGGCACCAGAAAATAAAAATAAAAAACAAAAAAAACATTGGTGTTGCCACTTTTAGTGCTGATGTGGCAGAAAGTGCTTCCAGCCGGAAGTATTTTTTCTGCAAATCACTTGAAAACGCTTCCATTTGGACGTTTTTTTGAATTTCACCTTCTGTAAATCGGCCTATTCTTGTAGTTCTTCCAAAAAATGGCCTAATCTGGTAAATTTTTAAAAAAATTGGCATTTATTGGTAATTTAGTCATATTATTGTTAAGAATTACAAAAAAAGCATAATAGTATAGATTCGCTCAAAAAATTGCTTATTCAAAAATATAGTTAGCTATTATTGGAAGGACTCGACTCTCTTATTGGAAGAAGTTTTTGAAGTATCGCCTTTTGAGCAGTCAATCTAAACCTCGAACAATTAACATTGTTCCTTAAGTGTCTATACTCAATTTTAGCACAACTTCGAGAGAGCCTAAAGGAGTTTATGGGGAACGCCTAAGGTCTACCAAAGAAATATTTTATCATTTTGGCTTTGATGGGGTTTAAACCCAAGCCCTTAAAGGGTTTTAGAAGGTAAGGACACTAGTGATAAAACATTTCATTGATGAACCTAGGTGCTTTGGTCGAAACTCCATGAACTCATTCGGCCTTTATCCGTAGTAGGGAGACAAAAACTCAGGACTAAAATCAAGCATAGATACCCTGAGTCCAATACCTCCAGTAGGCTACTTAGAGGATGATACTTCTATAATAGTTTATTTTCTCAAATTTTAGTAAAAATTATTTTATTTCAAAAATAACAAAATTTAATTAAAATGTTATTTCAATAAAAAAATTTTTACAAAAATATATATTAATGAAATTTTATTAATAAAAAATATTTTAGAGAATTAAAATAATATTAATAAATAAAATTATATTTTAAATTTTATTAAATATGTCATCTAAATCTCATTGCTTAATATTATTAATATATTATAATTTTTAATGTGAAAATTATAAAATCAATAATCAAAACACCAAATATTGTTATAGGCATAAAATAGTATCTTTTTCTAACAAAATTTTGGTAAGCAAGTAGGATTATTATAAAGAGAGTTAAATATAGAAGTATTCTTCATAAAAATATTTGGATAATTCAATATAAATTACTTTTATTGTTTTTGTTGAAAATTTATATATATAAATATTTTTAATTTAGAAATATTATAAATATAAATATATTATTATTTTAATACCAAAATATAATATTATTTCAAATGCAATAATTTTAATATTGCTATTTGAATTGAAATATATATATGGGTGCAAAAAATACCTTCCAACTTCCTTGTACAATTGGTTTTGTGTTGTTAGCAATTTTTTTATGTGATTTTATCGAGATTTTGCCGCAAACTAAAATTAATTATTAATTTAAGTTTGACTTTAAAAAACTGAAACCAAATTCTACATCAAAATCCACTAGGAGCCTTAGCACTCACCGGCCCAAAGCAAAATAATTAAAACATTAAAAGAAAATAAAATAGAATTTAATCCTCGGGAATCCTATCCGTCCTATCATCATTGCAAAACACCAAACTTACCTCTTCCCCATCCCTTCCATATTTGCATTTTCACAGAAATGATTTTTCTCCTTTCTGCTCCTTAGGGATCGAAGCGCTTCCCCATTTTCCCTTCAATCTGGTTCACAAATCCACTCGTCCTCCATCGTTCTCCTTGCGAAACCCGGGACCGCTCCTTCCAGGTAAAACTCCTCTCCATTTCTCAAACTTTCAATTGTTAATCTGTGTGCGAGTTGATTAGCTTCACGATTTGCATGTTTAAACTGTATGGAGAGAAATCTGCTACTGTGATACTGTATATTGTGGATGTGAGCTCGTATTTCAGACTTATCTTGGGACATATTATTGCATTTCTTGATAATCGTTAGAGAATCGTCTTCGATAATTGCCTCTGTAACCCCCAACTCTAACCCCATTTTAACTGCCTATGAACATGCGAGGGCTTCTGCTACAAATGCTGAGCCCACGTTTGAGCGGAGTATTGAACGTGATGCAATCACCTGCCCTTGCGCATTTCTGGCTACAATCCCCGTCCCAGATTTGAAAAAAATCCTTATCAAAGGCTACGTCAAAATTAAGTTTGATGCATATTCCCGAAGGGGGCTTCCATTTTGCATAGATCACCTTCCTGATAACCCCCTTTTCCTTGACGCCTTCTATTTCTTTCATGTATCATTGAATGAACCTTGATATGTCAACCGCCGATTTAGCATAACCAGGGAAAAGCCAGAACAATTTTTTAAGTGGGCGGAATGAAATTTTAGCTTTTTATAATTTATATCTTTATAATTTTTAAAATATTAAATTGAATTTTTATAATTTTAGAGGGTCAAAATATAATTTTATTTTTATTAATATAAAATTTTGAATTTTTTTAAAAAGCTTAAATAATAATTTTTTATTTTAAGGGGTCGGGCCCGGGCCCTCGCACTGGCCCTGCCAGCCCCCTTTACCTACAACTCTCAGCAGAATGTTCATGCATAAATTTGTTTCTTACAGTCCACAAGACCCACAGACCACAATAGAATGATACGCGTTGAAGTACTGAGCAGTTGTTGAAAACCCAAGTAAACTACTCGGACATGTCCTGTATTGAATTTAATAAGATCCCAGGAAAACCAACTAACCCCCATATCTCCTTTGTAACAGGACAACTCCTAAAAACATGATTCATGGTTTCAGCACCCTTCCAACATCTTGGACACATCATATTGGCAACTAGTCTTTTGTAATGCATATTTGATAGCATAGGGATGAATTTTTTGAAATACGCCATATTGTAATCTTGATTTTAAAGGGTAGGTTTAAGCCCCAAAGTTGCTTGTAAAATTCTCTAGATGCATTTTGTAATTCATCTAGGATAGGGGTAGGAATACTTGACTGTAAAAATTTGTAAACACTCCTAACGGAGAACTCTCTTGAGGACTCATCTCCCTACACCATCACGTCCTCCTGAGGATTCGCCACCAGCGAGATTCGAAGTATCCTGGCCACATCAATATCTGCAAAGGTACTGGCAATAATATCTCTCTTCCACTCGCTAGAAGTACTATTAATTAGATCGACAACCATAGAAACATCAGGGTTCCAAACTGCGCTGCTTAATTTATAATTAATCAAACTCAGTAACCAAGCATGATTAAAAATTGAAACTTTATCACCCCTTCCAACCCGCCAACACATCCCGTCTTGTAACACTTTTCGAGCTGACTAAATGCTTGTCCAAGTGTACGAAGCATCATGCTTTAAATTTGCTTGCATAAAATCTGATTGAGGATAATACTTCGCTTTAAGCACCTGAGCATAATCTTAGATCAATATGGTGCTGCTTCTCTAAATTGGACCTTCATTTAAGGGTAGAGTTGTATGTGACATGTGACAGTGCATGTATTATCAAGGCAATGCATTAGGCTAGACATAATGTTGATTTTATACCACCGTTTTGCTTATGCATTAGATTGGAAATGGAGTTAACATTGAATTTGGACATAATATTGTTCAGGTTCAATGTGAACTTGGACAACCATAGGTTCATATTCATTCGGGCTTTAACTTTTAATATGGCTTTTATTAATATTTAATTTTTTTAATTTTATTTAGTATTTTTTATAAATTTTAATAATGTTTTTACAAATTTATTATTTAAAAAATATTTTTTTTAATTTTAAAAAAATTAAGTTCTAAAATGAATGAATTCGGACAATTCCAATAAAAAATAAAAATATTTCTTTTAAGTTTTTTATTTTAAAAAAATGAATTTTTTTATTTTTTGCTAATGTGACAACTAAAGTGGTAGTGTCACATTAGCAATCGTTGACATGAAGTGCCATGTCAGCGTTATAATGATCAAGGTGGAAAATATTGGTCATAAGGTTTAACTGACGTAATTTGAGAGTTTGAGGGCTTAATTGAGAGCCTTTTTTGCAGAGGAGTTTAATTGATTTTTTCGTGAAAGTTTAGGGGTTTATATACCTCTTTAGCCAAATAAATTTAATTGACCTATTTAGTAAAACTATGATGAGTAAATAATTTAATTCTCACTTTGAACTCAATTATTTAATTACATTCAAGTAAATAATAATCTAAAGAAATTAATTAATTTTTAAGTCATCTTTTGTTCTTATTGAGAAAATGAATTTATGTGAATTGTAATTCATGCAATCTATTTCTCATTCATCGTTTTAATTCATTTATCATAACAATTTTAAATTGCATTCCATACAAAGTTGTATTGAGTTAACGAAGGGATCGATGAAACATATATAATTAGAGTTTAAATAATTTGTAATCAAGTTTACTCTTAATCTATTAATTACAACATTATTTAGTCATGGAGTCAATCCAAAAGTACCTTGACTGATCTCTCATTGTATACCATTACAAAAACAACTTAGATTTATGTTTTTTCTAATGACCTTGTCATTAGTGTAATATACTTAATCGCTTTGAGTTAAATCTGTTCACCCAATATGATTATCGTTGCATTTTCCAAAATGAAAAAGATTATTACTAACAAATAGTAATAACAATAATTTATCCTTGATGAACAATACATGATCATGTTCCTTTTTCATAATCCATGTAATGCTAGTGAGAGGATACTATTTATTCTTTATTTGAGCTATGAATTTTACTATTGTAAGCTAAATCATGCCATTTATAAATCACATATTCAACATACCAGCTTTCGACTCCAAGACCAATGGAATACAAGCTTTCAGTATATCAAAGTATATGAGTTAGGTATATATTGTTAGTCACTAATTCAAAAATGAGGTAAGTCACACCATGAATATCACAAGTGAATAAATTCATAAACTTATTTAGGATAAATTCTACTTGAGTCATGTCCAAATATATTGTCAATTTAGATAATCATATCTCATTTACTCTGATACCTAAAATAAGATATCTTCCCAATTGGACTTAATAGACAAAATAATTATCTTACGAATCAATTTGTAACACCCCAAAACCCAACCCAGAAGTTTCGACTGGATTTCAGAGGTTACATTGACCACTGAAGTGATCCAAAAGTAATTTACAAAATGAATTGTTTAAAACTCATTTCAAGTACAGTTTGTTAAAATCGTCCTAAATCGTTTAACAATTTATGGTTCAAAACCGTAATCAAGTGGCATTAAAACATTTAGGAATTTCTTTTTGTATAGTCTTAAAAATGCATCAATGTTGCCAAATGTATCTCGGAATTTCAAATTAGAAATTGTGCGAAAAATATGTTGTTCAAAATCGAAATCATGTAGCTTAATGCAAAGTTCAAACCTTAACCCATACCACAATTTATATAATCAATTTACAAATAATCTTAAAACCAACTGTATAAACTTATGAAAGTTTTAGCTAAACCGAATCAAACCAAACTTTCTGAAACCTCTGACTGCCGAGTCCAGCTTCTAACATAGAATTTACCTGAAAGAGAGGAAACTAAAGGATGAGCTACACGAGCTCAGTATGAGTCCGAAATTATAAACAAAATCAATAGACAGAGTATCAAAACGAATATTTGATATGTGCACACAAACAGTGAATGAACAACAAGTATCAATACTCAATCTTACAAGTAATTTCTCGTAATCATACACACATACCATAATGGTATATTTAACAAGTTGGACTATTCACATTAATTCGCAACTATCCCAACCATGAAACATATAAACCTATACAATATATGAGATATATGCAACATATTAAAAACTCACCTAATCAGCCAAACACCTCTTCGTCCACCCTGCACACCACATAAGGGCTACAGAAGGCTCGTCCACCCTGCACACTACATTAAACCACAATAGGTTCATCCACCCTACACATCATATATAGTGGAATTAAGCCACTTGAGTAAAAGTATACAACTGAGTTAGTATATGGATAGTATAGTGCGGTAAACCGCTGCACATAAGTATTGTAGTTAAAACTACCCAAATCAGTCTTCCTTCTCTTTGCAACCAAAACCTCCAATTTTATGCAATTGTATGAATGCACACTAAACACTAACAAACTCACAAATACAGAAGCTCATATTCAGTCGATCAATTTCAGAATCTGTTTTATTAGTTTTATAGTTAATTTGTAACGACATTAAAAATACCTCAACTCATTTATCACATCATCTAAACACATGAACAAACAATTAACTTAAATCCTGTATTTGCAAACACGCACTCGAATCTAAGCAGAAAATAGAATCCCAACACATTTATAGAGTTATAAATGAATGTTGGACTACATAGGAACTGAAACAGTTCAAAATATGACACAAAATAAAAATATGCAAAACAGGGCCACACGACTGTGTGGAAATGCCTAGGCTCGGGGGGTCTACACACCCGTGTAAAGGAGACACACGTTCGTGTGATCGAGTTACATAGCCTTGTGAGCAATCCGTGTAACTCACTGTCCAAAATTGGCAAAATAAGGTGCAGAACAAACACAGCTGTGTGGAAATCTCATACGCCCGTGTGGCCAATGGATATGGCCGTGTGCCCAAGGCACACGCTAGTGTGCAAATCGATAAAAATCTCTAAATATCAATCGTACGGCCGTATGGCACCAAAAATCACCCAAAAATTCTAATTCCCAAAATCACATGGTTGTGTGAACCGCCTATGGGCGACACACGCCCTTGTGGCCACCTTGTGGTCACGAAACCACACTAAAACAGCCTAAAAATGAGAATTTCGATCAATAAACCGACCCACAAACAATATAGTTTAGAAACACACTTTAAAATGCGATTCCAACACCAGAAACCAGTCGATTTAACTGAACTCAACCAATTTGAAACTCAATTTCGAAAATGCACAACTACTTTAACAAATAAAAAATCAAGAATCCAAATCAAAATTCGAAGACACTTACACGATTCAGCGTTTAAACAAAATCATACAATTCCTTTATTGAAAGACCAAAATCAAAACTTTAATGCACGACCACTAGAATGCAAAGGAAAACACAATAGCCAAAATAAGAAAAAAGAAAAAATATGATATTGACAGAAGAGAAACAAAAAGAAAACCAACGTGTGAAAGAAGGAGAGGAAAAATAGGATAACGTGAGAGAAAGTAAAAATAAAAAAAATTTAATTAAGGGAATAAATAAAGTTAATTTAATACTAAGAAACCCCAAAAACAAAATTCTCTAATTTCTCAGATCGAGATTCAAACACGGGACCAAGGAAAAATAGCAACACACTCAACCACTAAACCAGTAGGCTCATTCTAACATTAAAACGAGAAAATAAACACAATTGCTCAACCTACTCACTAACCCTAACCACAAACATCAAAACTTCTAACCCCAAATTCCAAGATGTTACACTATTGTTCGTTTTGATTCCTTAAATTACAGACAACTTAAATTACCTAAAAATATAAGTTTTATTTTTGGCATTATAAGTTATCCCTATAATACAACCTAATATTAATTAAAACTTAGGTAATCAACAAACCGATATTTATTTATTCATTTTGTTTTTTATGCAAAATTCATTAAGGACAAAATATAAATATAATAATTTAATTATAAAATTTTATTTAATCAATCTATTTGAAAATTGACAAGTATAATGACGAAATTATTGCAATAATGACACAAAATCCTAACGTGCCAACCCTTTAAAGCTCTTATCATAGAGTCACTATAGGTCCATCTTGATCCACTTCTAACAACCATTGCAGACATCTGGACTTCAATCTTCAGAATTTGCATGTTTATTACTCTCGTGTATATCTCTTTTATGTTTTGTACCACTATCGTGATTGGAAGAATGGATATTGCTATCTGCATCTTCAAGTAAATTGGTGTTCTCTAATAGCATAGGCAAAAAGGCTGACTACTTAGAAGTTCCAAAGTTTTCTGAGTTGGTTCATCACCTTCAACCACTGCATGATTTGGATTCTGGAATATATTTGCAAAGAAAAACCCCATATCATCATTGCTCTCAATTAGGGAAGAAAGGGATAAGTAACAATCGTAGCTGCATTGTTAGTAGCAGGTGCAGAGTTCAAGCTTTCACCAATAAAAAGTGGTCTAGGAGAGCCATGAAAAAAAACCAACATGGTAACAAGTTCACAAGCAAAAGACTTCTCTCTTATAATGTTCTTGTTGGAGTTTGATAAGAATAAGATAATCTCTTGAATTTTATTGATAGATCTCAAGGGTATATATATATATATCTATACAGTAGTAGTTATGTAGGAATTAAATTTCTAAAAGATAATATCTCATAATAATATCATATAATATCCCATCTAGAATCAAATTGCTAAGAGATAATACCTCATAATAATATCCTATAACATCCTATCAGGAATCAAATTGCTAAAAGATAATATCCCATATTAATATCCTAACACCCCCCTCAAGTTGGAGCATGCAAATCATAAATGCCCAACTTGTTGAGAAGATATTCAAATTGCGGTTTACCAAACGATTTTGTAAAAATGTGTAACACCCATAATCCCTCTCCGTCGCCATCGCTGGATTAGGGTTATAGAATATTACCGTACAAATCGAAACAATTAACATCACATAACAATTTACCAATTTAAAACATTAACATTCCATTCCATTCCACCTATGGGGCCTTAAAAATAGTTTGGGAACAATTAGAGACTAATTTGAAATAAAATAAAAAAATCTAGAAAATTTTGAAAAATTTTGGAAACAGGGTTACATGGCCGTGTGATAAAGCCCAGGCCGTGTGACTCAAAACATGGTCGTGTGGCTAACCATATAACATTTGAACTATGGGACACACGACTGTGTCCCAACCCTTGTGTCCGCCCGTATGGGTATTCGAAATAGCATTACACAACCATGTCGTAGGCTGTGTGCTAGACCGTGTATGCATTCAAAGTAAGGTCACACAGCCATGTCGCCAGGCCATGTAACTCTCTATGACCGTGTGGACTAACTTGCACTTGAAAATCAATAAGACACACAGCCGTGTGATAGCCCATGTCCTAGGCTGTGTGCACCAAATATATCTTCCAAAATAAGACAAAACAACACCATTTCTTAAATACGAAGCCACAACAAAAAAAACAAATTTAATGCCTTTAAAACTCATTCAAACAAACTTATAACATACCATAAAATCCAACCTAGGTGCTTAACTAATGTGCCTTAATTGACACCACAATTCAAGTTCCAAATCAAACTCATATATCACACCAACCTACTTTGTATTCAAACCATAATATTCAACCATAAACACATACCAAACTTATCATTCATTCTTACCATTTATGTCTACCACAAATATACTATAACCATTTATAAGTAGATGAAATTAAGATGCCAAAACACTATCTTTTATACAACTTCAAACCAAAACTAAGCCATATATGTACAAGTAGCTAAAAGAAGGTTAAAACATTATCACATTGAGAAAAATAGCTTAAAAGTTCATAGTACATGCCATTTATAACCTACATTAAAAGATCAAAACATTTACTGAGATGATGAACGGATAGTGTGTGTGCTCCGACTCGATCTTCCAACTGTCAAAGCTTTTCAAGATCTACAAGAGAAAAATACAGGCAACGTAAACAAATTATGCTTAGTAAGCTCGTATTGAATGTAACATAATTTGCTAAATCAAGATTATTTAACTTAATTATGCATTGAATCATAAATTATCTATATATTCATTTGATTCATTTTCATACAACAAACCTTGATAGTTCAATGAAGTATTCACTCCAATGGTATACCTTTCTGAATAATTCATCGTTCCAAAGGATGCCATGGTATCTTCCAACCATGGTCTTATGCATTCCCGAAATAGTACCATAGTATCTTTCAACTATGGTCTTGATCGTTACTGATGTAATGCCCTAATATCTTTCAACTGCGGCCTTATTCGTATTGGCTTTAATGCCATAGTATCTTTCAACTATGGTCTTACACATTTTGGGTTTAGTGCCCTAATATCTTTCAACTATGGTCTTATTATTTCGGTTTAAATGTTATGATATCTTTCAATTATGGTCTTTCTCGTTTCTCAATCCAAGGAATTTGATGAACCAATCATATATAGATAAGCATTGAATTACAAAACATCAATCAATTAACTACTAAATTAACTTATAAACTTACCTAGACTAAAATGGTTGCAAAAACAGAGCTGACGACTAATCCGAAACTTTAGTTTTTCCTTGATTTAAATCCGGTTGGTTCGTTTCTTGATCTAAATAGTAATTTCATTCAATTAATACCATTCCAACACTCAAATAAGCATTTTAGACAATTAAGTCAATCCATCATCATTTTACAAAATTACCCCAATTTTTACCTTTATGCAATTTAGTCCCTAAACTCGAAACTTGCAATTTAACCACAATTAACTACAATTCATGCTATCCGGTTTTCATAGGGACCCATTACAGCCCATATTTATCACCATTTCACAATGTTTACATGAAATTTTACTATTTTCACAAATAAGTCCCTAAACATTAAAATTACCAAAAATACCTTAACAAAATACTTATATTTAGCTACCAACCTTAGTAATCTATCAACTAAGTTAAAAAAATATTCAATTTAATCATGGTAGATCCATATAATTTTAACAATTTTATGAATTGACCCCTGAGTTAGCTAATTTAAGCTAATATGATCACAAGAACATAAAAATAATTAGAAACAAAATAAAAATCACTTACCATGCAAGGTAATTAGCTTGGCCGAAAGTTTGCTAACCTTTTGGCTATGGTGTTCGTCAAAGAAAGCACAAATGGAGAAGATGATCACTTAATTTTGTTAATGTTATTTTATTTGACATTTTACTATTTTACCCTTACAACATTAATTTTAAATTTCAACCAAACCTTGTCCATAATTGTTCACTATCTAATTTCATGGTTTATTTACCCACTAAGTCTATTTGATTTACATTATCTAGCTATTTAATGCATTTATTTAATAGAGACCAACTTTTACTTCATTTACGATTTAGTCTTTTTTTAATTAAGTAACTATCTAAACGTTAAAATTTATTATTTGAATTTTAGTATGACTCTAATAAACACCCGTAAATATTAAATAAATAATAAAACACTGACTCGCTTTTTGGAATCGTGGTCCTATAACCACTGTTTCTGACACCACTGAAAATGGGCTGTTACAAAATGTTAGCCAACTAAACGAAGGTCGAGATATAAAAAGGTGCAATCAACCCATCCTAGATTGCATCCCTAGCAAAGTGACAATCCACTTCAATATGTTTAGTACGCTCGTGAAATATGAGATTTTGTGCAATATGCAACACAAATTGACTATCACAAAATAAAGGAATTGCTTTAGGATGATGAACACCTAAGCTCAATAGCAAGGCCTTCAGCCACTTGAGCTTACAAGTGATGGAAGCCATAGACCTATACTCAACCTCAACAGAAGAACAAGAAACAATATGTTGTTTCTTAGTTTTTTAATAAAAAGGAGATTCTCCTAGAAAGACAAGTCAGCTAATAAGCAAACACCGAGTTAACAGAAAAACAACCCAATTTGAATCACACCACCCTTTCAAGGATAAATCACTATCAGATCTAAAAAGAATCACTTGGCCAAGAGAGCATTTCAAGTACCAGACAACACGTAGAGTCGCGTTCCAATGCTCCTGCCTTGGCTCATGCATAAACTGGGATAAGACATGAATCGAGTATGCCAAATTAGGTTTGGTCACTGCCAAACAAATCAAATGACCCATTAACCATCTGTACGACTTAGGATCAGAAAAAATTATCCTTGTAGCATGCGCTAATTTATGATTTTGCACTATTGGCGATCATATGAGCTTTGCTCCCAAAAGACCCTCATCCGAAATAATATCAAGTGCATATTTCCTTTAATAAATAAATAACCCCAAAGAGCTATGAGCTACGAGCTACCTCTATCCCAAAAAATATTTCAAAACACCAAGATCCTTTATATGGAAGCAAGAACTGAGATACTCCTTAAAAGTTTTCAAAGTAGCAAAATTATTCCCAGAAATACTTAAATTGTAGTTTAATTTAGGAATGTAAAGAACATGTTTTAAATGAATTTTGTCTGTCAATTTAACCATTCCTTTTTAGGTAGCCACCACTATTGGGCCATCAGGGAGTCCTACGAAACATGCTACAACATCTCTCACATTCATCAAACACATAAGATCACTCGTAACATGATTTGAACACTCCATATCAATTATCCAATTATTCTTGAACTTACCATTCAACCGAGTGGAAGTTGATTGTGCCGCTAGCCATTTAGAATAATGAAAGAAAAAAATTGTGTAAAAAACCTTACTCATATGCCATGACAAAAATAGGGTAATCTCTTAAATTTTATTGATAGATCTCAAGAGTATATATATCTATACAGTAGTAGTTACATAGGAATCAAATTACTAAAATATAATATCCTATAATAATATCACATAATATTGATTAAGAATCAAATTATTAAAAGATAATATCCCATAATAATGTTATGATTTTAATTAAGTTACTTAAAAAGCAACCTTGGCCAAAAAGCAAGGAGCTGTTGATTTAGGAGGTCTCAAAAGAGTTGAGTAAAGCTTTTGACAGGAGGAGTTGACGTTTGATTCAATGTTTTCCGGAGACAATTTTAAAAAATTCCGATCATCAAACTATTTTTCGTAAAAATAGACATAAAAAGTAACAATTATTTTTCGACAGTGCAATGTTGTTATTAGCGGTTGATAAAGGGCCGTGCTTGGCTGGCCCGGAGGTGCTGGGTCGGGCAAATTTTGAAGTTCATTGGGTCGACAGGGCCTGTTTGACATACGGATAGTATTAGTAACTCGTTTCATTACGATTACAGAAAACTTGAATCAAACAATTGGGAGCTTTACTTTTGAGTGAACAACTCTCTCAAAGCAATGGCAAACAATCCCTCACAGCTTCTTCCATCAGGTGACAGTTTTTCTTTCACTTTCCCTTAAATTTCTCGAGAAAGTTGGATTAAATTCTGATTTGGGTTTGCTTGCTTTGTGTTTACAGAGTTGATAGACAGGTGCATAGGGTCCAAAATTTGGGTGATAATGAAAGGTGACAAGGAGCTCGTGGGCACTCTCAGAGGCTTCGATGTCTACGTTAACATGGTCCTTGAAGATGTCACCGAATAGTAAATCTCTCCCCTTTCTCTCTTTGAATGTTTACATATAGATTAGCAATCATATCTAGGCTTTGATTTCCCTTGTCTGTGTTAGGGTTTTATGTAAAATCGTGTTAGGAAAGTGACGGGAAAGAGATCAAGTTGGAGTTTTGGTTTCTGGGTATTAGCCATGTTGCATGTATTTAAACAAATTTCAAATTTATGGTATCCCTCTTTGTCCCATGACTTTTGTTTGCCCTGAATATTCCGATGAATTTAAGATTTGCTTTTCATCTTTTGGTTCAATGTTTGAATTCTTTCTCAGTAGCAAGGTGGTAACCGGAGAAAGTGAGATGGCTTAAAAGTTTGTTCTGATAGGGTGTGATTTAGAACTAGTTTTCTTCACAAAATTGGTGCCTTCTGTCAGAGTTTGGTTTCTCAGCAAACCTTTTTGATCTCTGATAAATTTGTATCATTGGCATCCTCGGAACATATCAAGAACCAGCAATCTATGTAGCCAATGTTTTTGGGCTCGATGTCTGCTCACTTAGCTAACTACATTGCTTCCAATTTGATATTCATTGCTTGATTGTACTTTTTTTTCACATTTATTTGACTATGTGATGTTTTTTTTTTTTTTCATTCGAGAGTGATAAGGTGTTTGATTTTCTTACTTATGTGCTTGAAAATAATGAGAAGATGTGCCCTTTTGATTGACTTGTATTGGCCTGGCAATAGATTTTCCCCATGCTTGTATCCGTAAGTAATTGGAGAATGTTTATTACTGGTGTTGGTCTTGATTGCTTTTTCGTTTCTGTTGCATCACAGCGAGATCACTACTGAGGGAAGACGGATCACGAAGCTTGATCAAATTTTGCTTAATGGAAATAACATTGCCATTGTAAGTTTAAATGATTTGTGACCTAGTTAATACACTTCTTAAGATCATACTATACTTAGGATTGGTATATTTATTGAGGATTGCATTATATGGTTAAGCACATGAAGCGTAGAACTGTAGATTGCTAACTAGGGGCAAATCTATCAGTTTGAACAATAGAAACCAAATGCCGCCCAACATAAAGAATTGCAATAATTCCACTATCTAAATTTCTCATTATAATTCTTTTTTGTACATTGCAGCTGGTCCCAGGAGGCTCACCTGATCCAGAATGAGGCTGCCAGCTCTTTTGGTTTTTAGGTTCTTCCCTTTCAATGTTATCAAATTCTCAGTTTCAGAGAGAACTCTGGCATAGAAGGAAACCTTATATCATTTAGACCTTAATCACTGTAAGATTTCCCAGGTTTCATTATAGGACAGAATTGGTCACAATTACTGTAATGGTTAATGAGTTGATTATGCGAATCATAGTTATGATTCGACGTCTGTATCTCTAATTCAATTTTAACTATATGATCAAGTTGAATGCTTTGGTAATCCACTAGCTTCTGCATTCTTAGGAATAATCTATGGCTAATAAGCAAACATGAACATTTAGTATAGAAGAATAAAGCCATTCCAAGGATCTTGAAATCGACATGATTATCTAAGGATCTTGAAATCGACATGATTATCTAACTTTTGCTTGGGAATATGCCAAAGTTTTATTGAATACATAAAGCAAACATTTAAGATACCAACAAACATCTCTATCAAGCATCCTTGGAGAGAAGGTCGTTTTTATGGACAGCTCGAGCATTGCAGAATTCATCAACGCAGTCCCCCCTTTCTAAAACAGCAGCGGCCCCCATTCCACTGCCTGCAATGACAAGAGATTCGGATGAAGAAAGGAAATGAACCAGGCTTAACATTTCAGTTAAATCCTCGGTTAGAGGGAGGAAGAGAAGGGTACGGATACCTATGCACATTGAGATCACTCCAAAGCGACAGTCCTTCCCACGACGTTTCATCTCATTCAATAGAGTTCCCACACAGCGAGCTCCTGATACATAGAATAGTGTATAGCAAAAATTAATACATGTTTATCTGTGTATTGGCTTGTGTGCCACTTCCATGCAGCAACCAGGTTGGATAACCAGGGCAATTGTTTTTAAGTACCTGTAGCACCCAAAGGATGCCCAAGGGCTATTGCACCTCCATTAACATTGACCTTTTCACGATCAAGCCCCAATTTCTTGCAAGAGTATACAAACTGGGATGCAAATGCCTGAGGCGAAATACATATTGCATAATTAGAAAAAGAAAGTAGGGCTTAAATTTGATTCACCCTCAAAATAAAAATCAACTAAAGAAACCCATCACCTCATTTATTTCAAACAAGTCTATATCATCAAGCTCAAGACCAGCAGACTTTATAGCAGCCGGTATAGCAACAGCAGGGCCAATGCCCATCACAGCAGGATCCACACCAACAGCAGCAAAACTCCTATAAAAAAAGGAGCAAAAACAAGCAGTGTGATCAGCTTACAAATATGAATTTATTTATCCACTCCTACCTAAAATTCTCCTACGGTAATCGGTCCATAAGTTCTCATTACCTGAAAACACCGAGGATTGGAAGTCCTTTTTGCATAGCCAAACTTCTCTTCATAAGGAGGACTGCCCCTGCACCATCACTTACTTGGCTTGCATTTCCTTAGAAAAAAAAATGTTGCAAGCTGTAACACAAGTTTCAAACAACTGCATATTGTTGTTCTCAGAATTTCACAAGTTTTGTGATAATATATACCAGCAGTGGTGGTTCCATCCTTTTTAAAAGCAGGCTTCAACTTTGCTAAATCTGCCATGTTTGTGTTTGGGCGGATTCCATCATCTACCATAATTGTGGCTGCTTTCTCTTCCCCAGTTTTGGGATCCACAATCTTTGCAGATTAAAACAAGTTAACCAAGCATCATAAAACAATCCTAAACCAGAATAATTTACTACACAAAACTTACCTTGGTAAGTACAGGGACAATTTCATCTTTGAATTTACCAGAGGCTGTTGCAGCAGCAGCACGTCGATGAGATTCAACCTACGTTAACAAATCGCAGGCGTTTCAGACTGATAACAATTAAGCTTATATCAGTATATAAAAGTACATGCACAAAACTCACAGCAGCCTGGTCTTGCTCTTGCCGTGTCACACCATAGTGTTCTGCAACATTTTCAGAAGTAATGCCCATAGGAAGAAGGCAATCCTGGGCTTGGGCAAAGCTCTCTACCTGTGAAAATAAGTTGCATGTTACCATGTAAAAGATATCCTAGATAGTGAGCACAAAATATTTGTTCATAATACCTTTGCGTTAACTTTGGGAACCCCAGGAACAACTTTGTCAGTTGTCATGCTCTCCAATCCAGCACCAATGCCTTCATTCAAAGCCAACCAGGTGAATGCCATTCATATTCAAATAAATCTGTCTCAGCATTCATATACATAGATAAGGCATAGTATCTTTACCAATATCATAAAATCCTGCTTTTATGGAAGCAGCAACATCAGCGACTGCTTGTAGGCCAGATGAACATTGCCTGTTGACAGTTCTAATAGGCACCGTATCTGGTTGACGAATGTTATTATTTTAGCAATATGTATATGAAAAGGGACTGTAAAATGTAAATTAAACAAACAATTTAGAAGTCAATGCATGCCTTTCATTTGACATCTCTATTATCAACATGGTAAAGTAAACACCTTGGTGACTCCATATCTAGCATGCCAGTAGCAATTAACAAATGAAATCAAAGAAGAGGCATACCAGGGAAACCAGCATAGAATGCAGCCATCCTACACTCAATTCCTCTTTGTGAGCCGGGTGCCAAAACCGTACCCACAACTATATCAGAAACTTCACTTGGGTCCAACTTTGTTCTATCTATCAAAGCCTGCATGCCATGGAGAATTAAGTTAAAGATAGGAGGGAACAAGGCAACGACAGCTCAATGCAAAAACCAAAAGCAACATCTAACCTTCAAAGCAGGGGCAAGTAAATCATCTGCAAGTGTATCCTTGAAGCCTCCACGTTTGGCCTTACAAATTGCAGTGCGGCATGCCCTGTGTAAGTAACAAATATTTATAAAACAAAGATTTAGAGTAGGGAAGAAAAGGATACTGTAAAACAACTTACGCCACAATCACAACATCGTCCCCGAAGGCAGCCGTCCGGTGATAAGCAGCGCTATCCCCAGCCGCACAATTTGAAGGCTGATGAAATGAAATCAAACCCATTCTCTAAAATGAAAGGAGAAACAAAAACAAGAAGAAAAAAAATCTAATGCAAAGGATTAAGCTTACAAAGAGAGTAGCAGCAGATTCATGAGAAGAAGAAGAAGAGGGTCGTAAATGATGAAGCAAAACTCTCTGCCTGTTGAGTGCTTTCTCCATATCTACTGATCTATTAACCTCCCACTCAGTCCTTTCTGATCTCCCAATTGTTTCCTCTCTTCTATAACTGGGTTTTATACTTAATTTTTTCAGGGACTTGGGGAAGTTTGGTCAAGCTTTTTAGAGGTCAGCTTTCGAGCTTGGCAAGTATTTGATAGTGGGAAACGATCCATACATCCCCAACAACCAATGAGTAGTGGAATGAACTGTATTTTATTTAAAAAGCAAAATTTTTTCTTGACATGTTTTCTCATTACTTGTAGGTTTCCACGAAAATAACTCCCACGTTTTTCAGTTGTAATATCTATGTCTATATCCAGGTTTTCTTTCCGCAAATTTAACGTTTTTCAGCTGTAGTATAATATTTATATTTTACATATACTATAAATTAAATTAGAATTACTTTCACCCACACTTCCTATTTCTTTGATTATTTATAAATTAATTTTTTAAATATTAAAATATACTCTAAATTTATATAGATTATATATTACATTTGGAATTTAGTTATCTTACTTTTACTTTTTAACATTTAATTCTTTCATTTTTCAAATTTAAAAATTCAGTTACAGTTGTTACTACCATTAAATTTCTTTTATTAAATTCTTTAGTGTGAATAACATTTTAAAATTAAAAAAAATATTCACTTGCTAATCATTTAATAATAAAAATATTAATTAAGATTTTTTTCTTAATGACACTCATTTAAATTCGTCATGATAAAAATAATTATCTTTTATTTAAGTCATTTTCTTAAGGAAGTTGATATTAGCATTTTGATTGAAATTGTTAATAATATTAATTATTTAGAAATAGAGAATCTAACAACTCAAAAAGAAAAAAATAGACAAATCAAATTATGTTTAAAATTAAAATAATCTATTTAATCTCTAAGATTCAACATACTATAGGAATTCTCAAAAAAAAAAAAAAAAAAAAAAGAAAAAGAAGAACATATTCTATGTATAAGCTAAGAAAGGTTTAAATATAACCTTACTTCTTATCCTCATTGAGTAATTGAGCTAAATGCCTAACACACGTGTGCTACTGCTGTCGTCCGACTTGTGTCCTTGTCCACACACGTACCACGCATATTTATTTTTGAATAAAATTTTTGTATTATTTTTCAAAAAATAAAGAAAAACCTGGTAAACAAAAAATATCTTTTTTGAACTATTTTAAAAAAATTATATCTGCCAGTTTTATCTTTTGTCCATGTGTTTTTACTATTTTGCCCTTCAGCTATTAGTATAAATAGGAGACTATCTTCCTCATATTACACACAACAAAAAATATAGCTTCTATCATTCTTCTCGTTTCCCTCATTTTTCTTTCTCTGAAAGTTTTGTTATTTTACCAAAAATTATCGTTTGTGACCCCTCTAAATTTTCCTGAAAATTGATCCTAGTGTGGTTTTTTTGGCCGAATTTTTCGACCATCTTTAAACTTATTTTGATATTATTTCCCGTAAATTTAAAAAGAGTAATACCAATTGAGTTCCATCTTCCTCATTTGGATGTACAAATTTGGAAGCACTGTGTTAACATGCAAGGACAACATCCATTTCCAATTACTCCGATCAAGGCAAAATCGCTTCTAAGGCAGTGGTTCTCCATGATGCAGTATTTATTTATTTATTTTCCTTATTATTTGTACTTATCAGTGCTAACGTGTTTTTTTTAGAGTAGTAATTTTCCGACAATAACTAGTATAGATATAGGAAACATATTCAATTATATTAGTGTAAAATTAAAACTGTTTTATGTATTTTTATAAAAAATTGTTTTTACAATCTATTTATTATATTTCACGTTAGATTTATCTATACTATTAATAAAGTACTTGACTGAGTTGGTTTCACAAGTTAATCGGATACTAATTTGGTTAGGAAATGACTAATATATCATTTTATTCAATGACTACTATATTATTTTGATGACCTTTTTGCCTTTCATACCTTTATATAGTTTTTAAATAAAAGAACTAAAATTAACATTGTCGAAACCTTTTTGAAAATCGACTTTTTATTTTAGAAAACAAAAATGGAGTCGCCACCAATCCTTGTTATTAGGTGTGATCGGATCACCTCGTAATTTGATCAATTTAATAAACGGTTAGATTTACTAAAATGATGATTTTAGGTCTACAAAATCTAGTAAATGAGTTTGGGAGTCGGTAATGCATGAGGAAAGATTAGTACCCTCATAACGTCTAAAATTAGTACCTAACTGATTACTTGATGTATTAGTGTCAAGAATTGAGAATTCAAAGAAAATTTAAAGTACAATCCTTTTTTTTGCATGATTTTCTTTGATTAAAATATCACTAACTAAATTAAATTTTATGAAAAATACCTTCTTATTTTGAGTTAATCGAGACGAAAAGATCATGCCCCGTAAGTTAGGGCACAAGGTCTCGAATCCTCAAAAACAAGAATAATCACCATTTAATTATTACCTAAGTCCTATGTGTACTGAATTTTAAAAGGATGTACAATTATTTCGGTTCAAGGAGAAAGTCGTACCCCATAAGTTAGGGCACGATTTCTCGAATCTTCTAATTAAATAACATCATCTCGGTTCTAATTATTTCCTATGCGTCGGGTAAAAGTGAATATAACATTTAATGTGATGTGCAATTTATTTGTTTGAGTTTGGTACCAAATGAACGAGTGTATGTAAGCATAATATACAACAAAATAATGGTAAAAAAATAAAATAGCTACATAGGTACAAACAAAATAACACTATAATGAAATAATAATAAAAGAATAAAATGATTGTAGTAAAGGTAACGAGGGTAAAATAGTAAATGGCTATAACTTGATAATAATAATAGTAATAATAATCATATCTAATGACAAAAAAAAAAATAACTACTCAAGGATGTAAATAAAATTACATAATTTAGAGAGGGGCAAAAATATAAATAATCATAAAATAAAAGTGCTGGAAATAATAAAATAACAAATAAAAAATAGGCAAAGGACTAAATTGAAAGGTAAAATAAATTCCAAGCATAAATTAAAAGAACAAAAAAAAGGATTAAATCAAAATAAAATAAAAAGGTAAAAGGGCCCAGGGTGTTATTTTCCCCAACCCAGCATACGTGTCATTCCCTTGATAGGTCAACAGTAGGTCAGGGAACAAAAATGTAAGAAAATAAAATAAAAGAGTAAAAATAAAATAAATAAAAAGGAGTATAGGATGAAATTAAAAAAGGGAAAAAACGAAAGGGTTTAGGAAGCAATTTTCCCAACCCTTGATCTTCGGGTCATACCAAAACGACGTCGTTTTGGACGTCTGAAGCCAAGCCCAAAATGACGTCGTTTTAGGGGCTTATATAAATTAAAAAATCCTAAAAAAAATCATTTGGATTCATTTAAAAAAAAATTATTTCTTTCTTTTTTTCTCTGAAACCCTCTTCTTCTTTCGGCCATCGCATGACTTAAACTTCATTTGTGTGCCGGTGGCCGTGGCGACGGTGGATCACGCCCTCCAAGTGGTCAAAAATTCAAAAGAAAAACTTTTTTGAATCCCCTCAAAGCCCCAGAATCAAATCCAAGGTTAAAATACCCCAAAACCCAACCAAAATTAGAAAATACGAGATGAAACCTGTAACATCTCGAAATATGGTCTAGTCGAAATAATAGTTTCGAGACCATAAATCCGACGTTAAAATATTTAGATTATGATTATTATGAGATTTAAAGTATAAGAATATGTATGTGGTAAAGTTTCATGAGGAAATTTTGAGAATAAAATGTCTAATTAGAAAATAAGGACTAAATTGAATAAGATGCAAAACTTGGGTTTTAGGTGTAATTTGTGTGAAATTGTTTTGGAATATGAATTAGAAAGTCTTAAAGAGTAATTTTCCCAATTTCTAAATTTTTGGACAATTATGGACATCAATGGAAATTTTTGTAAGTTTAGTGAGTAAGGGTATTTTGGTCATTTGGATATTAAATGAATTAAAAAGGGAAAAAGAGCCAAAAATTAGCTCATCTTCTTCCCCTTTCTGCCAAAAATTCAAGAGACCATAACTAGGGTTTGTTCATCTTTTCCAAGCTCAAAGTAAGTAAATCCAAGCCCCGTTTTTAATGTTCTTCGTGTTTTTGGAATCCCTGTAGCTTGCTCTCTTCATTTCTACCCATATTTCATGCTAAGGTTCATGTTTAGAAAATTACACATTCATGAGTTGGGTGTATTTTGATGGATTATGGAGGAATATGATAGTTTAAAATATGGAGAACAACTATTGTTAAGTGATTTTGCATGGAAATCCTAAAAAGGACTTATTTGTAAATGTTATGAAAATGAGTAGAAAATGTGAAATGAAAGAAAAATATGGGCTGCTATAAGTACAAGAAGTATTCGGTTAGGCTTGGGTAACCAAGGGATCACTTGCATTTCATCATACGAGCCTAGGGACTAAATTGTAAATAAGTGAAAGTTTAAAGGTAAAATGATAATTTTATCAAAGCATGGATTTGGGGTCGATTTGAGTAAGGTATGAAGTTAATGAGCTAAATTTACTACTATAGATCAAGAAAGACGAGAACTAAACCTTGATAAAGGCAAGAACAAAATGTACGAGGCTTAGGCACTATTTTGAATATTTTGTACCGAGGTAAGTATATGTACAAATAAATACCTTAATTGATGATTTAAATGTTTAAATGACACTTAGTTAATTAATATGTTATTTGGTTACTTTGTTGTTATAATAAATTTTGATGTTTTATGCTTATGTTACAAGTGTTGCCATGTTAGCATTTGTGTATGATAATGTCATATGTTATGAGGCCAACATTCCGAGAATGTTCGACAAAGAGACGAAGGTTCGAGAATCCCGTTTGAACTTAGGAATGGGTAAGGATGCAAGTGACATGTTGCTAGGATAACTATGTATGTATGAGATCATTTGATGACATGATACATGCTAGGTCTAGGAGCTTGTGTATCCCCGTTGAGAGGCATGTAATTATGTGGTACACGCTAGGTCCGGGAGCTTATGTAGCCCTGTTGAGAGGCGTGGGTATGTGATGCATGCTAGGTCCGGGTGCTCGTATGTAGCCCCATTGAGAGGCATGCTATGTTATGGTTATAGCACTTCGGTGCGTTCGTATCTGAGTATCCTATCCATTATTCCAAATGTTCAATGGGTAATGTATACGAAGTTCGAATGTAAGTTAAGTAAAGTATATATGTGTGCAAGGAAGCAAAAGTATGTGTTTAAACTTGTGTACTCTTATGACTATGATGATTAATGGCAATGCATGTCTTTGTGTATTATGCTTGAAAATTTAGATCATATGTTTTGATGAAAGGTATGAAATAGCAACAAAGATGTAAATAATGTTCTAAGGCCTAATTAAGATTTACTTTATTTGTATGTGTACTTACTAAGCTTTGTAGCTTACCCTTCCCTTTTTCCATTCCTTTTAGATTCGTCAAGCTAGTTCAAAGGATCGGGAACGTCGGAGCTCGGGTCACACTATCAACCAAACTTTGGGTATAATACATTTGATTATTTTAAGTCATGGCAGGTATAGGTGAATGTTATTTTGTATTTGTGTCATGTGGCTATCCCAAGGTAATAGTTCCCCTTTTTGGTAAGATTATTTTGTATATGGCCAAGTGATTTGGTCCATATAATTAATTGAGATGTCTTCTTATAATTATTCCATTGGATGCATACCGAATTATGTATGTGCTTGTGGTTTGTGCTAGATGGTAGGAAGATATGCATGTTGGAGTGTAAGAGAGATCTGGGGTGATCAATGGCTTGGAAAATAGCCTCCAAATGGTCCACATGGATGGACACACGAGTAGGTGTCTAGACTGTGTGTGACACACGGGCAGCCCACACGGGTGTGTTGTTCAGCCGTGTGTGCCCTGCATTCCAAAATTTTCATGTTGCATGTTTTGTAGTAACCACACGAGTTGGAGACATGACTGTGTGTCTCAACCGCGTGGAGTACACGGCATAACACACGGGCGTGTGCTTTGGCCGTGTGCCCCCAAATGAATGATGACATCATAAACAGAATGTCCAAGTTTTCGAACACGGGCGTGTCTAGGCGGTGTGAGGGACATGGGCCAAGAACACGGGCGTGTGTCTAGGCCGTGTGAAAACCACTACACCTTGAACTGGAAAAAAAATTTAGAATTCCCCACGGGCTAGGGACACATGCGTGTCCCAAAACACGGGCGTGCGGTGTGCCTCCACACGGGCGTGTGAGGCCAAATTCAAAAATTTTCTTAAGGTTTTCGTATGTTCTCAGTTCAGTCCCGGACCACTTCAAATGTATGTTTCGGGCCTCGTAAGCCCATATAAGGGACAAAATGATAGAATTGGTTTGAAATGAAATTTTATCGCTCGCATTTTAGTCGGAGGTTCGTATGTTTGTCCGGTAACGCCTTGTACCTTATCCCGGTCTCTGGTACGGGTAAGGGGTGTTACAAAACCTTTCGAATTCTTTGTGTGTTTTTGAAAAGCAGGACGAACCCTACCCTCTCCTATGAAATCGGAGAGAGCCTATCTATTGTCGGAGACAGGGGCCACGTCCGTCTGCGATGGGGAGACGAATCGACACTCAGGTAAGAAATAACTTTCTTTTTCTTTTATTTATATTTTTCGTGAAATATAAAAAATAAACTACTTTTTCTTTTAAAACTTGTTACCTTTTTTTGTATTCGATTTCTTCCAGTTAAAAAATTACAGAAGATTCAGCCTTTATAGCCGAACCAAATACAATATTTTTTTTCTTTTCTTTTTGTTTTTCTTTGTTTCTACTTTCTGTTTCTTCTTTTGTAGGTGCCATGGTGGTGGTCAATGACGAGGGAAGGTGTGCCCTTTAGCCATTTCAGTGAAATGATGGCAGGGACAGACCTCGGGGCGTGGGTGTTTTCAGGAGAAGTGCATGCTGACGTGGCAAGGAGCGGTGGCTTAATGCTTAGGGGGAAACTAGGGTTTTCTAAAAAAAAAAAAATTTAGGTTGTGGGCTTTTGGGCTTTTGTAAATGGACTGTTTGTTATTATTTTTGTTTTTGTTGTTTTATTTATGTTGGGTCTCGGCCGAACGAATTTGGGCCTCTACAAACATGTCTAAGGATTAAACTCATGTTTGATAGATTTATAAACAAATTATTTACCACTACACCAATAATAATTCTTGAGTAAATTTTATAAAAAAATTAACTTTTAAAATAAGATGTTTGCTAATGGTTGTCAAACCCACCAAAAATAAATTCTTACACTTAAACTGAAATTAAATTAAATTTGTAGTATAGTAAGTAAGGTCAATACCACAAAGACTAGATTGATCAATTTTATTATTTCCTACCACAAAGACTAAGCTGAAATAAAGAAGGGGAGATTAAATCTAAATATAAAATAAATAACTAAAATTCAAATAAAAATAAATACTAGAAATAAATTGAGCGCAATAAAAATAAACAAACAAAATTAAAGTTGTGTAAATCGATATAACGAAAGCTCCAACTTCAGGCACGATTTTGACTCCAACTTCGAACAAATTTCAGACAATGGATTTTCTCATCTAACCGATAAGTCGGTTATAGTGATCGAGTTACAGCCTCAAACCACGATCCCTTCTGTATGTAAATTAACTGCAGAAACAATTTGACAGCTAATCATTACCAAGTAAATAACCTTGAAATTAACTACCACAATTTAATTTCTATGCAACTTTGTGAACTAAAAGGACCCAACTCAAATCAATGGTCTCAACTTCGTGAGTTATTTAAACTTGAGCGTTAACTCCCTAGACAGATCCAACCAATCACTCAATTGGATGCGTTAATTTATTTTTCAGTGGACCAAACATGACAATTATTGATCGTACTAGTTCACCAATCATATGCCATCCAACACCAAATCAGGGGACCTTTCTCGATTTTGATATTAAAACGATGTTATGAGACGACTAATAGAAAATTAATGAATATTGAATTTGAAAATATATGTACGATCTTGAAGTCTTACGGTTTTAATACCAAATAAATTATCCGCCTAAAACTAAAATAAATATTTAGCTACTCATAATTTGAAGAACAAACAAGAAATAATTGGAAGAAAATTGCTCAAAGACGAAAATTTAAGAAAATTTTCCCAAAAACTCAAATCCTTGTGGGGGTGCCAAAAACCAAATTCAAAGTCTATCCTATGCGGCTCAAAACCAAAAATCAAGACAAAAGTTTTTTTTTTCTCTTTTTATGCGTGACTTCATCTCACACTTCCCCATATATTATATAATAATTAATAAATCCTAAAATATAATGTATAATTTTTTTATTCTTCAATATAAATCTAGTGTTACGGGGTTAAACTTTTTGTCTTGCAATCCGTATGGCCTTAAGCAAATTTTTTTACTTCAAATGCGCCTAAGTCAACTTAACTCTCACAAAATGAGAATTCTCATAGAAATTCGCTAAGGCATCGAATTATAAAACGGAAGCAATTCAAAGACAAAAGAAAGCTTAAAAGAACAAAATAGCCACAGAAAAGCAAAACACACCAGGTGTTTGAGTAAATGCTCTCAATATATTCTTTAACTCAAAGAATAAGATACAATGGAGGATTACAAATGAGGGGGAGGCTTTCTATATAGTTGAGCTCCCTCAAAACCAACGATATAAATTGAGTTACATCGACGAACGATATCGAAGCTTATCTACAATTAAAGGATTTACATAATCCCCAAGATTATAAAATCAAATCTTATCAGATTACAAATCTTTTAAGATTACTTTCCATATTTACCGCGGTAACCCTAATTTTCCCTAAGTACATTGCTAAGCCACCAAGACTTCAAATAGATGGGCTTCGTAACTTGTTCTTCGAATCGAGCAAGTTCAAATGGGTCAAATAAGCCCCATTTAATATGTCGACCTTCATGGAATGATCTTTGTGCTTTGGTCACAGGCTTTGAGCCATGACCCGTGACATTCTCCCCTATCCATTCTCACAGCGCCCTCATTGCGCCCTTGAAATGGAAATGGATTGGTTTGCCTTGAAACTTTCTCGACGCCTTGGCCTTTTCCCAACTAATCTTATTATCGAGTAGTCTCGCCTTTTGAAACCTTTGCATCGGCTTTCATTATTGCCTAACTCAAATCGTTTCGCTTGTTAGTATATTACGTTTGTAAGAGCCCACTACTCTTACTTCTGTGCATTGTGATTTGCCTCAATCGGAATCTGCTTGATCCGCACAACTAGGCTTTGGCATACTCACATTGAACACTGAGTTAACCTTGAGTTTTCCTGCCAAAACTTTGAAAGGGCCTCCGTGTCCTTGCCAAACAATAAGTCAGAATGAAAAACACTACCAAAGTGTTTGAGCTGTACCTCACTCGCAATATTTACTCATCTCAGCTGCCCAGTTTGCATCACCACTTTACCCCCAAAGTCTGATGCACAACCCACCTCTCTTATAGGTGGTAGCTCCACTGATAGCTCAATAGGCTTCATATCGGTTTTATGCCTCACTAGCATTTCCATAGGGGCTTCTTTAGCAGTTTGATCTACCGAGTCAATGTTCTTTCCATACAAAATATCCTCAGCTAGTTGGATTGTCAACAATACCTTGGGTCCAACTTTCATATCTTGATTTACCAGCTCAACACATTGTGATTGCGGATCATCAAATATATGAATACAATTGGAAAAGGAAAAAGACACGTCTTAATCCTGTCAAGAAGTTCAAGCCAAGAACAAAATAATATTCATCTAAATAGATTACCTCAAAATCTTCCTTGTGTTGAAAAATCGGGATTGAAAAATACAGCGAAAAATAAATTTAGGAAAAACCAAAGTTTTAATTTTTTTTCCAAAATAAGAAATTGCTTATGATATCTAAAGTAATAAACACTTAATCAAAATTTTATCTTTTCAATTTGTCTAGGATGAACACTTCGACTAAGTAGTTATCTCCATTATCCTCAAGCTCACGTCTGTCGAGTGTGTGTTCGCTTCAAATCAGAAAATTTTTCACAAAAAATACGGGTGTGGTAATTTTACAATTTCTCTAAACTTTTGGGCCAAGTTATAAATAAAAAAATATCTCTAGAAATTTTCTGAAATAATTTCTTTAAAGAATTTTCTCTCTACAACTTTCTCTTAAATTCAAGTGTATGAAATAATAACCCAATACTCTCTTTATATAAGGAGAATTTAGAGAGTTAAACTATGATTAAATTTAATAAATATTAGATTAAATTTAATATTAAATTTTGTTAAATTAATAGAATATTTATCTACAAGATAAACATTAAATTAAATTTAATATTAAGATAATCACTTTAATAATAAATTAATATAATACTATTAAGATAAGTATTAAATTAAATCTAATATTAAATCTATTAAAATAATATTATTTTTGAAATAGTTAATCTGAAATCAAATTATCCGGTAGAGTCCTAGTAGGAGTGTGATTCCTCCACTGTTCAACCATCGAAGACTCCTTGCACCAATCATTTGCCGACCATCAGAATGCCACTGTCACAGCCGTCGACACCTCGAGCTAGTACGATTATTTCTTGTTCGGTCTGGGCTAGTGACGGCCTGACTGGTCCAATCCAGCCATTGGTTGGATCGTCGGCTTAGTTTCATATACCAAGCCCAATTTGACTAGTTTTTGGGTATTGGTCTTGATTTTGGGCTCCCAGGCTCAATTTTCGATCTCAGGTCCAAATTTCAAGTTCAATTACATATTGGGCCAATTGTCTGACTTGAAAATTAATTTCTAAAAATATCATATTAATTTTAATTAATTTGATTAATTTAATTTTACTTGATCAAAATTAGTTTTTCTAAAAATCACTTAGATTTTCCAAATTAATTTTTTAAGAAAACTCTTTAATTAAATTCTATAGTTGAACAATTCTTACGATTGCCCAATTTAATTCTACATCGAATAAATCGACTCAATTAAATTATTTCCGAAGTCTTAGAATTTTCTTTTGATTCAAATACAGCCGACTGAGCTTTTGTTGAGTTAGTAGAAGAATCAATCGAATATATACAATTAGGCTCTAGTAATTACAATTATGTCCAGAAGCATCGTTCCGATAATTTGCAATTACTTAGTCATGGAGTCAGTTCACAAGAAGTACCATGATTGAAAACTCCTTATTGTATACTCTTTACGAAAGTAATTCATCCAACTGCCTTGTCCAATGACCTCATCATATGTGTGTTTCCCTTATATGATATCCTCGACTCTTTTAAGTTAAATATATTCACTCAATACAATCCTATTTTATCTCATTGTCACCATTGTTTCTTCTTAGTGATTAATATGATCACTGTAAAAAAATGACTGTAACAAATTGCTCATTCGAGAATAAGCAACCCGTGGCCACATTTCATATTTATCAATCCACACAATACCAATGAGAAGATTTCATTAACTTTTAAATTGAGCTAAGAATTCCATTGTTGTTAGTAAAGCCATGCCATACACAAGTCATTTGCCTAATATACTGGTTATCGGCTTGATCATCTTTTGAACATAAGCCTCCACTTATATCAAAGCACATGAGTTACATACGCATGGTTAATAACTAACCCGGGATTTAGGTAAACCATACCATGAATGTCACAAGTAAAATTCACAAACGGATTCAGAATTAATTCATCTTGGGTCAAATCCAATGTATCATTCTACCATTGAATACATCATGTCTCTACTCGTGGAGTCAACTGCTCCGATAGCCAAGACTAGTCATCTCCTTAATTGGAATTGTAGATGACATGATAATTCTTCTAAGTATTTGAATCAAATACTCACTTTGATTCTTTTACGAGATTACAGAATAGTTTAGATTATCTACTGAAGTAAGTTATTTTTCTCGCAATGTAAACGTTCTTATAATGCCACTTAACATCAGTTTGAACTTAAAACATCAGTTTGAACTTAGACAATTAATGAGCTAATATTTTCTTGTCACAATTTCGCTATGCATACAAAATATGAAAAACAAAAATACAAAAAACATATTAGTGAAATGCGAAATTAACTTTATTTATTTATTCATCATTTAAATAAATAGAAAATAATTACATGTTTACTATAATATGGACACATTTCCCAACACCTTTCCTTTCCACTCGCCGAGTTGTAGCTCTATTTCTCGTGTTACTCTCATAGTTAGGACCTCTTCGGAATTCATCGTCTTGATCTTCTTATTCAATTTTCTAACTGAGAAACCAAGTTTGCCTACGAATTTCTCTAATATGAATAGATCCGATACTCTTGAATTAACAAGAGCACTCTTTCTTTGACCTACCATGTTGATGTCCACAAACATCAACCCTACTTACCTACTATTCCTTTTCGCAAGAGTGAGTATCATTAACTCAAGCTTTGAAGCCTTACCCTCATCAGGCTCCGCTTTTTCTCCTTTATTGATCATGTACAAATTAGATCGCTCTTGACAATCTCGTATTTCATGTGGACCACTATAAAAGAAGCACACCACTAGCTTTGTTTTGCTCTTTTTGACCCTCTTGGCTTCGACACCACGCATGACCGAGCCAAGACTTATAGGCGCTTTTTCTGGCTCATCATCCCCTTTGATGACTGAAAGCACATACCTCTTCAGACAGTTCCTTACTGTTTATAGACCGTCGCAAAAGAAACATTTTATCCTTACTACCCTTCTCATTTAGGTTGTTGTTGGTTTTCCACTTCTCGTTTCGTCGTTTCCCATTGCCACCGTTACCTATTACCATTGTCATACTCACCATGTCCTTCTTAATCTTCCCTACCATCACCCTTCCCATGGCTTTGGAAGACTCAAGCTTATCTTTCCTCGAAACAAGTTCAATTAAGGACTCTGCTACCGTCATGACTTTGGTAAGCTCCTAGACTCCTCAGCGTTGCAACTCTTACTTCAACCATGGCTTCAACCCATCCAAAAAGGAGAACATGCCTCATTTTCGCTCAAATAAGAAATTTAGAGCATGGCTTCACTTAACTCCTGCACATACTCCCTAATCGTGCCTCGTTGTGTAAGCCGGTGCAACTTAGCCCAAGCCTCGTCCTTGGTATAATCTGGGTAAAACTGTACCCTGAATTCCTTTTGGAACTCCTCCCAAGTCCTAATTGTGGTTCCACCACGTCTCTTGTAACACCTCATACCCAACCCAATCACCGAATTCGGGTTATAAGGTGCTACACTCTATAATCAAATTTAACTATCACATCCTTTATTACAATTCATCTTTTCAAACAGTTCAAGAAAATTAAGGTACAACGATTTCACTAAGTAAATTTAACCTATTGAATATTTACTTAGTGTTTGAATTATAATTTGACCACTTACAAATTAGTAGCTAAACCATATCTTTTGAGGACAAAATTTTGTATATATGTATAAGGAAATGATATTTTATATGAATAGACACTTGTACGCATCATGCCAATAAGTTATGATATACACTCCCTATTACAATTAACTTTTGGTCAGGAGTCAAATACAACCCATTTTAGAAGTTTTGAATGTGCAGTAAATGTTCAAGTTGCTCCACCATAAAGCACGAAATGAGTATTCAAATAAAGTTGAGAATATATACTAATTATGAGTCTCGTATTATCAGATGTTTTAAACGAATTGGAGATTCAATTTTGACATGATTTATGGTTACTATTTGCTTTGATAGTTTTCCCAACATTAAGGGAGCGAAACAATAGTTGGATAAATAAATTACTTGAAATAAATTAGCATTATCTTGATCATCGTAGAAAGTTATTTGAACCAAAAGTTCAAAAAGATAATTCATTTTATTCTAAGTTAACTAACAAATATATTTACTAACCTGATGAGAATAATCAAGTGTTATATACCAGTTAATGTTTTGATTTGAATTGAAGTCCTAGTAGGACAACTTGTTAGAATAAATTAAAGTAATGCATACCTGAAGCATGACAAGTTGATTGGTACCAAAGATGAAAATTCTCGTAAAAGAAAATAATTAATATATATGTCATATGGTGGAGATGGGTGTTCCAGAATAGCCTTAAGATATAACTAATTATTAAAACTCCAGAAGAGATTCAAATACCTGAAATTGATGATGGAAATAATGAAAATAAAGAGATCTCGATAAGTTATGTCAATAAGAGAAAACATGGAACCGTGAAAATAGAAAGTTGTTGACAACATTTTTGCATGCAATAGTATTATTGAGATAATGAAGCAAAATGTGGATCTTGAATAAATTTGTCAAAAAACATAGACATGAAATAGATTGGCTAAAATAGAATGACACCTAAAAGTTTAAAGTCAGTGTAGTACAAATGAGTTGTTTTGTAAAAATGAAATAAGAAAATGAAGTTATCTCTAAAGCCTTAGCAATAATTATGAAAATATATTCTTTTGTGGTGATGCAGTATTATTGTTACAATCTTTATATGAATCACTATATAGTGGAAATTTATATTAAAATCATTGAAGGATTTAGAATTTTGTAAGCATATAAAAATTCTCAAGATATTATTCGATACATTTGAGTAAATATTTATATGAAATAAATTGACTTAAACATATGTGGTAAATTCAACTCAGTGAATAATAGTTAAAGAAAGATTATAAGATGATCCAACACGCACATGAATAAAAAGATCATAATCAATTTGTTATGATTATTATTGAAACTCATGAATAGATTAAAATATATTTCCCCAAAATTCTTTCTCGCTAATGGCAAGAATGATGATATAAATGTTTAGCAAATTGTTCAAGTGATCATTTGAAAAATTAGTATTTAAGATTGAATAAGTAATGTATGAGATATCATGTAATGTTGTCATGAGGGGAGTAAATATGCGTCGTACCATTTTTTCCTTACTAAGGTTTTTTTTCATTGATTTTTTTGGTAATATTTTTTAATGAGGCATCATGTTATGCATATTATAAGTATGTATACTTAGGGGTGAGCAAAACTCGATTCTACTCGAAAAAATAAAAAAATTTAGATTTCGAGTTAAATGAATCAAGTTATTCGAGTCAATTCAATTTTTTTTCAAATTTCGAGTTCGAATCGAATTGAGTTTTTGGATTCGAATAATTTAAATAAATCGAATACCAAACTATAATTTTTTTCATTTTACCCCAAACTCTCAAACTTTTGTACTTTCTCTCAATACTTTTACTCCCCTTCCATCCCATCCCATGTCTACCCCAAACACATTTTTCCTTTAGATTTTTTTGAATATCCCTCCCCCCAATTTTACTCTCCCATTTACTTTTCCTCCAAAATTTTACTCTTCCCCCTTAAAGTTTTACTTCTCACCCTTAACCCCCAAATAAGAAATTAAAATCATCTAAAAAAATCCCTAAACCTAAATAGTAATAATTTTATTTATATCTACATTTATATTATTAAATTAAATTACACATTGTGTACTATTTATATTATTGAATTATTTAATAAAATTGAATCTTTATAAATTTATGTTAAAATTGAATTATTGATGATACCGTAAAATATTCATGTTAAAATTTTATATTAGTATCGATTTCACATTTTATTTTTAAAATAATTTTTATTAAAAATCACATTTTTATATCTCATATATTTTTTAATTTCAAAATACATAGTGACAAGAATTAGAAGATAATTGAAGCAACTAAGCAAACAAAGAAACTAACCTGTATATAAAAGATTAATAAATAAGTTATGAGGGAATGAAAGTTAATAATAAATTTGATTATGGTGAGTGATAGTTGATACAATGACTCAAAGTTATTTTTTTTTAATTTAACTCAAATAAATATATTTGATTCACGTAGGATTAATTAGTAACTTTACTTTTATTTTCATAATTTACTTAGTGATATTTGATTTTATTATAATAATAAAAAGCTAGAAAGCAAAAGCCGCCAGAAGTCTTTCCGTTGAATTTTGAATTGACCGTCACGAGTACGTAGGCAGATAAAGCTTTAATTATGAATTCCTCTATTTTTCTTTTTTTAAAAAAAGAGTTAGATTTCTTAATTTAATTTTCATATTTTAACTAAACCGATAAATTAATCGGATCAACAAACATTATTAAAATTTATCATTTAAGTAGTTAGCAATGATTTAATCATTTATATAAATAAATATGCGAATGAAATTATAAATTAAATCATTAAAACAATATGAAAATGACATTTTTTTCCTCAATTGATTGTCGGAACAAATGGAAATGTGAACATGAAAACCCCCAACTACCTTCTCTTTTAATTTAGCTCTTTCAAATAGAATTATTATCATATATGTAAATTTAACACACACATATATATATATATATATATATATATATATTTGTTATTATTTCCCATCTAAAATTATGAGGTCTAGATATATCAAATTGAACTCTGATTTCCCCCTTTTCTGAATGTGTGTACATACATATAAACTTTCTATTTTCAACAATCATCAGAATATTTTAAATGCTCTCTCTCTGCCTTACCACTATGACCTGAATTACTCTGTTAGAAAAAAAAAAGAATAATCAAAATGGAGCTATATATTAACAGAAGTGAGAGAAGGGGAAAGAAGTTCTGCCCATCATTGATTAAACTCTACTCATCCTCATCCTCAATGATTTAATCCACTTACCTCGAAGGGTGGGGTCGGAGTTACCCAAGTTTACAGGTGAAGATACAAACAAGACCGGTGCTTGGCATTTAATGATGATACAAACCAAGCCGGTGCTTGGTGTTTAATCATGTTCATGCTGTAACATTAGGCTTTTGTCTGTCTTGCCTGATCATTATGTCCCCTGAGCTGAAGCAACCTAGACATGGATCGCAGCCTTTTTGTTATCTCGGTGAATGATGGTCTAGATTCAGGATCAGCTGACCAGCATTGTTCCATCAGCTCCCTCCAATCAGGGTCACAGTGTTCTGGAATTGGAGGTCGAAGAGTGTTCTTCACAATCCCCCCTGCAATCACATTTTACGAATTGAATGTAAAGCCAAATTTAAGTGAAAAAAGGAAGCTTTTTCTTTAGTTTTCAGATACATATGGCAAAAATTCAATACACCATTTTAGCTAAAATATGCACTCCATAGTGGATCTAATACCATATCATAACATCCCAATTACTTTTTCCATGCCTGTAAAATTTCTGCTTAAAATCGTAGCTAATGGCAAATTAGGTAAACTGAAATCTTACCAATAACGGCACCACAATGCATATCAGCATAAGGCTCCTCTTCAGTCAAGATTTCCCACATTGAAATTCCAAATGAGAACACATCAACCTGCCAAATCAAATATCATAAATTTCGGCATTTAACATGCTTGTTCTTTCCTTCACAGTGGCAACACATACTGACCTTCTCAGAAACACGATTGCTGTTACCATTTAATAACTCTGGTGCCATCCATGGAAGGGTTCCTCGCACACCTCCAGAAACAAGAGTGCTGCGCTTAATTCTTGATACTCCAAAATCTCCAACCTACAGAAACAATACACAGTAACCAAGCTTCAAGTGAACAGCCAATGAAAACCTTCCATCACCAAGCTTCCTAACAGGACAAGATAAGGGTATGCTACTGTCCCCAAGCATATTGGCATTCATCTTGGACCAAAAACAATCACTTTCACTTTAATCAGAATTAATTATTCTTCTCTCTAGCCATTTATGGCCTTTAGTAATAACATTAGCCACCTTGAACTCAATATCTACTAGAGACGAGTTTGTAACTATTACCTTGCATATGGGTCGTTGTGGGTCCCTTAGATTGACAAGCAAATTATCACATTTCAGATCAAAATGGACAATGTTTTTGGAGTGCAAGTATTCCATGCCAAAAGCTGCATCCCTGGCAATTATAAGCTTTTTGCAACAATCAAGCGATCTGCATAAGAATTCCAAACAACCAGTAAGCACATTATTTATGAGGGAAGGACTATAAATTTGAGAGGATGAACCTAGGTTACCCATCCTTCTTGATTAGGACATTTCTAAGCGATCCATTGACCATAAATTCAGTTACAGTTGCCAAAGTTCCTCCAGTTCCATGTGGTACTACTCCATAAAGTGCTACCACATTTGGATGATGCAGATTTGAGAGGATCTGTGCTTCTCTCCAGAAGTCTTTTGTCTGGCACAACCAAATATATATTAGCTTCAGGCATGCAAATAACTGAAATTGCTACGAAGAATTTGACTACAAAACTGTTTAAAGATCTCTATAGTACTACAGAATGGTAATCCCCCCTTCTGCTTGCTATTACAAGATTAAAGAAAAAGAAGCAAAGCAGGGAAATAATGACCCAGTTCAAAATGACCACCGAAGTGGAGCGTCTTGGATAATTCTCAGCTATTTCTTTCACATTTACTTCAATTGACTCAAGCACCAAACCCCACTCTTAAAGGATTAAAAGAAAAAAGAAAAGGAAAACCCTTTTTCTTTTCTTCCTTTGAAGACCTCTACTCAAATTTTGAATCAACTATGGCAACCCACAGACTAATTTTTCTTTATAAAAACATGCGTTTGTGATAAATATCAACACTCTTCCTTGATAAACATATGTGATTTTGATGCATGTCAAAGCTGCCGCAAATTACTTTTAACTGAAGGGCTGAAAACCCTCCATAAACAGCAAAAACAGATTACCAAATCTCAAATCACAGAGAAGGGCAGAATAACAGTAGTGGATATATTTCCCTTTAAAGGGAGTCAAGAAGAAGGCCGAAAAGGAAGAAGAGAAAGGGTACCCCCATGAATTTACTTCCATGACATAACAATAATAGTATTTTGAAACTCTTTCCTTGTTTCTGGAATGCAGTGTACAATTCATAGCACCTAGCCAGCAACTATATTTAAGATTAGAAACTGGAAAGAAAGGGGCGGAAAAAGAGGGAAAAATCTCCGCAGACCTACCAGCTTGTCTTGGTCTGATGATTTCCCAGAAAAGCAACTCTTTTTTATTCTCTTTATAGCAACATCTGTTCCCCGCCATTTTCCATGGTAAACAGATCCATATGTACCAGATCCTAGCTCCCTCAGTTCTTCAAGATCGGCATTTTTAATAATCTGCACATCAAAATTAGAAAACCTTCATTAACGTTCAAAAGCTAATCTTTCAAGGAGGAAACTAAAATGGGGAGGGGGCTGATACAGGGGTGGTAATTTGGTCCCAAAAGTCACTGGTTACAAGGGAAATATGACTAGAAGTTGACATAGAATCAAATTTTCTATCAATTAACCATCAGTCTGGTAACCATATTAAAAGTAGATTGATAGCAATATTCTTGGTTTTCAGAGGGACAAAAGACAGTCATTAGGGCTAATTACAAAGACAGTTAGAAAATAGACAAGAGCTGAAAAGTCATGGCAAGGTAAGGAGATGGAGAAAAGATAGAAGGGAAGAGGGCAAACTACACAAACATGATCAAATTATAAACGTATGCATAAGTTAAGTAGCATCTCTTTCATGTGTGCAATAAAGAAGATGCCATAAGCAATACATGATTAGAATTAGCCCTCTACAGAGTATGTGGGTAGATAACAAATACTTTTATTATTTGAATAAATGTTGTCAAACTGCTACATATCTGAATATAAAAGAGGATGTCAGATTACAGTTTCCTAATTAAGGAATATTTGAGTGGATCAGATAGGATTTTGTAAATATTTTATCCTTAATAAGGCTGTTTTTAGGGACAGCATCCCTAGAATTAGTCTATTTCTTAGTATAAAGTTTCCTAAGTTAGGTTCACTATATGTATAAATATTTATGTAATTTCTTGTGAATAAACAAAATTGAAATAGCCTGTTTTTTAACATGGTATCAGAGCTTTTTTTAGCACGATTTCTGGGATTTTTTTCTTTGTCTAGCAATTTTTTACTCATAATCAACCCTCAAGCTTGTAGAATTTGTTCAAAAGAAACATGACTGAAACTTTTAAGACCAGTAACACTGAGGATATCTCAGAAGTCTTTGTAAACAACTCAAACCCAACAAGTGAGTTTCAGAACATCCAAGTAACCCACAGGTTAAATGAGAATAATTACCTAAAGTGGTCTCAACTGGTTCGCACGCTCTTGAAAGGAAAAGGAAAGTTGAGTCACTTACTCGGAACTGGACCTAAACAAGGAGATCTTAAGTTTGATGCTTGGGATGAACAAGACTCTATGGTAATGTCTTGGTTATGGAACTTTATGATGCCAAAAATCAGTGATACATGCATGTTTCTTAACACATCTAAAGAAATATGGGAAGTTGTGAAGTAGACTTATTCTAAAATTCGAGATGCTGCTCAAATCTATGAAATCAAGACTAAGATTTAATCTACCAAGCAAGGTAGTCGATCAATCACGGAGTATTCCAATCTTTTGGAAAGTTTATGGCAAGAGATGGATCATTACCAGTGCATTCAGATGAAGTGCAGTGAAGATGCAACACTCCTGAAAAGGTTCGTTGAAAAGGATCGAATTTATGATTTTCTTGCTGGACTAAATGTTGAGTTTGATGCAGTAAGAGTTCAAATACTTGGAAAAGAGGAACTACCATCACTAAATGAGACAATTGCGATTTTTCGTGCTGAGGAAAGAAGAAGAAGAGTTATGGTTGAGAATAGTCAAGTGGATAGTTCAGCCTTGGTTACAAAAGCTGTAAATGAGAGGAGATTTGGCCTGGAGCAGCTACCTAGCGAAGATAGTAGATAAATAGAACATAAAAAGCCTATTAACAAGGATTCTGTATGGTGCACCTACTGTAAAAAACCCCGTCACACTAAAGAAAGATGCTGAAAACTCCATGGGAAGCCACAAACAACAAACAAAAAATTTTCAGAAAAAGGTGGACAACCAAAGGGACAAGGGCAAGCAAATACAGCAAGACAACTGAATGGAAAAAATAATTCTCAAGAATCACCTGTTGAATTCAATAAAGAAGAAATTGAGAAGTTAAAGAATTTGCTGGGATCATTGGAAAAATCTTCTTCAACAGGTACTTTTAGTTTGGCTTTTTCAGGTATATCCTCTTCTCAAGATTCTAAAGTCTTAGATATACTCACCAAAAGTTCTTGGGTCATTGACTCAGAAGCTACAGACCACATGACCCACTCCTCACAAAAATTTGTTTCATATACACCTTACCCTAGTAGTAGAAAGAAAATAGTAGCCAATGGTTCTGTGATCACAGTGGCTGGTCAGGGTGATATTGTTATAAACAAAACCCTTACTCTTAAAAATGTCCTTCATGTTCCAAAACTATTTACCAATCTTTTATCCATCCAAAGAATTACCAAAGACTCTAACTGTAGTGTGGTTTTCTATCACAATCGATGTCTTTTTCAGGAACAGAATACGAGGAGGATGATTGGACATGCTAAGGAAGTAAATGGCCTATACTATCTTGAAGAATCCAGTGGAGAAGTTAGTGCTCTGAATTCCTCACCATTATCTTTCATATCCGAATCTATTAAAACCAATAAAGACCAAATTTGGCTCCATCACCTTCGCCTTGGTCATCCATCGTTTAGAGTCCTTAAAATTATGTTTCCTTCATTGTTCAAAGGATTAACTGTTGAAAAATTCCATTGTGATGTCTGTGAACTTGCAAAACATAAACGTACCTCTTTTTCGGTAAGTAATAAAAGAACATTCGCTCTTTTTACTCTTATTCGTAGTGATGTTTGGGGACCATCCACTATTTTAAATATTTTTGGGGCTCGGTGGTTTGTATCCTTTATTGATGATTGTACCCGTGTGTCTTGGATATTTCTTTTAAAATAGAAATCTGATGTAAGGTCTATCTTTCTAACTTTTTACAACATGATCAAAACTCAATTTGGAGCTGAAATAAAAAGGTTTAGGTCAGACAATGCCAAGGACTATTTCAATAAATTTCTCTCACCATATTTCCAAGAAAGAGGCATTATACATGAGTCATCTTGTGTTAGCACACCCCAACAAAATGGTGTTGCCGAAAGAAAGAATGGTCACATTTTGGCTATTACAAGAGCCCTCTTGTTCCAAAAAAAGTCCCTAAACAATATTAGGGGGTGGCTGTTTTAACTGCTACTCATATGATAAATAGATTGCCTACAAAAGTCTTACGCAAGTTCTAGCAAAATTCTTTACTGATTTCAATACTTCAAGTAACCTTACTCCCAAAATATTTGGTTGTGTTGCCTTTGTACATGTACATTCTCAAAATAGAGGAAAATTTGATCCACGAGCTGTCAAGTGTGTCTTTCTCGGTTATTCTTCTACTCAAAAGGGGTACAAATGCTATCATCTAGCCACCAAAAAATTTTATGTATCAACAGATGTTACTTTTGCAGAACAAGAGAATTTCTTTACTCGTCCTTATCTTCAGGGGAAGATCTTATTCACAGAAGATAAGGACAAAAGATTCTTTCTTCTTAACATTCTAGCTCTTGTCCAGCAATCAAACACTCATCCTGTCCAGCAACCAAACACTCACATTCCAGCTTTTGTCCAGCAACCTAAAATAGAGCCTAATACACTCAAATCACAAAGAAGAATTCAGGACACTACTCGTCCTTTACTGGTTTACTCAAGGAAGAAGACACCAGTGCAAGTTCAATCATCTTCTTCTACTATACAACCTGAGGTAATTGCTGAACCTACTTTGAATACTAATACTGAAACTACTGAAAATTTAGATGATTTTCCCATTGCTATTAGAAAAATGACTAGAGTCTGTACAAATCATCCCCTGTTCTTATTTATGTCTTACAAAAATTTGTCCCATAACCACAAAGCCTTTCTTACTAGCCTAAATTCCATCTCCATTCTCAAAACTGTATCCGAGGCATTAGAAGATGAGAATTGGAAAAATGCCATGAAGGTTGAAATGGAAGCTCTTGAAAAAAATAAGACATGGGACTTGGTGAAATTACCGAGAGGAAAGAAATCGACGGGATGTCGCTGGGTGTACAAAGTGAAATGTAAGTCAGATGGTTCTTTGGAGAGGTACAAAGCAAGGTTGGTTGCTAAAGGGTACACTCAAATGTATGGAATACACTACCTTGAAACATTTGCCCCTGTTGCAAAGATGAACACTGTGAGAGTGTTGTTGTCACTAGCTGCTAATCGAAGCTGGAAATTACAACAATTTGACATCAAAAATGCCTTTTTACATAGTGATCTTGAGGAGGAAGTCTATATGGATGTTCCACCAAGATTCGGTCCAAATACAGGACAGGTAGTTTGCATACTAAAAAAGGCTTTGTACGGACTAAAACAGTCCCCGAGGGCTTGGGTTGGAAGATTTACCAAAGTAATGCTCAAGTTGGGGTATAAATAGAGTCAAAGAGATTACACTCTGTTTGTAAAACACTCATCTTCAGGGAGAGTGACTGCTTTATTGATCTATGTAGATGACATTATAGTGACTGGTGATGATCTGAAAGGAATGGAGAATTTAAAAAAATGCCTAGTAAAAGAATTTGAAGTCAAAGAGCTTGGTAAGTTAAAATATTTCCTTGTTATTGAAGTGGCACACTCTTGGAAAGGAATCTTCATATCTCAGAAAAAATACATAGTTGATTTGTTGACAGAGACAGGCAAGTTGGGATGTAAACTAGCAGAGACACCCATAGAGGTGAACCACAGACTTGGAGATGCATTAGAAGATGCAGCAATTGATAAAAATTCATATCAAATACTTGTGGGAAGATGCAGCAATTGATAAAAATTCATATCAAATACTTGTGGGGAAGCTCATTTACTTGTCTCATACCAGACCGGATATTGCCTATGCAGTCGGTGTTGTAAGTCAGTTTATGCACAACCCCAAAGAATCACATCTTAGAGTTGTATATCAAATTCTACAGTACTTAAAGGACACGCTAGGCAAAGGAATCCTATTTAAAAAAGCGGAGAATTTAACCCTTGAAGCCTATACTGATGCAGATTATGCAGGGTCTATGGTTGATAGAAGATCAACCTTGGGCTATTGCACTTTCCTAGGAGGCAACCTTGTGACTTGGAGGAGTAAAAAACAGAATAATGTGGCTAGATCTAGTGCAGAAGCTGAATTTAGGGCTATGGCTCTTGGAATTTGTGAGTTATTATGGCTAAAAATTATTTTGGAAGATTTGAAGATCAAGTGGGAAGGTCCAATGAAGTTGTATTGTGATAATAAGTCTGCTATCAATATTGCACATAATCCAATTCAACATGATCGTACAAAGCACGTTGAGGTTGACAGACATTTTATAAAGGAAAAACTGAATAATGGCTTAATTTGCACTCCATTTGTGTCCACCGATGGTCAACTAGCAGATATACTTACCAAAGGATTGTCTGGGAAGTTGTTTCAGAAACTAGTAAGCAAGCTAAGAATGGATGATATCCACTTCCTAGCTTGAGGGGAGTGTCAGATTACAGTTTCCTAATTAAGAAATATTTGAGTGTATTAGATAGGATTTTGTAAATATTTTATCCCTAACTTTAAGGCTATTTTTAGGGACAGCATTCCTAGAATTAGTCTATTTCCTAGTATAAAGTTTCCTAAGTTAGGCTCACTATGTGTATAAATATTTATGTAATTTCTTGTGAATAAACAAAATTGAAATAACCTATTTTTTAATAGAGGAGAAAAGTAAAAAAGAGTAATATGCAGTTTTTAAAATAAAACTAAATAGGTACAATAGCCAGTTTTAAAAAGAAATGGTTTTAAATCATATTTCCAAGAAGAAAGACATTAGCATACCCTTAATTTTTTTTTAATTTTCATTTCATTTGTAATGTTCTTTTGTCAATTCCCCAATTTTGTTTCAATTGCCTTGTTCTACTAAATGAAGGATATTAATTTTAGTAAAGATTTCAATGTAGATTAACTAAATGGGACCTTATTAAGAGAAACAAAATGTTTTTTCCACCTAACAACTAGAGAATTACACTTGCTTTTCAAAATCTTATTACACTTCTCACTAAACAACACTGAATGAACTGGTCAAATATCAACTTTTTAAACTGAAAATAGGTATAAATAAGTTTCATACAGAACCTGCAAGCCATAGATGTTGGCTTCCTTTTCAGCTATGATAGCATCACTGAAGGACTCATCCTTGTCTTGAACATCAGCTGAAGAATCCTATGAACAAAGCCATGAAGCTACCTGAGTCTACTAACAGTGGTACACATTATAAAAACTAGATTTACATGATAAATTTAACAAATCTTACCTCAGAACCTGCAATGGCATCCTTCAACTCTTTTCCAGTAGGAGATATGATATCAGTGCTGATCACATCCACATGTGGGACAACTACAGATGAAACTAGCAGTCCAGAAGGAACACTAGTGGTAACATCTTTTGACATAACTATAGGCTCCAGTTGGATTTGATATTGATTCTTTCTTGAAGGTTCAGCTAGAGAAAACGTAATATCTTCTACAATTGAATTCTTGTGCACGGGATCTAGGAGGACCACCTTCTCAGCATTTGGATTGGAATAATTAAGTTTATCATCAATGAGGGGAACCTCGTTCCTAGCTGCATTATTGTCTAGAATTTGTGACATAGCATGAATGTCTTCATTGAGCAAGCTTGAGCACAGAATAGAGTCAACATGAATTGTAGGTGAGTGCAACTTGGTTGAGCCCATAAGCATATATTTTCTAGATATATCATTTTGACTTGCAACAAACTGAGATTGTGGTGGTTCATGCAACATAGGGCCATTCAAAGACTCAAAGATAAGATCACCCAATTTACTATCAAGTCTTGTGTCATTTATGCTCTTTGGAAACAAGCATGTGGCTTCAGTGTTCCTGGCACATGAAATAATATCTCCCTGCCCAATTACTTTCCCATTGAAACCACAAGATTGAGCTCTATCAGGCAGATGTTCTATGTTACTATTTATAGATAAGGATGAAGGAACTATCTTCTGAGAGACTTGCGAATCTTTTTCCTGAGTACCTATAGCAAAACTAGAAGTTTGATTGCAGTCTGCATTAGACAATTTGTTGTTATATCCCATACTGCTATCAGGGGATTTCCCCTCATAAAGTTTTCCATCTTGATGCAAAAATGGATCACTTAAATAAGACCTGTTCCTGGCATGTAAGCTTGCAGTATATTCTTCATAATTGTCCAGCCTCCCAAAACTGGATTTACTCAAATCAATTTTAGCTGTTTGGCATTTTTCATTACTGTCACTGGTTCCCTGGTGAATAGGTTCATTCACGCCAGAAGGTTTAGGATTTGGAAAGCAGTTCTGCATATCTAGTTTTGATTTTGATGTAGATTCAGTGTCCAACAAGTAATTATCTGCACCGGACTTCATAAGATCAATTTTATCATGCTGTTGCATGAACCTTTCCTGCACGAAATTTTAAAAAACAAGGGAAGGTGATGGGCTCTTTGTAAAATTTAAAGGGGAAGATGGGCTCATTCCTTCTTGTGAACAGTAAGCAGACCTCCCTCCACAGTCCTGCAGCTTTGAATCTGAAAATACATGTGATATGCCTGGGTGAGAATCCAGGGAATCAACAGATTCTGACAATAGGCTTAATGGATTACCAGCATTTGAGATAGGCTTTTCAGAAAGGAATGATCTTTCTTTGTGCATAAACCTTTCATGTGAAATTCCATTGTAATCACCATTGCTTTTGTTGAAAACTACAAAAAATACGAAATCTTTGCTGGGATCAGGGCTTAGTAGCTGCTCTCCATAAGCTTGGCATGTGTGGTTGGCAGCAACCCTTATGCAATGGTGACTATGATTCATCAAAGCAAGTGGAACCTGTAGGGCATCTTTATAGTTAGGATTAATAGTGTTGCGGATCTCAGGATTCAAGTGTGCTGTATTGAAGGAATAGTTGTATTCAGAACTAGAGTTATTAGAAATTGATTGTGCACAAACATTGCATTCTTCATGCTGGAAATATAGTGGAGAAATAGGAGTAGATGGGGATCTGGTTGTATTTTGGATATCATGGAAAACTTGAGATGGATGCAATGCACTAAAACCACCCATAGTGTCCAAAGAGATTACTGAAGTTGGACACCATTTGGGGAAACTAGGGTTAGGATCCAAATTGGGTCCCAATTGACATCCTTCACTAGGTAAACAGAGCTCACCAGAGATTTTCCTAGGACTAGGATCTACTGTCCCATTGACAGCAGCCACATACTGGTAACCAGGATTACTCTGGTGCATGGTCATTGCCTCAAGGGAAGATGCATTTCCAGACTCATCATAGCGAATCAAAAATATCCTCAGCTTTTTAGAACCTTCAAGCTTTTCAAGCCCATGGTATTCCTCTATCATATTCTTAAGGTCTTCATCAGAAGAAACAGATATAAGGGCATCAAGATCCTCACCTGGAAGTTGGTACTTGATTGAATGAGGTTGGTTGCAAAAATTTGAAGTTCTCCTCAGAAGCTCTTCCCAAGAAAGACAATCCTGAACAGAAATAATGTGCGTCTCTCCCCCAACATATCTGAGTTTACCATCACTTGGCCTAGGCAATACTTTTCCACCAAAGCTGCACAGAAGTTTCATTTTCCCAGATTGAGATCCATCGGTAGCTCTCTGCCCACTGAAGTTGTTGGAACTAGAAGAGTCACATGCATAAATAGCTGTAGTAGGTTGACCAAAACCATTTGGATGGCTCCTATCACAATTCAGTTCACCATAAGCCTTCCTTGTTACTTGTCCAATTTCACCATCTTCCTTCTGGTATCTACCTATCTTTTCAACACAAGACCCGTGTTCACTCCCTCTAGAAGAACCATTTAGAGATGCAAAATTAGAAATGTCAGAAGCACACTTGGAATCCATTCTTTTCAACTGAATTCGGGCAAGATCCTGATACCCCATCTGGTGGTTCTGATCGAACCAAACTCTCTTCTCATGTGTTAGTGCTGCATCTGGTCTAGCAATGGCTCTTATGCCAACACACTCCTGAACAAACTCCATGGAGAATTCCTCACCTGTCTGTACAGACATAGTCTTATTATTATTTACATTCTTTCCCACATTAGGAACATCATATGTATATTCTTGTTGTACTAATTGATCAGATGGGCCAGACGTTTCCCTGATCATGTTCCAAACAGGTTCCTAGGTTTGTTTACTTACATAACAACAATGTGTTAGCTCATTGGAACACTCTTTTTCACTTCAATCCACCAATCAATAATGCATAATTAAGTCATTCATAGTATCAGCTAGCATTCAGAACCTCACGGTTAAAATCTAGGATTCCCTGCACCTCAAACGCTAAACTTCAAAATCGACAGCAATACTTTCACAAATCACCAACATCTATCTTCTACTTGCAACCCAATTTCTCAATCAAATCCAACACATATGTATACGTGAAAAAAAAAACACCGCAAATTTGCAGATCCTTTTCACAAAAATTACGAACAAATTATTCACAAAATATCAGTTTCAATCCAATGCCAAAATTTAGTTAGAAATCTAATCATAATAAATACCTTCCTCTTCTACAAATTCCAGATCGTTGATCAAAAGGAAGAATATAAGCAAACCTATCTCTAACTCAAAAAAAAAAGAGGAAAGGAAAAAAAGAAGAAGCTCAAAATCACATTTCAAGACCGTCGCTGTACGACAAACCTAAAAAAAATCAAACATAAAACAATAAATAAATAATCAGCGACGTTTTCGAACAACGGCTTATGGATAACAGAATTTAAAATATAAGCAAAACTTAAAAGAAAATGATGATACCTGGTAACCAACCTCCTTTGTGAAATCAGTGGTTTGAGCTCCTGAGCTGACAATTATTGACGATTATGATTTTTTTTTGATACGATATAGAGATGGAAAAGAACGAAATGAGAAAAAAAAAAGAAAGAAAGAAAGAGGGAAAGTGGAAATGGTGGAGAAGGGAGCGTGGGTTACGGCTATAGCAAGTTACAATTTCAGGCATGCAAGAGCTGACATTGCCGAGAATTAAGCAGCATCCATCGACAACCCTCATTCAAATAATAAAAATCATGAAACAAATCATATGAATTATTAATTTTCAGTTTTTAAGTTGTAACGATTTTCCTGCGTTTAGTTTTGTTATTTGGAGTTCAGAGAGTTTGCTTTTCCTTCTCAACTTTGAGATGTACTTTCATTTAAAAAGAAAATTGTTACAAGATGGCCAATTTGCCACTAAATTTAATTGTTCGAATTTGAAAGTTTTGGCCAATAAAATTTTAAAATTTTTATCCAAAATTATTTTACGAAACTTAAATTATACATAAATTTTAGTATAATATCTACTTTTAAAATCAGAGGATATTTGCATTGAGAAATCCCACACCGAAATAGAGACAAGCCATTAAAGTTTAGACGAGCCCCTAAAAGGAGTTATTAAAACGAGAGGAGGGCAAAAAAATAACGCAAGAAGAGGATGAGAAATGACCATCCACCAACTAGAGGTGATTGACAATGTTATTGATATAAAAATCAATTATTGCTTTAGTTAAAATGATAAAGTTAAAAGTTGGATATGCATATTTCTAAATTTAAATCTCATTATTATATTATTTTATTAAAAAATATAAAAAGATAAAAATACTCTCAATTAATTTGTATATAAAATAACATTTTAATAATATTCCAATTGAATTGATATCCTTTAATTAAAGATATAATGACTTATTAAGCCCTCGAATTTTATAAAAAAAAATATTTTAGTCTTTTATTTAATTTTTTTAAATTTTTTTTATCTATTTTGGGTGATTTAATAAACAAGGGGTAAAAAATTAAAATGAAATGAAAAATTATAATAAATTATTGAAAAAAATTCAAAAGGCTTTAATTAAAAGCTTAATAGGGATAGTTTAATGAAGGCGGACATTGCCGACGAAAATGTGTGGCTGTGGTGAGTGATTAACTTTTGCATTCTATGATATTTAAAGGGACTAGTTTTCGACGTTACGTAGGAATCATGTACGCGTCCGTTCACATAGTTGTCTTTGTCAGCATCATGTTTTCATGTATTTTTGAGAAAATAAAATCTAGATTGAGTTACTGATTTTTAGTTAGTAGTGAAATTTCAGAGAAATATAATTTTTTTCAAAACTAAATAATCAAATCTAAAAATGTTTTTTTAATGATTTTATCAATTATAGCATACCCATTTTGGGTGAGATCACTCAATCTTATCTCAAAATTCACTAAATTCTACAATAAAACAAAGAAAATATTTATTTTAAATAATTAACCAAATACAAGTCAGAAAATTCAAGAAATTTAGTAGTAATTAGTTTAAATATTTTACCAATTATGATTAGAAAACTCAAGAAATTTAGTAATAATTAGTTAAAGCAGTGGAGGAGCCAATATGTTAATCCGTTTTTATCAGAATACTCACTGCTTCATAAGCTATTATTTGATATAATTTTAAATAAAGTAACCAATATTTTCTTCCTCCCTTTCACTTTAGCCGAAATTTACTATAACATTATCTAGCTATTTTTGTTTCACTTTTACACTTCTAACAAGTTAGAAACCATCTCCTAATCATTTTCCATAAAAAAAATACACATTTCAATTAATTTTATAAGCTTCCGTCAATATCTTTTAATGAAAACTTTTAAAACACTTGATAAAATAAAAAATATTGGTACATATATGTAAAACAAACTTCAAAGATTCAAAAGCTATGAAAAATTTGAAGAAAAATATATCTTATACTCAAAATTTGGGGGGAAAATGATGAATTTTTGTTCTTCTTTTCTTGCTAGGCACCAATATGAATAAGAAAGATGATAAAAGTCTCTTCATCTTTTCTTTTCTTTATATATATATATATATATATTATAATATTATTTATAAAATATTATTATTTTAGGTAAAATATTAAATAAATATTAAATTATTATTTAACAAAAATATCAGTCAAAATTCATTATGAGTAATTTAACTTCTTCAAGAAGATTTTCCTTTTGTTTTTATCAAGAATAATTTTTTTAATATTACTTTTAATATTATAAAAATATTGGAGGGGCCTACTTATATTTTTAAGAGGACTATAATATATATACAAAGGGGAAAATTGCAAAAATCTTAAACTTTAGGGGGTCTACTTATATTTTTTGGAGCCATAGTATATTTACAAATGACTAAATTAAAAAATAATTAAACTTTGGGAGCCATGGCCCCCCTAAGCCTCTACTTAGCTCCGCTGATGAGTTAAAGTATTTTACCAATTATGATCAAATAAGAGCCATGTTTGATTTTAAGTAAGGAAAATGAAACTCTAGAAGAAGAATTAAAATGGAGGATTTGGAGAGATGTATAAATAAGGGTAAGTTTGACATAATAAATAAAAAATAAACTAAATAAATATGTGGTAAAGGAGTATTATAATATCATCTTAACTCATTATTTTAAAACTGTGGTGCTCCAAATTCGGTCGAAACGGTCTGACCTAAATTTCGAACGTTACATTAGCTACCGAAGTGACTCTCTATTTAAACCACCACAGAACACACCAATTGACCAATCACACCATACAATTAATCATGAAATATTTAATAAAAACCTAATATCAAACTTCCGTTGCGCTACTTTGATCAACAATCAACAAAAAGACTAATTCACAATTTAATATTTAACAGATAATTACCTCAAAAACTTTAGTTAAATATACATGCATGCAGTAGGGTATTTTTAAAAGGTTATATTTATAGAGACTTATAAAATTGTTTAGTTTAAAAACGTATAATTAGATTTAAAACATAATATATAGAAAAACTTCTTTTCACAAAGTTTAACAATAGTATTGTAGGATTAAACGTATAAGTCTTATTTTGGAAAATTTATTAAAGCATCTTGCACAACCCACATAACATTACTAATTAATTGGTTAGCAGACATTTAACAGTTTACATGACTTGACCAAATTCTGTGTTACATCTCATGCATACCAAGCACATATTTGTATCCAAATCACACATAAAACATCTATGGCTTACCTCAATGACCAACGACTCTTCAACCTGCACTTACAAGTTAGTCGACTAGTTATTCAAACCAATTATCAATCAATCATAATCCATGATTCAATGATCTATCTAACACAATGATAAAAGTTTTAAACCAAATAATTAAATAGTCCATAGTGTCTATTACAACCCAAAATTATCAGTCTAATATTAAATCCCCTTATTTGGTCCCACACTGCCTTCCTCATTTGTTTTGGGAACACAACGACATACCCAGGTATAGCCTCGAATTAGATCACTTGGATAGCTCACTTCCACACCTCTTTGCATGCTATATCACTGCAATGTTATAAAGAGAGGGTGAGCTTATGAAAGCTTAGTAAGTGCTCAAATATATTACAAATAAACACATCTGTAACACTCATCTAAGTATAGAGATACTTATAGAATCGGTGCTGGAGACTTGGTGAACCACATACTTTTTCAATTATTCAAATCATTTGAAAATGACCAACTCTTTTTAAAACACAGTTTTAGAACCCAAAATTTCATAGCCCGAGTTTTGCAACCTTATTATGATACCACTAAATGTAACACCCCAAACTCGGCCTAAACATTATGACCGAATCTGATGACATCACAAGGAATGAGTTTTGAAAACAGTGTCGACTTGATAAACCATTCAATTTTTATACCACGAGTTCATTCACGAGTACTGAAAACGTTATTCAATTAATTAGTTTGTCAAAAAACTTATTACAGCAGAAGTTTAACAAATTCATTATATTTTAGAAACCTGATTTGTTATTTTTAGAAAAACCTCTTTTTGTGTAAAACTGTCTAATTCAAAACACATCTTATCAAATCATGTAGACTATCAGTAAATAAAAAACCAACTGTTAAAAAAACCATAAAATCTAGAGAGTCCCCCAAAATTACAAACTCTCAAATGTAAACTCAACTAAAAAATAAAATCATAAATTAATAACATTAAACAGTTTACAGTCGAGTGGTCACCGCTGAGTCTCCGTCGTACCGATCCGCCTAAGTCTGTGGATTACCTGAACATAACAGACAAACGGATGTGAGTTTTCGTAAACTCAGTATGTAACCCAACATAAATAAGCATGCAAACATACAGATACAGAGTCAGGCTTGTAGCCTTTCCAAATACAGTACACAGAATCAGATATACAGACCAGAAACATAAATTCCTACCTCCATCCTCTACACACTAATTCCGACCATCCCATCACACCATGTGGGGTTAAAAACACCCATCCATCCCTACACACCATATCATGCCATTACAACACATGTCAGATAATATGCAGCCAAGCTGCCAGAATATATGCGATGATCGCTGTATAGAATACTTCCTCCTTATATACAAATCCCACCCCACAATCATATACAGAAATAGATACAGAATAACATACTGGACATGCTCAACGTGCTTATGTACAGATATCAGAATAACTAAACATGCATAGCATTATCAAACTTAGAATAAAATATCAGATCTACAGTTTTAGGGTTTGGTTAGCCTTTACTGACCCTACGATAGGCCCACAATCGATTGGAACGACCCATGTGACCCTAGGGAAATTTACAGAATTTTGGCCCACATGCCTAGATTGGCCTTGCCTGTGTAACCTACACGACCTGGCCTAAAAACCCACACGCCCAACTTGGCTTGGCCCGTGTGGCCCACACGGTCACACTCAAGCCACCACATGGCCATGTCCTGCGCACAACCATGCCTACGTCAATCACACAGTCGTGTCTCGCATACGGCCAGCCACACAGGTGCGTTGACAGAACAATTTTTTGGCTTTTGCCGAAACTCATTTTTTTACGTTTCGGTTACACACCTGGTTTGTTTTTCACAGCGAACTAATCCCGAGACTCCCGAAACTTAAGAATAACACCAAAAATCCAATCAATTCTAATTATTGAAGCCAAACCATCCAAAACCCCCACACGACATACTTGAGAAACTACTTTGAACGAAGGTTCGATTACTTACCAGAGTGGATACGATAGCCTGAACACACCACTCGCTAGAAAACACGTTTTAAACCCCTTGAGCAACACCTAAATAAGAAAACAGCACATTACCAAACTCGATATCGATTCTCATAATTCTAAAACTTCAAGAGGACTTACCTACAGTACCCAAACGTGATGATTAATAAGACAGAATAACGAACAAGAATAAAAAAGAAGATGGCGATCAGAAGGAAAAGTTTGGAAGAGGAAAATTTGGAGAAAAACATAAAAAATACACAGGAATTTTCGGTAGGAGAAAAAACAAAAATCAAAATTAAAATTCAATATTTTTCCATTATCCCACTAAATCTTAACCGCATCAAAATTCTAACTCCACCCAAACACTCTCAGAGAACCAGAACAAAAATAAACTCCCTTGCTCAAGTAGAGACTCAAACATAGGACCTCTAGCACACCAACACCCTTACCACTTGAACCAGCAGATTCATTCTATTATGGATTAACAAAAATTTTTATAAAAGCCCACTGAACAAGAGTAAGGCTTGGATCGAAAAATAACAAAATTTAACAAAAGTGGGACTTGAACTTAAGACCTCTCCAACACACCCAGAACACTTAACCACTGAAGCAGATACACTCTTGTGTCAAATATTTACAGAAGCAGAAATAAATTATTCAGGGTGTTACAACATTAGTAAGTTAAAGGGTGACATACTATAACGATTCACATATTATTATAGTCTACACAAAGTAGTAACTCGTACGACACAACAGTTCTCATAAAACTAGCAGTGCACATATAATAAGTTATTAGCAAATCACATAAATTATCAATTTGCATAAAATATCTATTCATATGAAATAATAGTTCATACAATTTAACAGTTCATTTAATATAATAATTCATTCATACCACATTGTAACTCATATATCTCAAACATAAATAAATTGACATTTTTGTGATTATGAAACTTATAAGGAACTCAATCACCACCTATAAGTGGACTCTATCACCATACATTGGATAAACAGATCTCCAAAACACACCTTACTTTTGGACTCAAAGAGCCCTACGCTATCTCTGATATAAGTGTAACACGAATGCTTACACTCTTCAAACACACCACGCTATCTATGGTGAATGGAGTTATACTCGACATTCCTTTTATCTCTCCAATGCATCTTTAGGCCACAATACCCATCGCAATAAAAAAGGGGTGAGTACTCATAATCCTATGGCATGCCAACTATATCCAATGGTTCCATAAGGTCACAATGCCAAAATATCTCTTTAACACATTCACAATATTTAGTATAATAGGGCTCGCAATTAAGCAGAGCTCGCATATTATAACATAGTTCACAATTTGCAACTTGCAATAGAGTATGGTTTGCAAATAATATCACTTTTATGCAACATATATTGCACACATAACACAGTTCACATATCACTCATGATTTAGCTCACATAAATCATTGTTCGCATATTTTATTTAGCATAGGGCATACAATACCTTAGCTTACATGCAATGCAACTTAAAATCTCACAATACACAGTTTGACAAATTAATGCAGTTCACCATATTAATATAGAGTACCAAATTAACACAGTTCAAAATAATAATATAATTCACCAAGTTAACATGGTTCACAATATAATACAATACACAAATATAATTAGCTCGCAATATCATAAATCTCATAATTCACTTACAAATTCGTACATGCATAGATATACATTATTGATCAAATTTGTATGTTATAAGAGTCCACATTATATTATTTTTTCATATATCATTCATAAATATTACAATATCATATACGAATATATATATTATATATATACATATTTATTTAATGACCTTTGTCACTTCAAATTTTAAGCATACATTAAAAGTCTCATAAATTTATATAATATAAAATCATTCCCATAATTATATATATACTGAACCATGCATATATATATATATATATATATATATATATTATATAATACCAAAATCCATTAATATATACTATGTAAAATAAAGCCATGCATATATATTATATAAGATAAAGTCATGCATCTATATAACATATTTATAACCACCCACGTGTATATATATTACAACCCACGTATATGTATGTAAGACACACATATATTACTTATATAGCACCAAAGCACGCATATGTATGTATATGTTTAATACCAACATACCCAACTCCCATATATTATATATGACTCTAATCTCACATATATATATTACCATCTCCCCCATTTATATATTATATATATAACACCCAATATATATTGTATATAAAATAAAGCCCATGTATATATATTATAAGTTCATGCATTTTACACTATTAAAACCGCACAATGTATATACTCAATGATTCAACCAAAATTATAAGGATTTTTACAATGAAGAAGTCAAGGTTCTCATATTAATTAAGCAGAGGATTCGCATATGTTATCTTAGCTTGTGTACTGGAGTTTAAATGTAGTATATCAAACCACTTACATTAGTTAATACCTTTTACACAATAATGTCAAATAAGTTTTTAATACCCTTTTGGATTGCTCGTAAAACCTCCCGATGAATTTGAAACTTTGCATAAACATTAAATACGGTATAAAATTATTATTAACAGCCTTAAACTCAAAAAAAAAAAGAGCAAAAAAATCACCATTCTAAGCTCACTTTTCTCATATTGAAAATTTAACTAGTTTTGTCGAAATAGGTGTTTAACCACTCAAACTTTATCTCTAAGCCTTAAATTTGATTCTAATATTTCTAAATATCATCTAATTACATATACAAACCATCAATTTCATTCAATTTTACCGATCTAATTTTTCCAGTAAAATCAAGTTTGTATGAACACAAAAAAGTGAAAAATTCAAAATTCATTAAAATTGGATACTGATCTATCAAGTTGAGTTCAAATACCTTATATTTAGTTAAAAATAGATTAGAAATTAATAAAAAACAATAGGTTTACTCATTATTTTGGATTTCACCATTGTTGAACCGAAACTTGATTAAAAAACTATAAATCTTAAAAACTCTCAACACACTCGATTAAATTCCGAATTAGAAAAACAACAACCTTAATCTAATCATAATAAGTCAAGACATTACCTTAATTTAAAGAAAACAACATGTTATTGATCTAATTCGAAGTTGAACGTGAGAAGAATAATGACGAATTTGTTAAGGATTTAGTGATTTTTCTTTAAAATTGGAAGGTGTTGAGGTGTTTGGATAGCTAGAAAATCACCAAAGATGAATTAATTTTGAGAGAAAATATCATATTTGAATTTGATTTTTTTTTTTTTTGAATGAGAAGCTAAATGGGAGAGAAGGGAGGTAGGGGTTTTAAAGAAGGAAGAAGATGAGCATTTTTTTTTTTTGAAAATTAAGGGGAAATTTCCTCTTAAAAACTTTCAATTTTTCCTTATTTTTCAAATCAGTCCTTAATTTAATTAAAATACAATTTTCACAATTATTTTCAAATCAAACCTTGTTTTTATAAATCCTTTTTCATCTTAATTCTCGGATACCTAATTTTAATTTCCTAACCTAAAATTATTAAATCTAATTATTCTAATATTTTCTTTAATTAACTCCTAATTATTTAATTATATAATTTAATTATGGTTTTCGATTCATTAACTCTCGATTTATTTACCCGATTCTCTTAACTTGATTTTCTGGATGTGACAAAAATAACAAGTGTAATTTAATATAAATAAAATTTTAATTTAATATTGATATGATTACTAATTAAATGAAAACTATTCTAATTGTTAAGAAATAAAGAAAGTAAAGAACAAAGAAAAATACAGGGAGCAAAAGAGAACGTATTTTATTGATTAATAGAGATATTTACAGTGCTTGCCCAAAGTCTATATTTATAGAAATAAGAAGTATGCATGATATTTATAGAAATAAGAAATATGCATGATATAAAACTATACTTCTAATAAACATTACATTCCTTTTGTAAATCAAACTTATCTTGATATTAATGGACATCCACTTAATAATAAAATATTTATAACACTCCTCTTTAGATGTCTATTGGTAGATAATGTACCTCGTTAAAACCTTACTAAGATAAAAACTTTGTGGGGAAAAAAATTCTTAATGAAGGAAAAAAAAGTACACTTATCTATAATACACATAACATGCTACCTCTTTAAAAACCTTACCAGGAAACCTATGGAATAAAACTTCAGTTAAGGGAAAAAGAGTATAGCTCATATTTACTCCCTCTCATGACAGCACATAATATCTTATATTCTACGTATTCAAATATGAAATGCTAGCTTTTCAAATGACCACTTAAATGTTTTTGCTAAGCATTTATATCACAATTCATTTGGGGAAATATATTTTGATATCTTCAAGAGTTTTCAACAATAATGATAAGAAAATTTTGGTCATGATCATTCTATACTAATACATATGTTCAAATCAGTTCATATAAATATTTACACAACTGTTTTGAACACTTTTCCAGGAATTTCTCTATTCTTCCAACATTCTTAATCCTTCAAGAATTTTAATATAAACTTTCACTATATAGTGATTTAAAAAAGACTATAACAATAATCATAAGACATTTCGTCAAATCTTTCATTATCTGTTAGACTAAGAAGATATCTAAAGGTTACTTCATTTTTCTTATTTTGTTTTTTCTTTCAAAACTACTCATTTACACTTCATTGGCTTTATACCTTTAGATATTTAGACTACTAATTCAGAAATTTCACAAATTTAATTCTACTTTAATTGTGTCTTTTTATATTTCTTGAAAATTTTATTTAAGATCTTTATTTTATTTCATTATTTTAATAATAATATTGTATGCAAAACTATTGTTAACAACTTTCTATTTTCACAGTTCCATATTTTCTCGTATTGACATAACTTATTGAGATCTGTTTATTTTCACGATTTTCATATTCAATTTTAAGTACCTGAATATCTTCTGGAGTTTTAATAATTAGTTATATCTTGAGTCTCTTTTAGAAAACCTGCCTCCACTATATGACCTGCCTCCACTATATGACCATCTATATTTATCATTTTCTTTTACGATAATTTTTATCTTTGGAACCAATTGATCTACCATGCTTTAGGTATGCATTACTTTCATTTTATTCTAACAATTATCCTATTGGGACTTCAATTCAAATCAAAACATTAGTTGGTATATAATACTTGTTATTCTCATCAAGTTAGTAAATGCATTTGATAGTTAACTTGTAATAAAGTGAATTATCTTTTTGAATTTCTGGTTCAAATAACTTTTTATGATGATCTAGATAATGATAATTCATTCCAAGTAATTTATTTATCCAACTATTATTTCACTCCTCCTAATGTTGGGAAGGCTATCAAATCAAATTGTAATCACAAATTGTGTCATAATTGAATCTCTAATTCATTTGAAATATCTAATAATACAAGGAGACTCATAATTAATATATATTTTGAACTTTATTTGAATACTCATTTTGCGTATTGTGGTGGAGCAACTTGAACAAATATAACACATTCAAAAATTTTAAAATGGGTTGAATTTACCTCCTGACTAAAAGTCAATTGTAATGGAGAATATTTATTACAGCTTATTGACATGATGCGTACAAGTGTCAATTCATGCAAAATATAATATCCTTGTACATATACAAAAACTTTTGTTCTCAAAAGATATGGTTTAGCTATTAATTAGAGGCATGTACTTTATAAATTCTGCTAAATTATTTTATACGCATAAACAACAGGCTTTTGCGACAGTTGCTCGTACTGACAATCAAGCATTCAATAATAATTGAAAGCTTGAGAAATAAACTCACCGATATTAATAAGAATTATCTTGATTGCATAATCTGAAAACTTTTATTCTTAAACAAATTATTAAACAAGTAATCTCGCAAACTACAGGTTGTGAGTTGACAACTTGTAAATGATTAACTTGTAGATGCATTTACCAAAATTATATCAAAATATCCACTTGTTGGATAAATGGCCCCATGTTTCTTTTAGAAATACAAGAGATTCAATCAACTTTTGCTAGTGAGGTTTAATAACCTTCTTTGAGAAGAAGCAATATTTGATAAATAAAAAATCTTCAAGTTCTTTAATAAATATCCATATAAATTCTTATATTTTCCCATCATTATCTATTGGGATGGTTTACTTGATCATGCCAACTATTAGTATATTTGAACTAGTAAACTTTTGGTTTACTATGCACATGATTCAATGATACTAATGTTAACTTATGGTTGACCATACATATAATTTAACCGTACTAATTTTGTTCCTTCAGATATTGATATATTAGCTCTTCTAAAGCTTTCAACTAATTTTGTACTAGCAAATAATGCGTTAATATTGGTTTGTTTTTTTACCGGCAAGAATAATGTTCATTGTTACATTGTCAATGAGACATATTTTCTTAAAGAAAATTAACAGATTTTTGAAAAAATATTTCGGCACACGACAGGTATGTGACCAATGATATTTCATATTACATTGATAAGATAAGTTATATCTACCATTGAAAGGGTTATCTTGAGAACTTTCAGTGTTCTCTTATTTATTACCATGTTTTCATTTTTAGAGGGTTATTATTTTGCCACTTATCAAATCCATAATTATATCCTTAATTTATTTTATGCTTGAATTCAATTTGGGGAATGCAATAAATCTAGTAAGACGAGCTTCTAAACATCTTAATAGATTCTTTATTTAGAAAGAATCGATATTACAAGAATTTATGTTTGAGTCAACAAGCAATATATATATATAAAACATTTGATAAGAAAAGAATACTTACTCAAATATAAAGCAGCATGGTATTAGTATATTCTACCAAAACCCATTCTTTTTAAAATATTAAAAGAATATTATTAATATTATACGACATTATTGTTTTCAAATATTATAAGACATTAGAAAACCATTTGAAAATAATATACTACAAAAGCTAATTAATAAACCTTATTATCCCATCAATATTTAATAATATAACTTATTAATTCGATTAAATTTAAAATAAAAATAAAAATAATCATACCTCAACTAAAAAACACATTGAAGCTCCTTGCCAATCTAAAATTTGCTCGATAAAATCCAATATCAAGAGTCAAAACCAATGTTGAGATCAAATCTTTCACCATCCTTAGAAAGATAAAAATAAAATAAATTAATCATGAATTAAAGTTATAATAAAAATCTAGATATAAAATATTTAAAAGATAACTTCTTGTAAATCCTTGTTTGAATTTGATCATGCCTCTACGTACATGCATTGGGGCTTTGAATCAAAACAAATGCAAATATAACTATAGTGGTTTTACTAAAAGTGTGACCAGTCAAGTTCTAATATTTATAGTGTTACAATGGAACACCCGAGTATTCTAAGGATCAGACTCAAGAGAGTTTGCGAACAAAGTGATCAAAGTGCAACAAGCATGCCAATAGGAAGTCTAGCTAGCTGCTCACTAAATATTATATTACAAAAGATCATAATCAAAGGTAATTACACTAATCAGCTATCTAACACTAAGAAGGATCAAATTGTAAAATAATCAAAATTAAGCAATTAACAATCCAATACACAAAAGTGGATGGTTGATTTCCATGTTGCTAATTAATCTTTGGATTAGGGATCTAAAAAGTTTAAACTTCGAATTGGTTCAAATTTACCTCTCGGTCACCAATTTACCAAATTAGACGATTTAGTCCGATTTATCTACTGACCTCACCAAACTAACTGGGGACAACCAAATTGTGCTTGATACTCGGTCTCACCTACCTAAATATTCACCTAGAGGCGTTAATTCTAAGTTTTGAAGTTTATTCGATTTAGTTTAGTTTTTACGATTTAATCCATGTACCAAAACTAACCAAGCAACATTTCTATCAACCAACCACAGTAGATTTAGTTACCTAACACCATTTTCAAACAAACAATCCTGTAATACCCTGAAAATATTTACAGTAAGATATTATCCTTGATATAGTAAAATAAGGAAATAAAGTGAAAAAAAAAAGAAAAAAAAAGGAAATTTTGAGATATGTCAATATTGAGAAGTATATTATGATATATTAATTCAAGAAAGGACTAAATTGTAAAAGTGAGAAAAGTTTTGTTGCACAAGAGTAAATACTCAAAATTTGAGGGGTTAAAGTGTAAATATGAAAAATTTGAAGGACCAATAGTGTAAATATTTTAAGAGTGGAATAATCTAGTAACTAAGGAAAATGGATGAATTAGGACCAAATTGAATAGATGAAGAAATTATGAGGGACTAAATTGCAATTTTACCAAATTAAATGATGAGTTAAGGATGGAATTTTAAAAGATAATGAAGGGCAAAATGGTCAATTGGAAGAGAGAGAAATTTAGAAAGTAATAATGATGCTAGAGATATTTTGATATTTTATAATTATTTAATTAGATAAATATTATTTTATTAATATTTTAATAAGATATTTTATTATTATTTTATTATTATTTTATTAGTATATAAAGAAAGAAAGATGAGAAATTCTCATCCATATTTCCCATGCACTAACGTGAGAGAAAGAGAGGAAGAAAGAAAGTTTTGCTTTCTTTACAATTTGGTCCTTTTTACCAAAAATTCACCATTTTCACCCAAAAATCAAATGAATTTCCATAGCTACCAAGAGAGAAAAATGTTAAGGAGACCATGGGGAGTTAGAATATCAAGTTGAATTCAAGAAATAGAAGCTGGAGAAGAGAGAAAATCAAGTTAAAGATTAGTATCAATAGAACAAGGTAAGTATATCAAGATTTCAATATGTTTTTAAGTTTGTTATTATTGACAAAGCATGGAAATAACGTTATAGTAGAGTTTTCTTACATAAGGTCCTATGTTCATGATATTTTATTGAAGAGAAAATAAGAGAAAGTGATGAGAAATGGTGTAGAAAAAGAAAATAAGGGTGTTATAACATGGTAATTAATATTTTGTACTAAAACAGTTTTGGACAGCAGCAGTAGTCTAACTTTGAAAAATCATCAAAAATTGTAGAAATCTAATTATAGGATGAATAAAATATGAAATTAAATCTTATCAAGTCTAGTTTCTTATAGAAGAAATTATGTAAGCAATGGACTTGTAAATCATGAGATATGATGAATTTTGTGAGACAAGGTCAGAATGATTTCGGGTTCCCCTGTTCTGACTTTGTAAAATCATAAAAATTTGGATAAAAATAATTAGGAATTTAAATTTATATTTTTAGAATCCTGAATGAGTATATTTTCAATATAAACAAATGGGAACATCATTTGAATTCTGTACAAGGAGATAATTAATTTTTAGTGAAGAAGGGTCAGAACTGTTAGACAGCAGAACAGGGGTAATTTTAAAGAATAAACTGTACTTATTGGATAAACTAAAAATTCTGAAAATTTTATGGTAAGAAGATATATGAGTCTAATTTCAGAGAAAATTAGCGGATCTTAATTTTGAGTTCTATAGCTCCAGATATAAATAATTTAGTGACCATGATGCAGATAGACAGCTTGAATATTCATAAAAGTAAATAATAAAAATTATGGATAATGTTACTTACAAGTGTATTATCTACATTAAGGATGTGGAATGGAGAGGAGGAGGAGGAAAAATATGTATGAATATTCATCTAGCATGGCTAATTTGCATATTCTAGGCTCAAGGACTAAATTGAATAAAAGTAAAATTTTATGGGCAATTTTGTAAAAATGTAAAAAAGATCAAATTGCATGAAATGGATTATTTTATTATTTAAATTACAAAATTGAATGAAATTATTAATTTAGTTCAAGATCGGGAAAACATGTTTTAGGGATTAAATTGAAAAGTGTTGAAAGAATAAATTGAAAAGTGTTGAAATTATAGAAAATTCTGATATTTTATAGAATTCATGGACTGTTATCAATATATATAAGAATAATAGCTGGAAATAAGGATTAAATTGCAAGAATTTTATTTTCCCGACCCTAAGGATGAAATCGTCATTAATTAAGAGTTCAGGGCAAAATGGTAAATTTTGCCTAAAGCATCAATTAAATGCATTAGTATATGAAATGAATGAAAATGATGATCAAATTTATTTATAAAGATCCGAACGACTCAAATATGAGACTCGATCGTGAAAAAGTAAAGATATCGGATTAATGAAATTATAAACACAAACAAGCAATGAGGTAAGTTTGTGTAACTTGAATTGTATTTTAAATACTTGAAATATGTGGTTATGTGATGAAAATATGATTTGAATATTCAATTCATGATATTTGATGAAATATTGATAATACTCAAATAAATTGAAAATAAATCTCGGTTGAATGAAAAGGAAAAATTCGATGGATCTCTCGAAAAGGAATTGACGGTAAAAAGGATCTAGCCCTGGACGGGTGATCCTATCCTGATATAGCTCTCCAAGAATATGTGTAAAATGGATTTAGCCCGACGGGTAATCCGAATCGTGGTCCGAATTTAGCTTTGGATCGTAATTCAGATCCAAGCTCATTAGAGTAATTGTCGTTGCGCGGGGATTTAGCTTGACTGTAATCCCGACAATACTCTATGAGTTTATATTACAGGATTTAGCTCGACCGGTAATCCCACTGTAAGGATGAGGTTCGCGAGTGTGCTCTCTCGATATGAAACGTGAAAGACCATGGTTGAAAGATACCATGGCAACTTTGATATGAAATGTGTAAGACCATGGTTGAAATGTGTAAGACCATGGTTGAAAGATACCATGGCAACCTGATATGAAATGTGTAAGACCATGTTTGAAAGATACCATGGCAACGTGATATGAAATGAACAAGACCATAGTTGAAAGATATCATGGCAACATGACAGAAAATGAGTAAGACCATAGTTGAAAGATACTATGGCATCATGTCAAAGATGAATAAGACCGTGGATGGGAGATGCTATGACATCTGTTGAACAATTGATATCCGTAATATGTATCAGATGACGAATGGTTATATGAAATGGTTGTGTGTAATGTTTACAAGAACTAGTCATATGGAAATATATATGTACAAAATAGTTGTATGAAATAATTATGAAGATAGATAAACGAAATAAGTATGAGTACGTGGAATATAAATTATGTTAGGTTTGATATAAGCTATTATCGGAATAAATATACATAAAATATATGGAAATGATGGAGTATGAAATATTAATATAATGAAATGAATCATATATGCTTATGAAGAAACGGTAAGAGCATGATATGTTTCATGACATGTACATATATGATTATCTTTGATATGTTGATACAAGAAAATTATGTAAGTTGAGACTATTATTGAACTCAAGTACGATATGTCGAGAAAATAGTTATATCAATGTTGAATTTATATGAGATATGTGCAAGTACACTAACAATATTATTGTTTGATGCTTATACAAGTACTAATCTGTTGATTGAATGGTAATATATTTATTTACATGATGCAATCGAATCGGTAAGCATTTAAATTTTTTTAAGTAATCTGCAAATGGTAGTAATGCTCAAACCCGCTTACGCAAACGGATACGGGTTAGGGGTGTTACATTTAGTGGTATCAGAGCTATGGTTTAGTCGGTTCTCGGACCAAACGTAGTATATGTGAAGTCTAAAAACACATGTCATTATAATATGTGATAGTATGATATCTCCCGACTCGATGAGATTTGTTTTACTATTAAAATGAGATGCTTTCGACCCAAGATAATTCTTATTATGCTAAAAACGATACTCGGGTATATGAGTAAAAAGTTGATTAGAATCAATCGAAATTCATAAAGGTATGAATAAATACATGTCGATGATGAATGTTATGTGTATTAATAAAAGTAAATTATATTGCTACATGAAATATTGTGCTTTGATGACTAAATTACAAAATATATAAAATTGGTATATGAAGTACATGATAAGTATTATTAGTAAATTGTGGATGAATAGTGAATTTTGAAAAATATTACATGTATTAAAGGTAGAGAAGACATAAATAAACGGATTATTGATACAAGGATTAAATTGTAAAGCATGTAAAAGCATTATGCGAAAGGTGTAAAAGTGATATGCGTGCATGAAATAATTTGCCCAAGTAGGCAAGATTAGAACTACTAGGATATTAAGGGACCTCAAAGCATGCTCTCTGATTACACTAGCAAGTTAGTGCTCTCTGATTATTAGCACATTCAAAGCATATTCGTACTCTCAGTATAGCACTTCAAGTTCTCTGCTTAATAGTGCATAATAATGCACCTCTGTATAAGTCCCGTATATCCAAAGTGTTCTATCTAGTCTCACTGGGCCTCTACTAAGTAAAAAGTAAACAATTTTAGTTCTGAGGAAAATGATTATCTCTGAGTAAAAATGTTAGTTATGATAAAGCGAGAACTCGTAAAAATGCGGATAAATGTTTTATAGTACTTGAGAATGATAAATGTTATATGAGTAAATACATAAAAATTAAATTATGAGGTTTTACGATCTATACCCCTTTACTAATACAGTTATATGCAATCTATACTAGTCAATAGATTGGTGAAAAAAAAAATTGCAAAAATATTTGAATATAGCCATTATAATTGGGTATATTATATTAAATTTTGGGGGTTTTATATGGGTATCTTATATATACTGATATTTTCAGAGGCATATGGAACTGTTCATGTTTGGATACTATAATCAATATATGGAAAGGTTGGATAAATATGCTAATAGACAGAAATTATCGCAAGTTTGATTGATTCACAAGTGCTACTACTCTATTTTTCTTTGGTTTTCCAAGCCAATATATGTGATAGAACACTTGATAATAAGATTCATACGATATTATTTTCTATTTCTGTTGGTAGAAGCTCTGAAAGACAAATGTGAAATAGTGTATTGAAAATAAATTGTGAAATAAAAGGATAGAGAATAGATATAAATGATAAACTGGGTGAATATGTACAAAAAGAAACTATAAAACTATAGAAATAATGAAATTCATGATCAAAAGAAAACAAGGAAATTTCGAGGACGAAATTTATTTTAAGGGAGAGAAATGTAATACCACTAAAATATTTACAAGAAGATATTATCCTTGATATAGTAAAATAAGGAAATAAAGTGAAAAAAAAAAAGAAAAAAAAAAGGAAATTTTGAGATATGTCAATATTGAGAAGTATATTATGATATATTAATTCAAGAAAGGACTAAATTGTAAAAGCGAGAAAAGTTTTGTTGCACAAGAGTAAATACTCAAAATTTGAGGGGTTAAAGTGTAAATATGAAAATTTGAAGGACCAATAGTGTAAATATTTTTAAGTGGAATAATCTAGAAACTAAGGAAAATGGATGAATTAGGACCAAATTGAATAGATGAAGAAATTATGAGGACTAAATTACAATTTTACCAAATTAAATGATGAGTTAAGGATGGAATTTTAAAAGATAATGAAGGGCAAAATGGTCAATTGGAAGAGAGAGAAATCTAGAAAGTAATAATGATGCTAGAGATATTTTGATATTTTATAATTATTTAATTAGATAAATATTATTTTATTAATATTTTAATAAGATATTTTATTATTATTTTATTAGTATATAAAGAAAGAAAGATGAGAAATTCTCATCCATATTTCCCATGCACTAACGTGAGAGAAAGAGAGGAAGAAAGAAAGTTTTGCTTTCTTTACAATTTGGTCCTTTTTACCAAAAATTCACCATTTTCACCCAAAAATCAAATGAATTTCCATAGCTACCAAGAGAGAAAAATGTTAAGGAGACCATGGGGAGTTAGAATATCAAGTTGGATTCAAGAAATAGAAGCTGGAGGAGAGAGAAAATCAAGTTAAAGATTAGTATCAATAGAACAAGGTAAGTATATCAAGATTTGAATATGTTTTTAAGTTTGTTATTATTGACAAAGCATGGAAATAATGTTATAGTAGAGTTTTCTTACATAAGGTCCTATGTTCATGATATTTTATTGAAGAGAAAATAAGAGAAAGTGATGAGAAATGGTGTAGAAAAAGAAAATAAGGGTGTTATAACATGGTAATTAATATTTTGTACTAAAACAGTTTTGGACAGCAGCAGTAGTCTAACTTTGAAAAATCATCAAAAATTGTAGAAATCTAATTATAGGATGAATAAAATATTAAATTAAAGCTTATTAAGTCTAGTTTCTTATAGAAGAAATTATGTAAGCAATGGAATTTTAAATCATGAGATATGATGAATTTTGTGAGACAAGGTCAGAATGATTTCGGGTTCCCCTGTTCTGACTTTGTAAAATCATAAAAATTTGGATAAAAATAATTAGGGGTTTAAATTTATATTTTTAGAATCTTGAATGAGTCTATTTTCAATATAAACAAATGGGAACATCATTTGAATTCTGTACAAGGAGATAATTAATTTTTAGTGAAGAAGGGTCAGAACTGTTAGACAGCAGAACAGGGGTAATTTTAAAGAATAAACTGTACTTATTGGATAAACTAAAAATTCTGAAAATTTTATGGTAAGAATATATATGAGTCTAGTTTCAGGGAAAATTAGCGGATCTCAATTTTGAGTTCTATAGCTCCAGATATAAATAATTTAGTGACCATGATGCAGATAGACAGCTTGAATATTCATAAAAGTAAATAATAAAAATTATGGATAATGTTACTTACAAGTGTATTATCTACATTAAGGATGTGGAATGGAGAGGAGGAGGAGGAAAAATATGTATGAATATTCATCTAGCATGGCTAATTTGCATATTCTAGGCTCAAGGACTAAATTGAATAAAAGTAAAATTTTATGGGCAATTTTGTAAAAATGTAAAAAATGATCAAATTGCATGAAATGGATTATTTTATTATTTAAATTACAAAATTGAATGAAATTATTAATTTAGTTCAAGATCGGGAAAACATGTTTTAGGGATTAAATTGAAAAGTGTTGAAAGAATAAATTGAAAAGTGTTGAAATTATAGAAAATTCTGATATTTTATAGAATTCATGGACTGTTATCAATATATATAAGAATAATAGCTGGAAATAAGGATTAAATTGCAAGAATTTTATTTTCCCCGACCTTAAGGATGAAATCGTCATTAATTAAGAGTTCGGGGGCAAAATGGTAAATTTTGCCTAAAGCATCAATTAAATGCATTAGTATATGAAATGAATGAAAATGATGATCAAATTTATTTATAAAGATCCGAACGACTCAAATATGAGACTCGATCGTGAAAAAGAAAAGATATCGGATTAATGAAATTATAAACACAAACAAGCAATGAGGTAAGTTTGTGTAACTTGAATTGTATTTTAAATACTTGAAATATGTGGTTATGTGATGAAAATATGATTTGAATATTCAATTCATGATATTTGATGAAATATTGATAATACTCAAATAAATTGAAAATAAATCTCGATTGAATGAAAAGGAAAAATTCGATGGATCTCTGAAAATGAATTGACGGTAAAAAGGATCTAGCCTGGACGGGTGATCCTATCCTCGATATAGCCCTCCCGAAGAATATGTGTAAAATGGATTTAGCTCGGACGGGTAATCCAAATCGATGTCCGAATTTAGCTTTGGACTGTAATTCGGATCCAAGCTCATTAGAGTAATTGTCGCTGCGAGGGATTTAGCCTTGGACCGTAATCCCGACAATACTCTATGAGTTTATATTACAGGAGGATTTAGCCTGGACTGGTAATCCCACTGTAAGGATGAGGTTCGCGGGAGTGTGCTCTCTGATATGAAACGTGAAAGACCATGGTTGAAAGATACCATGGCAACCTGATATGAAATGTGTAAGACCATGGTTGAAAGATACCATGGCAACTTTGATATGAAATGTGTAAGACCATGGTTGAAAGATACCATGGCAACGTGATATGAAATGAACAAGACCATAGTTGAAAGATATCATGGCAACATGACGAAAAAATGAGTAAGACCATAGTTGAAAGATACTATGGCATCATGTCAAAGATGAATAAGACCGTGGATGGGAGATGCTATGACATCTGTTGAACAATTGATATCTAGGTAATATGTATCAGATGACGAATGGTTATATGAAATGGTTGTGTGTAATGTTTACAAGAACTAGTCATATGGAAATATATATGTACAAAATAGTTGTATGAAATAATTATGAAGATAGATAAACGAAATAAGTATATGAGTACGTGGAATATAAATTATGTTAGGTTTGATATAAGCTATTATCGGAATAAATATACATAAAATATATGGAAATGATGGAGTATGAAATATTAATATAATGAAATGAATCATATATGCTTATGAAGAAACGGTAAGAGCATGATATGTTTCATGACATGTACATATATGATTATCTTTGATATGTTGATACAAGAAAATTATGTAAGTTGAGACTATTATTGAACTCAAGTATGATATGTCGAGAAAATAGTTATATCAATGTTGAATTTATATGAGATATGTGCAAGTACACTAACAATATTATTGTTTGATGCTTATACAAGTACTAATCTGTTGATTGAATGGTAATATATTTATTTACATGATGCATTGAATCGGTAAGCATTTAAAATTTTTTTTAAGTAATCTGCAAATGGTAGTAATGCTCCGAAACCCTGTTCTGGCAACGAATACGGGTTAGGGGTGTTACAAATCCAACACATATTCAAATCATACATTCAAATAGGCATAAGAATAGGGTTAAAGAAAGCTTAGAGTTTTCTTAGTAGTTTCTTGAAGAAGATGATGGCAGCAACAATGAAAGTGAGAATTACCAACAAAGTTTAGATTTTTACAGTTTGAAAAGAAAATGGAGCTAAACTTTAAAAGCTTTGGGTGAAAATGAAAATACAAGATGAAGTTTGAGTAGCAAAATGCAAATAACATCAAGATACAATAGAAACTAACTAACTAATAACTAAAACTAGAAAAAGCTAAGAACTAAACTTTAATAATGGTGGAGAAGGCTAACTACTTAGCTAAAAAAGATGATAGAAAAGTAAAGAAAAGTTGGCTCTTTTAGTTTCCAGCCAAAAGTTGCTTTTAACATCTGATTACAATCCCAAAAAGTTAACAAGAATGCCTCTAGAATTTTTATTTTGATTGGAGATAGTCTTTGTAATAACCGACTTTCAATAATGTCGGGAATAGTTGTTCGAGACCACTAAATTCAAAAAAATAAGCTCGTAATTTATTTATTTAATAATTATGAGCCAAATGTGATTTTTGAGAGATTTTTAAATTAGTAATTTGTGTTTTATAAAGATTTATTAAGTCAAGGAATTGAAGAAAACAGTTATCGAAATCTCAAATTTATAAATCGAGCCTTAAATATTTTTATAAATATTTATGGAGTATCAATAAGGTAGTATTAAAATTTCGTCAGAAAATTTTAACGTTAGGTGGTTAATTAAATAAAAAGGACTAAATTGAAAAATGTGTAAAAGTTGTTAAAAGGATTAAATAACTCAATTGTCAAATGAGGAATGACCTAAAGTGCAAATAATCCCAAAGGAGATATTTTGGGTTGCAATAGCTGAGAAAAATCAGGAAAAGGGTGAAATAAGGGTAAAATTAGAAAATTGCTAAAATAAACTAAATAAAAATGAGACCAAATTGGAATATCTAGAATTCTCTTCATTTTTCTTTATTTTCATCAGCTGAAAAATAGCCATGGAAGAGGATTCAAGCTGATTTTCATTCTCTAGCTACATGTAAGTTTAATTCTTGCTTTCTCCTTGAAATTTCTATGTTTTTAGACTTTTACAATTGGGTCCAACTTACTATTTCATTAGTTTTTGATGTTATAGTTAATTTTTAAAGATATTATGGATGAGTTCTAGAAGAATATGATGAATAAACATAAAATTGAAGCTTTAATTTTGATAAATGATAATTTTATCAAGTAAAATTGATGGAAATTGATTTTAGGACCTAATTGTGAAAAGGTTTGGAATTAAATTCTAGTGCTGAAATTATAATTTCCAAAATTTGTAAAGTAGTTTAAAGTGATAGAATAAAGTGTTAATTGAGAAAAATCAGCTAAATTGAGAGGCTAATTGAGTAGGGACGAAATTGTTATTTATTAAAAGCTTAGAGGAAAAATGGTAATAAACAACTTGCACTAAAACAATATTGGACAGCAGCAGTGGACTAATTTTGAAAAATCACCATAAATTGTATAAATGGAATTAGAAGATGAAAAATATATGAAATTAAAGCTTATTGAGTCTAGTTTCTCATAGAAGAAATGGTGTAAGCAATGGATTTGTAAATCATGAGATATAATGAATTTTGTGAGATAATGTTAGAATGAATTCGGGTTCCCCTATTCTGACTTTGGAAAATCATAAAAAAATGGATAAAAATAATTAGGGAATTAAACTTATATGATTAGAATTGTGAATGAGTCTATTTTATTTTCAAGAGAAATAAACGAGAACATCATTTGAATTCTGTACAAGAAGATAATTAATTTTTAGTGAAGAAGGGTCGGAATTGTCAGACAGCAGAACATGAGTGACTTTAATGAATAAAGTGTACTAATTGGATAAAACAAAAATTCTGAAAATTTTATGTTAATAAGATGTGTAAGTCTAGTTTCAGGAAAAATTAACGGATCTTAATTTTGAGTTCTGTAGCTCAAGATATAAATAATTTAGTGACTATGCCTCAAATGGACAGCTTTGAATATACATATAAGTAAATAATGAAATTATTGATAGTGTTACTTATAAGCATATTATATAAATTTAAGGATGTGGAATGGAGAGGAGGAGGAGGAAAATATGTATGAATATTCATCTGGCATGGCTAATTTGCATGTTTTAGGCTCAGGGACTAAATTGAATAAAAGTAAAACTTTATGGGTAATTTTGTAAAAATTTCAGAAATGACCAAATTTCATGAAATGGATTATTTTATTATTTAAATTACAAAATTGAATGAAATTATGAATTTAGTTCAAGATCGGGGAAAAACATGTTTTTAGGGATTAAATTGAAAAGTGTTGAAATTATGAAAATTTTGATATTTTATAGAATTCATGGGCTGTTATTAATATGCATGAGAATAATAGCTGGAAATAAGGATTAAAATTGCAAGAATTTTATTTTCCTGACCTTAAAGATGAAATCGTCATTAAATAAAAGTTTAGGGGCAAAATGATAATTTTGCCTAGAGCATTAATTAAATACATTAGAATATGAAAGGAATGAAAATGATGATCAAATTTATTTATAAAGATCCGGACGACTCAAATAAGAGACTTGATCGTGGAAAAGAAAAGATATCGGATTAATGAAATTATAAACACAAACAAACAATGAGGTAAGTTTGTGTAACTTGAATTATATTCATAAATGCTTGAAATGTATGTTTTTTTATATGAATATGATTTGAATGTTCATTATATGAAAATTTATGAAATACTGACATATTTGATAAAAAGGGAAGAAATCCCATTGAATGAAAGGAAAATTCTATGGATCATTGAAAAGGAATTGACGGTAAAAAGGATCTAGCCCGGACGGGTGATCCTATCGTGATATAGTCCTCCCGAAGAATATGTGGAAAATGGATTTAGCCTGGACGGGTAATCCGAATTAGGGTCTGAATTTAGCCTCGACTGTAATTCAGATCCAAGCTCATTAGAGTAATTGTCGTTGCGAGGGATTTAGCTTTGACCGTAATCCCGACAATACTCTATGAGTTTATATTACAGGGATTTAGCTTTGGACTGGTAATCCCATTGTAAGGATGAGGTTCGCAGTGTGTGTGCTTTCAAATGAAATGTGTAAGACCATGGTTGAAAGACACCATGGCAACATGATATGAAATGTGTAAGACCATAGTTGAAAGACACCATGGCAACATGAAATGAAATGTGTAAGACCATGGTTGAAAGACACCATGGCAACATGATATGAAATGTGTAAGACCATGGTTGAAAGATACCATGGCAATGTGACATGAAAAGAATAAGACCATAGTTGAAAGATACCATGGCAACATGACGGGAATGAATAAGACCATGGTTGAAAGATACCATGGCAATGTAACATGAAATGAACAAGACCATGGTTGAAAGATACAATGGCAACCTGGCAGAAAATGAGTAAGACCATCGTTGAAAGACACTATGGCATCATGTCGAAGATAAATAAGATCGTGTATGGGAGATGCTATGACATCAGTTGAACAATTGATATTCAGGTAATATGTATCAAATGAAGAATGATTATAGGAAATGGTTCTGTGAAATGTTTACAAGAATTGGTCATATGAAAATATATGTACAAAATAGTTGAATGAAATAATTAAAAAGATAGATAAATGAAATAAGTATAGGTACATGGAATTTAATTTATGTTAATTTTAATATGAACTATTACCGAAATAAATATACATAAGCTATATGGAAATTATGGTGCATGAAATATTGATATAACAAAATGAATGATATATGCTTATAAAGAAACAGTAAGCAAATAATATGTCTCGTGACATGTACATATATGACTATCTTTGATATGTTGATATAAGGAAATTATATAAGTAAAGACAATTTTTAAACTCAAGTGTGACATGTCGAGAAAATAAGTATATCAATGTTGAATTTATATGAAATATGTACTAGTATACTAACAATGTTGTTGTTTGATGCTTATACAAGTGCCAAGCTATTGATTGAATGATAATTTATTTATTTATTTATATGATGCATTGAATCAGTAAGTATTTAATTGAAAATTTTTTTAGGTGATTCATAAATTCTAGTAATGCTCCGAAACCCTGTTTCGACGATGGATACGGGTTTAGAGTGTTACAGTCTTGGACAAAAACTACCCCTGCAGCTATTTTCACCCCGTCAGGCTTCGGTGTTGCGACACCTTAGATATTAGCGAACTTGTGGATATTGGGGTCTCGGTGTCGCGACACCACTGGAGTTGTCCTCAATTTCTTCACTTCAACACATTCAGAGGTATCACGACCTTAGAGGGATGACAGTAAGCTCCATGTTAATTTTGTGTCCTTAAGATGAAAGGACTTGGTGTCGTGATTGTTGGAAAATTGGGTTTTCTGAAAAATAAGTTTAAGTGAAAAACTAGAGTTTTAAAATTTTTTCCAAAGCTAGAATACCTTTTCGATTTGTCTAGGATGAACGCTCTGATCAAGTAGTCTTCTCTGCTATCCTCAAGCTTACATTTGCTGAGTGTGGGCTCGCTCCGAATAAAAAAAAATTCGACAAAATTATCAGTGAGGCAATTTCACAATTTTTCTAAACTTTTGGGTCAAGTTGTAAATAAAAAAATATCAGTAGAAATGTTCTGAAATAATTTCTTCAGAGAATTTTCTCATTATAATTTTCTCTTGAATTCTAGTATGTGAAAAATAATGACCCATGACTCTCTTTATATAAGGAGAGTTTAGAGAGTTAAACTATGATTAAACGTAATCACTTTAATATTAAATTAATATAATAGTTATCAAGATAAATATTAGATCAAATTTAATATTAAATTTATTAAATTAATAGAGTATTTATCTATAAGATAAATATTAAATTAAATTTAATATTAAGATAATCACTTTAATATTAAATTAATAAAATATTATTAAGATAAGTATTAAATTAAACTAAATATTAAATCTATTAAAATAAAATTCTTTTTGGAATAATTAATTTGAAATCAAATTATCCGGTAAAGTCCCAGTAGGAGTGTAATTCCTCCACCGCTCAACCGCCGAAGGACCACCCGCCGGCCACCAGAATGTCGCCATCGCCACCACCGACACCGTTGTGTCCAGTGGTGCCACTGTTGCCGGTTCGGTCCATGCCAATGACGACCTAGTCGGTCCGATCCTGCTATTAGTTGGATTGTCGACTCAGTTTCACTTACCAGACCTAGTTCGATTAGTTTTTAGGTCTTGGTCTCAGTTTTGGGCTCCCAGGCTCAATTTATGATATTAGGTCCAATTGTTAAGTTCAATTATCAATTGGGCCAATTGTCTGACTTGAAAATTAATTTTAAAAAATATCATATTAATTTTAAGGGATAAATTTCAAAATTATACATGAACTTTAATTTAATGTGCAATTGTATACATGAACTTTAATTTGGTGCAACTATAAACATGAAACTCTAATTGTGATTCAAATGTATACTTGAAACTTTCATTTTGATTTAATCATACACATTTAAAGAAATAAAAACATCAATTTATTTTTATATTGGATAAATATAATTATTTATGTATGTAATATATAAACATAAAATGATGTTATATTAATAATTGTGTTAATAATTTACAAGAATTGGATCAAATTAAAATTTCATGTATACAATTGCACATTAAACCATAGTATATATATAGTTTTGGAATTCATCCATAATTTTAATTAATTTGATTAATTTAATTTTACTTAATCAAAATTAATTTTTCTCCAAAATCACTTTAATTTTTCATATTACTTTTTCAAGAAATTTCTTTAATTAAATTCTCTAGTTGAAAGTTTCTCACGACTATCTAATTTAATTTCATATTAAATAAAGACTCGATTAAATTATTTTCAAAGTTATAGAATTTCCTTCTGATTCAAATGCAGTCCGATCGAGTTCTTGTTGGGCTAGTGGAGGGATCAATCAGACATATAAAATAAGACTCTTGTAATTACAATTATGTCCAGAAGTATCATTTCGATAGTTCGCAATTTATTTAATCATGGAGTCAGACCACAAGAAGCATCATGATTGGAAACTTCATTTATATACTTTTTACGAAAGCAATTCATCTAACTGTTTTGTCCAATGACCTAGTAATTATGATATTTTTGATTTCTTTGAGTTAAATCCGCTCACTCAATACAGTCCTATTTTATCTCATTGTCACCATTGTGTCTTCTTAATTATTAATATGACCACTGTCAATAAGTGACTGTAATAAATTGCTCGTTCGAGAACTAACATTTAACACCCAAAATTTTAAACTTTTGATTTGTTGAACTCTGTCATTAGTCAATGCTTGCTTCTATGGTTAAGTGTCTTAATTGGGTGTTTGAGTTCAATTATTATTTTTTATTAGTCCTTGGTCAGCTGTTCAGGTTGGTGGTGCTGGAGTGGGAGTTAAAACTCCTAAAAATTTGGTTAGTCGGGGGTGGGAGTAGGTTTGAATTCCTTTTAACATTTAAACTTATTAAATTATTTTAATTTCTTTCTTTCTTTTTCCAGCCAGTTGCCACGTTTGGGTTTCTTTTGTTTGTTATTATTATTTCATTTCATTTCATTTTATTCCCAAAAATTTATTCCCATTATTCACCTTTTTTTGGGTGTTGTTTCCCACTTTCTTTATTCCTGTTTTAGTTTTGCTTCTTGCGGTTCAGTTTGCTATTGTTCTTTTTCTTGTTCTTTTTCTTTTTTTTCCCCCAAAATTTTAAAATTTCCCCTAGGACCGTACACGTCATTCTGATCAACCGTGGACCTTTCGTGAGATCGGTATGTGCTCCAATAAACTATATAATATGGAGTCTGATCATCTGTTTGCATGAATCTCAATAACTGCTTGTAAAACTGAAATGTCATATGATGAGTAAAATGCGTGATATATTAAAAGAAAATCGAAAAATGCTATCTATATTTTGTATCTTCTATGCTATGTGTATATATTGAAAATATGTCTGGTATCTGTTACATTCTATATTTACATCTAGGTTGGGTTATATATATTATGTGGAGGAAGTGTTTCTGTAAAAGGCGATAATTTGCCTATTTATCTGGCAGCTCAGCTGCAAATATATGTAAAGTGTCTTATCGACACTAAACAGTGTGTAGGGCTGGGTGGGTGTTTCATACCCCACATGGTGTGTTAGGATGGTCGGAGTTGGTGTGTAGTGGATGGGGGTAGGATTTCATGTCTGTACCTGAATTACTCTGATATGAATCTAATTCTGTTAATCTGTCTGATATGCGTCAACTATTTTAAGTTATTCGTTATACACTGGGTTTGAAAAACTCACTTTCTATTTGATTAATATTTTCAAGTAATCCTTAGACTTAGGTGGATCGGTGTAATCGAGAGCTCGAATAAAAATCGTTTTTTCTTAAATTTGACTTACTTAAAATTTTAGTTTGAGAGTTTTGTAAATTTTGGGCTCTTTGAGACTGTTTTGGATTTTAGAACTTTAATTCTGTATTTTGCTTAATATTGTTGAAACATTTAGTCAACGAAATTCATTTTTCTACAAAATTAATAGTTTTCCAACAACAATTTTTTTTCCCAAAAGATCACCCTTTTAAGGAGTCGCCGTTGCAAAATAATACGTTTTTTGAAAATAAAATAAACTAAAAATGTTTTCATTATTAAAATCAGACATGATACATTTTCGAATAATTTGGAATTTTAAGGGATTATGTCAATTGTTCAAATTTACGAAAACTAGAATATTCCAAGAAAATTACGTAACACTTCTTGATTTGTCAATAATGTTTAGACCGGGTTTGGGGTGTTACATTTAGTGGTATAAAAGCCAGGTTACAAAACTCAGGCTGTGAAATTTTTGGTTCAAAATTGTTTTTGTGAAAATTGTTTTTCCGAGTAAAGCTTATTTATGCATGAATCTAAATTATTCTGTGAAATACTGAGTCTCCAGCACTGGTCTTATATGTATTTCTGACTTAGAAAAATTTTAGTTTTAGAAAACTCTGAAATGATTAGAACTATACCGTGATTGTTAGAGACTGAAGCATTTCTGAAATTTCTTCTGATAACTTTTGAGCATAAAATATTTGTTAATAAATACTGAAATTAATACATAAAATTTGTAATGTAGATACTATATACAATGAACACTCGTGGATCACGTAGACGAGGTACCGATGGGTGCGGTGGGCGCCGAAGAGGGGCTCGAGCTGAGTCATACTCGATCGGCAGTATGCCCAATCTGAATATGAGTGAGACACCGGCTACACCTACTGCTGAGACTGGGTCTCAATGTCGCTCGGCTGGGGACGACGCATTGTTCCAAGCCATGCTGAGAGTTTTGGAGAGGGTCGTTGGGCCCCATTCTGGTTCTGAGAGCCGTGGGTTGGTAACTGATCGACTTCAGTTTAATGGTGCTTAATTATTTAGGGGCGTCATTGGAGTCACCTCGAGTATGACTGAATATTGGTTGGAGGCCATAGAGAGGATTATGAATGACATTGACTGTACTCTGAGCAGAAATTAAAGGGTGCAATATCTCTACTTCGCGACGAGGCATACCAGTGGTGGTTGACGGTTGAGGAGAGTACTCACCCGAATCATATTACATGGGATTATTTCAATGATGCCTTCTAGAGTAAGTATGTAGAGGCAAGTTGTGTGGATGCTCGTAGAAATGAGTTTATGAGCCTTTCCAGGGAGAGAGGACTGTGGCCGAGTATGAGACCAAATTTCTGAGATTGAGTAGAGATGCTCGTGGAATGGTATCAACAATTATAATAAGTTCATTTGCTTCGAGAAAGGATTGAAGGATAATCTGATGGTTCTGATAGCTCCATAGAGGGAGTGGGTATTTGCCGTCTTGGTGGACAATGCGAGAATTATTGAGGAGGTTAAGCGCATTGAGCGTAAAAATAGGGAGCATGATAGAGGTAAGAATATGAGGGATTCAGAGCCCTCTAGTTTCGTTTCGAGGCCTAAAAAATGGACCAGATATGATGGGCATATGAGGGTTAAGGTCCAAATTGCTCCTACTATGACTCAGTCGTGTAGGGATTATGTTAGTGCCATCCGGGCGAGTGTTGGAGGTAGTTAGGAGCTTGTTTGCATTGTGGGTCGATAGAGCACCGCATCAAGGATTGTTTACAGCAGTCTGATCAGATGCAAGCTCTAGCTTCGAGATTTATTTAGCCTCAGTGGGCAGTTCAACAGTCGCCTAGGGACTGTGGTCTGATTAAAGGTGGTAATGGTATAGGTAGAGTTTAGAGAGCACCGACAGATGTACTAAGCCTGTATTGGTTTATGCGGCTAGACGCCGTGAGGACAGAGATGCCGTAGATGTTATCACAGGTTTGTTTTTTATTCATACTGCTCATTATATTGCTTTCATAGATATAGGACCAACACACTCTTATATAGCTAGTTCTGTTTCTGTAAATTTAGGGATTTCTGTTGAGAGCACTTCTGGAGAGATCATTGTACTTAGTTCGTTGGGTCAATAAGTTCGAGTTAATAGATTCTATAGGAATGTATTGTTGGAGATACAAAGGGTTATGTTTTCGGCTAATATGATGGAGCTACCATTTCAAGAATTCGATTTGATTCTGGGAATAGACTAACTCGTGGAGCATCGGGTTAGTTTAGACTGTGCTACTAAAAGGGTAGTTTTGATATTTGAGAATGATGTAGAAGTAATTATGATCGGTGAACGTCGGGATTACTTATCAAATGTAATCTCTACTCTTATGGCTGAAAAGTTGGTTCGTAAATGATGTGAGGCATTTTTGGCCTATGTGTGTAAATTGGCTTCTTTGGATTCATCTGTTAGAAACATTCAAACGGTTAAGGAGTTTTTGGATGTCTTTCCTGAGGAGTTGTCAGGTTTGCCTTTGAATAGAGAGGTTGAGTATGGTATTGAGGTTCTACTAGGTACAGCTCTGGTGTCCAATGCTCCTTATCGCATAGCACTGAAGAAGCTTTTGGAACTAGAGGCTCAACTTCAAGAACTCCTCGATTGAGGGTTCATTTATCCTAGTGTGTCTTCGTGGGGGGCACCACTGCTGTTTGTAAATAAGAAGGATGGTACTATGAGGATGTGTATAGATTATCATCAATTGAATAAATTGATAGTAAGGAATAAGCACCCACTTCCAAGGATCGATGACTTATTCGATCAATTTCATGGGGCTTCTGTGTTTTCCAAGATAGATATTTGTTCTGGGTACCATCAGCTTAGGGTTAAGGAAATCGATGTTAATAAGACTACTTTTAGGACTCGTTATGGGCAATATGAGCTCCTAGTCATGCCCTTTGGTTTGAAGAATGCTCCGATTGTATTCATGGATCTTATGAACTGAGTTTTCCGACCGTATCTGGATCAGTTCATCGTGATTTTCACAGATGACATTCTGGTATACTCTAAGACTGAAGATGATCACGATGATCATTTTAGAGTAGTTCTTTAGATACTCCGCGAGAAGCGACTCTATACTAAGTTGATAGAATAAGAGTTTTGGCTAAAGGAAGTCACCTTTCTGGGTTATGTGATTTCTGCTGAGGCTGTTCTTGAGTGGAAATAGCCTAGGAATGTTTCTGAGATTTGTAGCCTTCTTGGGCTAGCAGAGTACTATTGAAGATTTGTTGAGGGTTTCTCACTTATTGCAGCTCCTCTGACTAAGCTGTTGCATAAGAACGCCCCATTTATCTGGACTGATGAGCAACAATTGAGATTTGAGAAGCTTAAATCTATTTTTACTTAGGCTCTTATTCTGATACAGCCTGAATCTAGTAAGGAATTTGTGGTTTACAGTGACGTATCATATGTTGGTTTGGGTTGTGTTCTGATGTAAGACAGTAATATAGTAACTTATGCTTCTTGACAGCTTAAGTGACACGAAGACAACTATCTTACGCCTAATCTTGAGTTAGTTGTGATTGTCTTCACCTTAAAGATTTGGAGGCATTATTTGTATGGTAAGAGATGTATCATTTACACTAGTCACAAGAGCTTCAAGTATTTCTTAACTTAGAAGAAGTTAAACCTTAGACAACGTAGATAGATAAAGTTACTTAAGGACTACAACTGCAAGATTGAGTACCATCCTGGTAAGGCCAATGTGGTGGCTGATGCTCTTAGTTGTAGAGCAATTTCTAATTTGAGGGCGATGTTTACTCGCCTAAGTCTGTTTAGTGATGAGATTTTGTTGCAAGTTAAGCTGACTTGGATTGATCAGATTTGAGATAAACAATTGGGGGATGATTCTTTGGTTCTTCGATTTATCTGGTTGAGGATTATAGTACGTCTGATTTTGAGTTGAATAGTGATGGGGTTATATGTTTCCGAGGACAGGTCTATGTGCCTAACGATTCTTGTTTGAAGCAGTCCATTCTAAGGGAAACGCATAGTAGCCCTTATGCTGTGCATCTTGGTGGGAATAAGATGTATCGGGATCTCCACGACTTGTACTTGTAGTTTGGTTTAAAATTAGGGGTGATTGATTTTGTCTCTCGTTGACTGATGTGCCAGCAAGTTAAGGTTGAGCACCAATTGCCTTCGGGTTTGCGTCAACCCGTTAAGATTCCCCTGTGGAAATGGGAACGGTTGACTATGAACTTGATTAGTGGGTTGCCATTAACACCTAGTAAGAAGGATTCTGTGTGGGTCATTGTGGATCGGTTGACCAAGTTTGCCTATTTCATTCTTATTAGGATAGACTACTCTCTTAAAAAACCGGCCAAGTTATATGTTTCGATGATCATAAGACTTAATGAGGTTCCAATTTCGATTATTTCTGATAAAGATCCTCGCTTCACTTCTTGGTTTTGGAGGAAACTTTATGAGGCTCTGGGTTCAAAAGTAGACTTCAGTATTACGTTCCATCCTCAAATCAATTGTCAATTTGAGAGGGTGATTCCGATATTAGAGGATATGCTTTGAAGTTGTATGATTTACTTCCAAGGTAGTTGGGAGGAGTTTCTGCCATTGGTCGAGTTTGACTATAATAACAGTTTCCAATCCAGTATTCAGATGGCACCTTACGAGGCTCTGTATGGTCTTAGGTGTTGTACTCCAATATGTTGAACTGAGTTGGGTAAGCGACGAGTTTTAGGTCTTGAGTCGGTTTTCGAGATTGAGGATAAAGTTAGATTAATTTGGGATCGTTTTAAGGTGACTTCTAATAGACAGAAGTCATATGCAGACCTAAAAAAAAGGGGACATCGAGTTTTTTGTGGGTGATTATGTCTTCCTTAAGGTGTTTCTGTGGAAGGTCATTCGTTTTGGATGTAAGGGCAAGTTGAGCCCTCAATTCATTAGGTCGAACCAAATTCTGAAACGTGTAAGACCAGTTGCTTATCAGTTAGAACTACCTCCAGAGTTAGACCATATTCATGATGTGTTTCACGTTTCTATGTTGAGGCGGTATTAGTCAGACCCATATCATGCTGTTTCTGTTGAAGAGATTGAGGTAAAACCAGATTTTTCCTTTGAGGAGGAGTCAGTTCATATTTTGGATCAAGATGTTAAGGTCTAAAGAAGGAGTTATATCCCTTTAGTGAAGGTTCTGTGGGGGAATCATGGCATAGAAGAAGCCACATGAGAACCTAAGGACTTGATTCAACAGTAATATCCGCATCTGTTTGAGTCAGGTAAATTTCGAAGCTGAAATTTGTTTTTGGGGGAAGAGTTGTAACACCCTAAAATCTTAAACTTTTGATTTGGTGAACTTTGTCATTAATCAGTGTCTGCTTCTGTGGTTAAGTGTCTTAATTGGGTCTTTGTGGTCTTGGGTTCAAGTCATAGTTTGGGGAGTTTAATTATTTCTATTTTTGATTAGTCCTTAGTCAGCTGTTCAGGTTGGTGGTGTTGGAGTGGGAGTTAAACTCCTAAAAATCTGGTTAGTTAAGGGTGGGAGTAAGTTTGAATTCTTTTTAAAATTTAAACTTATTAAATTATTTTAATTATTTTAATTTTTTTCTTTCTTTTCCCATCCTGTTGTCATGTTTGGGTTTCTTTTATTTGTTATTATTATTATTTCATTTCATTTTATTTTATTCCCCAAAAATATGTTCCCATTATTCACATTTTTTTGGGTGTTGTTTCCCACTTTCTTTATTCCTTTTTTGGTTTTGCTTCTTGCGGTTCAGTTTGCTATTGTTCTTTTTCTTTTTTTTTCTTTCCTTCCCCAAACGAATTCAAGTTACATTTCAATTGTTCTTATTCGACTTATCAATTCTACTATGTTTGTAACTCTATTGTCTTTTAAATTCATTCTTACTGTGTTGATTCGGTACATTCTCGGGGTAAGTGGAGTTGTTTTTACTTATTTATTTATTTTATTTTTATATATCGATGAGTAAGTTGGAGTTTTTCGTTATTTATTGTAATGGTATGAGTATTGATTTTGTATCGTTTTGATGCTCGATTAGAGGAGAATCGTGAGACGATTGGCGTTCCTCCAGCAACTTAAGTATCGCGTTGCTACTGTTCATTTTAGCGGTAAGCGTGAATGCATTTTCTTGAGAGATTGAATGAGGTGTTGTATTCCAGTTTTTATTAATTTCGTGTCTCATTACTGAAATTGATCGCGAAAATATCATATTTAGGTTCTGGGAGTCTCATGTTAACATTTACGTCAAAATCGAACCAAGTTTTTACCAAAAAATTGTAATCGATGAAAGCCAAAAAAGTTCACTGTCGATGCCACATAGCCGTGTTTGATAGACCGTGCACTAGACCATGTGTGACACACGATCTGGGCTATTTAGGCAGTATGGGTCACATGGGTGTGTGAGCTTAAAATTTTGAAAATTTCCCTAGGGTCGTACATGTCGTTCAGATCGATTGTGGAGCTTCCGTGGGGTCGGTATGTATAAACTGTATAGTATGGAATTCGATCATCTGTTTGTATGAATCTCGATGGGGGTAAGAGTTGGTGTGTAGCGGATGGGGGTAGGATTTCATGTCTGTACCTGAATTACTTTAATATGAATTTGATTCTGTTAATCTGTCTTATATGCGTCAATTGTTTTACGTTATTCATTATAAACTGGGTTTCAAAAACTCACTTTCGGTTGAACTGATATTTTAGGTAATCCTTAGACTTAGGCAGATCAGTGTAATCGAGAGCTCGGTTAAAATTTGTCTTTTATTAAATTTGACTTACTTAAAATTTTGGTTTGAGAGTTTAGTAAATTTTGGACTCTTTGGGACTTTTTTGGATTTTAGAACTTTAATTCTATATTTTGCTTAATATTGCTTAAATGTTTAGTCGACGAAATTCATTTTTCTACAAAATTAATGGTTTTTCAACAATAAACTGTGTTTTCCAAAAGATCACCCTGTTAAGGAGTCCCCGTTGCAATATAATAAGTTTTTAGAAAAATAATAGACCAAAACATTTTTAGTAATAAAATCAAACATGATACTTTTTCGAATACTTTGGAATTTTAAGAGAGTATGTCAATTGTTCAAATTTACAAAAACTAGAATATTCCAAGAAAATTACGTAACACTTCCTGACCTAGCCATAATGTCTAGGCCAGGTTTGGGGTGTTACATAGCAACCCGTGACCACGTTCCATATTTATCAATCCACACAATGCCAATGAGAGAATATCGATAACTTTTTATTCGAGCTATGAATTCCATAGTTGCTTGTAAATTCATGTACCTAACATACCGGCTATGGGCTCAATCATTTTTAGAGCATAAGCCTCAACTTATATCGAAGCACATAAGTTACATACTCATGGTCAGTGACTAACTCAGGATTTAGGTAAATCATACCATGAATGTCACAAGTGAATTAATCCAAAAACAGATTCAGAATTAATTCAACTCAGGTCTAGTGCATTGTATCATTCTTCCAATGAGTACATCTATGTCTCTACTTGTGGAGTCAACTACTCTGATAGCCAAGACTAGTAATCTCCCCAATTGTAATTGTAGACGACATAATAATCTTTTAAGTATTTGAATCAAACACTAACTTTGATTCTTTTATGAGATTGCAGACTCGTTTAGATTATCTACTAAAGTAAGTTGTTTTTCTCAAAATGTTAATGTTCTTACAATGCCACTTATCATCAGTTTGAACTTATACAATCAATGAGCTAATATTTGTTTGTCACAATTTCGCTATGTATGCAAGACATGAAAGACAACAACACAAAAGATATAACAGTGAAATGTGAAAGTTATTTATTCATCATTGAAATACATAGAACATAGTTACATGTTTAATACAATATGAACACATTTCCCAACAATGATTTCCATGGCATTAGTGTCGCGACACCCACTCTGAATGATGTTTTCTTTGAGGTGGGACCATTATCGTCTCCCGACACCAACTTAATACATCGTTAGGTTTCGCATGACATTGTTTGACTAATTTGGGTCTCAAATGGGAGAAAAACTGAGCAAAAATGTTTATTAATGATTAAATCTAAAAATCGACAAAAACATATAAAAAATACTTAAATTGCTTGAGATTAAACTCCTCAAGTGTTTTGGAGAGCCTAACTTGACATATCAAATTATGGCAGATCAGAATTTCTCTTATTGTGATTATTGGATTTGTTATCTTCTCTCTACAGGATCGGTTTTATAAATTTATTAACGTTAAATAGCTATAATCTTTTATTAATTGAGTGGTTAAGGAATACTAGAAACCAAGAGACATGGTTTTGATTCCTTTTAAGAGACAATTGATTTTATAAAATACTTGATGCAAAATAACATTGATAGTTGGGTGGCTGAGTGGTTAAGGAAGAAGAATTTTGGTATTAAGGCTTGAGTTCAGAATTTGGTGTGGTTTTGGAGATTTCTTTCTCAGAATCCAAACCCTTCAAAAGAATATCTGAAAGGAAGTCATGAAAGAAAAAATCCAAAAAATCAAGTATTGTACTGATAACGTGTTATGGAATAAAGAGAGTAAAGAATAAAAAAAAAAGAAAAATATGGGGAGCAAAAGAAAACACATTTTATTGATTAATAGAGATATTTACACTGCTTCTCAAAGTCTATATTTATAGACATAAGAAGTATACATAGTATAAAACTCTAATTCTAATAAGCATTAAAGTCCTAATGTATATCAAACTTATCTTGATATTGATGGTCATCCACTTAATAATAAAATATTTATAACACCAATGACTTTAAAAAAATAATAATTTAGTATTGATATTATTTATTTGTTATTTATAATTAATCAATATGTTAAGTCCTTTTTAACTAATTTGTATAATTCAAAACTTTGAATGAATAAAAGTTTTAATATATAAACTGATTAAGTCTTAGCTCAATTGGCATTAACATTTTTGCCACTATAAGAGGACTTGAGTTCTAGCGCGCAGAAGCACATTTGTCCTCCAATTTAAAGAGTTAGGCAGAGGTTATGGGTAGTTGTAAGCATTATATTAAAAATTATGTATAAAAAATATTATTGATATGATATTATCTATTATTAATATTTAATTAATATTACTTATTCTTAATATGTTTATCTCGTATAGTTCAAATGAATAAAAAAATTATTATAAATATTTTTTTTATATTTATTACATTCGATGTTATGATTTTGGTTATTATTAACAATTAATTAATATTCTTATTATTAAAACTTGTTTAGAGTTGTTTGGTATTTAAATAACATTGGTTCAACTTCAAACAATGAAATTGTGAGGAAAACATTTACAATTTTTATTAAGTTACAACTTCGTTATTGTGAGTGAAGTCATACCATGCATATATACCTAACACACCAACTTTCAACCCACTACTTAGAAAGCATAGTTTTTCAACATATCAAAGTACATGAGTTGTGTACTATTGGAAGAAATCCGGTTTGAAAATGGTTTTTTTTGCACAACAAAAAATTAAAGTTTTGAGAACCGACCTAGTTTGTGATATTTATAGCAATAAACCCTAAATGAATTCATACTTGTGTTTTTAGCTTAGCAGACATTCGTTGCTCCTGATTTTCAACCAAACGATCTTCTCCCCTATTCTCGTACCACATACTGCTTCAAGTGTGGGCTCGAATCAATTGAATCGAAACACAAAACTAAAAAAGGTTTCTCTCTTTTATTTGGGGTGAAAACAAAAATTCTCTCTTTTTTAATAAACACCAATATAATTTTTATTCTAAAAAATATATATTTAATAGTTGAAAATAAATTCTCTCTGTATTTTGATAGAGTAACAATCTCTCAAAGCTCTGTATTATACCTTACTGGTGTCATTTATTTATAAGAAGAGAATGTAGAACCCTTGTTGAGTTGTAGTGGTTTATTTCAAATAGAAAAACAACTTTCTACTTAGAGTAGGAGTGGGGTGGACGACACACCTTAGTATTCCTACTGGGGTTGCTGGCCCCTTCATGTTATATGAGGGGTTTTGGGCCTCTTTCACATCAGGTCCAATTACGAGTACGTATTAGGTATTTTGACCCAATACTCTATAATATGATCCAACCCGATTTGATTTTTCTATTTCCCAAAATAAACTTTTTATTTCGTATTAAACAATTGTCTCATCCCTATTTTACCCCTAGTAAAGTTTTGATAATTTTACCCCTAGTAAAATTTTGACGATTTTACCTCTGGTAAAATTCGGAAAAGATATGTGTAATATTTCATAACTCAACATGTTCATTGTGATCGAATGGTTTATTTTCATTTTTAAGCTTCAAAATAGCTCAAAAACATAAACTTATTCTTCCGATCATTTTTAAGTAATCCATATAGAATTGCAAATGAATCATTTCCATTCCCATTTTCATTTTTAGAAACCTACATTTATTTCCAAATGATTCCATTTTTCCATTTCGGAAAAAACCATAATGATTCCTGAATGTTTCCTATTCATTCAGTTCATTTCTATTCAAACATGCAATTCATTTATGATTTCAACGAGCTAGCGGAGGGACCAGTTGGACATATATAATTAGGGCTCAAATTATTTATAATTAAGTACTGGCTTTTCACCTATTAATTATTAACTTATTTAGTCACAAACTCATTCCACTATAGTATCGTGACTGATCTCCTCCTTAACGACATACCATTACGAAAACAACTACTTAGTGCTTGTCCAATAACATTGTCATAAGTGTGTTACCCTCATAGGATATCATTAATCTCTTTGGGATAATATACGTTCTCCCAGTATAATCCTATTTTATCTCATTGTAACCATTACATCTTCCTTCATGAAAAGTCAACTAATATCAAATAGTAATTAAGTCATTCATCACAAAGATAAAAGACCATGGCCATGTTTACATTTCACCAACCATGTAATACCAATGAGAGGATATCAATTACCCATACCTCGGGCCATGGATTCCACTATTATGAATGATGCTGCGTACTGTAGAAGTCGTACACCCAATACACCAACTTTCAGTTCCTTATCTATTCGAACTCGAACTTTTACTTACATCAAAGTGTACGAGTCACGCATACATAGTTCGCCATCCACTCAGGATTTAGGTATGCCAAACTATGAATGTAACTCCCCAAATTTCTATAGTTTCGGCTTTTGTAAGTGTTAGGTTTAGAAGTGTCTAAATCAGTGTTTCGAGTTATTTTTGGTTTAAATATATATGGGTTAAGTGATAATGTGTTCTGGGGTGTGTATGGGAGGTCCCAAGTTCAAGCTTTAACTTGGGCTAAATTTTGGTTTTTATTGAATAAAGCCTGAATTGAGGACAGTGGGCTTATAATGAATTATGAATAAAAACTTAACAGAATGGGCCTGCTGGTCTAGTGGTTAAGTGCCAAGGGAATATGCTTAGGGTCAAGGGTTCGATTCCCTACAGTGGCGATGGGATTATTTTTGCTGCAAGTTGCAATTAAGAGTTGGGCTTATCAGAAATCTGAGTTGGGGTTTTAAGGGAAATTAGGGTTTATTCCCTTCTTTTTGGAATAAAAGGCATTCTTTTTATTTTTTGCCGTCTTTTCCTTTGTTTCCCCAAAAATATTACTACCGAAAATCATCTTTCTCCTTCCCTTCTCCTTTGTTTTTCTTCTTTTTTGATAAGCTTAGATGTATCGCTAGCAGGTTCTGTCGATTCAGTAAGTAACACTTTAATTGAGTTACGTGTTTTCCATTGGAGTTTGTTTAAAGAAGGATTTTGGTTACTGTTTAGGGAGTATTCTAGGATCTGTGGATCACTAACTGAGTTTTTAACAACGAGGAATCACCGTTCTTCATCGAATGTAAGTAGGTCTCGTTTCGGGTTTTGTCAATTCTAAAGAAAATTGATTTAAGTGACTGATTTTGGGCTCGATATTATCGATCTTAGGCTTTGGAGTGCTCGTGGTTGGATTAGAAGCGAAGAAGAACCAGGTGTGTACTCTAATCGATTTGAAATTGTGTTTCGACAAAAGCCGAAAACGCTACTGTTGAAGCCACATGGGCTTGTGGACTGCCCGTATGGCAAGACACGGCTGTGTGGTCGATGAAGTAGGCCATGCGCGCGCCACACGAGTGTGACAGACACGAGTGTGTGATGCTAACGAGGCCGTATGTGAGGCACGGGCTCAGGCAAATAGGCTGTGTGGGCCACACGGGGGTGTGGGCCCATACGGGTGAACCACACGGATGTGTGAGAATCTGGGCCAAGCCGTGTGATCCACACGGGCAAGGCCAATTTGGGTCGTGTGTCCCACACAGGCAGAACACACGGGCGTGTGAGCCCAATTAAGGTGAAATGTTTTGTAAGGTTGCACGGGTCGCCTAAGTCGACTGTGACCTGATTGTAGGGGTGGTAAGCGTTACTCAGACCCCATGCTCTGGTTGATTACTGAATTGTATGCAAAACCATGTTATTATAAGCATATGTAACTGTCTGTCTCTGTATATCTGTTCTGCCATGATATTGATATGATCTGATATCTACATATAAGCATGCCATGATATTTATGTTGCATTGCATTGGGTTAGGATTGTCGAGAAGAGAAGGAAGTCTGAGAGGCGATTAGCCTGATATCTGGCAGCTACGCTGCCCTTATCTGTTGAGTACTATTTATGGTACCTTTTGGTGTGTAGGGCTAGATGGGTCGACTATGCCCCATACTTGGTGTGTAGGGTTGGGTGGGTCGATTCTATCCCCATATGGTGTGTTGGGTTGGTCGGAGATGGTGTGCAGGGTTGGTGGGCATGTTTTCTGATATCTAATTTATTGTGCACGCGGTACCTATATGGCTACGACCGAACTATCTATATTCTGTTATCTGTTTGTATGTATGTTGTTTGTGGGGATGTACACACTGAGTTTACGAAAACTCACCCCATTTGTTTACTTTCTGTGTCAAGAAATCTTCAGCAGTAGATGGATCGGTGTGGTGGAGGACTTGGTGGTGACCACTGGTAGACATTTATTGGATTTATAAGTAACATTCATTTCATCTGTTTTACTTTAATATTTGTTATTGGGATTACTCACGTTTTTGGACTTGAACTGTTTTGGGGTTTATTCTGGGATTTTCAATTCTAAGTTTATTGATATATAATTGAATGATGTTCTTGCTTCTGTGTTAATGAAATATTTTCACATCATAATTGGAATAAAGATTTTACGACTTAAGTAAAGATAATAATCTGTGATAAGATTTTGAAAAAGGTCTTCTAAAAGCACTCTCATATGACGCCACCAGATTTGGCCATAATGTCTAGGCCAAATTTGGGGTGTTACATTTAGTGGTATCAAAGCCAGGTTTAAAACTCGGTTATGAATTTTAGGTTCCAAAATTGGTTTTAGAGAAACACTTCTGAATGTTTTCTGAAACTTTGATTAAGTATGTGGTACATCAAGCCTCCAGCACTGATCATGTAAGTTCTCTGAAACTCTGATATGTACTGTTTGAAAGCTTGCTTATATTGAATTTTTGTCTGTATCTATCTGAAGTACTGTGTATATGTTATGAAACACTTTAGGTAGTGTAAACTGAAAACCGTAGTTAGCTTACTAGTCGCGATAGTTGACTCTGAAACTCTAGTACTATAATGCATAAAATATCTGTTAATAATTATCAAAACTGTAAACTAATGTGCATAAAACTTGTAAATACAAATTAAATCAAAATTACGATGAGCACACATGGTACTCGTGGACGGGGTACCATAGGCCGAGGTAGAGGCCGTAGAGGGATTCAAGTCGAGTCATTCACTTCTGATACGATCCCTAATTCAGACACTAGCGAGATGCCGGTCTCACTTGTTACTGAGGCTAGTGCTGAGCCTCAAGACCATGCAGCTAGGGGCGACGTATTGTCCCAGGCCATGCTGCGAATCTTGGAGAGTGTTGTTGGGGCTAGTGCTGGATCTGAAGGCTGTGGGTCAGTTATGGAACGACTCCGGTCCAATGGGGCTGAGGTGTTCAAGGGTATCGCTGGAGTTGCTCCTACCGTGGCTGAGTACTAGATGAAGGCCACGGAGTGTATTATGAACGATCTAGATTTTACTACCGAGTGAAAGCTCAAGGGGGCTGTTTCGTTGCTTCGTGATGAAGCATATCAGTGGTGGCTGACGGTTAGGGATAGCACTCAGCTTGACAATCTGACGTGGGATTTGTTTAAGATGGCTTTCCAGAGCAAATACGTGGGGTCCAGTTATATCGATACTAGGAGGCGTGAGTTCCTGAATCTTACTCAATGAGACCATTCGATGGCCGAGTATAAGGCTGACTTTCTGAGGCTGAGCTGTTATACGCGAGGCATGGTGGCAACTGAGTACGAACGCTGTGTCCAATCTGAGGACGGCCTTAGGGATAACTTGAGGGTCCTAATAGCTCCGTAGAGGGAGCGTGAGTTTGCCGTGTTGGTTGAGAAGGCCAAGATTGCGGAAGAGGTTAAGCGCGTTGAGTGCCAGAACCGTGACAGAGGGAAGGCTAAGAACGATGTAGAGTCTTCGAATGTTGGGGTAAGGCTTAGGAAAAAGGCCAGATCTAATGGGCCCGTGAGAGTTGGGCCTACTGTTGCACCTGCTGGGGTGGCGATTTGTCAGCTTTGTAACAGACGCCATCTGGACGAGTGTTGGAGAGCCTCTTGGGCTTGCATGAGGTGTGGGTCGACTGAGCATCGAGTTAAAAATTATCCACTGAGGGGTAATCAAATACAAGCACCAACTACTGAGACTACGCAGCCGTCGAGGGTAGTTCAGCAGCCACCTAGGGGTCGAGAACAGGCTAGGGGTGGTAACGGTATGGGTCGAGGTCAGAGAGCACCGGGCTAATGTGCTGGGCTGACTAAAGTGAGGCAGCCTGCGTTTATGTATGATGCACGTCGTCGTGAGGATGAAGATACTCCGGACGTCATCACGGGTACATTCTTAATCCTTAATGTATATTATGTTGCACTGATAGACATAGGCTCTACCCATTCCTTCGTTGCATATTCCGTGTCTGAGACTTTGGGAATACCGTATGAGATCACTCTTAGTGAGATTTCAGTGGTGAGTCCATTGGGGTAGTTTGTTAGGGTTAGTAAACTGTTTAGAGACGTACCGTTGGAGGTTCAATAAATGGTATTTCTGGCTGATTTGATGGAACTTCCTTTTGGGGAGTTCGATTTGATTCTGGGCATGGACTGGTTAGTGAGGCATTGTGTAAGTCTGGATTGTGCTGAAAAGAGGGTTGTTCTGAGGACCGAAGAGGATAGTGAGATAGTCATGATTGGAGAACGACGAAATTATCTGAATAATGTGGTATCTACGTTGGTAGTAGAGAGGCTGGTGAGGAAAGGATGTGAGGCATTTTTGGTCTACATCAGTGTTTCTGATTCTGTGAACTTATCGATTAAGGACATTTGTGCTGTGAAGGACTTTCCAGATATTTTTCCAGAGGAATTACCAGGATTACCTCTGAGCCGTGAGGTAGAATTTGGGATTGAGTTGATTTCTGGTACGGCTCCAGTGTCTATTGCCCCTTATCGAATGGCACCGAAGGAGTTGGTAGAATTGAAGACTCAAGTTCAAGAGCTGTTGGATCGTGGGTTTATCCCTCCCAGTGTGTCTCCGTGGGGAGCACCTGTTCTATTTGTAAAGAAGAAGGACGGTACAATATGGATGTGTATCGACTACCGTCAATTGAACAAGTTGGCGATTTAGAATAAATACCCACTTCCGAGGATAAAAGATTTATTCGATCAGTTCAGAGGGGCTTTTGTATTCTTAAAGACCGATCTGCAGTCAAGTTATCATCAGTTAAGGGTAAAGGAGGCCGATATACATAAGATGACATTTAGGACTCGTTATGGGCATTACGGGTTCCTAGTTATGCCATTTGGGTTGACTAATGGACTGGCGATATTTATGGACTTGATGAACCGTGTGTTCCAGCCCTACTTGGATCGATTTGTGGTGGTGTTCATCGATGACATTCTGGTGTATTCTAAGTCCGAGGATGAGCACGACGATCATTTAAGGATGGTTCTATAGATTCTTCGTGAGAAACAGTTGTATGCGAATTTCACGAAGTCTGAGTTCTGGCTTAGGGAGGTAGCCTTTTTGGGACATGTGGTTTCTGCTGAGGGGATTCAAGTGGATCCTCATAAGATTGAGGCTGTGTTGGATTGGAAACAGCCGAAGAATATGTTAGAAATTTGTAGTTTTCTAGGACTGGCAGTATACTACTGACGTTTTGTAGAGGGGTTCTCTTTGATTGCAGCACTGTTGACTAAATTTTTGCGTAAAGGAGTTCCTTTCATTTGGGTGGCGCCAGATGTGGGAGAGCTTCGAGAAGCTCAAGACGATTTTGACTCGTGCTCCGATTACGATATAGCTTTGAGCACAGTAAGAACTTCGTGGTTTACAGTAATGCATCGCATATGGGTTTGGGTTAGATCTTGATGCAGGATGGTAAGGTAGTGGCTTATGCGTCTCGACAGCTTAAGACTCACGAGGCTAATTATCCAACGCATGACTTGGAGTTGGCTGCAGTGGTCTTTGCATTGAAGATTTGGAGGCATTATCTGTACGGTGAGAAGTGTACCATCTACACTGATCATAAGAGCCTCAGGTATCTCCTCACTCAGAAGGAGTTAAATCTTAGGTAGCGACGATAGGTCAAGCTACTTAAGGATTATGACTGCAATATAGAGTATCACCCTAGGAAGGCCAATATAGTGGCCGATGCATTGAGTTGTAGAGCTGTGGCTAATTTGAGAGCAATGTTTGCTCGATTGAACCTTTTTGACGATGAGAGTCTACTGGCTGAGTTACAAGTTAGGCCGACGTGGTTGGTTCAGATTAAGGATAAGCAGTTAGGAGATGAGTCTCTTCAATTGCGATTTCGTCAAGTTGAGACTGAGACTACTACTGACTTTGAGATTAATAGTGATGGAGTACTGTATTTCTGAAGTTGGATCTATGTACCTAATGATGAGGATTTGCGACTGTTGATTATGAGGGAAGCACATAGTAGTCCTTACGCTATACATCCTGGTGGAAACAAGATGTATAAGGATCTCCGAGAGTTGTACTGGTGGCTGGGATTGAAACATGAGGTTACCGACTTTGTTGCTCGCTGTATGACTTGTCGCGAGTTAAGTTAGTGAGCATCGCATCTTTATCTTTCTTCTTTGCCACGTTAAGATACCGATGTGGAAATGGGAACGAGTAAAGATGGACTTCTTTTGTGGGTTGCCCCTAACACCCACTAAGAAGGATTCTGTTTGGGTTATCGTGGACCGATTGACTAAGACCGCACATTTCATTCTTATTAGGACAGACTTCTCTCTACAGAAGTTGGTCAAGCTTTACATTTCTGAGATAGTGAGGTTGCATGGGGTACCTGTCTCGATCATTTTTTACAGGGATCCTCGTTTTACGTCTCAATTTTGGCAGAAACTTCATGAGGCTTTGAGTTCCCGTCTTGACTTCAGGACTGTTTTTCATCCTCAGATAGATGGTCAGTTAGAGAGGGTGATTCAGATACTAGAGGATATGTTGAGGGGCTGTGTTATGAATTTTCGTGGTAGTTGGGAGGAGTACTTGCCGTTGGCAGAGTTCGTATACAATAACAATTATTAGTCTAGTATTCAGATGGCGCCATATGAGGTACTTTATGGTCGTAAGTGTCGCACTCCTTTGTGCTGGATTGAGTTGGGTGAGAGACGAGTTCTGGGTCTGGAGTTGGTTTTAGAGATTGAGGGTAAGATTCGCTTGATTTGAGATCGATTGAAAGCGGCTTCTGATAAACAGAAGTCCTATACTGATTCGAGAAGGAAGGACATTGACTATTCTGTGGGAGACATGGTTTTTCTTAAGGTCTCGCCATGGAAGAAGGTTCTGAGGTTCGGTTGTAAGGGCAAATTAAGTCCTCGATTTATTGGGCCGTATCAGATTCTGAAGCAAGTGAGACCGGTCACATATCAGTTGGAGCTTCCTCTAGAGTTGGATCGTATACATGACATATTTCACGTGTCGATGTTGAGACGCTATCGCTCCAATCCTACTCACATTGTGCCTGTGAAGGAGATTGAGGTGAGACCAGACCTGACATTTGAGGAAGAGCCAATTCAGATTGTAAATCGCGACGTTAAGATTCTGCGTAGGAAATCTATTCCCTTGGTGAAGGTGTTGTGACGGAATCATAGCACTGAGGAGGCTACTTGGGAGCCAGAGGATTCGATGCGTTAGCAATATCCTTACTTTTTTTTATCAGGTAAAATTCGAGGATGAATTTTCTTTAAGGGGGTAGAGTTGTAACGCCCCAAATTTCGGCAGTTTTGGCTTTTGTAAGTGTTGGGCTTGGAAGTGTCTGAATCTGTATTTCAAGTTATTTTTGGTTTAAATATATGTGGGTTAAGTGATAATATGCTCTGAGGTGTGTATAGGAGGTCCCAAGTTCAAAGCTTTAACTTGGGCTAAATTTTGGTTTTTATTGAATAAAGCCTAACTTGAGGATAGTGAGCTTATAATGAATTATGGGTAAAAACTTAACAAAATGAGCCTGCTGGTCTAGTGGTTAAGTGGCAAGGGAATACGCTTAGGGTCAGGGGTTCGATTCCCTGCAGTGGCGATGGGATTATTTTTTCTGCAAGTTACGATTAAGAGTTGGGCTTATTAGAAATGTGAGTTGGGGTTTTAAGGAAAATTAGGGTTTATTCCCTTCTTTTTGGAATAAAAGGCATTCTTTTTGTTTTATGCTGTCTTTTCTTTTGTTTCCCCAAAAACCTTACTGCCGAAAAGCATCTTTCTCCTCCCCCTCTTCTTTGTTTTTCTTCTTTTTCGATAAGTTTAGACGTATCACTAGCATGATCTGTCGATTCGGTAAGTAACACTTTAATTGAGTTATGTATTTTCCTTTGGAGTTTGTTTAAAGAAGGATTTTGGTTGCTGTTTAGGGAGTATTCAAGGATCTGTGGATCACTAACCGAGTTTTTAACAGCGAGGAATCACCGTTCTTCATCGAAGGTAAGTAGGTCTCGTTTTGGGTTTTGTCAATTCTAAAGAAAGTCAATTTAAGTGATTGATTTTGGGCTCGATATTATCGATCTTAGGCTTTAGAGTGCTCGTGGTTGGATTAGAAGCGAAAACGAGCCAGGTGTGTACTCCAATCGATTTAAAATTACATTTCTACAAAAGCCGAAAACACTACTGTTGACGCCACACTGGCATGTGGACTGCCCGTGTGGAGGCCGTGTGGCGAGACACGACTGTGTGGTCGACGAAGTAGGCCGTGTGCGCGCCACACAGGTGCGACGAAAATGGGCATGTGATGTTGACGAGGCCGTGTGCGAGGCACGGGCTCAGGTAAATGGGATGTGTGGGCCACACAGGCGTGTAGGCCCACACGGGTGAACAACACGGGCGTGTGAGAATCTGGGCCAGGCCGTGTGATCCACACGGACAACCCCAATTTTGGCCGTGTGTCCCACACGGGCAGGACACACGGGCGTGTGAGCCCAATTAAGGTGAAATGTTTTGTAAGGTTGCACGGGTCGCCTAAGTCGACTGTGACATAATTGTGGGGGTGATAAGCGTTACTCAGACCTCATACTCTGATTGATTACTGAATTGTATGCAAAACCATATTCTTATAAGCGTATGTAACTGTCTGTCTCTGTATATCTATTCTGCCATGATATTGATATGATCTGATATCTGCATATAAGTATGCCATGATATTTATGTTGCATTGCATTGGGTTGGGATTGTCGAGAAGAGAAATGAATTCTGAGAGACGATTAGCCTGAGATCTGGCGGCTACGCTGCCCTTATCTGTTGAGTACTGTTTATGGTACCTTTTAGTGTGTAGGGCTGGATGGGTCGACTATGTCCCCATACTTGGTGTGTAGGGTTGGGTGGGTCGATTCTATCCGCACATGGTGTGTTGGATTGGTCGGAGATGGTGTGCAGGGTTGGTGGGCATGTTTTCTGATATCTGATTTGTTGTGCATGCGATACCTGTATGGCTACGACCAAACTATTTGTATTCTGTTATCTGTTTGTGTGCATGCTGTTTGTGGGGATGTACACACTGAGTTTGCGAAAGCTCACCCCCTTTGTTTACTTTGTGTGTCAGGAAATCCTCAGCAGTAGATGGATCGGTGTGGTGGAGGGCTCGGTGGTGACCACTAGTAGACACTTATTGGATTTATAAGTAACATTCATTTCATCTGTTTTACTTTAATATTTGTTATTGGGATTACTCACGTTTTCGGACTCGAACTGTTTTGGGGTTTATTCTGGGATTTTCAATTCTAAGTTTATTGATATATAATTGAATGATGTTTTAGCTTTCACATTAATGAAATGTTTTCACATCATAATTGGAATAGAGATTTCACGATTTAAGTAAAGATAATAATCTGTATGATTTTCACTGGATAAGATTTTGAAAAAGGTTTTCTAAAAGCACTCTTATGTGACGCCGCCAGATTCGGCCATAACGTCCAGGCCGGGTTTGGGGTGTTACAATGAACGTCACAAGCGAATAAATCTAGAAACAGATTCGAGATCCATTCTACTTGGGTCTAGTCCGATGTACTTGTCAATTCAGTTAGTCACATCTATGTCTTTATCTTTTGGGAGTCATCTGCTCCATTGCCCAAGACAAGACATCTCCTCAATTGGACTTGATAGACAACATATTAGTCTTTCAATCGGTTTTCTCATTTCTAGTTAGACTAAGGATATGTTTAAGTTCGTCTACTACTATAAGTTGTCTTTTCGTATTACCATCCAACCACATAATATCGCTTAATATTAGTTAAATATTAGACAACCAATAAGCAACATTTGCTTCCGTTTTTCTTTACATGCAAAAACCATGTAAGGATAATATAATACAAAGTATTAATGTAATTAATGAATAATTTTATTAACCAATCTGTTCGAAAAACTACAAGTGTCCTTAGATGAAAATACTACACTTAGGGCACCAGATCTAGCATGCACATATGATCATTCTTTTACTTAGGATTATGGCATGTCACACTATGAATGTCAAAAATAAATTAATCCATAAATGGATCTAGGTCTAACTCAACTCAGATTTTGTTCGATGTAATGTCAGTCCATACAATCACATGTATGTCTCTATTTCTAGATTTAATCCAACTCTAATTTTCAAGACAATCTATCTCCCAAATTAGACTTATAAAGGACATAATAATACTAACTTAATTCATTTTCCCAATTTGACCCCATAGAACATGGAACATTTGTATTACTTACTAATATAAGTTTCCTCGTCACATTACAATTTTGGGATTGTGTTCTTAGCGTAGTGCTTTCGCCATCATGCTTGTAATTTTTAGAATAGATTTGTTAAATAAAATTTCACAATTAATATATTTTGTATATTTGTCATCGATTGTTTTCATATGAAAAACAAAATGAATAAGTAAATATTGACTCATCGGTTACCTATGGTTTAACTAATACTAAATTACATCATAAGTATGGATTGTAATACGAAAATACAACTTATATTAATAGGTAGCTTAAATTTTTCATAGTTTGAGGAATCAAAATGAGCAATTGATTCAATGAACTATTATGTTGCCTATCAAGTCTTATTGGGGAGATACCTTATCTTGGGTATTGGAGCGGATGACTCCTAGAAAGATAGAGACATAGATGTCATTATTTGGATTGACAATACATCAGATAGGACTCGAGTTGAATTTATCCTAGATTCATTTATAAAATTATTCACTTGTAACATTCATAGTGTGACTTACCTCAATCTTGAGTAAGTGACTGAATATGTGTATATAACTCATATACTTTGATATGTTGAAAGATGTGCTTAATTGGTATAAGGGTTGAAAGTTGATATGTTAGGAATATGATTTATGTATGACATGGCTTCACCTACAATAGTGGAATTCCTAGCTCGATTAAAGAGTAAATGGTATTCTTTCACTAGCATTGCATGAATTATGAGAAAAAAACATGGTGGTTATAAGATAAAATAGGATCATATTGAGAAAATAAATTTAACCCAAGAAGATTAAGAATATCTTATGAGGGTGGCACACTAATGACAAGGTCATTGGATAAAGCATAAATCTAAGTTTCTTTCATAATGGTATATATTGGGGAGATCAATCATGGTACTTTTAGTGGATTGACTCAATTAGTAAATAATGTTGTAATTATTATACGAAGAGTTGAAATTTAATTGAAAATTATTTTAATCCCTAATTATATATATATCTAAGGTCTATTTGCTAACTCAACACAACCTTGTATGGATTGCAAATTAAAATGGATACGATAAATGTATGAAAGAGAAATATATTGCATGAATTATTATCCACATTAAATGTATTTTCTTGAAAGGAACAATAGATGAATTAGAAATTAATTTAATTTACTTAGATTATTATATTATTGATAATAATTAAATAATTGAGTTCAAAGTGAAAAATTAAATTAATTAGTCATCGCAGTTTTATTGAACATGAAAAATAAATTTAATTACTCACAAGTTCTAATACGATAAAGTCATTATGATTGGTTATAGAGTTGAATAATTATATGAGTTTATTTTAATTTAATTTAAAAATAGATTGCAAATATACTTGTACCTAATGCATGAAAAGGCCCAACAAGCCCATTTGATTTAGGGGGTGTGTGTGTGTGTCACCCACCACATTGAGTCCTAAAGGGACTTCGAATTTTCTACTAAAAAATTATTTTTCACTATCTTCTAGTGGAACTCTTATTGTCTTTCCTAATATATAGGGGCTATGGGGTAAATAAACACAATTGGTATGTGGATACTCTGGCAAAATTTAAGGAAATTTCTTTAGATACAAAATAAATTCGATTTTTCGTGAGTACTCGTGAAAGAAAATTTCAGTTTTGGTTTCCTGGAGAGAAAGTGAACCTTACTAGAAAGTTACAGTCTTGATTTCGTGCTAGGTTCGTGATAAGAACTAACTCTTTTAGCAACTGAAGTTTTGAGGGTCACAAAGAAGATTGTTTGGTAAAAAGCCAGGCTCCAATGAGTCTTGTTACTCCAAAAACACAAATACTAAATTTGGTAAAATTTATTGCCATACATAACACAACAAAGGTTCGAGTTTTGTATAAACATTTTAAAATTTCACTATGCTATAAAACCATTTTCATAAACAAATTTTTCAACATACAAACCATCCATGTAATGCAACTTAATAATTAGTTAAACCTTAAGTAACTAGTGAGCCAATATTTGCTTACATAGTTTACTTTAAATGTAAAAACCATTGAGTGCATTCATAAAAAAACATTAAATACTCCTACAAAAGTATTTATTTATTCAATTAATTTGAAAAATTACAAATAAGCACTAATGAAATCATTACACTAGGGCACAAATACTAACAATCCTCCACTTACACTAGTGAAATGAATGAGTCATATTTTTCCTTTCTTATGATATGATATTTGTGATCAATGTGCTTTTTCCTTTTATGATGCCTAGTTTCCCTGATATTAGCTATGGAAGCACTGTTTTGTTAATAAGTGTGATATATTTTTTGTATTAGAAAGTACTTCGAGATCAATTAAGAACTTCGGTGTGATATAGCTTTTTTCGTACTAGGTTTGCAAGGCTCTTTGAGGTAAAGATGATAGAGTTTGAAGCATGGTCAGCTAGCCTCCACCGGCTATGGGATAGTTTAAGGTCAATACAAATAAAGCTCTTATGACTTTAGGGAATTTATTAGGGATCAAAATGGTCAATGGATGCTAGGATTTGCAAGTTGAATTGTGAAAGAAGCAGAGATTTGGGGAGCTTTTGACGACCTAACCCAAGCTTGGTCCATTGGTGTTCGAAGAGTTATCCTAAAAATGGACACTTCAGTTGTTGTTAAGTTATTGTGCAACATAAAGGAGGATCATTCTCAAGATGATTGATTTGTTCCATTAGAAGCATTATCTAACAAGAAGGGGTACAGAAAGTACATATGTAGAGTGAAGGCAATAGACTAATCGATGTAATGACTAACCTGACAGTAAGATTTCCATTAAGATTACAAGCTTTACCATCCATTGCCTGTGGCTCTGCAGTTTGTTCTTGGTGACGAACGAAGAATAGTTTTTCCAAGACGTATTACAATGTAGTTTGTTTTCATTAAAAAAATGATGATAATAGTAAATTAATTCCTAATGGCTAGAGAAGAATCAAGAAATAAAATGTAATGCCTTTGGCTAAATTGATTATGAAATATTAGTAGCTAAAAAATAGATTCAATAATAGAATGGAGGGGGAAATTCAATAATCGAATGTAGAAAGATATTGAATAATCTATGTTTGTTTTCTTACGTCATCATGCGTATTGGTTGAGTATTTATTTTATTTGATATTAAATTAGGTTAAAACCACCGTTATAAAAAAATATTGATGCACATATTAAATTTGATTTTAAATTTTTGCTTTGCTTGTATATGATACAGATATTAAAGAGAATTTATTTGCATGTTTACTCCCATAACAAGTTTTTTTTTTTTCTTTTTAAAGATATTTTATTGAAAGTGATTAGTTTTATGTTAGCACGCAAATTAATTTAACATTTGTATGAGATTAAAAAAATCATAAATATATTTTTTTTATAATTAGTAACATACAATATAATAATATTATCACAATTTAAAATTGAAACTAAAAAAAATTATTTTTGAATAAAATTTAATTTAAAGTTATTTTTTATCAAGTAATAATTTTTTTGATAAACTAATAAAAAATCCAACCTAAAACCCCCAACATTAACTAGGGATAAAATATTAGCGTTATTAACAGTAAATGATGATTAACAATATTAATCCCTAGTAATTCTTGAAGTATAATGGATAAACTATATTTAAGGTCGCTAAATTATTAGTAAGTTTATGTTTTGGTCACTAAATCTTAAAGAGTTATAAAATGATCACTAAACTATTCAAATGATTTTATTTAAGTCATATAAGTTTTTTTTTTATTTTTTAAAAGCAATCTCTAAGTGAAAAACTCATGCTCTTTCAACCCATGAGATGCTTTTAACAATCGATTCCTTGAAACTGAGTATATGTGATGGAACTTTAGTTAGGGATACTAAGGATCTTGCATCCTAAGAGGATCAAACTAAATGAGCTAAGTTGGTTAATGCTTACTTTCAAACTCTAGTTCAGACGCTTTTCTCTGTTATCTATGCATTTGGAAACCATGTAGCATTTATTTCCCAACATTAATTTATCTCAAACTAAAAGTAATAGAGAATAAAGTACTGTTTTTATTGATAAAATGACATGGTAGATGACTATTCTAGTTTATTCATAACTCCTTTTGTCTCCTACTAGAGGTTTATTATTTTTGTTTGTTGTTGAAGTGGATTATTTTGTTATTACAGTCTGGTTTTCTGTGCCTGATTACGAACCAGCTAATCAAGTCAAAGATATACAACGACTATATCCAACTATATATCTTCTACCCGAGGCTTGTTAACTCATACACTCATCTTTCTTCACGGTTTTGAGGAACGATGCAACTTTCAACAATTTCCATATACATTGTTACGTTTACTTAATTTTGACTACCATTTTCTAGGCTCATCTGGCTCCAGTAGTTATCTAAAATTACGTAAAAAGATATTACAAATAGACTTTTACATCCATTGTAGTGGCGGTGAGGAGCAAGAAGGAAATAGTGAAGAAGAGTACAAAGGTCATTTCAAACTCAAAGATGGTGGTGATGGTTTATTGATGTTCTTCATTGAACAATAACAAAAAAGAACAAAAAAAACAGGAACATAAAAGATGGAAGAAGAGAAGAGGAAATAACTGTTGGAGTGTGGAAAAGTCATGCCACTGTCACTCATTGGGTTAACGTGTGATTGTTAATAAATAACCATTAATTTTAAAGAAACTGACTTGCTTGATCAGTTATTTTATTTGGAGTGATTAAATTGAGAAAAAAATTTAGAGTGATTAAAATACGACAAACATTATTTTAGAGTGACCATGGGTGTAGTTTATCCAATAATTTTGTTAAACTACCTTTAGTTGATACTATGTTTTAATATAACAAATTCAAATGCTTTTGTATAAAATTTAAAGTTGAATAAAATTGGCAAAATGATAAAATCAAATTAAAATGGTTTCAATTGAGTTAAGCATTTTCAATCAAGTTAAAACTGTTTAGAAACAAGTCAATATTGCTCTAGGCCAAAAAGTATCGATAGTTTTCAAAATATTGATACTCATTCTAAAATCGGTACCAACTTGACATTCTATTTTCAACCAATTCAACAAGTATAGATCCAATATTGATACTTTTCATATGGTATTGATAAAAGCTTATTGGTATCAATATCTTTAGCTCCAACGATCACTAAACTTTGCATTAAATGCAAAAATTATCAATACCTTTTTAGTTGGTATCGATACTCATTCTTGCAAGTGAATTAAATGTACTAGTTTTCACATCCCCAATGGCTCTCTTCATATCTCCAACAACAACAATGGTTGTAAATCAATTAAGGGGTATAAATATCAGCTTCCAAAGATCCTACAACAAAAAGAGAGATCATCAAGCTTAAAGATTAATAAAAAACAACCTTAGTGCTTAATCCTTTCATACTTTTCTTGTACGCACTTGTGAGCTTTCATTGTTATTGAGTTGCAATCTTAAGATTTTGGGTAGAAATCTTAAGGGAGATCATAAGGTTAAACATTGTTTTGGAGAAATACTGTAACACCTCTAACACGTATCCGTCGCTAGCATAGGGTTACAAAGCATTACTGAACTTATATCACATTCAAACATACATTTCTCATGCAATTATCAATTTTAAATACAAATCATTCAAAATCATTCATAACATCCCTAATACGAGCCTACGAGGCCCAAAACATGCTTTAGAAGTGGTTCAGGACTAAACCAATATCTCAAGAAATTTTTGGAAGACTTAGAATTTTTTTTTACAAAATACAGGGGACACACGCCCGTGTGGCCTGACCATGTGGACATTCAAAATGGGATCACCTGGTCGTGTCCCAACCAGTGTCCGACCCCGTGTAACTCCCTGACTTGGGTCACACGGCCAACCACATGCCCATGTGACCAGCCCATGTGCCCTTCGAAATGGCCTCACATGCTCCTGTGCCAGGCTGTGCCAAACCTGTAGGGTATACTGACTTATGCCACACTGCCAAGTCACACTCCCGTGTGCTGGGCCGTGTGGAGCATACTGGCTTGATTTCTAATTAAGCACTAGGGGACACAAGGCCGGGTCACCTGACCGTGTGTCACACACGGCTGAGACACACGCCCGTGTCTCTGCCTGTATGGATAAAAATAGGCTATTTACCAAGCCATATTTCTCACCCAATCTTTCAATCACCTACACAAACCAAATGGCTTATAACATGGCATAAATAGGCATTCAAACCAATCTCAACCAAGCCTAATTCATGCTAATTCCATACCATCAACCATAAGACACACAAGTATCACAATAAGCCATTCAAATCACCTAAATGGTCACTTTCATTTATGCATCACTTTGCCTAAAATCACAAGCATACCAATTCTCAATTATCATCTATTTGATACTCAAATTACCAATTCACAAACAACCATTCACCATAAGCATTTACATAGCAAATACCAAATGCATAACAAAGGCCATTTGCACATATATATACATCATCAAATATACCAAAATAAGCCAACTCTCATGGTTATACACAAAACCAAACAATTAACATTTACAAGCCAACTCAAATGGCTAAATCAATTACTAACATATACAAAAATGACCATAACTCCTATACATGCCATATAAGCAAATTACATAAGTTCAAAAGTACGAAAGTTTTAGCTTGATAGTGTGATGAGATCTTCGACGATTCCCAAATCTGAGCAAGCTTCAATATCACTATAAAACATGTAAAAGTAAACAGAATAAGATATAAAGCTTAATAAGCTCGTATGCTAAGTAAGTAAAACTTACCAACCAACAATTCAATAGCATAAACATCATATAATGAAATTCAAATTTGAAGCATATTTGAACACATATATTCAATCCAAGGATTAAACACAATTTCCATCAACTTCTTTGATTTGATGAATGTATAGTTCACGTACAGACCTGTACAAGCTCGTATCAATCTCATACTCATCCATATCCTTGATATACCCATTGAACCATTTGGAATACTATCAGATACTCGGGAATCTCGCACCCTAAGTGTCAATACATAGCCGAAGCTATCTTAATCTTATATCACATATAATGCTCACTCTCGAGCTACCAACGGGTCTGCTCACACAAGCTGACAGTCATGATGTAGCTACACGATGCTGCTTACACAAGCTGAGGAGAATCTGCAACACATGCCGAATAACTCAGCCACCAGTAGAACGTACGGACCAGCACCCAAATCAAATAACCCCTAATGACATGTCATTCGTATCCTAATCTATTCCTAATGTTTAACCAGGATTTCTTAATGTCGAATCTTCGTCAGACATTTTCGTACAATCATATTCATCAACAGTTCAAATATAAAGCATTTAAACTCAATTATAATAATGCTTATTAACATAAGAACTTAACTTGATTCACAAAAACGACAGAATGAATCGATTAATCCAACATTTTTTCCCCAGATCTAGATCTGAACTTCATTTTTCTTAATCTATATAATATCAAATTTAGCTTATTTAATTATCATTCTATTCAATTTAACCCAAAAAGCATATTATGGCAACTTTACACTTTTGCCCCTAATATTTCAACATTTTTATAATTTAGTCCTTAGCTCATAAAAATACAAATTTATGCAATTCAATTCCAACCCATCACAACTGAATATCAGTTAAGTCCCTAGCAGCCCAAAATTTTCATTTATTTCACAATTTAACCATAAAATTTTCACATTTCACAAATAAATCCCTAATTGACAATTTTACCAAAAATCACTTTACAAATGTTGTTTATATAACAACAATCATACATTTTCTATCATCAAACGTCAAAATACACCTATATTCATCAATAGAAAAACCCTAAACCTTTAAAATTTTTGTAAATTAGTCCCTGAGCTAGCTATATTAAGTTGCAACGATCTAAAAAACATAGAAATCATTAAGAACGGGACAAAAATCATACCTATTTGAACAAAAATGCCTTGGTCGAACCCTAGCTTCAAAAATGGCTATTTTTTTCTTGTGAAATCGGTTAAAAAAGGAATATAATGATGATAACTTGTTTTACTTATTTTTTATTATCATTAATTACCTAATTACAAAATTAACCTTGTTATAAAATCATTTAAAACATCCATTTTATGTCCATAATTGTCCACTCACTATAACCATGGTCTAATTACCACATAAGGACCTCCACTTTAAAGTTTTATAGATATTAGACACTTTTAGCTAATAGAACTCAAGTTTTACACTTTACGTGATTTAGTCCTTTTTTTTAAATTGAGCATTTAAACGATAAAATTTCTTAACGAAATGTAACAGCCCAATTTCGATGAAATCGGAACAGTGATCTCGGGACCACAAATTTGAGCTGAAAAATAAAAATTATTTTTATTTTATTATATGATCTGTATTATATTAGCAATGTCATGTGAAAATTTTGATAAGAAAATTTTACCGATTATGTGTTTAATTACGGAAAGGACCAAATCGCATAAAATGTAAAAGTTAGATTATAGTAGCTAAGAGGATCAAATAGCTATGGAATTCAAAACTGTCCTTATATAGTAATTAGAACATTAAAGAAAGTATGTAGATATTTTGGTATGACTCATCCATGGGAAAATAAAAAAAAAGGCTAAGGACTAAATTGGAAAGATGAAAAGTTATTAAATGACAATTTAATTAAATGAAAAAGAAAATAATTTTCATATCATCTTCCCCAAATATTTCCATAGAAACTCCAGGAGAGAGAAAGAAGACTTATCAAGCTTATTTGGATCCGGATAGACCAAATTCGAAGCTAGAATGAGGAAAGAGAAAAATGTCGGATTAGTAGATTTTACATACACGAACATTGTCGAGGTAAGTTCGTGTAACTAAATTGTATATTTTTTATGCTTGAATTAAATGTTGTGTTTGTGAATTGTATAAATTCCATAAATATGTGAAATGATCACATACTCGTTAAAGCTCGATAAATGAAAGTGTCCGATCAATTATAATGCCCGACAAATGATAAATGATAAAAATGTTAAATTTTATGCTTGAGTTTAATGTGAAAATTTGGATTGCATAAATGCATAAATATATGAGATTGACCACATGCTTGATAATTCTTGAAAGATGCTTAATTCCATTTGAATAAATGGAAAATTCGATGGATATGTAATTTCCCGAAATGAATAAGGTCCTGTATTTGTTGCGGAAGGGATTTAGCTCAGACGAGTAATCTTATCAACCTCATGATAGAAAGGATTTAGCTTAGATGGGTAATCCCGATATAAGTCCTCTCGAGCATATGTTATGGATTGGATTTAGCCCGGACGGGTAATCTAGATGAAGCTCTTTAGAGCATATGTCATAAAAAGGATTTAGCCTGGACTGGTAATCCTGGTGTATATATGTGTGGCTCGAGAGTGTACTCTCTGAAATAGTACCTTATAGGTATCACTGGACATGAATTGACAGATTTTAATTTGTACACCTTAAATGTACTACATGTGTATCCATAAATGTTCTGAACAAATTCAACGGGTAAAAATCTTGACATGAAAGGACATGAATAAGAAATGAGTTATTACACATAGTTGTCTGAAATCCATGAAAATGATGTTACAAGATAATTGACATATGAAAACATGAGATGGTGATATTTGTACATGGGATTCTTTTGATGAATATGTTCATCCTTGGTTATAGACTTGTACACTTTGAGTGTACAACTACTCGTGTGACATTGATATTTCGTGTAAAATGTGTAAAGTTTTGATATGAAATAATCTGAACTCGAGATGTGTTACATGAAAATATACTTGAGATATAACAATGTGAATTATACATGTTGTGGAAAACATATGTGCATGGAAACTTGATTGTTATTGATCTCATAAATATTTTTGATGTTATTATGGAATATATGACTACCAAGGGCAATGAGAAGATGTGTAGGGGTTGAGGTCAAATTGAATGAATGTGCCTTACATAGTTACCTCAAAATAGAATGAATTACAAGTTAAGTACCAGGTTATACGAACTTACTGAGCATTTTATACTTACTTAGTTTTATTTCCCTATTTTAGAGTATTTCAGAAGCTCGTTGGATTGGAAGCTTAGCAGAGATCACTCATACTATCCATCGGCCCATGTTGGTACAGTATGGTAAATCAATTATGGTTACAATGGCATGTATAGGTTATATTGGCATGTAAATGTAAATGATGCTTGTAATCTAGCCATTAGAATGGCTAGTAATAAGTTATTTGATATATTTGTAATGTCAAATCATGATAGCTACATATATGTTAAGTAGTTTGTCAAAATATGTTTAACAATGGATTGAACCAAGGTAAGATGGTAAATATGTATGCATGAAGTGATATGCCTTGTTGAATGATGGAAATTAATGATGAATGCTTGGAATGGTTGGATTGTACTTGGTATGTTTTGGTGCAGGAAAATGGTGAATATAGGTGACAAATGAGGCTAGAAAATGACTTTATTTTGTCCACACGGATAGACACACGGGCGTGTGTCTAGGCCGTGTGTGACACATGACTGAGTACATGGGTGTGTAGTTAAGCTGTGTGTCCCCTGCATCTTAAAAATGAGAAACAGAATGCTCAGAATTGAGCACACGGGTAGAGACACGAACGTGTGTCTCAGTCGTGTGTTCCACACGGCCTAGAACACGGACGTGTGTCTTGGCCGTGTGAAACTTGCACCTAATTTTGAATTGAATTAATTAACCATACGGCCTGCAGCACGGGCGTGTCCCAGAGTCACATGGGCATGTCCCTTGGACCACACGGGCGCATAAGCCCTACACCTTAAAATTTTTTTGAAATGTCGTGAAAAATTTTAGGAGTTTTCGATTAAGTCCCGACTTGATTCTAATGCTCGTATTGAACCTCGAGGGTCCAATTAAGGGACTTTTTGAATGATCTCGGTAAATGACTAGTAATTTACATTAATTATTTGTAAAAATATTCTGAAAGTTTCGGTAATGCTCTGAAACCCTGTTCCGGCAACGGATACGGGTTGGAGGTGTTACACGAAATTTTCGCACAATCATTCTATCATGCTGTAAACATTAAAATAATAATAAAATAATTATTTCAACCTCAGATTTGTGGTCCCAAAACCACGGTTCCGATTCGACTAAAAAGGACTCTTACAAATACTTAGTTGTGGAAAACTAAGGTAGTAGAGCAGGAAATTGGAGTCGAACCATTATAAATCGTTGTGTTCTTTATTGAATATGTTTTCTTTGCTTCCATAATTTTCTTTAAGGTAAACTCTGTAACACCCCTTACCCGTCTCCGATGCCGGAACAGGGTTTGAGGCATTACCAAACTTGCAACACAACATTCATACATATTTGAATTATAAATCTTGCGTGAAAATTAAAACTTTTATCAATCACAATCATATTGTCCCTTACTAGGCTCGTCTCAGCCTTAAACCATGCTTAGAAGTGGCTCGGGACTAAACCATAACTCAGACATCTTATACGAGACATAAAAAAATTTTCATCACTGCAGGGGTCACAAACCCGTGTGCTCCGGCCGTGTCACTCACACAGCCGAGAGACATGCCCGTGTCCAGGCCGTGTTGAAATAAGGCATACATACTGACTTAATTCGAAAGGCTACCCCAGGAGACACACGGCCGTGTAGCATAACCGTGTGTCGCACACGGCTGAGACACACGCCCGTGTCTCTTCCCGTGTGGACAAAAACAGGCCATTTACAAAGCCAATTTAGCCACCCTTTCATTTTTTTTTCATCCCTACAAGTATCAAACCAAGCATATTTCATGTCCAAAAGAAATTTAAAAGCATACCAAATCATGCATTAATCGACCCATAATACCATCATTCATTATCATAGACAAATCCAACTCAAACATACCAATTCAAAGTACTAACTTCATTTCCAAACATATGATTCATACATCATATTAATCCATTTGAATTTATAGCATTTCCTATCATATCAACTTTTCGAATCAACCATAAAACTTACCAAAATTGACTATTTCATTTGGACATTCATGAGCACATTAAATTCTACTATTTTTGAACACAAAGTATATACCAAAATTCATTCCTAATCTCATCCATAACCAAGCCATATCACATGGCTAGATATACACATCTCAAAACATATTTAAAATTCTCTAGCCTCTACATGTCACGGAATTAAAAACTCAAAGCTTTTATTTACCGAAGCGATAATCGGATAGTGTGATGAGATCTCCAATGACTCCCAACCCGAGCAAGTCTCTGAAACTCTATTAACACAGGAAAAACACACAGAGTAAGCTTTAAAAGCTTAGTAAGTCATAAGAAAATAATTCATTTCAATGATATTTATAAATCATTATCATTAAACCGAATTTAACAAATCTTAATCACATATACATTCATTATACTTGTAAATTCATAGAACCACATTAAATAACTTCACTTATCTTGTTTATCAATGAACATATAACCATACTTTCAAAATCGAATAACAACTGTTAGTTCATCATATAAATCAAGCTCACACATATTCATTTCATCGCCAACCTAACCATGGTCATTTATTACGAATCATACATAAAGTTATATCAGCTTCTTTTAAATACTTCCAAACTCAAACATCTATAATTTCCTATTCACCTCAACCCAATTGCATATATAAATCATATAACCAACTTACCATCTTAATTTCAATACCTGTTCCAGTTTTTGAACCAAGAAATCATACATCACAGTCATGTTTCATGTTTCGTAAATCTCATATCCGAAACATAGCACCCCAATTTCATATAGCAAGTATATATAATACATCATACTACTCATCTTTATTCAAAGTCATATCTTACTTTCATTTCACATCTTTATTCTTATGAATAGAATTAATAATGCCATTCAATCCAACTCATTTCACCATTCATTTACATAATTTTTCATCTATTTCATACTTAACGTCATCAACCACATAGGTTTCGTACATACCTGTACCATTACCTTCTTATCTGTCACGCTTATCATTTCAATGCTCGAAACATTAATTCATTTGATCGTACTTGAACATTCAACGAACTCGCACACTTAGTGCTAATTAATTAACCGAAGCTATAATTGTATCGCACACTTAGTGCCAATTTAGTTGTTGAAACTATAATTGTATCGCACACTTAGTGCCATTACATTAAACCGAACTTATATCGGTGTCTCCCACATAGTGCCATTTACTCAGCCAATGCTATTACAATCTCACGCACTCAGTGCCATTTTAATAGCCGTAGCTATTGCCTTTATTGCACACTTAGTGTATCAAATCCAATTCACATATTACATATTTCAATCTCAAAACCATAATTCTTTACAACTCAATTCAGCATATATAGAATGCACACACATTTCAATTTAACAACATTAATATACTTATGAACTTACCTCGTACTAACACGAACTGACTAGAAAGACTATTCAATAATTTGACTTTCTCTCGATCTTGATCCGAATTCCACTTTTTCCAATCTATTTAATAACAAAATCTACTTATTTGATCATTAATTTATTCAATTTAACACAATTTACACATTTTAGCAAAATTACACTTTTTCCCCTACAGTTTCACACTTTTACAATTTAGTCCCTATTTCAAAATAACACAATTTACTCGAAATTTCCACAAACCCATGTTTAGTAAAATTTTCATAGTACTCATACAAGTCTACATATTTCATTTATTTCACATTTTAGTCCCTCAAAATATCATTTTCACAATTTAGCCTAAATTACTCAAATTCATAAAAAATCCAAACACAAAACATGTTAACCCAATACATATCTTTTATTTTTCATCATCAAACCACGAATTCATCATATTATCAACGGTGGAATCATCCAAATTCTTTAACAATTTTGAAATCGGAGGTACGAGCTAGCTAGATTACGAAGCAACGATCTCAAAAACATAAAAATCATTAAAAACGGATAAAAAACTGTACCTTAATTGCTTGAATTAGCTTAGCCGAATGAAAAACTCCATTTTTAGCTTTTCTTCAAGATTTATTCAGCCAAAAATGATGAACATAAAGATGGCTTTATGTTTTGTTTTATTTATTAACCTTTATTATCAAAATAACGCACGTACCCTTAATTATAAACCATTTAAAATATTTCATGCATGGCCAAACATGTCCACTCACAAATCAAATGGTTTAATTACCATTTGAGGACCCTCACTTTAAAAGCCAAGGACAAATAACACCTCTTTACTAATAGCATGTAACTTTTGTATTTTGCGCGATTTAGTCCTTTTTGCTTAATTAACTATCAAAACGATAAAATTTTTCAACGAAACTTTAATACCATCTTATTGCCACTCCGTAAATATTTATAAAAATATTTATGACTCAGTTTATAGAAACGAGGTCCCGATACCTTATTTTCTAAACCCATTTGACCTTAAGGTCATACCACTTGAACTTAATTAATCGCCTATAAAACAAAAATCACAATAGCAAAAACCTTTTTAAAATCATAATTAACTCGTAAATATTAAATATAATATTTACAAACCTACTTATCGGATTTGGTGGCCTCGAAACCACTGTTCTGATTAACCCTAAAAATGGGCTATTACAACTCTCCCCTCTTAGGGATTTTTGCCCCCGAAAATCTTACCAGAGAATAAAATAGTGATTTACTTTCATAAGCCTCATCAATTTCTCACATAGCCTCAGATTTCCCAACTTTTCAATCTCATGAGCTAAGACTATGATATGCTTTTTTCTATACATCATAACAAGCTGAGTTTCTACTTTTGTAAGGGATACTATAGACAAAGGATCTTATCTGTATCATCACTTCATATATATATATATAAGAAACACATTACAGTTCTTCTCAAGTTCTGATAATAATCTCATGCCGTCAGATGAATCGTGAACTCAACTTTTCTTTATAGTTAAATCGCAAAATTTTATTCTCACTATAATACTTTCACAAATACTCAGTTTTCTAACTGAAATTCAATACTTTTATGTATCAAGCCCGCATATGTTTTCTGCTAATCTGAAACTGCTTTTAGACTGTCATGAATTTCTTTCATTTTTCCTCAAACATCAACACATGTTGTAACAGTTCCAAAAACACTCGATAACCAGTTTTAGCCATCAGACATTTGGATACAAAATTAGAAGTATCACTTTTCATACTCATTTACCAATACAACTGTCTTAGATTATTGTACATCTTAGTACTCCCTGAATGGACAGATAATTATCATTGTGCTAGATGTCACAATTATTGTAAAATTTTTGGATTTCTCGGTACACAAACTCTATCTCGACACAATGAATAATTGTCGGTTCCAATCTGAAATTCTGAATCAGAAATCAATTTACGTTGTACCCTTTTTAACTTGTAATTCACTAACACACCTCTTAGCCTCACAAATTTGCTGATTAAACATCAATTTAGTTCTAGCTCAACCAATATCTACTCATCGTCTGATAAGATTAATCGCATGATTATCGGTCGTAAAACACACAAGGATTTCTGGTTCAGAACATCTGTGACTATAATATTTTACCCAGAGTGATAATCAATCACTGACTCATAATCTTTCAACAGTTCAAACCATCTTTAATTCTTGTGTCGAATAACTCTTTACCTGATGCAAGCTAAACCAAAATTGATGCTTTAGTTAAAATTGTCTTCAACTGTTTACCACTTTATTAATAAATATCATATCATTCAGACTTCCCAATCGCGATATCTTTCTCAATTAGAACCGCTGCAATAGATGTAATTTTGTATCACATATTCTAAAATATGAGTTCGTCATTCAGACTATCCATCTACTTACCTGTGAACATTCAAAGTTCATTTCCACCCTGTGGATAGATTCAAATACAAGTAACTCGATTAATCCACCAAGAAATTAATCCAATCAATTTAAACAATTGAATTGATCTCGACTGTTGACCAATGACTTTTCACTTATTAATCAACGAAGCTTTGAATCATACTGAAGCCACAACCATCAGATAAATTAAAATCATAGTGCCATAATAAGGCCGACATCTCAACTGTATAGATATATAAGGTCTCGGTTATCAATAATACATTTTGAACACAAGAGAAATTTCGAATATGATTTCAGTAGCAACCAGTGCAGAAACAAAACCTCTATAAATCTTATGACAGTAGCACTATACTCTCACATTTCAAGCCAGAACTTATATTCATAATAGACATGGTCATCTTTGTCAAATAGATATTTCTTGCAGATAATCACCTGGAACTATTAAAAAACCAGAATTGCGAAATTTCAACATCTAAAGCTACACAGAATATCGAAAAATTACAACCCATATAGAATGATATCAATTCATATGATATCCCAGAAATTGTCTAGAAAGAACAATGTCACTCATAAATACTGAAATCCACAGTAACAGAAGCAATATAATCTTCACGTATATTCAACATGACAATAGCCAATAGAAACAGAATATTAGCTTCATACGGATTTTACCGTCGACTTTCATATCCATACAATGGAATAAATACCAGAGAAAGACGTAGCAATGTCGAACATAACCCCAATCAGACCAACAATACTTTCGTCTACTAGTATGTTTAGTTAATGTTCTCATACGACACAAATTCTTTCTGAAATTAAACTGTCACATATACTTCTAAAGATAAATGTACACATATAATGCCCAAAAGAAGTCATAGTGACTACCCGACTATAATCACTGCACTCAGCCCTCAATACCATTCAAGCGTTATCCTTTCACTGAGAGAAATCAATTTAGAAAAGATTCCAGTTAATACTTTCTTTAGATAACACACCTGAATAAATCATTTGATCGGAGTTAACTTCTTCTTTAACAGTGACGTCAAATAATTTGAATAGTCTTCAGAACTATCCAATATCTCCTTTAATATTATCTTTATTTGCTGACTCACTCTCTTTTTTAAATACATTAGTAATTTTTCATACACAAATCTCTGTAACTTCACACTCATAAGCTTATTCAACCCAACTTTTACATACAAATTTCATAATAACATTTTACTGATAAGGGGGGTGAGGTTGGTAAAGCCTCAAATTCAATTCACACATAAATACACATAACATATACTATCACAATTAGCTAGTTCATCACTGATTTCACATTCTTAAATCATTTAATAAACATTTGCTTATAAACATTTTTGTTCTTAACACATAGTTCATATGGCAACTCAAATCACTAATTCACTATCAAAGCATTTCATTTAATAATCATAACCCAATTATCATAACTCATATGCTCATATAATTATAACTTTTATCAATAACAAAAGGTCATACTCTTTGATACATACCTTTATAAGTTTCAACTCATAATCAACACAATTCCATTCAAACATTCGAGTACACATTTCATACTACCAGAATTAGCTTAATTGGAAAACTTATCTGTCTCATCAAAATAATTTTAGTCAGAGTCGGGAGATATCAAACTATCGCAGGTTAAATATGACATGTATAGCTAGACTCACATCCGCTATGGTAGTCCTAGAGCCGACTAAACCATAGCACTGATACCACTAAACGTAACCCGCTTACCCGTCTCTAACGCCGGAACATGGTTCGAGGCATTACCGAACTTGCAACACAATATTCATACATATTCGAATTATAAATCTTACGTGAAAATTAAAACTTTTATCAATCACAATCATATTGTCCCTTACTAGGCCCGTCTCAGCCTTAAACCATGCTTAGAAGTGGCTCGGGACTAAACCGATAACTCAGACATCTTATTCGAGACATACAAATTTTTTATCACTGCAGGGGTCACACATCCGTGTGCTCCGGCCGTGTCACTCACACAGCCGAGAGACACACCCGTGTCCAGGCCGTGTTGAAATAAGGCATACATACTGACTTAATTCGAAAGGCTACCCCAGGGGACACACGGCCGTGTAGCATAACCGTGTGTCGCACATGGCTGAGACACACGCCCGTGTCTCTTCCCGTGTGGACAAAAGTAGGCAATTTACAAAGCCAATTTAGCCACCCTTTCATTTTTTTTTTCATCCCTACAAGTATCAAACCAAGCATATTTCATGTCCAAAAGAAATTTAAAAGCATACCAAATCATGCATTAATCGACCCATAATACCATCATTCATTATCATAGACAAATCCAACTCAAACATATCAATTCAAAGTACTAACTTCATTTCCAAACATATGATTCATACATCATATTAATCCATTTGAATTTATAGCATTTCCTATCATATCAACTTTTCAAATCAACCATAAAACTTACCAAAATTGACTATTTCATTTGGACATTCATGAGCACATTAAATTCTACTATTTTTGAACACAAAGCATATACCAAAATTCATTCCTAATCTCATCCATAACCAAGCCATATCACATGGTTAGATATACACATCTCAAAACATATCTAAAATTCTCTAGCCTATACATGTCACGCAATTAAAAACTCAAAGCTTTTATTTACCGAAGCGATAATCGGATAGTGTGATGAGATCTCCAATGACTCCCAACCCGAGCAAGTCTCTGAAACTCTATTAACACAGGAAAAACACACAGAGTAAGCTTTGAAAGCTTAGTAAGTCATAAGAAAATAATTCATTTCAATGATATTTATAAATCATTATCATTAAACCGAATTTAACAAATCTCAATCACATATACATTCATTATACTTGTAAATTCATAGAACCACATTAAATAACTTCACTTATCTTGTTTATCAATGAACATATAACCATACTTTCAAAATCGAATAACAACTGTTAGTTCATCATATAAATCAAGCTCGCACATATTCATTTCATCACCAACCTAACCATGGTCATTTATTACGAATCATACATAAAGTTATATCAGCTTCTTTTAAACACTTCCAAGCTCAAACATCTATAATTTCCTATTCACCTAAACCCAATTGCATATATAAATCATATAACCAACTCACCATTTTAATTTCAATACCTGTTCTAGTTTTTGAACCAAGAAATCATACATCACAGTCATGTTTCATGTTTCGTAAATCTCATATCCGAAACATAGCACCCCAATTTCATATAGCAAGTATATATAATACATCATACTACTCATCTTTATTCAAAGTCATATCTTACTTTCATTTTACATCTTTAGTCTTATGAATAGCATTAATAATGCCATTCAATCCAACTCATTTCACCATTCATTTACATAATTTTTCATCTACTTCATACTTAACGTCATCAACCACATAGGTTTCGTACATACCTGTACCATTACCTTCTTATCTGTCACGCTTATCATTTCAATGCTCGAAACATTAATTCATTTGATCGTACTTGAACATTCAACGAACTCGCACACTTAGTGCTAATTAATTAACCGAAGCTATAATTGTATCGCACACTTAGTGCCAATTTAGTTGTTGAAACTATAATTGTATCGCACACTTAGTGCCATTACATTAAACCGAACTTATATCGATGTCTCCCACATAGTGCCATTTACTCAGCCAATGCTATTACAATCTCACGCACTCGATTGCCATTTTAATAATGTAGCTATTGCCTTTATTACACACTTAGTGCATCAAATCCAATTCACATATTACATATTTCAATCTCAAAACCATAATTCTTTACAACTCAATTCAGCATATATAGAATGCACACACATTTCAATTTAACAACATTAATATACTTATGAACTTACCTCGTACTAACACGAATATTGGAAAGACTATTCAATAATTTGACTTTCTCTCGATCTTGATCCGAATTCCACTTTTTCCAATCTATTTAATAACAAAATCTACTTATTTGATCATTAATTTATTCAATTTAACACAATTTACACATTTTGGCAAAATTACACTTTTTCCCCTACAGTTTCACACTTTTACAATTTAGTCCCTATTTCAAAATAACACAATTTACTCGAAATTTCCACAAACCCATGTTTAGTAAAATTTTCATAGTACTCATACAAGTCTACATATTTCATTTATTTCACATTTTAGTCCCTCAAAATATCATTTTCACAATTTAGCCCAAATTACTCAAATTTATAAAAAATCCAAACACAAAACATGTTAACCCAATACATATCTTTTATTTTTCATCATCAAACCATGAATTCATCATATTATCAACAATGGAATCATCCAAATTCTTTAACAATTTTGAAATCGGAGGTACGAGCTAGCTAGATTACGAAGAACGATCTCAAAAACATAAAAATCATTAAAAACGGATAAAAAACCGTACCTTAATTGCTTGAATTAGCTTAGCCGAATGAAAAACTTCATTTTTAGCTTTTCTTCAAGATTTATTCAGCCAAAAATGATGAACATAAAGATGGCTTTATGTTTTGTTTTATTTATTAACCTTTATTATCAAAATAACGCACGTACCCTTAATTATAAACCATTTAAAATATTTCATGCATGGCCAAACATGTCCACTCACAAATCAAATGGTTTAATTACCATTTTAGGACCCTCACTTTAAAAGCCAAGGACAAATAACACCTCTTTACTAATAGCATGTAACTTTTGTATTTTACGCGATTTAGTCCTTTTTGCTTAATTAACTATCAAAACGATAAAATTTTTCAACGAAACTTTAATTCCATCTTATTGCCACTCCGTAAATATTTATAAAAATATTTATGACTTGGTTTATAGAAACAAGGTCCCGATACCTTATTTTCTAAACCCATTTGACCTTAGGGTCATACCACTTGAACTTAATAAATCGCCTATAAAACAAAAATAACAATAGCAAAAACCTTTTTAAAATCACAATTAACTCGTAAATATTAAATATAATATTTACAAACCTACTTATTGGATTTGGTGGCCCCGAAACCACTATTCTGATTAACCCTGAAAACGGGTTATTACAAACTCACCTTCCTTCTTGGCAATTTCGAATTGGTCATTTGAACTAAAAACTAGTATTAGAGCTAGCCTCTAAAAATGGTTTAACAACCAAGAGAAGATCTTTAGAGAATTTCAAACGATCAACAACTCATTCTACAACAATAACATCTACTTCTGGGTCAATTTTCTTTGGTGAGTCTCAACCTATCTCCAAACCTTCTTATTTCAGTGGTGTCAAGTAATTCTTACTAGAAAACAAGGATGATGTTGTTCATTCAAGCAAATAGTCTTTCCTTATGAGACATTATTATGAATGGTCATTTAATTCCATTCAAACAAGAAGGAAAGCTTTTAGTTCACAAAAAATAAGTAATGGAATGAGGAAGATATGAGAAGCATTTTTCTCAATGCCAAGACAATGCACATTCTATTTTGTGCACTTGGTCTGGATGGTTATAGTAGAGTTCCGTCTTATTCAAATTCCAAGGAGATATGGGCCAAGTGAAGGAGTCTAAAGTTGGAATCCTTACACTCAACTACAAAACTTTTAAGATGAAGCCCAAAGAGGATATTAAGGCGATATCCGATCGGTTTTCAATTATCATAAATGGGTTGAAGTCTTATGGAAAGATTTATCCAAATGAAAAGGTAGTAAGGAAGATGCTTCAAAGCTTACCTAAGTCTTGGGAAACCAAAGTGACTACAATTGAAGAGGAAAAGAATTTAGAAATGTTAACTTTAGATGAACTCATAGGTTCTTTGCTTACACATGAAATGAAACTCAACGAAGGGGCTGAAGAAGAAAAAGTTGTGAAGAAGAAGGTTGGTATTGCTCTAATATCCAACATAAATGAAGATAGTAAATAAAGTGAAGAGGTGGATGAAGACAAAGAGAGGGAGATGTTTTCTAAGAGATTCAAGAGGTTCATGAAGTCCAATAAAGGAAGAAGATTCCAAAAGATGAAGGAATTGAAGCTTGAATCTACGAAGGAGAAAGATCTCATTATTTGCTATGAGTGCAAGAAATTGGGACACATCAAGTTTGATTGTCCTCAATAGAAGAAGAAAGGATCAAGTAAACAAAAGCTTAAAGTTAATGTAGCTACTTGGAGTGATGAGGATTCCTTCAATGATGAAGATCAAGAAGTAGCCAACCTATGCCTTATAGCCATCAACGATTCTAAGGTAACTTCTAACTCATCTACTTCAAATTCTTATTCTTTGTATGTGTTGCAATATGTCTATGATGAATTATGCTTGGAGTTTGAATTAATGGTTGTAAAGTATAGGAAAACTATTTCAAAACTAAAAGATTAAAATAATTCACTCTCCAAAGTCAATCATGAACTTGAAAGTAAAATAAATGATATGCAAGCTATTATAAATGGTTTTGAGAAAAAGAATCGTAACTTGCATAATTTGCGTTCTAAAGCTCATGATGATCATCAAAAGTAACTTGAGTTGCTTAAAAGTGAAAAAGCTCGCTCTAACAAAGTTTTAAAAAAATAAGAAAGTTTAAAATAAAACTTTGTTAAAACTAGCTTAAATTTTGTATAAACGTAGAGGCCATCCAAGTTTTCACAAAGGAAAAATTGTTAAAAATGTATAGGTCCCTAAAGGACTCATAACTATTAAAGATAAGGATATCATTTCTAAATGGATACCTAAAGGAACTAGAATCTTAGAAACTAATGTTCATGGACCCAAAAAAAATTGGGTACCAAAAAAAAAATTTAATTCTATGTTTGTAAGAAAATGCGTATTGCTTGAATGAGAACATCACTAATGCAAATTCTATGTGATTGCACCTTAATGTTTACTTGGTATGTTAGTTCACTTGTTCCTTATTTTTAACATCTATCTTTGGACTAACCATTTTCTTTTCCTCTTAGGCTTTATTTGATTATTTTTAATATAACAAAAAATGGGAGAAGAGAAAGGTAAATTTAATGGTTGATTGATTATGATTAATTGATTTTATGTCAAATTTAGTGAATATGTTTTCAAAGTAAAATGAATGTAAAATTTGATCTTATGTCAATTTTTTTAAGCATTAAATTGAAAATGAATTTTATATAGGGGGAGCAATTGATTCAAAAACAAATTTACAAAATGTTTTGTTATATTAAAAAGGGAGGAGATTGTTTAAACTAGCTTTATTTGATAATATGTTTTGATATAACAAATTAAAATATTTTTGAATAAAAGTTAAAGTTAAACAAAATTGGCAAAATGATAAAATCAAGTTAAAATGGTTTCAGCTGAGTTAAATATTTTCAATCAAGTTAAAACTATTTTAAAACAAGTCAGTATTGCTCTAGGCCAAGTATCGATAGTTTTCAAAATATCGATACCCCTTCTAAAATCGATACCAAATTGACATTTTAGCTAAGTATTGATAATATTGATCCAATATTGATACTTTTCATATGGTACCGATAAAATCTCATTGGCATCGATATATTTAACTCCAACGGTCACTAAATTTTGCATTAAATACAAAAATTATCGATAACTTTTAGTTGGTACTGATACTTGCTATTGCAGGGGAATTAAATGCACCAATTTTCACATCCCCAACAACTCTATTCATATCTCCAACAATCACAATAGTTGGAAATTCCAACTTCCAAAGATCCTACAACAAAAAGAAAATCATCATGCTTAAAGATTAATAAAAAACAACCTTAGTGCTTAATTCTTTCATATTTTTCTTGTACACACTTGTGAGCTATCATTATTAGTCTTTAGCTCAAGTGTATTCTTGTTTATTTATGCTTAATTGCATACATTCTGATCTTGTAAGGATTACTTCTTAATTTGCTATTTGTTATTCTCTTTGAGAGGGTTGAATCTTAAGATTTGGGTAGAAACTTTACTGGAGTTGCAATCTTAAGATTTTGGATAGAAATCTTGAGGGAGATTGTAAGGTTAAACCTTGTCCTCAAAGGTTGTCAAATTAGTGAATTTGAGAAAATACTTGGTTGTGAACAGCTAAGGTAGTGCAGTAGGCAATTAGGGCTGAACCACTATAAATCGTTGTGTTCTTTGTTGAATATTCTTTTTTTGCTTCCAAAATTTTCTTAAAGGTCAATTCACCTTCCATCTCGGTGATTTCGAGGTAATCATTCAAGCTAACAAATTTATATATGCTACTTATGTTTATTATTTATTATTTTGAGTAATGTTATTTTGTATTAATTATATGAAGTAAAACTATATTATACATTGAATATATTAAAAATCTTAAATTATGATTTGAAATTTGTTTATTATTATAATATTTGAATTGTTAAATAATTTAATATATTTTAATGATGTTAAACAATTTGAATAGTAAATATTACATCACACTTTAGAAACACATTTTTTAAAAATGAATTAAATTATTAAACCTATAAAATAGGATATTATTAACATTAAATAATGCTTTTAATTAATAATATCTAATTTAAAGTAGGAGTTTTAAAAAATGAAACTGGTAAAAATATCTTTTATTTTTTATTATATTATTAAATTAATATTAAAATTAATTATAAAATATAATTCTAACATGAAAAAATTTCTTAAGTAAACATAAAATAGAGATTGATTTTTGACCTAAGCATAAAATAAAAATATAATTAAAAATTATTGGCTGTTGTAATGATAGCGATAAAAATAGAGATTAATTTTATAGTTTGAATTCATATTTAAGTAATTGTTATATTTGGTAATATCTATTTAATGAGTTGAAGCATAAAATAAAATTATAATTAATAATTATCAGTTAGGTAGTAATAGTGTTTAATAATAATTGTTTTATTTGGTAGTCTTGTAGCTTGAAAGGAAATCTAACATAACGTAAAATAGAGATTAGTTTTATACCCATTAAAATTTAAAATTAAGTCTATAAATACCATTTAGTAGTTTTGAATTTTATCTTTAAAAAATTATTGGTAAAAATATTAGATGATTTGCATTAAATCATGTATTTTTATTAGTATTATAATAATTTTTTTAAATATTGCTTTTACATTTCACTTGCATTATTTTAGGGGTTACTATTTCGTATTATGAGAGTGTATTTTTTTTATTTCACAAGCAGTCTTAAAAAATTGTTATGTGTCTCTTTTTTTTATAAAAATAATTAGTTTTTTAAAATTTTACTATACCCTTATGAGATACTTGTCAACCCCTAACCTTAATTGTGAAATCTAAAAACTTCATGGCAATGTACGCGATATTTTCTCTTATTTTAATAGGTTTTTTTAGTTAAATATTATTTTTACATTTAATTTACATTATTTTAAGGAACTAAAATTAAAATAGACTATTAAACTAGCTTTATTTAATAAATTGTCTTGATATAATAAATAAAAAAATTTTTGAATAAAATTTATTTTTTTAAACAAAGAAATTAAAAAGTTCAAAGCATAAAAATCATTTAAAGACTTCCAAACATTTTAGAAAATGTTTTGAATAGTTAGAAAATTTTGGAGAAAGTTCAAAAACAGTTTTAAACTCTTGAACTCGATTGAAACAATTTTAAATTAATTGAAAAACTATTCCTCACAAAAAAAGTATCGATATTTTCAAAAAAGTATCGATACCCATATGATTTTTATCGATACCATATTTTTTATTGATACCAATGTTGCTTACTGTCTTGAATAAAAAATTTAACAAAAGCAATAAGTATTGATATTTTTAAAAATATATCGATACCTATTGAATTTTATCGATAACATCTTTTTATATCGATACCACTTTTGCATTTTGTTTTTATGATTTTTTTTCAAACAATGACAAAAAGTATTAATACCCATTAAAATATGTCGATACATTTTACCAGGTATCAAAAAATCATCTATGGTATCGTTGTAAACTAACTTCAAAAATCACTGAATTAGGCATTAAATGCTACTAGTATGGATACTCGTAGAAAAAGTATTAACACTTTTTTGTTGCAGGTGAATTTAATGATCTAATATTTTCATCCTCAACTGCCCTATTTATCATACTTTTCTTTCATACACTTGTGAGCTTCATTGCTATTCTTTTAGATCAAGTGTTTTTTCTTTGTAATTGAGCTTAATTTGCAAACACTTTGATATTGTAAAAAAAATTTCTTCGTTTGCTTCTTTGTATCTCTTTAAGAGGGTTTGTGTCCTAAGGTTTGGGTAGAAACCTTAAGGAAGTTTGTAAGGTTAAACCTTGTCCTCAAAGGTTATCAAATTAGAGAATTTGGAAAAAAAAAAAGCCTTTAGTTGTGGAAAGCTAAGGTAGTTCAGTAGGCAATTGGGGTCGAACCACTCTAAATTCTTGTGTTCAATTTTCTATCCTTTGTCTCTAGCATCCATAAAATTTTTAAAAGTCAATTCACCCCTTTTTGGCAATTTTGGTTTGATTATTTGAGCTAATAATTGGTGTTGGAGCTAATCTCTTTTAGATGGTTTAACAAACAAATAGGAGATCCTTGAGGAAGCTTAACAATCTACAAATTAATCCATAAGAGATGACGTCTACACCTTGTTCAGTTTTTCTTGGAAAATCATAATCTCTCTAAGTCTTCTTACTTCAACGGTGTCAACTATTCATATTGGAAGACAAGAATGATATTGTTCATACAAGAAAATGATCTTGCTGTATGGGACATTATCATAGACGGTCCATCCATACCTCTCAAGCAAGAAAGGGAGCTCCTTATTTCAAAGAGCAAGAAAGAGTGGAATGAGGAAGATAGAAGAAGTATTCAGTTGAATACCAAAGCTATGCACACCTTATTTTGTATACTTAGTCCAGAAGAATATAGTAGAGTTTTATCTTGTTCCAATGCTAGTGAGATATAGTATAAGCTCGAAGTCACACATGAAGGTACCAACCAAGTAAAAAAGTCTAAGATTGGCATTTTTACTCTAAATTATGAAACCATCAAAATGAAGCCCAAGGAAGATATCAAGGCGATGTCTGATCGGTTTACTTTCATCATCAATGGATTGAAGTCTTAGGGGAAGACATCCAAATGAAAAGGTAGTAAGGAAGATGCTTCGAAGCTTGCTTAAATCATGGGAACGCCAAGGTGACTACAATTGAAGAAGAAAAGAATTTAGAAATATTGACTTCGTATAAGCTCATCAGTTTTTTTGCTTACACATGATATGATGCTCAATAAAGGGGTTAAAGAAGCCAAAATTGAGAAGAAAAATGTTGGTGTTGCTATTAAATCCACCACTAATGAAGACAATGAATCATTTGAAGAGGTGGAAGAGAATAAAGAAATGACAATGTTTTCTAGAAGATTCGAGAAGTTTATGAGGTCCAATAGAGGGAGAAAATTCCAAAAAAAGAGAGGAAGGACTCAAGCTTGAATCTATCAAGTAGAAGGATCTCATAATATGCTATGAATGCAAGAAGCCAAGACACATCAAGTTCGATTATCCCCAATGGTATAAAAATAAATCAAGCAAACAAAAGCTCAAGGTTTATGTTGCTATTTGGAGTGATGAGGATCCATTTGAAGATGAAGATCAAGAAGTAGCCAACCTTTGCCTTATAACAATTAATGATCCTAAGGTAACTTCTAACTCATCTAATTCAATTTCTTATTCATTTGATGAGTTACAATATGCCTATGATGAATTGGGTTTGGAGTTTGAATCTATGATTTCAAAATATAAGAAAAACATTTCAAAATTAAAAGATGAAAATAGTTTACTCTCCAAAATTGATCATGAACTTGAAAATAAAATTCATGATATACAAGCTATTATAATGAGTTTCAGAAAAAGAACCAAGACTTGCATAATTTGCTTTCAAAATTTCATGATGATTATCAAAAACAACTTGAGTTGCTTAAGAGTGAAAAGGCTCACTCTAAAAAGTTTTTCCAAAAATATTTGAAAAAGGAAAAAATTCCAAACAAAAATTTGTTAAAAATAGCTTTAATCACTATAAACATAGAGACCCCTCAAGGTTTTATAAAGGAAAAATTGTTAAGAGTATATGGGTACCTAAAGGACTTAATGTTACTTAAAACAAAGAGATTCTTTCAAAATGGATTGCCAAAGGGACAAAAATTTTAGGAACTAATATTTATGGACCTAAAAGAATTTGGGTACCAGAAACAAAAATTTAATTCTATGTTTGTAGGAAGAGGAGCATTGTTTCAAGGTGGGCAATTCAAGAAAAAACTCATGGTACCTTGATAACGGATGCTCAAGGAACATGATCGATGACAAGAGTCACTTTATCAAATCGAAGCCAAAAAGTGGAGGAGAAGTTACATTTAGTGACAAATCCAAATGACAAATAGAAGGAATTGACTTTATTGGTAAAAACTCTTCAATTCTTATTGAAAACTTTTTGTATGTCAATGGTCTTAAGCATAATCTATTAAGTATTAGTCAATTGTGTGATAAATGTCTCAATGTCATTTTTTAGTCTAATAGATTTAAAGTAATTGACATTGTGTCTAATAAGATTATGCTTGTAGGACATAGGATAGGAAATACTTATATGATGCATTTAGATTACTTGTATGATTCTTCATTTACCTTGTAGCTAAAAATGAAAATAATTCTTCATTATGGCATAGAAAATTAGGACATGCTAGCATGAACATATTGCATAAACTAACCAAAAATGACTTAGTAAAGGTTTGCCAAAAATTGATTTTAATTTAGATAAAGCTTGTGATGCGTGTGTTAAAGGAAAACATTAGAGAGTTTCTTTTAAACCTATCAATGATGTATCTACTAGTAGAGTTCTTCAGTTAATTCACATTGGTCTTTTTGGACCAATTAGGACTACTAGCTTGGGTGGAAACCAATATGCTTTTGTGCTTGTAGATGATTATTCTAGATTTACTTGGGTTCTTTTCTTAAGTACTAAGGATGAAGCTTTAGAAAAATTCATTACATTTTAAAAAATTAATCAAAATAAAAACGGTTACTCTATTATTAGTGTTAGAAGTGACCATGGAATCGAATTTTAAAATCTTAGTTTTGAAAATTTTTGAAATTCAAATGGAATTAGCCATAATTTTTCAGCACCTGGAACCCCTCAACAAAATGGAGTTTGTAACACCCCCTAACCCGTTTCCGTAACTGGATTAGGGTTACGAAGTATTACTATACAATTCAAAACATTTAACTTCAAAACAGAAACCATTATACAAAATTAATGTTAATATTTAATAACTCAATCTAATTATAGTAAAAACACACTTAGGGCGTTAAATCGAGCCTTTGGGGCCCATAAAACAACTTGGGAAAAATCAAGGATCAATTTGAAACAAAATAGAAAATTTTGAATAAACTTGAAAATTTGGGAGACAAGGGTCATAAGACCGTATGACCACTTCATGTGACATAACCCAGACTGTATGGATATTCAAAGTTTGGACATACAACCGTGTCCCAACCCGTGTTTCTGCCCATGTGGTTATTCGAAATAGGGTCACATGGCCATCTCATAGGTAGTGTGCCAGACTGTGTGTGCATTCGATGTTGAATCACATGGCTTGTAATGCCCCAAAACCCGGCCTAAAAGTTTAGACCAAATCTCAGAGGTTACATTAATCACCGAAATAATCGTAGGAAAAATTTTAGTTCAACTAGCTAGAAAACAAATAGTATTTAAGTTATGTAAAACTCTCTGTTGTAAAATCCTAATGCTATAAAAATTTTAGTCTAAAAGACGCTTACGTGCGTATAACATAACTTTTCATACCACAATATTTAAAATAAAACTTACATTTCAAACTGTTTATTTCTAACTGCGGAATTTATGAAAATACTTTTAAAGTCGATTCTAAAACGTGGCTGTCTGGGACCTCCGCATACTGAGTCCAGCATCAGAATTCAGAAATGTACCTGCAAGGGGAAAATAAGGGGTGAGCTATACGAGCTTAGTGTGAGTTCAAAACGTATCTAAAAAAGGAATTATAGATCAAAAACCAAGCAGTAGCTCGATAATGAAAAGTACTTACAGAGATATGTAGAAACAGAAAGCAAACTCGGAACCAACGTCCTAAACAAACGTAACAGTTAAAACACACCATGTAACACCTCAAATCTGGCCTAGACGTTATGGCCGAATCTGGAGATGTCACAAAGTAGGGTTTTGAAAACAAAGTCAATATGATAAAATCATTTCAGTTCTTCAACTCATAATCGCTTATATCTATTGTCAAAGCGTTATTTAATTAATTAATTTTCCAAAATGTGATTTATAGCGGAAGTGTATAAAACCATTTTATTTTGAAAATCCAGTTCGTACTTTTAGAAAAACTTTTGTTTGCATATAAACCATGTAACACCCCTAACCCGTGTCTGTAACACCCTAAACTCGGCCTAGATGTTATGGCCAAATCTGGCAATGTCACACGAAAGGGATTTTGAAAACGGAGCTAACTCGATAAAAACCTTAAGTTTAAAAACCCTTAATTGCTTTCATTTAAAACATATATTCAATTAGTCGACTAGCCTTAAAACGTATCATTTTAGCAGAAGCTTAAGAAAATCATCGGGTTTAGGGAAAACAGTTCGTATTTTTAGAAAATCATGTTTTAGGTAAAACCATCATGGTAATAAGCAAGTTAATTCCAAAAACCCATAACCAGATCAAACAGCATAAAAGAGTCCAGAGAGTCCCAGAAAATACAACCTCTCAAATCTCAACGCCAAAACTTAAATAAAACCATAAAATAAAATAAAATAGTAACAGCAAATGGCCACTGTCGAGTTCTCCACTGCACTGATCCGCCTAACTCTGTGGATTACCTATACAGAATAATCAGAAAAGAGTGAGTTTGTGTAAACTCTGTGTGTAACCTCACAAAATTAAGCATGCACACATACAGGAATTTAGAATCAAACAGATACTGATTCGGGCCTAAGCCCATTACAGATATAGATGCAAATTCAGACTGAAACCCATCTCATATACAGACATAGATGTGCAAATCTGAATCAGAAATCAAAGATCAGAATCTTACCCCATCCTCTACACACCAAATCCGACTATCGCTACACACCATGTGGGGTTTAAAACACCCACCCAGACTTACACACTATATTTTACCGATGTGGCACATAACATATATAATGGAGGCACGCTGCCAGATAATATGCATAAATTGCCTTTCAGAACACTTCCTCCAATATACATCATCCCATCCCCAATATCAGATACAGAAATATACAAATACAGATAAACAGTCTAACATGCTCACATGTTTACATATAAACGCACATAGATAACAGATATGCAGATAATAATACAAGTAAACGTGCATCAGTATACTAGATCATCCAGTTTAGGGTTTATTTAGCCCTTACCGACCCTACAGTAGGCCTACAGTTGTTTGGGACGACCCATGCAATCCTAGGGAAAAATTCAGATAAATGGGCCTACACACTCGTGTGGCTTGCCCGTGTGAGCCCACACTTCTAGATTGGCCTTGCCCGTGTGGATCACACGGCTTGGCCCAAAATCCACACATCTGTGTGGCCCACACACCCAATTTGGCCTAGCCCGTGTGGCTCACATGGCCACACCCCGACCATCACATGGTCGTGTGCTGCGCACGGCCATGACTTCGTCGACCACACGGCCTTGTTGTCGCACACGGCCTACAACATGGGCAGCTACAATCCCATGTGGTGTCGACAGATTGCAATTTCAACTTTTCCTGAATCTTGTTTTTCTGCATTTCAAGTGCACACCTAGTAACGATTTGACGTGAAACCACTTCCGAGCCTTCCAAAACCTATAAATAGAGTATCTAACATCGATTTAGTAAATCATTTTAAAAAATTCCCTACTCAAACCAATACAGAGCTAACTTACGACCGGTTCATAAACCACCCCAAAGCACACTAAACTGACAAGGTGCAATTCCCTGCTCCACAATCTACTCCTAAATGAATTTAACATTAATCAATTACTACAAATTGCCATCACCTAAAATCTGAAACCAACAATCACAAAAACAAAACTCACTTATCAACGAAGTAGAAACCTAACGACCCAGAAGCATAATTCGACGATAGAATCACCCATCGAGTTAAAGAGGAAGGAAGATGAAGTAAAGGTTTTACCGGAAGAGGAAAAACTCCAAGAAACCCAAAGAAAAGATGGAAAAACGTCAGATGAGAAATTTTGGAAGATGAGAGAGAAAATTTTGAAAAAGATAAAAAAATCAAAATAATATCAAAATAACTCTCATATCCCCTCAAATCTCTCCCACTAGCCCCTCAATCAAATCCACTCCAGAATTTTAGTTGTGCCGAAACTCTAACGGTCAAACAACCAAAAATAAACTCTCATGTTCACGCAGGGATTCGAACATAGGACCTCTAACACACCAACACCTTGCCACTTAAATCAGCAGGCTCATTCTGATATAGAATTACAATCTATTTAATATAAGCCTACTAATCAAGGATAATGCTTAATTCCTAAAAAACAACAAAATTTACTAAAGATAGGGCTTGAACTTGGGACCTCTCACACACACTCAAAACACTTAACCACTGAAGCATATACACAGTTGTGTCACATTTTCACAAAAGTTGAAATATAATATTCAGGGTGTCACAACTCTACCTCCTAAAAGAAATTTCGACCTCAAAATTTACCTGATCAAAACAGATGAGGATATTCCTGTCGCATCGAGTCCTCAAGTTCCCACGTGGCTTCCTCAGTGCAATGATTTTGCCACAGAACCTTCACTAATGGTATAGAATTTCTCTGCAGAACCTTAACATTGCGATCCAGAATCTAAATCGGTTCCTCTTCAAAGGTCAAATCCGGCTTAACCTCAATCTCCTCAACAGAAACAACATGAGAAGGGTCAGACTGATACTGCCTCAATATTGAATCATGGAAGACATTATGGATAAGGTCCAACTCTAGAGGTAGTTCTAACTGATAAGTAGCCAGTCCTACACGTTCAGAATCTAGTACGGCTCAATGAACCTAGGGCTCAACTTGCCCTTACGACCGAACCTCAGAACCTTCTTCCATGGGGAAACCTTAAAAAAGATGAAGTCCCTCACTGGGTACTGAATATCATGCCTCTTATGATTCACATAAGAATTTTGTCTATCAGAAGCTGATTTCAGACGTTCCCGAATCAGTCGAACCTTATCCTCAATCTCAGAAACCAACTCAGGACGCAAAACATGACGTTCACCCAACTTAGTCCAATACAGAGGTGTACGATACTTATGACTATACAGAGCCTCGTAAGGTACTATCTAAATACTAGCTTAGAAGTTGTTATTGTAGGCAAACTCAGTTAGAGGCAGATAATCTTCCCAACTACCTTGGAAATCAATCACATAACTTTGAAGCATATCTTCAAGTATCTGAATCATCCTCTCAGATTGACCATCGGTCTGAGGATGAAACGCAGTGTTGAAGTCCAACCTTGAACCCAAAGCCTCATGCAATTTCTTCCAGAACTAAGAAGTGAAGTGAGGATCTCTATCAAAAATAATCGAGATAGGAACCCCATACAGTCTTATTATCTCAACAATGTACAACTTTACTAGCTTCTACAGAGAATAATCAGTTCGAATGGAATGAAGTGAGCAGACTTGGTCAATCGATCCATGATAACCTAAACAAAATCCTTCTTAGTGGATGTAAAAGGCAACCCAGTAACGAAGTCTATCGTCACTCGCTCGCATTTCTAAAGGGGAATCTTAACCGGCTGTAGCAAACCCGAAGGTAACTGATGCTCGGCCTTAACCTGCTAACACGTTAGACAATGAGTAACGAAATCTGTAAACTCACGCTTCAACCTTGGCCACCAATATAACTCAAGAAGATCATAATACATCTTATTACCACCGGGATGCATAGCATAAGAGCTACTATACGCCTCCTTCAAAATCGACTGTCTCAAATCAAAGTCATTCGATACACAAATCAGACCTCGAAAACATAATACCCCATCACTATTCAATCCAAAATCTGAAGTGCTACCACTCTCAACTTGACGGAACTGCATACCTAGAGACTCATCCACTAACTGTTTATCTCGAATATGATCAATCCAAGTCGGCTTAACTTACAACTCGGCTAACTGACTCCCATCATCAAACAAACTAAGACAAGCAAACATCACCCTTAGATCAGTCATCGCTTTAAGGCTTAGAGCGTCGGCCACCACATTGGCCTTACCAGGGTGATACTCTATAGTGCAATCATAATTTTTAAGCAGTTCAATCCAACGGCGCTGCCTAAGGTTCAACTCCTTTTGAGTAAAGAAATACTTGAGGCTCTTGTGATCCGTATAGATGATACACCTCTCACCATACAGATAATGCCTCTAGATTTTTAATACACAGACCACCACAACCAACTCAAGATCATGCGTCGAATAGTTCCCTTTGTGTGTCTTAAGCTGACAAGATGCATAAGCCACAACCTTACCGTCCTGCATCAGACCACACCTCAAGCCAACGTGCAAAGCATCACTGTAGACCACAAACTCCTTACCAGATTCAGGTTGTATCAGAACAAGAGCCTGATTCAGAAAAGACTTAAGCTTTTCAAAACTCGACTACTGCTCATCCGTCCAGGCAAATGGCACACCCTTACGTAGAAGCTTAGTAAGAGGAGTTACGATCAAAGAAAATCCCTCAATAAAGCGTTGATAGCATCCCGCCAAACCCAGGAAGCTACAGATCTCTGACAAATTCTTAGGCTATTTCCAATCAAGTACAGCCTCGATCTTTCGAGGATCAACTCAAATCCCCTCCACAGAAACAACGTGCCCCAGAAAAGTCACTTCATTTCACGCAACCAAAACTCACACTTGCTTAACTTAGCATAGAGCTGCTTCTCACGAAGAATTTGAAGCACCACTCTGAGATGCTCATCATGCTCATCCTTCACATTAGAATATACCAGAATATCGTTGATGAAAACCACAACGAACTGATACAAAGAAGGCTGAAACACTCGGTTCATCAAGTCTATAAATGTTGCCGGAGAATTTGTCAGACCAAAAAGTATAACTAGGAACTCGTAATGCCCATAATGAGTCCTAAACGCAATCTTATGAATATCCACATCCTTAACCTTCAACTAATGATACCCTGATTGAAGATCAATCTTGGAGAACACAGAAGCCCCTCTGAACTGATCAAACAAGTTATCAATCCTCGAAAGCGGATACTTATTCTTCACAGTCAACTTGTTTAACTACCAATAATTGATGCACATCCTCATGGTCTCATCATTCTTCTTAACAAACAGAACTGGTGCTCCCCATGAAGATACACTAGGATGGATGAAACCACGATCCAGAATCTCTTACAGTTGAGCCTTAAGCTCAGTAAGCTCTTTTGGTGCCATATGGTAGGGGAGCGATGGACACCGGAGCCGTGCCCAGAAGGAGCTCAATCCCAAACTTCACTTCATGATTAGGAGGTTATCCCTATAACTCAGGAAAAACATCTAAAAAATCCTTTACAGTTCTGATATTCCCAACAGAAGAGTTCCCAAAAGTAGAAATACTGGCATAAGCCAAGTACGCCTCACACCCTTTTCGAACTAATTTCTCAGCCATAAGAGCGAAAGTCACATTAGACAAGTAATCTCGACGCTCACTAATCACTACCACCTCTATATTGTCCTTGGTCCTCAGAACGACTCTCTTAGATTCGCAGACTAAGCTGACTCGGTGCTCGACTAACCAGTCCATACCTAAGATTAAATTGAACTCCCCAAATGAAAGCTCCATTAAATTAGTTAGGAAAACAGTCCCTTGCACCACTAACAGAACATCTCTATATAGTTTACTAACCCGAATAGATTGCCCCAATGGACTCAGTACAATAACCTCACTCAAAGTGCTCTCAACAGAAATCCCCAGGTGTTCAGAAACAGAACTGGCTATATATGAGTGAGTAGACCCTATATCTATCAAAACGATGAATGGTACATCAAAAATAAAGAACGTACCGATGATGACGTCAAGAGCATCTCTATCCTCTCGGTGTCATGTCATACAAACCAGTGCAGGCTACCTCGCCACTGTCTAAATAGTACCTCTGCCTGATGCTCTCTGCCCCCAATTTATACCATTACCACCCCTAGCCTAACCATGGCCCTAGGTGGCTGATGAACTGCCCTCTGAGGCTACACCTAGATTTGGCATGCTGCCCAGAGATGAAGACTCAGTTCGAGCCCCCTACGGCCTCTACCTCGACTTCGAATACCTCGTCCACGAATACCTCATACTCTCATTGTGATTTCAAAGTTTTATCTACATTAAAAATTTTATGCATCAATTTTAATTTCTATTAACAAATGTTTTATGCAAAAAATTTCAAAAGTTCAGAATATTTTGGATGTTTCAGTCTCTAAATATTTCACTACAGTTTCAGAGAGTACTAATAGTGTTTCCAAAGTGACTATCTACCGTACTTTAGAATAATCTATCTAAGTTTTAGAAAACTTACAAGATCGACGCTGGAGACTCAGTGTACGTATATAATCAGAGTGTTTAAAATTATTTGAAAATTAATTCTTTAAAACTAAATTTTAGAACTCAAAATTCACAGCTGAGTTTTACAACCTGGCTCTGATACCACCAAATGTAACACTCCAAACCCGGTCTAAACGTTATGGTTGAATCTGGCGATGTCACATGAAAGAGATTTTGATAACTAAGCTAACTTGATAAAAACCTTAAGCTTAAAAACCCTTAATTATTTTCATTTAAAACATATATTCAACTAGTTGACTTATCTTAAAATGTATCATTTTAGCGGAAGCTTAGGAAAACTTTCAGGTTTGAGGAAAACAGTTCGCATTTTTAGAAAATCATATTTTAGGTAAAACCATCATGGTAATAAGCAAGTTAATTCCAAAAACCCATAACCAGATCAAATAGCGTAAAAGAGTCTAGAGAGTCCCAAAAAATACAACCTCTCAAATCTCAATGCCAAAACTTAAATAAAATTATAAAACAAAATAAAACAATAACAGGAAGTGGTCACCATCAAGTCCTCCACTGCACCGATCCGCTGAACTTTATGGATTACCTGTACAGAATAATCAGAAAAGAGTGAGTTTGCGTAAACTCAGAATGTAACTCACAGAATTAAGCATGCACACATACAGGAATTCATAATCAAACAAATACAGATTCGGGCCTAAACCCATTACAGATACAGATACAGAATCGGGCCTAAACCCATCTCATATACAGACATAGATATGTTAATCAAAATCAGAAATCAGAAATCAAAATCTTACCGCTATCCTCTATACACCAACTCCGACGGGGATTAAAATACTCACCCAGCCCTACACACCATATTGTACCAATGTGACACATAACAAATATAATTGAGGCATGCTGCCAGATAATAGGCGTAATTTTCCTTTCAGAACACTTCCTCCAATGTACATCATCCCATCCCTAATATCAGATACAGAAATATACAAATACAGATAAACAGTCTAACATGCTCACATGTTTACATATAAACGCACATAGATAACAGATATGCAGATAATAATGCAAATAGACGGGCATTACTATCCTAATCAAATCAACATATCAAACAATTAGATCATTCAGTTTAGAGTTTATTTAGCCCTTACTGACCCTACAGTAGGCCCACAGTCGTTTGGGATGACCCGTGTAACCCCAGGGAAAAATTTAAATAAATGGGCCTACACACCCGTGTGGCTTGCCCGTATTGGCCCACATGCCCAGATTGGCCTTGCCCGTATGGCTCACACGGCTTGGCCCAAAATCCACACGCTCGTGTAGCCCACATGTCCAATTTGGCCTAGCCTGTATGGCTCTCACGGCCACACCCCGACCATCACACGGCTATGTGCTGCGCACGGCCATGACATCGTCGACCACACGGCCGTGTTATCGCATACGGCCTACCACACGGGAGACCACACACCCGTGTGGCATCGGCAGATTACAATGTTGGCTTTCATCAAATCTTGTTTTTCTGCATTTCAGGTACACACTTGGTAATGATTCAACGTGAAACCACTCCCGAGCCTTTCAAAACTCACCCATGTGGCATCGACAGATTGTAATTTCAGCTTTCGCTGAATACCATTTTTCTGCGTTTTGGGTACACACCTGGTAACGATTCGACGTGAAACCACTCCCGAGCCTTCCAAAACTTATAAACAGAGTATCCAACATCAATTTAGTAAATCATTTTGACACATTCCTTACTAAACCAATACAGAACCGACTTACCACCGATTGATAAACCACCCCAAAGCATACTAAAACGATGAAGTGCAATTCCTTGCTCCATAATCTGCTCCTAAATGAAATTAACATTAATCGATTACTACAAATTGCCATCGCCCAAAATCTGAAACCAACAATCACAGAAATATAACTCACTTACCAATCAAGTAGAAATCCAACAACCCAGAAGCACAATTCGACGATAGAATCACCCACAGAGTTGAAGAAGAAGGAAGATAAAGTAAATGTTTTACCGGATGAGGAAAAATGCCAAGGAACCCGAAAGAAAGATGGAAAAACATCATATGAGAAATTTTGGAAGATAAGAGAGAAAGTTTCGAAAAAGATAAAAAAATTAAAATAATATCAAAATAACACCTATATCCCTTCAAATCTCTCCTATTCACCCCTCAATCACATCCACTCCAGAATTTTAGTTGTATCGAAACTCTAACGGTCAAACAACCAAAAATAAACTCCCATGTTCACGCAGGGATTCAAGCACAAGACCTCTAACACACTAACACCTTGCCACTTGAACCAGCAGGCTCATTCTGATATAAAATTACAATCCATTTAATATAAGCCTACTGATCAAGGATAAGGATTAATTCCCAAAAATAACAAAATTTGCTAAAGATGGGGCTTGAACTTGGGACCTCACACACACACTCAGAGCACTTAACTACTGAAGCAGTTACACAGTTGTGTCATATTTTCACAAAAGTAAAAATATAATATTCAGGGCGTTACAATGCCCGTCGCCAGAATAGGGTTACAGAGCATTATTAGAGTTTTCAAAACGTTTATAGATAATTCATGTCAATTACTATTCATTTTCTGAGATTATTCATAACATCCCTTAAATGGACCATTGAGGCCCAGTATGAGAATTAGAATCGAGTTGGGACTAAATCGTGAACTCAAAATTTTTTTGTGAAATATGAAAGTTTTTCTTAAATACTGGGCACACACGCCCGTTTGGTCAAGGGACATGCCCGTGTGGTCAAGGGGCACACCCGTGTGGCCTTAAGACACGTCCGTGCTGCAGGCCGTATTCGACCCTGTGTAACTCTTTGACTTGTGCCACACGGCCAGCCACACGCCCGTGTGAGTAGGCCGTATGATCAATTTAATTTTCAAAAATTAGGTGCAGGGTTTACACGGCCGTGTAGCACACACGGCTAGGACACACGCCCGTGTGCTCAATTCTGAGCATTCTGTTTCTCAATTTAAGATGCAGGGGACACATGACCAAACCACACGTCCATGTGCCAGGTTGTGTGTCACACACGGTCAAGACAAATGTCTGTGTGTCTACCCGTATGGATAAAATAAAGTCATTTCCTAACTTAATTTCTCACTCAAATTTGCCAATAACCTACACCAACACTTACAAGTATACACCAGCCAATCCAATTATTATAACCAAACTAATTTTAACATCTCACCTGATATATCATTTCATGTATACATATTTGTAATTTTATATTTATTAAGTATGTTCATTTAGCATAACTCAATCAATCCATAATATATACTCATGATATTGCCATAGAATAGCCTTATTAGATATACCAAAACATAACCATCACTAGTCATTCCAATTGCTAGATTACAAACAACATTTATAAGTCAACAATGGCCAAGTTACCTATACATGCCATTATACCAAAATGAGTTTACTATTTATACCAAAACAAGCTAGTGGATAGTGTGATGATGCTCTAATCGATCTCCAACCTTCGCGAGCTTTTGAGCACTATAAAATAGAGAATATAAAACCTAGTAAGCATTATATGCTTAGTAAGTTCGTATAACAGGAATTAAACTTACCAATCTCATTTATTAAATTTAAGCATACAATAGCATGTTTTCCATTAACTTGGAAAATTACCTAATCACATGCACTAAATCAAACAAGTTAGTTACATAAGTCTCATGTTTATCAAATAAGCATAGATGAGCTCATCATGAAACACTTCATCAAATAATTCAAAAGCATATAAAATATATTTCTATTTATCTCATCATTTTTCTCATGTCGAGGGTTTTATTCGTTGAATTATTGAAATATCGATGGATACTCAAATAGTACACTCAGGGTGTACAAATCTGTAAATCATCACTTCATAATCAGGGGTACCAAGTAGGGCACTTATTCAGGAAGCATACTCTCGAGCCATATATCAAGATGCTCAATGAGCCATGTAATCATGTAACAAGACACTTATCCAGGCATAAGAGTTTTTACTCAGGGAGCTCATAGAGCTAATCAGATATCTCCGAAGAAATAATATCAGAGAGCACCAGATAAGGTAGTAGAGAGTTCAAGCGAGCTTCACAGGACACTCATGAAGAGTTGTGTTGGTGTCTACATTAAATGTATGATCACAACTGATCACATGTCAGGACACTCACAAAGAGCTGCAGTAGTGCTGGAACGATGGATAAAATGTGCAAGTGTACACAATCGCAACAAGTAATACAATGATAAATAATGTCGAGTTATCGTACCCACAGGGACTGTAAAAAGAATTATTTATGAAATTAATTGTAAATCACTTTGGTGAGGTAAAAATAATTTGGGTTTAAAAAATGGTTAAAATTTTATTTAAAAACTAAGTAAATAATTAAAATAAAACAAATGAGTTCTAATGCACGATTTCAATAAGATTTAATCAAGGTAACATACTTATGTTGGATTAATTATATTCTTTTAACTTAGAATGATTAAACTCATGTTTACACTGCTACGAACAAATTCACGACAACTCGATAATTGGCTAACTTCTGAACATACTCACATACAAAAATCCATTCATCTCTTGACATATCCGTATGTCAATTCAAACGACTAAACTGATTCTAACAAGCAGACATGTAATTGCACATACATACTCATTAAATTGAACTGATCTACTGCATATCCCTATGTCAATTCAAACGATTAATTAAATCTAACAAGCATATAAAAGACTATGTGAGGCAACAAGGCATCCCTACCTTGAAACAGGTTTAATCAAAATAATCTTGCAAGTTATGCAAGGCAATAATATCGCCAGATACATTGCTAATTTAACCTTCAGCTACCTTAGAAGAATAAACATGCACTAATTAAGTACTGTGTCAATTAATTATAATTTCAATCCGTTTAAATAATTAATTCATTAGTTACTTAACAATTATATTGCAAAATAACTTAGGCATGATTTTACTTAACCAAGCAATTTATTGAGGCCTATAACAGCATAAACATCATTTTAACAATTCAAGTAGGCAGAATATAATCAACCCAACACAGACTTAATTTTAAGCTAATTTGATTAAAATAACCATCAGATATAGCCTTTTATCTAGGTCTTACCCCAGCATTCGAAGACTCTACATCCCTCTTAGCCTTCCCTCTGTCACTGTTTTGGCGCTCTGTGCGCTTAACCTCCTCTACACTCTTGGCCTTCTTGACTAACATAGTAAACTCACGCTCCCTCTACAGACCTATCAGGACCCTCAAATTATCCCTAAGGTCGTCCTCAAATCGGACACAGTGTTCGTACTCAGTCGCCACCATACCTTGCGCATAACGGCCCAGCCTCAGAAAGTCGGCCTCATACTCGGCTACCGAACGGTCTCTCTGAGTAAGATTTAGAAACTCACGCCTCCTAGCGTCGATATAACTAGACTCCACGCACTTGCTTTAGAAAGCCGTCTTAAACAAATCCCATGTCAGACTGTCAGGCTGAGTGCCATCCCTAACCGTTAGCCACCACTAATATGCTTCATCGCGAAGCAATGAAACAACCCTCTTGAGCTTCTGCTCGACAGTAAAATCCAGATCGTCCATAATATGCTCTGTGGCCTCCATCCAGTACTCAGCCACGTTAGGAGCAACTCCAGTGATTCCTCTGAACACCTCAGCCCCATTGGACCAGAGTCGTTCTGTAACCGACCCACGGCCTCAAGATCTAGCACTACCCCTAGCAACCCTCTCCAGGATTCGCAGTATGGCCTGAGACAATGCGTCGTCCCCAGTTGCACGGTCTTGAGACTCAACACTAGTCTCAGCAACAGGTGACACCTACGTCTCGCTAGTATCTAGATTAGGGATTGTATCAAATGCGAAGGACTCAACTCGAATCTCTGTAATAGCCCAATTTAATCCCTAATCGGAACAGTGGTTTCGAGACCACGAATTTGAGTTAAAAAATATTTAAATATTATTTTTCATGTTTATTATATGTGAATTTTCTTGTGTGAAAGTTTCTATTGAAAATTTGATCGTTTGTGTGCTTAATTTAATAAAAGGACTGAGCTTAGTGAAAATAAAATACGGGGAGTTGATTTGATCAGAGAAACCGAATAGAAAGTGAAAGTAATCCGTGAAAGTCGAAAAGCAGCATCAGATCGTCAGAAATCATATGCAGACTTGAAACGTAAAGATATAGAGTTTCAGATCGGGGATAGAGTATTTTTAAAAGTCTGACCGTGGAAGAAAATACTTAGATTTGGTCATAAAGGCAAATTGAGTCCAAGATTTATTGGGCCGTATGAGGTTATAGAGCGGATTGGCCGGTTGCGTATAGACTGTTGTTACCACCTGAGCTAGAAAATATCCACAATGTATTCCATGTTTCGATGCTTTGTAGATATTGATTTAATCCTTCACATGTGATTAGTCCGTCTGAGATTGAAATTAAGCCTGATATGACGTACGAGGAAGAACTGATTCGTATTCTGGCTCGTGAGATTAAAGAGTTGCGAAATAAGAAAATTTCGTTGGTTAAAGTACTGTGGCATAAACACGGAGTTGAGGAAGCAACGTAGGAGCCAGGAGATGTAATGAGAGAACGTTATCCAAACCTATTCACCGGTAAGATTTTCGGGGACGAAAATCCCTAAGGGGGGAGAGTTGTAACAACCCGATTTAAACCCTAATCGGAATGGTGGTTTCGAGACCACGAATCCTAGTCAAAAAAATATTTAAATATTATTTTTCGTGTTTATTATATGTGAATTTTCTTGTGTGAAAGTTTTGTATAAAAATTTGATCGTTTGTGTGCTTAATTTAATAAAAGGACTTAATCGCGTAAATTGAAAACTTGATAGTTTAATGTATAAGGGCCGAATTGCTATTGGCTTTTTAAATTGAAGCATTTAAGTTGCAAATAGACCATTGGAGTTAGTGATGGTCTATTGTACCCTTGGAATATATGTTTTAGTTATTTAATTATAAAGGTTATAATTGTAATTAATTAAAATGTAATAATAATATAAAACATATAATAAAATATACTAGTGTCCATACTTTCATCTCATGATCGAAAATAGAAACAAAAGAAGATAAAAAGAGAAAGCTAGGTATTTGGCCATTGTTGATCCAAATTCAAGGTTAGTTTGGTTTTGGTTTTTGATAATTTTTACGTTTTTGAGATCGTTACTTCGAATACTATCCGACCCATGCTAGAATTTCTGATTTTGATGAATGTTTTGAGTTATTCCATTGATGAATATTTGTGTTTTGTGATTTTTGATGATGAATTATTAAAGATATGTTTTAGATTAACGTGTTTTGTATTGGAGTTTTTGATGATTTTGAGTAATTAGGGCTAAATTATAATAATAATAAATTGAAGGACTAAAATGCAAAATAAACAAAATGTGAGGACTTATATGGGTGTGGGGAGTATTCGGCCTAAGTATAGCATGAGCAAATTATGCTTGTTTTGTATTTTATGCAATTAGGACTAATTTGTAAAAGTATGAAATATGAGGGGTAAAATGGTAATTTACCCATTTATGTGTTGTTGGATTAAATTGAATGAAATTGTGTTTGAATGAGATTAATTTGAACTTGTATAGATCAAGAACAAAAGAAATCTGACTTGGATCGGGGAAAAGCAAAAATAGTTGAATAGTCGATTTACATCGTTCGTCGATATCTGAGGTAAGCCTATAAGTAATAAACGTCGTTAAATTTGAATGTATATGATCTTATTATGTTGAATTTAATTGTGTGAATTTCTATAGTTATAGCCGAATGCATAAATGTTTATGAGATTTGGGAATAAGTTCGGTTCAATTGAGATATGAATTATGAATAAGATCGACATTGTAACAGTGGTATATCAAGCTTATTGCATAGCAGGCTTTGATGTCGGTGTATGATATCAAGCTTATTACCTAGCAGGTTTTACATCGGTGTATTAAATCAGGTTTATTACCTAGCAGGCTTTGTGCTGGTGTATTATATTAGGCTTTATGCCTAACAAATTTTATGTGAGCAACAGTAAAAGTAACCAAATGTGTTAAATGAGCTAAAGTGACCAGGTATGTGAATGTGGCTTACTTATTTAAAATGAAATTAAATTGATTGAAAGATATGTGATAGAAATGTTTTGTGATGCTATTGAAATGAGTAGTGTATTCGGTTTTATGATAGGTATAAGTATGTGATTTAAAAACTTGATTCATGAGTATGTATATACATGAATACATATGTATAATTGATTATCTATGATATTATGACTTTGAAATTGGAGAACATATTGATAATTTATATATGTGTATATTCGGCCATGGTATATTTTGTGTATAAAAATATGTTTGATTCGGTTTATTTTATTGATCTATCGAGGTCATTAATTTGTTTAAATTGCTTATAACTTACTAAGCTACGATAGCTTACTGTGTGAATGTTTATTCTTTGTTCTTATAGATTTTGGAAGTTAGCTACAGGATCGGGAAACATCAGTGAAGTCATCCACACTATCGTCAACCTTCGGTACTTTAAAAGTCTTATTTCGAACTTATGCCATGTATAGGCTAATAAGTATTTTGTCCAATCTTGGATATGTATAAATTAAGCCATGCTTAACTACTAAGCTTGAATTTGATCATGGTTTAATCCGTTTTGGTTATAATATTATATGTTATGAATGAATGGTATATGTGATTGGTGTTATACATATTGAAAATGGCTCGATAATGGTTGGTGTACTTGATTGTGGTTAAAGAGTCTGACATGGTGTATATAAATTTTCATAAGTGTGGTTAGATGATTCGGTTTTGTTGGAATATGTTTGAGTTCCTTTAGATTATTATGTCATGTGTTTTGAATGAAAGTTATATGTGGTATATATATAATTTGAGTGTTGAATATGCTTGGTAAATTTGAATATGTGTATTGGGTTAGTTCGGTCATGGTATTCATATATAAGTAATTAATTGTATCTTGGCTGTTGTATCTAGTCATAGTGTTGAATATAAGATAGCATTTTAAGTTGTTTGGTTATGTCCGAACATGACATAAGATCGTTTTGATATGTTCGTTATAAGATGAAAACATTTGTTGTAATATCCTGATTTTGGGCCTAGTCGGAATAGTGGTTTCGTGACCACAAAATCTGAGATAGAAATAATTATTTTATGATTACTTTAAGGTCTATGATATGACTGCATGATTGTGTGAAAATTTCGTGAAGAAATTTTATGCATAAAGTGCTTAAATTGAAATTAGGGACTAAATCAAATAATTTGCAAAACTTGCATTCTAGAAGTTTCTAGTATGAAATTGTTTTGAAATATTAATTAGGAGGTCTTAAATAGCAATTTTACCAATTTCTAAGTTTATGGACAAAAATTGGACATGGATGGAATTTTGGAAAGTTTAGTAGTAAGGGCATTTTGGTCATTTAGGGGTAAAATGAATTAAAATACAAAATTAAAAGCCAATTTTGCTCATCTTCAACCCCATGGCCGAATATAGCAAGGAGAAACCATGGCTAGGGTTTTTCAAGCTTCCAAGCTCGATTGTAAGTCCATTCTAGCCCCATTTTTCAAGTTCTTTACGTTTTTGGAGTCCTAGTAGCTCGATTTAGCTTATGCTAGCAATAATTTAACCTAGGGTTTATATTTGGAAAAATACCCATAGGTGAAATTTGTGTATTTTGGTGTTTTATGATAGAATATGAGGTTTTAAATTATGTTAGACAACTTGTGCTACTCGGTTTTAAGTGAAAACGAGCAAAAGGGCTTAATCGGTAAAAATACCTAATAGTCATAAGTACATGTTAGAGTGAGAATTTGATGTTACCATAGAAGGGAAAAATTATCAGCATGTTATAAAACATAAGAAAATAGGCTGAATTTTAATTTACGAGCTTTGGGGAAAAAGTGTAAATATGCAAAAGTTTAGGGGCAAAATTGTAATTTTTCCAAAATATGATTTTGGGTCAATTTGAATAATGTGAGTCCTAATTAGACTATATTTTAAATGATAGAGCAAGGAAAACTGAAATTCAGGCTAAAATGGAGAAAATACCAAGTTGTGGACGAAATGGTAAAAGTAGCCATTTTCGCATACGAGGTAAGTTCATGTGTAAATGTAGTAACATAATTGTCATTTTAAGTAATTTAATGTTATTTATGTGATACGATGATTAATATTATGAAATATTATGCTTTATGGTTATTATTGAATAATATGTAAATTATGAATTGCTACCGAGTATCGGTTTTGATGTTCCGTGGACGACGGCAAAGATGTGTAATCGAGGAAAAAGCCCGTTTGAACCTTGGGAATAGATTAGAATACAAGTGACATGTCACTAGGATGGTTGGGCATCCGAACTCGTTGAGTTGAGTCTGAATTCACTTATGGATGCGAATGTCCGAACTCGTTGAGTTGAGTCCGAGTTCGTGAGATGTAACTAGGCATCTGAGCTCGTTGAGTTGAGTCCGAGTTCGCTTATGGGCGGGTTACATAGTAGCTTGGATACATATGTGGCACTTATGTGCAAACTTTCCATGTATCCGAATTATATTCCGATGTGTTCAACGGGTAAAGTTCTACTCAAATGGAGGAATACTCAAGGTGAAAGGGACATATTGGTAAGTGTTGTGAAATGGATACTTTGAACAGGTATGTACTTAACCCTCGGGTTGAAAAATCGATATAACAACAATATGGTAAGATGATAAATGAAAATATGATATGAATGTCTTGGTGATGATTATGCAAATGATGTTTTATGTTTGCTTATATGGTTATGTTACTTGCTATTTGCATGTGAACTTACTAAGCATTTATGCTTACTCCTTCCTTTTCATTCCTTGTAGTGTTGACAAGCCAGCTCGGAAATCGGGAACGGTCGGAGGCACGCTCACACTATCCGTATACCATCTTGGCATAATGGCTTGTGTATTTTGAGTATGGCATGTATAGCATTATAATCATTTTGTATATATGGTCTTATGATATGGTTATTGAGTAGTATAAAAATGCTTGGTAATGATTAGCCATTGGAATGGCTAATTATGATCATATTTGGTGTTATGTATGTCAAATTGCTAGTTAATCCATGGAAACCATGAAATAGGTAAATTTTACCATAAAATAGATTCAGACAGCAGTAGTAACGTGAATTTGGAAAATCATTAAAAATAGTAGAGATATAGTTAGATGATGAATAAAATATGGAATTGAAGAATTATGAGTCTATTTTCATATGGAAGAAACGAAACAGGTATATGAATTATATTTTATGAGATGTTTAAATTTTTGTGAAACAGGGCCAGAGCGATTTCTGGATCCCCTGTTCTGACTTTGGAAATTCACCATAAATTGTATAAAAATAATTAGAAGTCATAATTTATATGTAAAGATTTCTTATTGAGTCTAGTTTTAAAAGAAACAAACTTCATAGTCATTGAAATTCTTTTCAGAGAGATATCTGATTCGTAATACACAGAGTTCAGAGCAGTCTAACCCTAAAACAGGGGAGACTTTAACTAATAAACTGTACTAATTGGCATAGCCAAAAATTCTAGAAAAAAATTAGTAAATAGATATATGAGTCTAGCTTCACAGAAAATTTACGGAATTGGATTTTGAGTTTCAGAACTCGAGATATGAATTTTTAAGCGACTGTGACGCAGTTAGCCAGCTTGTCTAGAATTTCTAAAATTAAATTGTTTGAGCTGTTTAAGTAATAAATTAAGTCTGTTAACACCTCGTGTTCGACTCCGGCAATGGTCTCGGGTATGGGGCTTTGCATTTGGTGGTATCAGAGTAGGTTTAGTTGGTTTTTGGAGTAACCTAGCATGTGTAAAAAGTTTAGCTATACATGCCACTGATTTGTGATAGTGTGATGTCTTCCGACGCGTATGAGTACCGTCTTAGTTAGACAGGGTACTCTCCAACCGAGCTGCGCCGACCATGTTCAATGTTATGTGAGGGTATTTGAGTAAAATTATGATTATGATAAATATCAGTTCAGAAAAGTATGAATAAAGGTTTATGATACATATGTGATAAATATTCGTATTTGCTTAATGCTCATATGATGTAGTGTATATGGCTTACTTGATAAGATGAACAGAATAAATAGAAAGTAGTAGAGGTATGAATAAAAGTCATAATATTATGATACGAATGAAAATGTCCTTGTTTTGATTTGGACGTCGAATGTTGATGAATGCTAATGATATATAATTTTTATGAGATAAAGGATTATAATGAAATGAACTTATCTAGGACTGAATTATATGATTGTAATAATATGTACATGATGATGCACGAAATGAAAGTTATGATTGTGGTGCAAATATCTATGTTTGTTTGGCCTTATATGATGTCATGAGTATGACTTAATTTAATTAAATGAATGGATAAGTAAAGCTATCTAGAAAACATAGAATGTATGCATAAGTATATTGTCTAAATGGGACAATAGGAAAATTGGTGTAAGCCAACATGAATGAATGACATGATTTTGATGATGTTGTTATGATGATGGAAGTTGTGTCATATGTGTATGTATAAGAAAGTCGAGTCAGAGGTCCTACAACCCCTCCCCCTTACCGAAATGGTACTTATAATGGAATTTCATGAGATTTGTATTGAATAAGTTTCCGGTTGAGAATCCAAAGAGTTCAGTGATAGAATAATTATAAGTATGATCAGAGATTGAAAATGAGCTGATAAGTAAAGTCAGAGCCAGTAAAGTATCGGATTGACGTAAAGATTATTGGAATTATGCACTGTCCCAGTTAGAAAAGGAATTCTCCTTGGTAAACCGAATTACTCAGGTGCAAGATCGAGAAAAGTGTAAATCGAAATTTATTCAAAACTAGCCTTCTTTAGTGAATGGTTTAATATGAAATTTGTGACGGCAGAACTAGTTGGGGAAATGATATTTGAAATGTGAACTATCTGAGTGTGATAGTTATGACTAGACAGATTTAGCAGTCTCTTTTGAGATGTTCTATGTGTTTACCTGTTCTCAGAAATATTTCTATGGCTATTGATCTTCTGAAGAAATTCTTGTTATATGGGAATGTCTTTTAATCCTAGTGTTGGATGAAAGCATTGGTTGTCTGAGTGGTTTATAATTTATATTGCTCTATTTCATCGGGTATTCTATTTCATTTCGTCTGATAAGAATTGATGAGAGAATACATATGATATTATGATTCTGTTTCTTCTACTTGATGCGTCATTTGATATATATGTATGAGAAGATATATTGTTCTTGTTATATTTGATTCCAGTGGGATTAAGTGATGTTTTCTTTTGGACTTTCTTTCTTTGAAGAATTATGGGGTTATTCTGTATTTTCTCTATGAGTTTGGTTATTGATTCTCCGGCTTGGTTTTCGATTCTCCAGCATAGTATCGTATCTTGGATTTCTTTATTCTGGATTTCTTTATTCTGGATTTCTCTATTTTGGATTTCTTTATTCGGTTTTCTTGTTATCTTTGTTCCATAATTTGTCAATTATGACTCGTGTTCGAAGTGCGTTCTTCAGCTCGTGATAATCATGTCAAATATGAATATACTTCTAATTTGATCTTGATAATGTGGTGATTTTAGTATTGTGGTTTTTTTTTTCTAATTTCTGTGTAAGGATTTGACATCAGTAAAGGCATAAGTGATAAAAGCGCGAGTTTCAGTCGGTATGGTGAATTATCTATTTGAAAGATTTCATGTGACAATTATTTCAGCATTATTTTTCCCAAGTCTGATAATAGAATTTTATTTTGCACGGATAAAAGAGTAAATAGTCTGAACGAGAAGTGTATATTTATTAGAAAAAGTTTGATATTAGTCAAAGTCACTACGAATGATAAGGTTTTCATTTTGTGAAAGCTGAAAAGTTTATTACATGTTGACAAAGTTTGGATAGATGAGAATATTGGTAACCGAAGCGTCTGAACTAGACTAGTCTACATTGAGTAAAGACTTCCTGACTTTCAATAATGTACTGTTGTATGAATTGTGATGTGTTTCAAGACGGTGAGGTAATGTGATAGTTTAGAGCATTCGATGTTACATAAAATCGGAGTTGTTAAAGGGGTTAAAGCCGAGCATTGGGATCTATCAAAATTGTCCTTGTCAGTGTTGATATTGGGTAGTATAAAAATGCTTGGTAATGATTAGCCATTGGAATGGCTAATTATGATCATATTTGGTGTTATGTATGTCAAATTGCTAGTTAATCCATGGAAACCATGAAATAGGTAAAATTTACCATAAAATAGATTCAGACAGCAGTAGTGACGTGAATTTGAAAAATCATTAAAAATAGTAGAGATATAGTTAGATGATGAATAAAATATGGAATTGAAGAATTATGAGTCTATTTTCATATGGAAGAAACGAAACAGGTATATGAGTTATATTTTATGAGATGTTTAAATTTTTGTGAAACAGGGCCAGAGCGATTTCTAGATCCCCTGTTCTGACTTTGGAAATTCACCATAAATTGTATAAAAATAATTAGAAGTCATAATTTATATGTACAGATTTCGTATTGAGTCTAGTTTTAAGAGAAACAAACTTCATAGTCACTGAAATTCTGTGCAGAGAGATATCTGATTCGTAATACACAGAGGTCAGAGCAGTCAAACCCTAAAATAGGGGAGACTTTAACTAATAAACTGTACTAATTGGCAAAGCGAAAAATTCTAGAAAAAAAATTAGTAAATAGATATATGAGTGTAGTTTTAGGGAAAATTTACGTAATTGGATTTTGAGTTTCAAAACTCGACATATGAATTTTTAAGCGACTGTGACGCAGTTAGCCAGCTTGTCTGGAATTTCTAAAATTAAATTGTTTGAGCTGTTTAAGCAATAAATTAAGTCTGTTAACACCTCGTGTTCGACTCCGGCAACGGTCTCGAGTACGGGGCGTTACATTTGTAATGGTTTTTGATTAACTTGTGATTTGGCGTTTGAATATATAAATAATTATGCACAAGGATTTGATTTGATATGTATTTTATCTTATATATATAAATATGATGTTGATTAATGATGTGTTTCAGTTATATATGAATAGGGAATGTATATAGTGTTATAATGAATTATGCATTATTAAGCTAAAATACATGTTATTTATAGGATGATATTCAGTGTATGCTTAATGTGCGTATTAAAATAGGTATTGATTTATAAAATGGATGAACAAGGTTGGAAGTGAACAATTGTCTAACATAATGGAGAATGCTTTTATGTTCGGCTTGATGAAATGAAAATGACAAAATGAATGGTATATAAATGTGTACAAGTATATGCATGTGATTATCCGAATATGTGTTCTGACTGGTAATACCTCATAACCTAGTCCGGTGACGAAAACGGGTAAGGGGTGTTACAATCCCTCTACGGCCTCTACCTCGGCCTCTGGTACCCCGTCCAGAAGTACTACGTGTGCTCATCATAATTTCAATTTAATCTGTATTTAGAAGTTTTATGCACATTAGTTTACAGTTTTGATAATTATTACCAGATATTTTATGCATTATAGTACTAGAGTTTCAGAGTCAGCTATCGCGAGTAGTAAGCTAACTACGATTTTTAGTTTACACTACCTAAAGTGTTTCATAACACATACACAGTACTTCAGACAGATACAGACAAAATTTCAGTATAAAAATACTTTCAAACAGTATATATTAGAGTTTCAGAGAACTTACAGGATCAGTGCTGAAGGCTCGATGTACCACATACTTAATCAGAGTTTCTGAAAACATTCGGAAGTGTTTCTCTAAAACCAATTTTGGAACCCAAAATTCACAGTCTAGTTTTGAATCTGGCTCTGATACCACTAAATGTAACACCCCAAACCCTGCCTGGACGTTATGGCTGAATCTGGCGGTGTTACATGAGAGTGCTTTTAGAAAACCTTTTTCAAAATCTTATTCAGTGAAAATCATACAGATTATTATCTTTACTTAAGTCATGAAATCTCTATTCCAATTATGATGTGAAAACATTTCATTAACACGGAAGCTAAAACATCATTCAATTATATATCAATAAACTTAAAATTGAAAATCCCAGAATAAACCCCAAAATAGTTCGAGTCTAAAAATATGAGTAATCCCAATAACAAATATTAAAGTAAAACAGATGAAATGAATGTTACTTATAAATCCAATAAGTGTCTACCAGTGGTCACCACCGAGCCCTCCACCACACCGATCCATCTATTGTTGAGGATTTCTTGACACACAAAGTAAACAAAAAGGGTGAGTTTTCACAAACTCAGTGTGTACATCCCCATAAACAGCATGCACACAAACAAATAACATAATACAGATAGTTCGGCCATAGCCATACAGGTATCGCATGCACAATAAATTAGATATCAGAAAACATGCCCACCAACCTTGCACACCATCTCCGACCAACCCAACACACCATGTGGGATAAAATCGACCTACCCAACCCTACACACCAAGTATGGGGACATAGTCGACCCATCCAGCCCTACACACCAAAAGGTATCGTAAACAGTACTTAACAGATAAGGGCAACGTAGTTGCCAGATATCAGGCTAATCGTCTCTCAAACTTCCTTCTCTTCTCGACAATCCCAACCCAATTCAATATAACATAAATATTATGGCATGCTTATATGCAAATATCAGATCATATCAATATCATGGCAGAACAGATATACAGAGACAGACAGTTACATACGCTTATAATAACATGTTTTTGCATACAATTCAGTAATCAATCAGAGTATGGGGTCTGAGTAATGCTTATCACCCCTACAATCAGGTCATAGTCGACTTAGGCGACCCGTGCAACCTTACAGAACATTTCACCTTAATTGGGCTCACACGCCAGTGTGGGCCACACGGCCCAAACTGGCCTTGCCTGTTTGGGATCACACGGCCTGGCCCAGATTCCCACACACCCGTGTGGTTCACCCGTGTGGGCCCACACGCCCGTGTGTGCGCCTCACACACGGCCTCGTCAGCATCACATGCCCGTGTCCGTCACACTCGTATAGCACGCACGACCTATTTCGTCGACCATACTGTCGTGTCTAGCCACATGGCCTCCACACGGGCAGTTCACACGCCCGTGTGACGTCGACAGTAGCGTTTTTAACTTTTTCTAAAATACGATTTCAGATTGATTATTGTACACACCTGGTTCGTTTTCGCTATTAATCCAACCACGAGCACTCCAAAACCTAAGATCAATAATATCGAGCCCAAAATCAGTCACTTAAATCGACTTTTTTTAGAATTGACAAAACCCGAAACGAGACCTACTTACCTTTGACGAAGAACGGTGATTCCTTGTTGTTAAAAACTCAGTTAGTGATCCACAAATCCTTGAATACTCCCTAAACAACAGCCAAAATCCTTCTTTAAACAAACTCCAAAGGAAAACACGTAACTCAATTAAAGTGTTACTTATCGAATTGACAGAACCTGCTAGCGATATGTCTAAGCTTATCGAAAAAGAAAAAAAACAAAGGAGAGGGGAAGGAGAAAGATGATTTTTGGCAGTAAGGTTTTTGGGGAAACAAAAGAAAAGACAACAGAAAACAAAAAGAATGCCTTTTATTCCAAAAAGAAGGGAATAAACCCTAATTTCCCTTAAAACCCCAACTCAGATTTCTGATAAGCCCAACTCTTAATTGCAATTTGCAGCAAAAATAATCCCATCGCCACTGTAGGGAATCGAACCCCTGACCCTAAGGTATTCCCTTGCCACTTAACCACTAGACCAGCAAGCCCATTCTGTTAAGTTTTTACCCATAATTCATTATAAGCCCACTGTTCTCAAGTCAGGCTTTATTCAATAAAAACCAAAATTTAGCCCAAGTTAAAGCTTGAACTTGAGACCTCCCATACATACCCCAGAGCACATTATCACTTAATCCACATATATTTAAACCAAAAATAACTTGAAACACAAATTCAGACACTTCCAAGCCCAACACTTACAATAGTCGAAACTACAGAAATTTGGGGATTTACACCCGTAGCTAAAATGGAAGCCATTAGAATGCTCTTAGCTTTTGTATGCTTTAATGATTTTAAATGATATCAAATGGATGTAAAAGGTGCTATTCTAAATGGTTTTATAAATGAAGAAGTGTATGTTAAACAACCATCCAGTTTTGAAGATCCAAAATTTCCAAACCATGTTTTTAAATTATCAAAAGCTTTATATGGTTTGAAACAAGATCTTAGAGCGTGTTATGAAAGGCTATCAAATTTTCTTGTTGAAAAAAGTTTTAGTAAAAGAAAGGTTGACGCAACACTTTTTATTAAAAAAAAGAAAATGATTTATTAGTAGTTCAAATATATGTTAATGATATTATTTTCAGTGCTACTAATGATTTTCTTTGTCAAGAATTTTCAAAGATAATGTAAGGTGAATTTAAGATAAGCATGATGGGAAAACTAAACTTCTTTTTGGGACTCCGAATCAAGAAAAGGAAGGATGACATCTTCATCAACATATCTAAGTACATAAGGGAAATTCTCAAGAAGTTTAGGATGGATAATCTCAAACCATAAGCTACACCCATGAGTTATTCTACAAAGCTTGACAAAGATGAATAAGGTAAATGTGTAGATTTAAAATTATATAGGCCAATGATTGGTTCTTTGCTTTATCTTACTACAAGTAAACTGAATATTATGTTTAGTGTTTGCTTGTGTGCTAGATATCAATCATGCCTTAAGGAATCACATCTACAAGTCATTAAGAGAATTTTTAGGTACCTTAGAGATAGTTCTAATTTAGGCCTTTAGTATCTTAGAGACTCTTCATTTAGCTTGCATGCTTTATCGGATACGGATTTTAGAGGTTGCAAACTATATAGGAAGAGCACCTTTGGTACTTGTTTATTCTTAGGTAACATATTAATTTCATGGTTTTTAAAGAAATAAAATAGTGTTACATTGTCCACCACCGAAGCAGAATACATTTTCCCCGATAGATGTTGTGCTCAAGTGTAACACCCTAGAATTTAGGGTTAGAAGTTTTGAGGTTTGAAGTAAGGGTCAGTAAGTAGGTTGAACAATTAGGTTCATTGTCTCATTTTAATGTCAGAATAAACCTGCTGGTTCGGTAGTGGTGAGCGTATTGGTTTACCTTTGGGCTCCGGGTTCGTATCATCATCTGTGTTTTGAGGAATTAATGTTATTCTAGTTTTGTTTTTAAATTTTAAATACTTATTTATTTTTATTTTTCTTTTATTTTAATTTGGAAATAGGAAGTTACTCCAAATTTTCTTCAAGTTCTTCCCCACATTATTCTTCTGTTATTTTTCTATTCTTTCCCCAAATTTTAGTTTCTTTTGATTTTTTTTCGTTTTACACTCTCGTTACTTGCCATCTGTCAAGAGAGTTTGTCTTCGTGTGTTTCGTTTAATCGGAAATGAAGAGGTAGGTTTTGTTTATTGAGGTTAATGATACAATTGCTTTCGTTTCTATTTTTTGTTTAATTTAAAGTCTTATAGTTTAAGTTTGTATGTGAATTTGAGGTTCTGAACAGTTTAGTGGGAGCGAATCGATCAATTATTGATGTCGGGGTTTCGATTTAAGGTCTGTATTCTAAAACTATTCAATTTCGGTATCGAATTGCTATTGGATTTTATAGAATTCGAAAACTTCTTATATGTTTATAAAACTATTGGTTTTGGTATTGAATTACATGCTATTCTGTAAATTCTGGTATAGTTCTGAGTTACCTAGGGGTTGGGGATCATTTTGATGCCAAAAAACAATTTTTAGCCTATTTTGGTGTGGTTTCGTGACCATATGGGTGGCCACACAAGTGTGTGGCGCACACAGGCAGTCCAGACGGTCATGTGTAATTGGGAAATTAGGGTTTTTGACTATTTTTAGTGCCACACAGCTTGGCCGCATGACCGAGTGGCTACTGTTTGGGGATTTTGTCGATTTTCATATGGGCATATGCCTTGGACACACGGTCGTGTCCCTTAGCCACACGGGTGTATGTCTCCTCTATACAGGTGTGTGTTCCTCCGTACGACCATGTTGTTCTTCACATCGCCGGGGCATATGGTCGTGTGGCCCTGTTTCGTAGATTTTTGTTTTGTGCTATAATTTGGCTCATTTTGTGTTTTTTGTATGTTTCGACTTTCGGTTAGGCCCTTGTAAATGTGTTGGGATTTTATTTTCTGCTTAGATGCAAGTGTGTATTTACTATTATAGGATTTAAGTTAATTGTTTGTTTATGTGCTTAGGTGATGTGATAAATGAATTTGAGGTATTTTTGTTATCATTACATATTAGTTGTGATACAAGTAAAACTGATTCTGAAATTGACCGACTGAATATGATTACCTGTATCTCTGAAACTACTAGTGTTTGGTGTACATTCATACATTTTCATAAAACTGGGGCTTTTGGTTGCGAAAAGAAGGAAGATTGATTTGGCAGTTCAACTATAATACTTCTGTACAGCGGTTTACCGCACTATACTATACGTATACCAGCTCAACTGTATACATTTACTCAAGTGGCTTAGTCTTACATTGTGGTGTATAGGGTGGATGAGCCAATTATGGTTCTATGTGGTGTGCTGGGTGGACGGGCCTACTGTAACCCTTATGTGGTGTGCAAGGTGGACGAAGTGGTGTTTAGTTGGTGGGATGGGATTTTTGACTCGTTACATTTGTTACACATCTAATTATATGAGCATGGGATATTAACGAAATGGTTAATATATTATAATATGTGTTTGGAATACTTTGAATACATTTTTGCATACTAGATTACCGGGTTGAGTTTCTTTGTATGTGATTTGTGTGCATTTACTCATCTGGAATATTCGATGTGTACTTCGTTTTGTCGATTGTTTTGATTTCGAACTCATACTGAGCTCGCATAGCTCACCTCCCCTTAGTGTTTCTTTCTTTCAGGTACTTTTCATGTTCAGAAGTTGGACTTGGCATAGCAGAGGTCTCGAAGTTCTCTGGTCGATTTGATTTCAAATAATGTCGTGATAAATTATTCAAGTTATGCACTTTTGTTTTGCACATAAGTCTAAGTGCATTGTGGTACGAGGATTTTTGTGTTGCTTTGAAATTCAAAAATGCCAATTTGATTTTCTCCTAACTATTTTTATTGAATGTTGTTTCAGAAGATAACTATGTTTCATTTCACTCACTAAAATTACGAAGCGTAATGGTTTAGAAAAGAATTTTCCACGAAACGTAATGGTTTAGAAAATAATTTTTCATGTTTATAATAGTTTCCGCCACTTTGGGTGGCCAGTGTAACCTCCGGGATCCAGTCTAAACTTCTAGGCTGGGTTTTGGGTGTTACATTAAGTTTTAAGGATGAAAAAACAACTTAAGGACTATGGAATTGATATAGATACAATTCATATCAAGTGTGACAATACTAGTGCTATTTGTCTCACTAAAAATCTCATCCAACATTCTAGTACTAAACATGTTAAAATAATACATTATTTAATTAGAGATCATGTCCAAAGAAGTAATGTTGTTCTAGAGTATGTAGACACTTTGCATCAATTAGCTAACATTTTTACAAAATCATTAGATAAAAAAGGATTTTGGATACTTAGGAGAGAACTAGGTATTACTACATTGCCTTAATTTTGTGTTCAAATAATTTTATACACATTATTATTTCTCAAAATACTTTATGACTTAAATTGTTTGAAAAAACATGAACAAATTTTTTAAATGGCTCTCATATGCAATTAGTTAGGGGGAGTTGATTTTGCATGATTAGTTTATTTTTAAATTATTTGGTCTAATTTTTGTTGAATGCCTTTGAATGTGTTAAATTAGACTTTGTTGAATGTTAATATTTAATCTTTGCATTCCTTATACTATTCTATATTTCTTATTCATCATACTCAAATTTGACATTTTTAAGCATATGAAATCATTAGAATTTGCCTAAAAGTCATTCTAAGATAGTTTAAAACATCTTAGAACTTAAAAGTCAAGTTCGGAAAATTTTTTGCACTTTGAAAAATAGTTTCAACATTTGGTATCGACACCGGTACTATTTTATCAATGCTTTTTAAAAAATATTGATACTCATTTAAAAAGTATTGATACTCGTTGGGTTTTACAGAATCCTAGATCGTGTTTTTCAAAATGTTTAAGAAAACTCCAAAATCTTCTTTTCACATTTCAAAAACCCCTCAACCTTAGGTTTCAAAAATTTCAAATTCTTCACTTGCTCTTTAAAATCTTAACACAAAACAACCTACATTATTTCTACAATGATTCAACAAGTTTGCTCTCAAATTTCACTATTTCTATGCAATTTCAAGGTAAAAAAAATTATTTTTCCCATTTTGAAATTTATTGAATTTCTATCAAATTCTTGGTTGCAAATTGTGTTTTTCGTTGATTTGGAACATATATATTGTGTTTTCTTGCAGGAGGTAGCCTAAGCTTAACCAAAATCTTAAAACTTTTCTTTAAACCCTTTGCTTACAAAGTGTTTGATAAAATTCCCCAACTAAATATTTAAGTGCAAATAATGTGTCTCTAGTCTAGTTGGTTAGAATGTTTATTAGGAAATGTCTCCGTTTCGGTTTTACATCTTGGTCTAGAGGTCAAAACTTCTCTTTCAATGATTACTTTAGAGATGATAATGACTCTTATCATTTGACCATATTTTTCAAAACAAAAAGTTAATGTTACTCGGACACTTGATTTAGAATTTTTAGCCAAAATAAATTTTCAATTTCTTGAAACTTTGGCCGAATGACATTGGGTCAACTTTTTTAAAATTCATTCACCAACATTTGCTAATCTTGTTCGAGCATGTTATTCAAATGCTAGACTTGAACATGACGAAACGAGTGAAACCATTGTTGCTATTAACTCTTTTCTTATGAAAATCTTATTTGTCTCACTTTAGAAAACTTTGGTGAACATTTAAAACTTCCTCTCGGCAGTGAGTCGAATGAAAAAGGTCCTTACAATCTGACCTTGAATGTTCGATGCTCGTATGCATCCAAGCTCAATGTTCTTGATCGTATTTTGTATCTTATTATCACATGGATTTTATGTCCTATTTCAAAACACGTTGTTCTTCGATCTACCATCTATTGGTGGATTGATTATTTTCATAGTAATAGACGTCATGATCTTACTCTCATTTTATTTAATAATCTAGATAGCACTCTCACATTACCTTTTGGCACGTACTTTTCATATATCTTTAATCGCCTAAACATCTCAACCAATGCCAATCCACCATTGTTCGTTAAACATAAACCTATTAGCTTTGCTACTCTTCATCGAGCTGGTTTTAAAATGGATCCTCTTACTGGAAATTGGGTTAGGGATGAACATCCTAATCCTCAAGAGATTGATGATGAAGACCTTGAAGAAAAGCATGATGATATTCCTCCTGTCGAGCAGGCCCCTCTACGGGCTTCTTCATCCTCTCAACCATCTGCTCCGTCTTACTCCGACGACTTGGTTGCTTTCATCTTTAATATTGTTATATCTTTAAGTGACGAGTTTGGAGGTTTTCGTACTCGTGTAGATGTTGCGTTTGAGCGAGCTAATAACAATGCTAGTAATCTAGACTCTAGGATGTCTAGGATGGAGGAAAACATTGCATATCTTATGTCTCAATTCCCTCTTCCTCCACCACCTCAAGATAACTAGGGTGCATTTATTTTTTTCATTCATTTTCATCATTTTCATTGCATATTTACCTATCTTTATGTTAAAACTTTAATGCTTATCTTGGTATCTTGTTTATATATACTTGACAGTTTCTTTTAGTTTATTAATGTTAGTCCTTTGTCTTCATATCTTTCAATTTCTATTCTTGGACTAACAACATTTCTCTCTTAAGTTTTATTTGGTGATTTTTTGATATAACAAAAAGGGGAGAAAAGAAGAGTAAGGTAAATTCAATTGGTATTTGGTTGATTATTTTTACGACTAATCTTTTTAATGCCTATATTTAAGTGACCAATTTTTTTTCAATCTCAAGTCTTTGCTTTTAAATTCATAAAATCAAGTCATTGATTCAAATTGAACTTTAATAAGGGGAAGTAACAAATTCAAAAATAAATTTACCAAAATGTTTTGTTATATCAAAAAAGGGCAGATTGTTAAACTAGTTTTATTTGATAAATTGTTTTGATATAACAAATAAAAAATGTTAATGAATAAAATGTGTTTTTTTGAACAAAGAAATTATTAAGTTCAAAAAATAAAAATCATTTCAAGACTTCCAAACATCTTAGAAAATATTTTTAACAGTTAGAAAATTTTGGACGAAGTTCAAAAACTATTTTACACTCTTGAACTCAATTGAAACAAATTTAAATCAATTGAAAAATTGCTCTCTACAAAAAAATATCAATATTTTCAAAAAAGTATTGATACCCATATGGTTTGTATCAATACCATAATTTTTATCGATACTAATGTTGTTTACTGTCATGAATAAGAAAATTGAACAAAAGCAATAAGTATCGATACTTTTCCAAATATATTGATAGCTATTGAATTTTATCGATACCATCTTTTTATATTGATACCGGTTTTGCATTATGTTTTTATGATTTTTTCAAATAATGTCAAAAAGTATCAATACCCATTAAAAATATATCGATACCTTTTACCAGGTATTGATAAATCATCTTTGATATAATTGTAAATTAACTTTAACGGTCACTGAATTAGGCATTAAATGTTACTAGTATTGATATTCGTAGAAAAATTATCAATACTTTTTGTTATAGGTGAATTTAATGATATGATATTTTCATACCCAACGGCTCTATCTATTTTCTCAACAACCACAACGGTTAGAAATGAATTAAAGGGTATAAATACCAGCTTCTAAAGGTCCTACAACAATAAGAAAGAATATTCAAGTAAAAAGAAAAGAATATTTCAAGTAAAAAGATCAACCAAACAACCTTTGTGCCAAATATTTCCGTACTTTTCTTTCCTACACTTATGAGCTTCATTGCTATTCTTTTAGCTCAAGTGTTTTTCTTTGTAATTGAACTTAATTTGCTAACACTTTGATATTGTAATGATTATTTCTTTGTATCTCTTTGAGAGAGTTTGTGTCTTTGGGTAGAAACCTTAAAGGGAGTTTGTAACGTTAAACCTTATCCTCAAAGGTTATCAATTAGTGAATTTGAAAAAATTCTTAGTTGTGGAAAACTAAAGTAGCGGAATAAGCAATTGTGGTCAAACCATTCTAAATTCTTGTATTCAATTTTTTATCCTTTCCATCTAACATCCACAAAAATTTTAAAAGTCAATTCAGCCTCTTTTGATAGTTTTGGTTTGATATTTGAGCTAACAAAGACGTAGTGACAAAATTTGATAGTTCTTACAGTGAAAAGATTTATACAATTACAAAATGGTGTTGTGAAAATTTTTTGATAATTTTTTTAATATTTATAATAAACTTGAATTGTGGTTGAATTCCTATACCACTACTAATGAAACAACTTTTTTTTGATCCGTGATAAAATTTAATAATTTTAAAATGAAAATATTTATACATTTACAAATGGTGTTATGATTTTTTTTGATAAATTTATTAATATTTATAATAAACTTGAATTGTGACTAAATACTTAAACAGCTGCTAATGAAGTAATTTTTTTTTATTTATAAAAATGTCTCTTTTTTTTTTATGATTTTGTTTCTTTTAATTATCTAAAGGAGCATATGAATAAATAAATAGATAAAATTTTATGCTAATATTTTTAACTTGGAATTAATTATTCTTTTACATTGTATAAAATTTTTATTATTAGTGTTGATTCAACAATCTATCTATTTCTACAAATAAATAAATTAATGTTTTATTTAATTATATAAATTTTTTCTAAATCATCTTTTTCATATAATATTAAAGATAAAAAAATAAAATAACATTATATAAACTCGTGTTAAATAAATATTTGACAATTCATTCAGTTTAAAAATATAAAAATGCATGTGACATAAAAGTAGTATTTCTAAAAGGCTAAAGAAAAGAGTAATAAGAATATTTTGTGCCGGATCTCATATTTTTCATTTATCTAAAACCTCCTTTCTGCATTACAGTTACAGAAAGAGAAAGTAAAAGTGAAGGGAATTTACTTTTACGTACCAAAACTTAACAAATGGGCGACATTACGAAATCTATTCACCTTAGATACATGATTTTCGAAGATTCAATTGACCAAAATACCCTTTCAGATTGACAGTTTACTTACGTGTCTTTTTCTCAGGCAGCCCCGCAACCAAATATTTACGTCTCAGACCCGTTCCCCACGCTTTCGATCCCAATGCTTGCACCTCTCTCTTGAGGTCCCTATTTTTTTCCCGAGTATTATATTTAATATTCCTTTCATCCAAACGCTCATCAGATCACGGCCAACACTTGGTTCACCGAATTTGAATAGATCTGGAGAACGAACAGGGCGTTTGCCGCGTCGACCGAGGGAGCTCTCCGGAGTCGGTGATGGCGGCGTCGCCGGAGCATCGTGATGATTCCTCCTCCTCCTCTTCCCTAGAAGTTCCGGTCAAAAAAGAGCTAGAAATATGCGTCGATGCTAAACAGATAGATAGTGGCGGAGACTCCCGGGAAGCCGCCAGTGGCGACAATTCCCGCGCCGAAGTTGATTTTGCATTGAATAACGGTGCTGCTGAGCCTTATAGTGCGTTGAGTTCCATTCATGATCTTCTCTTCGTTTTAGTAATCTAATTCGAAATTCGAGCGTTTTATTGCTCGGTTTCTTTCTGGACTTTTCTACGATTAGCCCGGTCAAGTTTGACTTAAATTTAGACCAGATTTGACTTCCTCCGTTTTGTTATTTCTTTTTAAGCTTTCAACTTTGATTGTTTGGGAATTGTAATTACATATTATCGTAGGTGAATATTCATATGTTGTCGTTAAAATTGATGGTGTAATTTGCTATTTATTGGGTACCACATTTCTTTATTAGCTGCAATACAATGGACTACTGGCTTACGCATCTAAAGGATTTAAAGTTTGAGAGTTTGTTTTGGGTGTCTTTGGTGGGTTATAAGTTTAGGCTTTGAAGCCTTTCTATTGGATATTGCTTTTCTGATGTAAATGATATAAATTTTGTATATAAAGAAAAAGACATCAAGGATATGAATGTAGCACAAATATCAATGCTATGTCCGTTGGGAGAGCAGTAAAGGGGAATGAAAGGAAAAGCAACTAGGAATGGTAGGAAGAAAAGTTATGCTTTCAGCATGCTGTGTGGTTGTTGGAAAGAAAATAGAACGTCAAATAGAATTTTAATGAGTGGAAAGTTTTCATTTTTCCCCAACTGGTAAATCCTGCCTCCATTTGGATTAAACAGTACACAAAAAGTAAGTTCTTATAGTTAGGATTAACAAAGAACTGTTGGGAAGAGTTTGCAATTCTGTCATGAGCCATAGTCCTATTATAGTCCTATTTCTAAGCTTTCACCTGAATAATCTATATAACTAAGCTTAAATTTTATGATATGCTTTCTAATTGTTATGTACAAGCCTAAATTTCTTATATTTTTTACTACATTCAGGCATTGTTCACCGAAGCTTTTCTGAAGTTGGAACATTGCGTGTGGGCACTTCAAACATTGAAAAATTGGATTCAAGCCAGCCTAAATTGGTAAAATCAAAAACTGAGGCACCAAGACATCGGAGCATACTTGCTGAAGATGCAGCACAGATTTTTGACAATAAGATGTCTGCCCAAAAGAAGGTACGAAGTTTTCTGAATGCTACATGTTTTCAGAGAATGATTGCTTGATGCTGGTTGATTTAATATCGTCTCAGTTAGATAATTCTATGTTAAGAACTTGTAAATACAAAGATGCATATAATTTCTTGGGGGTAGAATTGAAGAACTGACGGTTAAAGAGGAGTTTCAAAACTATCCATTGGTTAAGGATTTTGAAGCACTTGCATGGGTCCCTGTGGTGTAGTTGTTGTACTTGTACTTGTGACATGTGAATGTGCATATGCTGCTGAATATGTTTGAAAGCTTTTGGAAAATTTTATTTCATACAGTCAGGGGATGGATATGTTGAGGAGGTAATGAAAACAGCTGTCATTTACCAAAAAAGAATTAGATACCTTGTTACACAAGAAGAGAAAAAATGACCATCCTTTGGCCTTTGGTGGATCTGATCTATGTTTGAGGGAATTGGATAAGAGATGAAATGCAGAAAACTTAGAGAAATTGAAAATGATGTGGTGGAGTGGTCCTTGCATCTTATCATCTATGAAAAGTGGGCTGTATCTTTGAAGGAGAAAAAATGAATGTATATAGTAGGTTTTAAACTGAGTTGACTTTGCCAGGAGAAAAAGATGAGTTTACATGTAGGAGGTTTCAACTTTTAAACTTAGTTGATATCTTCAGTAGTTTGAAGGATTTGATTGTTCATGTTTATTGACTAGAATAAATGTTGTTTAATTATTTTTGGGTAGTCTCCATCTACACCCTTTGTAGTTTGGACCTTTCTGACATGGCACCTTGTGCTTATTTTTCTTTCGTATTTTTTTTTCTTCAAATAGGCCATTGTGGTAATATTCCATTCTTTTAAAGTTAAAAAAAAAAAAGGCCTTAAGTGTGAATTTGGGGTATTTTGGTGATTTTACCAGATGAAATTAATGGTATAATTCTGTGTGGGAGTGGGAGCTTTATCATTGGGGGCTATTTGGAGGGGGAAAAAACACAAGGGTGCTTATGAGAAAGGTCCAATGAAAGGTAACTAGTATACTGAATTTTTGTGAGTTTCCGTGGTATGTTGTTCATATAATCGTCTGAACCCGCATGTCCACATCTGTGCTTCTTACTTGAGGGGTTTTTATGAATTAGAATGTTATGAACACTTTAAAAATCATATAAATAAAATATTATAGAATGTTATAAGCACTTTAAAAATCATTAAAAATAAAATTTAATGTTCAGAACTATTATTATGTTTTATAAGAATTGTGCAAATTTGAAAAGAATTCATGACTGCAATGGCAGCTGCTTCATTCACAATTGTGATGACTGAAAAGTGATAGCTATTTAAATCCCTGGCTAGGATTATTAGCATTTAGCACGGATACAGACATACATTAATCTCTATCTAAATGGTTTAGCTTAATAATGGGTGGTTTCTTGAATGGTGTGAAAGCTTGATCTTTTCAGATTTGTGTAAGTGGTAATATTATTATATTTATAAATCTGTGCAGCTTCAATTGTTGAACAGAATAGCTACCGTGAAAGATGATGGGACTGTGGAGTTCGAAGTGCCAGTAGATGTTGAGCCCCATGTTCTTGCTTGTGGATTAAGAGATGAACATATTGAAGTTGCTGAAGAAGAGTCACCTGAAGCAGATATTCAGTGTATTCCACCACTGCAAGTAGTGATACTTATAGTTGGCACACGTGGAGACGTGCAGCCATTTATTGCCATTGGCAAACGCCTCCAGGTTGGGATAGTGTTTTATTATTTGGGCCTCTTTCCATTTTTGTTATTTTGTTAATGTGAATAAATTTTTCTGTTCATTTAAATTCATTAACTTTGTTGTAATCTCGTGCGATTTCTGGTAGCATGCTTGTGCTTAGAAAAATAGAGCAATTATCTTTTGAAACCAGTTAGTTGAAGACTGAATTATTACTCTTGTTTCTTCCCCCCGCCCCCACCAAAAAAAAAAGAAGTTAATATAACCATGTAAATTATATTAAAACCAGATTCTCAGTATTTAAAGTTAAGCAAGGGAATGCTTCTTAGTCCTCACATTGACTAAGGTAAACGAGATAAAAGAAATATTTTAGTCAATAGAAGGCAGCTCTGGTATGAGCAATTTGCTTATAGTCTATTGACTCTTTAAGTGTTGGATTTTGGTGATGATCATTTAGGGTAGTTTGTAATTGTTGAGGATCAAAGCATTGCTTGCCTTTACTAATCAATATTGCTGCGTACCAACTGGGGAGTGCTAGGCTTTGCTGAATTTCTTTTCTGCCACTGTCTTAATTCATTGCCCTGACTTAATTTTATTTTTTATTTTAAGAAATAAGATTAAGTTTTTGAAATCTTTTTTGGTGTATAAGTGCAAATCATGGTTTTATAAGCAGTACTTGTTTTTCATTTTGTTAGAATAGGTATGTGTTCTTTTTGAAACCCTGCATATTGGCAACTGTATTCATACTGCTTTTTGCTCACTTGAAATGGAAAAGAAATGTGAAAGCCTTAAGTTCAATCCTCTTTATTGCTTGTTTCAATTGTTACCACGGGAAATGATGTTTTGCATGCAGGAATATGGTCATCGTGTAAGATTGGCAACTCATTCAAATTTCAAAGAGTTTGTGCTAACTGCTGGGCTTGAGTTCTATCCATTAGGTGGAGATCCAAAAGTTCTTACGGGTTGTATGTATCTAACTTATTATCTTATGTTTTTCTGGTGTAACCTTAATGGGATTCTATTAAGATTATTTTTAATCGGTTCCTATATGTAATTCAAATTAGGGCCTTGAATAGCATTTAATATTACCTAATTGATAGATATTCTTGATGCATATGTACTGCACTGAGCCCTTTTTATTTCAATTGCTTACCACGCAACTTCAGTTAGAGTATATAGGTGTTAAGTTGAAGACTATCCACTATGCCCAAAGTAATATGTGACCTAATTATTTCCAGCAGGGTTTTTTTACGATTTCCTCACTTGACCTTTTCCCCTGAGCAGATATGGTAAAAAATAAAGGCTTTTTGCCATCAAACCCTTCTGAGATTCCTATTCAGCGAAATCAAATGAAGGAAATTATCTACTCTCTACTTCCTGCTTGCAAAGAACCTGATCCTGATTCTGGTATTCCTTTTAAGGCAGATGCAATCATTGCAAATCCTCCAGCATACGGTTAGATTTTCTTTTCATGCTTTAATGTGTCTCAATATACAGCTGTATGGATGTAAATACATGCTTAAGTATGCATTTATGAGTCTGTATAATGGAAATATACATGTCTAAGATTATGGTGTTTTGCTTTAAAGTTAAACTTATTATGGATCTTTGATTTTGCACTCATTTCTCATGTATAGAATAAGGAACTCCAGCGATATTGAAGAAAAAATATTAGATTTACTCTTTTAGCACTCTGCTTTAGTTTCTTACACATTAGAGTTTGATGTAGTGAAAGTTTATGACTAAATCATAACTATAATGTGGAACAATTGGTGATAATAGAGAGAAAAAGGCTGAGAGAATGCTTTTTGCATTTTATTCTTGGTTTTCTGAATAAGCTACACGGGGAAGAAAAAAATCTGGAAAAAGAATCACTAATTAGCCTAATTACAGGATTTTCCTTAATCTTCTCCCTTAAATTCAGAAATATAATTCCTATTTATTTCCAGATTTTATGGGATTTGGTTTTTTGGAATTTGGGATCCCCTACCATCCATAATAACAACACCCCCTCAAGCTGGCTGTAGATTTAAAACAAGCCAACCTTGTGACTGAGAACCTTTGATGTGTTTTCCAGAATCACCTTTGTTGAGATATCAACAACCAGAGTTAATTTGACCCTACCTTTTTCTGTTTTCTCCTTTATAAAATGATGATCGATCTCTACATGCTTGATCCTGTCATGATGTACATTACTGTTCGCAACCTTGATGGATGATTGATTGGCACAGAGCATTTTCATAGGACTGTTAGTTTCAACCTTTAATTCCTTTAGTACCCTTTCAAGCCATAATCCTTCACATATTCCATGTGGCATCGATGTAATTTCTGCCTCAGTGCTACTTTTAGATACTACAACCTGTTTTTTGCTTCACACGGTGACAAGATTCCCTCAACTAAAGTACCAGATTTAGAAGTTGATTGTTTATCCTTTTTTTTTTTGAGCCTGCCCCTCCTGAAGTAGAGGCCCCTTTTAAGACTTTCTAGGAGTCATCTTTATGTATCTTAAAATTCTATAGATTGCTTCCATGTGTTCTTGTAGATCATTCATGATTTGGTATGGCACCAACTAAGAAAGCAATATCAAGTCTAGTGCATAACAAATATATCAATTTCCCAACAAGCCTCTGATATTTTCCTTTGTCAACCAGATACTTCCATTAGACCCCAATATTTTACTTGTATGCACTGAAGCACTTGCATGTTTACATTTGAGCATTCTAGCTTTTTTTAACAAATCAAGTACATACTTTCTTTGAGAGGAAAAATAGATTTCATTCCTTGAATGTGCCATTCCATCTCTAGAAAATACATAAGTTGTCCAAGGTTCTTGACTTGGAATTCTTTTGTCATTAACTCTTTTAGACTATTCGTCTCCATGATATCATTCCATGTTAAGATTATATCTGAATACAAAAGACGATTAAGAGTTTTATTGACTCATGTATGTTTGATGAATAAAGTATGATATGCTTGACTTTGGAAGTATCCTTGTATCTTTATAGCTTTAGAAAATGTATAAAACTAAGCTTGGAGGAGATTGAGTGCATATAAAGATCTTTTCAGTTTAGATGCCTTGTTCTTGGTGTTCTATGTTTTGAAGCATGGTGGAATTTTCATGTACACTTATTCTATTAGATCCCCATTCAACAAAACATTCTTAATGTCAAGTTGATGTAAGGGCTAATCAAGGCTTGCTTCCAAGAAGTCAATTGAATAGTAATAAAGGGAACCGATTGGTTGGCTTTGGCAAAGAAGAGTTGATGTTGTTTCAGCTGAAAAAGGTAAATAGTTAGAGCTATATGAAAATCCAAGAATATGCTTGTTTGAAAGAAGGGTAAAAGAAAAAGCATATAGGCCAAGATGGAAAATCATGTCGTTAAACAAAAAGCTCTAATACCATATTTAAGTAATAAGAGACTTTTGCAATGGCTCCACTTGATTTATTGATAAAAACCTCCCTTTTTAGAGGTAAATATAGTTATATAAAAATTCAAAGTATTAATTCAAAATTAAGACAATAATAATTCAAAAAACAATTTAAAACTAGGATAGTGTTAATAGCTAATTCATTTGAATGGTTCAAATCTAAGGTTACATAGTTATTTACCAAAAATTAAATTTGGACTAGACTTTTGATTTTTCTGAATTTGTGTTGGTTCCTCAATCTTCTCTTGAATTCTTTTCTTCCTAGTGTATACAATCAGGTTTTTATTGGGTTTTAAAGGTGTTTCTTGTGTTTCTATTGCGTGGGCTTGAGACTCATGCCTAACTTTTGACCTTGGATCCTTTGTAGGATTGGGATTGGGTAGATATTCTTGTTGGCAACTTTGGGGGTTCTATGTGGAACTCTTTAGATAAGAGTTCTTGTACTAGTTCATCACGATTCATTCGGTTATCCTTGAAAGTTTTCAAGAGAGCTTTTAATAAAACTGTTCTATATTATTAAGTAAAGAATTAAACTTAAATAGAGAAAAGAGTCCTAATCCTAATTGGAAAAATAGTTCCCTTATTCTAATAAACTACTAAAAGATAAAATAAAAATATTCCTAAAATATGAATAAAATTTATCTACCTAAATAAAATTTATCTACTTATTTCAACACCCTCCCTCAAGTTGGTGCATATATATCAATCATGCCTAACTTGCTTACAAGAAAATCAAAGCTTGTCTTAGAGAGTCCTTTGGTGAGTATGTCAGCAATCTGTTGTTTTGAAGGAACAAACGGCATGCACACTTGGCGTTCTTCAATCTTCTCCTTGATAAAGTGTCTTATCAATCTCAACATATTTAGTTCTGTCATGTTGGACTAGGTTGTGAGCAATACTAATGGCAGCTTTGCTATCACAGTACAACTTCATTGGTGAAGTTATTAGTTTCCTCAGTTCTTCCATAATTCTTTTTAACCACATCATTTCACAAATTCCTTGAGCCATTGATCTAAACTTAGCCTCTGCACTACTTCTTGCTACAACACTTTGTTTTTTGCTTCGCCAAGTCAGAAGGTTTCTCCAAACAAATGTACAGTATCCTGATGTAGATCTTCTATATGTTATTGAGCCTGCCCAATCTGCATCTGTATAAGCTTCAATTCTTCTTTGTTCCGATTTCTTGAAGAATAAGCCATTTCCCGGTGAACTCTTTAAGTATGTTAGAATTCGAAACACTGCTTCTTCATGTTCCTCCATTGGGGAGTGCATAAATTGACTTACTAAGCTCACTGCAAAAGCTATGTCTGGCCTTGTATGTGATAAGTAAATTAACTTACCAACTAATCTTTGGTACTACCCTTTATCAACTAATCGACCTTCTTTATTTTCGAATTTTACATTTGGATCAATTGGTGTGCAGCTGGGCGACAACCACTCATCCCTGCCTCTTTTAAAAGATCAATCACATTTTTTCTGAGAGACCACAAGACCCTTCTTTGATCGAGCAACTTCCATTCCAAGAAAGTATTTCAAAGGACCCAAGTCTTTGATCTCAAACTCCAATGCTAGATGCTCCTTGAGACGCCTTATTTCATCCACATCATCTCCTGTAAGAATGATATCATCGACATAAACTATAATAACTGTTATTCTACCTTTTTGCGAATGTCGATAGAACATTGTGTGATCAGCTTGCCCTTGTGAGTAACCTTATTTTTTAATAACTTGAGTGAATCGTTCAAACCAAACTCGAGGAGACTGCTTTAGACCATACAAAGATTTCTTGAGTTTACATACTCAAGTTCCAAATTTTTCTTCAAAACCTGGAGGAGGATCCATGTAAACTTCTTCAAGTTTTCCATTTAGAAAAACATTCTTCACATTTAGCTGCTGTAAAGACCAATCAAGATTAACAGCAATTGATAAAAGAACTCTAACGGAATTTAATTTGGCCACTGGAGCAAACGTTTCAAGATAATCTATCTCGTATGTTTGAGTGTACCCTTTAGCCACCAACCGGGCTTTGTATCTATCTAAAGATCCATCTGGTTTGAATTCCGTTGTGAACACCCATTTACAGCCCACTGTTTTTTTCCCTAAAGGTAATTCTATTTTTTCCCATGTACCTTTTTTTCAAGAGTGCGCATCTCCTCTAAAATAGCCTCCTTCCACTTAGGAACCTGTAAATCATCTTTCACATTTTTGGGTATTTGTACAGTATCGAGACACGAAACAAAGGTTGAGAATGTCGAAGATAAAGCTTTATAGGATACAAAGTTAGACATAGGATATTTGACAATATTTCTAACACCTCTTCTTTTGGCAATTGGAATATCTAAATTAGAAAATTCATTGGCTGGATTATGAGTTTTACCTGAACTTTTGACAGGATTTTGCGGGTCGGATTCTTGGTGATGAATCTGGTGGATTCCACTTTCTTTGTTTGTTTCTTCTTGATTTCGATTTTGATTTCGACTTCAGACTTATCTTTTAATAAAAACACCCAACAAAGTCGAGTATGATCATCAATAAAAGTAACAAACTAACGTTTTCCTGAAAAAGTCGAGACTTTTGAAGGTCCCCAGACATCACTATGAAATAACGAAAAAGGTTTGGAGGCTTTATATTTTTGAGGTGGAAAGAATGACCGATGATGTTTAGCTAATTCACAAAATTCACAATGATATGGACTTCTATTTTTAAATAAATTAGGTAACAAATATCTTAAATAGTAAAAATTAGGATGTCAAAGCCTATAATGCCAAATTATAACCTTATCAAAATCAGAAGCAGAATTTAAACATAAAGTAGTTGTTGGTTGACTTAGATGGTCGTCTTCAAGAAAGTAAATTCCACCAAATTCTTTAGCATTGCCAATCATCCTCCCCGAGACCATGTCCTGAAACTTACAAATAAAGGAGTCAAATATAACATGACAATTTGAAGACTGGGATAATTTACTGACCGATATGAGATTACAAGCTAGATTTGGCACATGTAAAACATCATGTAAAACCAAGGAAGATGAAATTTTAATATTGCCTTTCCCGGCTATTGCCGAGAGAGACCCATCTGCTACTTTGATATTTTTGTTTCCTGCGCAAAGTGTGTAAGTTGAAAAAAGAAAATGACTACTAGTCATGTGATCACTAGCTCCAGAATCAACGATCCATGTGTTTGTTTTACAAGGCTCGACACTGAAAAAAACAAAAAAATCAGTACCTGATGAGGCAAAAGAGGAAGAAGGATTATTGAATGAGTTAGGAATAGAAAAATTCATCCGAAATTGTGGTTATTGAAAAAACTTGTATAGATGCTCTAATTGTTCCTTAGTGAATGGAGACCCTTCCAGAGAACTTTGGCCCTTATAATTTCCATTAGTTGTTTGGAAAGCTCTGCTATCCCCTGATTGTGAACCACGACCATTGCCACTCTTTTTCCTTCCATTTGTCGATTTCTCATGGAGCTTCCAACATGTTTCTCGAGTGTGCCAATATTTTTTGCAGTGATCGCACCAAGATTTTTTCTTATCTCCAGTGAAGGCTGTTTTAACCATGATGTTAGTAGAGATTTTAACTTAGCTCAGATGCCATGAAAGTTTTCAAGAGAGCTTTTAATAAAACTATTCTATATTATTAAGTAAAGAATTAAACTTAAATAGAGAAAAGAGTCCTAATCCTAATTGGGAAAATAGTTCCCTTATTCTAATAAACTACTAAAACATAAGAGAAAATAGTTCCCTTATTCTAATAAACTACTAAAAGATAAAATAAAAATATTCCTAAAATATGAATAAAACTTATCTACCTAAATAAAATTTATCTACCTATTTCAACAATCCTAAAGCCAATATTTTTAGTATTGGTTCACTTTTCTTTGGAATAGCAAATTTGGGGGTAATATGTCATTGATCCGAATTCCTAACAAACCTTCTTGGTTTGTCTTGACCTGAGAGTTAACCAAGATGCTGATATATTTAATAAGGCTTGTTGCTTTATGTCTTGCCTTCAAGTTGAATCATCAATACAATAACCAAATAGGATTGACTACCATTCCACCATCGTCAAAATTGGATGAATGGTTTCTTGGATTAAGTTTATCCTAATGAGCAATATCAATCATTAATAAATTTGCTTAAAGAACGTAACCTCCATGGTGTTATAATATTTGCAGGTAATGTGAGAATAACACTTGTATCCTTTTTGGTTTGGAGAATTTTTGACAAAAGTACACTTGATGGCTCTAGGATCTAGTTTACCCCAGTGATGTTTGTGAATATGGATAGAAGCTAAGCACTTAAATATCTTGAAAGGAATGGTTGACATAACAAATTTATTTGGAAAAGATTTAAGCAACACCTGACAATGAGTTTGAAATTTTAGAGTTTTAGAGGGCATTCTATTGATTAGACATATGGATGTGAGAATGGCTTCCCCCTAGAAACTGTTGGTGCATGAGATTATAACATGAGGGCCCTTGCAATCTCAAGCAAGTGCTTAAATATCTTGAAAAGAATGGTTGACATAACAAATGTATTTGGAAAAGATTTAAGCAACACTTGACAATGAGTTTGAAATTTTAGAGTTTTGGAGGGCATTTTATTGATTAGACATATGGATGTGAGAATGGCTTCCCCCTAGAAACTGTTGGTGCATGAGATAATAACATGAGGGCCCTTGCAATCTCAAGCAAGTGCTTATTTTTCCTGTCATTAAAGTCATTTTGTTGGGGTGTGTCTATGCATGGGCCTTGGTGGAGACTTTACCTTCATTTGTTAGATAATACCTTAGGTTGGTTTTGAGGTATTCCTTAGCATTGTCAGTTCTTAGGACTTGTAGCTTTGTTTGAAAATTTTGAAAATTTGTCCTACCTCAGGTTTTGGTTTACTAGGAATACCCATGTAGCTTTAGTTTGATTGTCTAAAAAGGAAACAAACCAATGGGAGCAAGTAATAGTTCTTACTCTAGGTGGTCCCCACACATCATTATGGATTATCGAGAAAGGTTTAGATGGCTTAAATGACTGACTAGGATAGATATTTCATGTATGTATGGAGAGTTGACAAATCTCATTGAAATGCACATGGTCTTTTATTCATAAAGAAAGAAGGAAATAGCTTCTCAAGATACACAAAATTTGGATGTCCAAGTTTATATCTCCATCTCATAACAAGATTATTGTATGAGGGATTGACCCATAAGACACTTGGGCATGGTTGGCTTTATCCCTTGGCTATCAAATCTTTTGAGAAGATACAAATTGAAGCACAATTCAACATTGCCAGTCGTCCTTCCCGAGTTCAAATCTTGAAACTCACACAAGTTTTGAAAAAAAGAATAGTAACAATTTCTTTTTTCTTCTAAATTTTCTTATGGACAAAATATTACAATCTAGATTTGGAACAAAAAGGACAAAATTGTGGGTTAGGACCTAAAATTTAACAAAACCTGTTGTAACTACATTGTGAGAGATCAATATGTTATCCTTATTATTAGATTCTCATAACATGGGTTTAGAGATTCAAATTAGGTCTTATCACTTGTTATATAGTCAATTGCTCCCGAATCAACAATCTAATCACTTAACTTCCCTTTTTGGCATTGAAGTCATACAAATCATTACTATTATGAGCCAACGATGTGATTCTAGATGCAAAGGAAGGAGCAGGGGTTGAAATTTGAGCCTAATTGATGTACTTTTGGAGTATTCCAACTGTTCTTTGCTAAATGCCAAGGACTCAATTGTTGGGGAGTTCCCTATGGGTACCTCTATTATCTTTGTTGTTATTGTGGCATGATGGCTTCTAACCCACATATTTCCTATGATTTTTTCAACAATTGTCTTATGGCTTGTTTGTTTGCAATGATGACACCATGGTGATAGGCTGAGTATCATGGGATGCTAAGGTAGAGGCTTTTGCCAATTTGTTAGATGTGTTCTACCATCATGACTTTCATCTTGCTCTCTTCTCCATGAACTTCTGAAAATACTTCATGACTACTTGGTAGTAGTTTCTGTCTCATGATCCTCCCTTAGACATCATATAAGTTCTTGTTGAGCCCAACTAGGCACATATAAATCGATTTTCTTCCAACAATCTTCTTGCATTATAATTCACCATCTAGGTAACTCCATTCAATTTCCTCATAAATATGAATTTGTTACTAGTATTTATAGTATTGAAGTATTCAGTCATTGACATTTCTTCTTGTTTGAAGTTGTGGAGGAGATTTTAAGAATTCAAACAAAACCGACTTATTTTCATTATTGGGACTAATTTCTTTAACTACATCCTTAATGTCTTTTGCAGTTTCATAAGAAGAAAATTTTCACCAATTTCATTGTTCATGGAATTAATCAACCATGACATGATTGTATTATTTAGACTAAGTTACAAAAATAGTCACCTAAGTATTAGCGTGTTTTTATTTTGACCATTTAGGATTAAAAATTATTATTTTAGTTGCTAATGTTATCGAAATTTAATATTTTGATCACTCCGTTAAATCACCAATGATGACCTTTTTTATTTGTATAATACCAAATTTAGCTCTGTAATGTTTACAGATTCTATTAAATTAGCTCTAAGTCTAAAAAATTTAACAAATCTAGTCCTCAACTTTATTTAGTTTTGATTATTAAAGGTTTAAAAAAAACTTCAAAAAATAAAAAAATTTGAAAGTTCATTTTTCGATAAAAATACATAAGATTTTATAAAAATACATATAAAATATTTATGAATAGATGAATTTATACATTTTTATCATTCCTTATATGAAATTTATTTATTAAAATAATAATTTTATAAACAAAACAATTTCAGGGGGAAAAACCATGAAGAAGACTTATGCGGGTTCAACTTTTCTCTTTTTTCAATATTACTAACCACCATGTTCAGGTTAGGTCTAAAACTACAGCCTGAGGTCTAAAAGGGTGAGAATCAATGTCTTTAAGTTGTTGTTTGGAACGAGTTTGTTGTTTTTGAGGTTGTACTTGAGGATGGGCATGATTAATGATATATAGGTGAGGATGAGGTCTTGGAGACCTAGTAGGTGGAAGGCTACGTTGGTAGCTCCACAATCTATTCCTAGTTCATGGCACAATGATGATATGAAATCGAGAAGTTTCAAAGTAAAGATTATTGGCGCTCGTGGTTGTGGGCAAAGGCAGATCTAGTGCTCGGCAAATTTGATGAGGACTAAGGAATAAGGCCAGGTGTATAGTACAATTTATTATTTACAAAATAAACTAAAATAAAAAGGAAAAAGTTTGAATCTAGTGTAAGTCTTGTTTGTGGGTTTTTTAAAAAAATATTTTATTTATAAAATTATTATTTTAATAAATAAATTTCATGTTAGAAAAAGAAAAGAAAATTTGCTATTCATTTATTTATAATTTTGTATGTATTTTTATAAAAACTTATGTATGTTTATTGAAAAATGATTTTTTATTTTTAAAGTTTTTTAATTTTTAATTTTAAAATTTTAAGAAGTAAAGACTAAATTGATAAAATGTGTAAAGTTGAGAGCTAAATTTATTGAATTTTTTAGAATTGGAACTAAATTGGTAGAATCTGTAAACATTGAAGGGTTAAATTTTTTATTATCGCAATAAAGAGAGAACACCCTTAGTGATTTAATGGAGTGATCAAAATTTAAAGCTTTAGTGATTAAAATAAAAATGTTTAAACCAAAATAGAAACATGCTAATAGTTAGGTGACTATTCTTATAGTTTACCCTATCATTTAAAGTCTTTCATGCCATAAATCAGGGATCAAACCTATGAGGAGAATAGCTGCTTTGGTGATAAAATCATCCGTTCCTATGCTGCAAGTAAACATCATCACTGATTGGCTCTAGGTTTGTGGCTGGTGATAAGCTCTAAGTTCCTTTTGGATCCTCTATTGGTGTTTTGTTGACAGGATCTTGGCTGGATGTGACTTTGGAATAAGTGGGCAAGCTTCTCCTTTCGGTTGCCATGAGAACTTACTAGATAAGAGGAATTTACGGGAAAAAAATAGAGGGATTTGGCTTTAGAAAAAAAAAAGCTTTGATACCATGATATAATTGAGAAAAAAAGGCTAAGAGAATGTTATCTGTATTTTATTTCTTTATTAATTGCATAAGCTACACAGCCTTATTTATAGTACTGAGAGGAAGAAAAAATCTGGAAACAAGAACCACTAGTTAGTTAACTACCAAAATGTCCTTGATCTTCTACCTTAAAATCAGAAACACAATTTCCTGATTTATTGGGATCTGATTTTATGACATTTGGGAATCCCCTAGCATCCATAATAACAACAATGCTGTTCAGGTAAAGAATATGCTGCAAAGGGCTAAATCATAGCTATGGTGTTTCATGAATTATTGGTAGTACTTACAGAGCAGTTATCCTTACTCTACTTCAAACTCTAAAAGGCTAGAATGTACAGAAGTTCCTATTAGAATCTTTTTTCAGTGATCTTGCTGGAGACTTAACTTTGCATGTATATGTTAATACTTTTTACTTCCTCTCTCCCATGGTTGTTGGAGTGAGTAATTATGAGATAAGAGTCAATCTTGGGCCTTGTTGAATGATTTGGATAATTTGTAGCATTTGCTAGGTTTTATATCAATAAGTTTTGATTTGAATTTCATCTCTATAAATTTATTCATAAAGGGATGATGATTTGTATCCAAATCCAGTATAAGAAAAGTGGCCTTGACATGGTGACAAATGTCATTGTAGTCCCCTATAGGATCAAAAACGTACAAGGGTGGGGGGTTGCTTCTCCTTTTATATTTATTACTTTAGCAAGATAAATGGTGGTTTGAACTTTATTTCTGAATTTGTTTATTTATGTTGAAATATGTATATATCTTATTTAGGTAGATAAGTTTTATTCATATTCTAGGAATATTTTATTTTATCTTTTAGTGGTTTATTAGAGTTTTAGTAGTTGATTAGAATAAGGGAATTATTTTCCCAATTAATATTAGGACTCTTTTCTAATAAATATCTTAAATAGTAAAAATTAGAATGTCCATACCTATAATGCCAAATCATAACCTTATCAAAACTAGAGACATAATTTACATAAATTAGTTGTTGGTTGACTTAGATGGTCGTCGTCAAGAAGGTGAATTCTACCAGATTCATCACCAAGAATCTGACCTGCAAGATCTTGTCAAAAGTCCAGCTAAAGCTCATAGTCCAACCAATGAATTTTTTAATTTAGATATTCCAATTGCTAAAGGAAAAGGTGTTAGAAATGTTGTCAAATATCCCATGTCTAACTTTGTGTCCTATAAAGCTTTGTCTTCGATATTCTCAACTTTTGTTTCATGTCTCGATACTGTGAAAATACCCAAAAATGTGAAAGATGCTTTACAAGTTCCTGAGTAGAATGAGGCTATTTTAGAGGAGATGTGTGCTCTTGTAAAAACAGGTACATGGGAAATAGTGGAATTACCTGTACGGAAAAAAACTGTAGGCAATAAATGGGTGTTCATAACCAAATTCAAACCGGATGGATCTTTAGATAGATACAAAGCCCGACTGGTGGTTAAAGGGTACACAAACATACGAGATAAATTATCTTGAAAGATTTGCTCCAGTAGCCAAATTAAATTTTGTTTTTTTTTATCAATTGCTGTTAATCTTGATTGGTCCTTACAACAGCTAAATGTGAAGAATGCTTTCCTAATTATGGGAAACTTGAAGAAGAAGTTTCCTCCAGGTTTTGAAGAAAAATTTGGAACTCGAGTATGTAAGCTCAGGAAATCTTTGTATGGTCTAAAGCAGTCTCCTTGAGCTTGGTTTGAACGGTTCACTTAAATTATTAAAAAACAAGGTTACTCACAAGGGCAAGCTGATCACACAATGTTCTATCGACACTCACAAAGAGGTAGAATAGTAGTTATTATAGTTTATGTCGATAATATCATTCTTATAGGAGATGATGTGGATGAAATAAAGCGTCTCAAGGAGCATCTAGCATTGGAGTTTGAGATCAAAGACTTGGGTCCTTTGAAATACTTTCTTGGAATAGAAGTTGCTCGATCAGAGAAGGGTCTTGTGGTCTCTCAAAAAAAATGTGATTGATCTTTTAAAAGAGGCTTGGATGAGTGGTTGTCGCCGAGCTGACACACCAATTGATCCAAATGTAAAATTCGAAAATAAAGGAGGTCGATTAATTGATAAAGGGTAGTACCAAAGATTAGTTGATAAGTTAATTTACTTATCACATATAAGGCTAGACATAGCTTTTGCAGTGAGCTTAGTTAGTCAATTTATACACTCCCCAATGGAAGAACATGAAGAACCAGTGTTTCGGATTCTAAGATACTTGAAGAGTTCACCTGAAAAGGGGTTATTCTTCAAGAAATCCAAAAAAAGAGGAATTGAAGCTTATATAGATGTAGATTGGGCAAGATCAATAACAAATAGAAGATCTACATCAAGATACTATACATTTGTTTGGGAAAACCTTGTGACTTGGCGAAGCAAAAAACAAAGTGTTGTAGCAAGAAGTAGTGCAGAGGCTGAGTTTAGATTAATGGCTCAAAGAATTTGTGTAATGATGTGGTTAAAAAGAATTATGGAAGAGCTGAGGAAACTAATAACTTCACCAATGAAGTTGTACTGTGATAGCAAAACTAGCATTAGTATTGCTCACAACCCAGTCCAGCATGACAGAACTAAACATGTTGAGATTGATAGATACTTTATCAAAAAGAAGATTGAAGAAGGCCAAGTGTGCATGCTGTTTGTTCCTTCCAAACAACAGATTGCTGCCATACTCACCAAAGGGCTCTCTAGGACAAGCTTTGATTTTCTTGTAAACAAGTTGGGTATGATTGATATATATGCACCAACTTGAGGGAGAGTGTTGAAATATGTATATATTTTAAATTTATTTAGTTAGATAAATATCATTTAGGTAGATAAGTTTTATTCATATTCTAAGAATATTTTATTTTATCTTTTAGTAGTTTATTAGAATAAGGGAACTATTTTCCCTCATGTTTTAGTAGTTTATTAGAATAAGGGAATTATTTTCCCAATTAGGATTAGGACTCTTTTCTCTATTTAAGTTCAGTTCTTTAGTTAATAAAAATAGAATAGTTTTATTAAATACTTTCTTGAAAACTTTCAATTTATTTATTTGCATTTGAGAGACGAGTTTGATGGGAAAATGTCTTGTAATTTCTCTTACGATCTATAATTTTATTGTTTTCAAAATAGAGGTATATTATTCATGTTTGTATTTACTGGTTCGATATTCTGATAGAAGCTTTGGCAATTATCTTTAGGGCATACCCATGTGGCAGAAGCACTAAAAGTACCAGTTCATATATTTTTCACTATGCCATGGACGTAAGTCTTGTTTGCGTAGTGTTATCTATAGCTGAGTTGGATGTTGCTTTAACATCTCAAAATCTAGCAGTTTACAAGCTTGTCATTTCTTGTTTTGCATAAGTCTGTTGTTCTATTACATGGTTTAATGGGCACTCTCAGACTGCTTTGCACAATTCATTATTGTTTCCTCCAGGCCAACAAGTGAATTTCCGCATCCTTTGTCCCGTGTGAAGCAACCCGCTGGATATCGAGTGAGCTCTGTCAACTTTATTCATATATCTTTTTATGTATTTTTCTTATACTTTCTTATCTTGTTTGTTTTTGTTTGCTGCAGCTTTCATATCAGATTGTTGACTCAATGATTTGGCTTGGGATACGGGACATGATCAATGATGTTAGAAAGAAAAAGCTGAAGCTACGACCAGTCACATATTTGAGTGGTTCCCAAGGCTCTGATTCCGATGTGCCACATGGATATATTTGGAGTCCACACCTTGTTCCTAAACCAAAAGGTGGTTGGCTTAGAATCTAGTTGCAGAGTCTAGAACTTAAAAAGATATAACCGTGGGCTTTCATTTACACTTGGAGTTTGTCTTTATGAATATGTAGATGTTGTAGTTTCAGTTCATATTCTTGCTAGCTTTGTAATAAAGCATGAGAATATTTCTTTAAATAAAATAATAAAATGTATAATGACTTAACATGGCAAGGATTTCTCAAATGGAAGGATAACAAATATTTTTCTCCTTCAGATTGGGGACCTAAGATTGACGTGGTAGGATTTTGCTTTCTTGATCTTGCAACAAATTATGAACCCCCAGAATCACTTGTGAAGTGGCTTGAAGCTGGTCCTGAGCCTATTTATATTGGATTTGGTAGCCTTGTGAGTTTGTTTTCTTTTCTCATCATTATTACTATATCTTTCTTTTGCTTCTTAGTTATTTTCTTATGTCAAGTTGTCATTGCTTGTTAATCCCCTTTAAGTATCAGATATCTCTAGCATATTTATGTGAGAATTTTAACATTTTTCTTTGCATTCTCAAATTATTTTAGCAGTATAGAAAAAATGGTTCGAGTCAAATGCTGGTTTTCCTGTTATAAAATAACTTTCTGTCGATGTTCTGAGAGAATATGACTGTTCCCATTCTGTTAAGCATAGGATTTACTAATGACTTCTTTTCATGCAAATTTTGTATTTGTGTTGCTAATATAAAGCCAAGCCTGATGAATGCAATAATAATGCACTTTTTTCATCTTTCTCATTAGGGCAGAGATTCATTACATTGACCAGGAAAGTAGACTAGTTTGAACCTTAATATAGTGTGTGAATCAAAGTTAAGTAGGTTGCTATGAGATATTGTTCTCACTTGTCATGATCTAGCTGCTTTTTATTTTCATGAAAATATATGTCCTTTTGAACTATCTCTTCTATCATTTCAGCCTGTTCAAGAACCTGAAAGAATGACCCAAATAATCGTGAATGCATTGGGGCAAACAGGACAGAGAGGTATCATTAATAAAGGCTGGGGTGGCCTTGGGAATTGTAAGTTCCTTTTCTTCTACTTTTGAATCTTTAAATATTTCTTATCAACCTAACATATTTTCTTAGTTTTTTTTTCATTTATTTTAGTGGCAGAACCCAAGGACTTTGTGTACATATTGGACAATGTCCCTCATGATTGGCTATTTTTGCGATGCAAGGCCGTGGTGAGTCGATAAATTACAGGGTAGCATGTGTCTGAGGATTCTTTCCTGTTATATCTTTGTAGGTTCTTTATACATAAACCGCAGGCCTACAATGTATGGGTTATAACTCCTGGCCTGACCTCTTTTCAATGGGATGGGCTTGGAATGCTGGGTCAATAACTTGGACACAGCTTATCTAGGTCTTACAAGTTCCACATTTAAGGTTTCAGATTTGCAAATCCCTTTCCCCTTCCTCTAGTCTAGAAGAAAAGAGGGGGAAATTTTACTAAATAGTTTGACTTAATTATCACTTTGGCTCTGCTTGGAATGAATTGGTTGTCATTACTTTTGGAAGAACACTTATCTTTTATGGTGTCATTCTTTGATGGGATGGTTACTTTATTGGCAAGGAGTTCCCTATGTTTTATCTTAAGCAATTATGAACTTTAGATGATTCAACCTTTTTTATTGTTGGAAGAAACAGATGCAAAAATGTGTTGTCAATACTTAACATTTTGACATCATGATCTGTTATGTGGTCTTTGTTTAAAAAAGGTGGAAAAAAGAAAAAGGTGAAACATGACATCTCGGAAATCAAAATATGCATATCTAAGGTATGGTGAATGCTCGATTCTGTGATGGTATGCCAAAGAAGTTTGGCATATATGGCTAGGTGAAGTTGGGAAAATGATTAAAGGGGAAGCCAAGTATGCTATTAACACAATATAATAAACTAAGTTGCAGAATAGGCATGTATCTGGCAATATAACATGCTTGTGAGATACAAGGATGTGCAAGTTCTTAATCATGCCAATTAACTTTCGAATTTTCATCTTTCCTTGCCCCCTCAGAATAGTTTCTCTTGAATGTTCATGGCCTAACAAATATTTGTTTGACTTGCTTTCAGGTTCATCATGGAGGTGCTGGAACAACTGCTGCTGGTCTTAAAGCTGCGGTAAGGACAAATATTTTGATCCTTGTGGTTATTTACGTGCTTGTAGTTCTTTGACTATGTGCTTACATTGTTTTGCCTGCAAAAAATTTGGTGCCTTTGGTTTCATTTCATGTCCATCTGCCTTCTGTTCCACACATTTTGTCTTAAATTGTAGTGCCCGACTACCATTGTACCGTTCTTTGGTGATCAACCTTTCTGGGGAGAGCGGGTGTATGCCAGAGGAGTGGGACCTCCACCCATCCCAGTTGACGAATTCTCACTTCCCAAGTTGGTTGGTGCAATAAAATTCATGCTAGATCCAAAGGTAATTATGAATTTGAGATGCCAGACTTAGTTCAGTTTATATTCGCTTTGGCATTCATGGTTAACAGGCTTGTTGAGATGTGGATTTATCATCTTGTTCCTTTATGATGATCTCAAGGAATATATATGGAAGTTGGCCAAACTTGTAGTGTGATGATTTATTGAGGATATTGAAAACTTTCGCAATGAAATATGTCAGGTGAAGGAGAAGGCCAAAGAACTTGCCAAGGCAATGGAGAATGAGGATGGGGTGACTGGAGCAGTAAAAGCATTTCTTAAGCATCTTCATCACAAGAAGCCGGAGAGCGAGCCTTCACCGGTGCAATCCAGTCTATTCTCCATCAGTAGATGTTTCAGATGTTCGTGAATCTTGTATGTGTGCTTGTGTCTGCCTCGTTGCGCGTGTCATGCAGTGTCCATGGTGTTTTCTTTCCTAATCTGAAATCCAACATTCATGAATCCGTCCCTCTTTTCATATCCCCATCCCAGCTGCAATTGTTTTAACAGTCGAGACACGTTTTAGTGTGAAACACAAAATTTCATTCGTCTCCAAGGTAGAAGGCCCATTGTTTTTAGTCTTTGAGCTACAATCTATGTAGGTTTGAGTCTTCCATTTATCTTTTAAAAACATGACGCCATTCCTGTTTCGTATGCTTGAAATAAATATTACTCAAAATTGTGATATTTATTTCGGATCTGTTATGAGGTAATTATTTATAAAAATATACTTAATATCTAGAATTATCTACAGTCCTTTTTCAACTCATAAATAGAAATATAATCAGATTCATATATACCTATATTAGTAATAATATTTATGTTAATTAAGTTAAAACTCAATCAGTTCCTTTTAATATGGGTTTCTTTTTCAACAGATATTTTATGTTTAATAATTTTTAGTAATATTTCATAATTTTTAGTTTTTTATTAAAATAATGTTATAATATGTTGATATCATCAGGTTGTTTATTGATAAATATTTTCTTTATTAAATCATTGGAATTATTAAATATTGATTTATTTTAATAAATTTATCGATTTTTATTGACAGAACTTTGATACAAATTTCATAACCCCACAAAGCAACTGGCATAGTAATGAAAATATTTTCTAAAATGATCATTGTAAATTACTCTCACAAGCAGTAATATGTGAATCATTTTTCTAATTTGAAACACTCTTTTAACCTTAGTTCTTAAATTTTTATTCACTTCACCATTTTAAACAAAGAGATGAACCAAGAATTTGATCGAAATATGACATTTGGGTTTGAACATTCTCGCGATCTCTAAATATGATTTTTTTGTATTAAATATATATAAACAAAAATATGGAAGAAAAAAAAAATACTAAAATGATCACATAGGACAAAAATGTCGTAACTATATAAAATAAAAATAAAAATGCATTTAATCAACTAAAAACAATGCAATTAAATAATAAGATAATATTAGTCTCATGCAATTGAAAAATTTAGAATATTTTTCTACATGAATCGTGCTATACTTTTAGTTCATTGCACAATTACATAAATGTTTCATGACTTTGATTCGCTTTTTAAAATGCCAAAACATATCATCTATCATTAATAAACTAAAGTCAAAATACGGCAAAAAGTTAGGTGAATAGTTAGGTGAATATACTCGAAATCATATCAATTCCTTCAATTAGCAATTCCCTTACTCGCATCTTTTGTTCAGTTGGGATAGTGAAGAAAATAAGCACATTGATCGGATTGGTAGAAATCTTCTTGAAGCAACAATTTTTTTTTTGTGCTTTGGATAGTTTAGCTATTTTCATCAATTCATCTCAAAGTTACATAAACTTTTGAACAATTAAGTGCTCTATCCTTAAAGACTTTGTCAATTCTTTTGTGGTTTTAAAATTTTTTGTTCCTAACATCTGAGTAATTTCTAAAAAATTAGTCCCATCATTAATGCAAGCTTATCTTACTCTTTCCAACTCTTTCAGCCATTTTAATTTCGCCTCTATTAAGAGATGGGGACCTTGACTAGCCGTTGTCTTCAAGATCTTTTCATATTCAAAATTTTTAGTTTCAGTCATGTTTGTTTTTCCCACACCAGTACCATTTGCATTGTTCATTATTCTGCCATTATCATCTTCATCCTCTTCTAACTCTTCAATTATGTCAGCTTCTATTTGGGTATCTTTTCCAGTAGCACGGTCTTTACCATATATTATACTAAAATCTTTAAAATATGATTCCCTATTCTTGAATGAGTCTACATTCTTATGACTCTACATACATATTCATATAAAAATTATTAAACACGTTCAAATATAAATACAAATTTCATATACAATCATAATTTATAAATTCACCTTAAAGAATTCATCCCAAATCGCTTGCTCAACTATCATCACTTTTCTTGTGCTATTCCATCCAAAGTCGTTGGTGTGTTTGCCATAGATCATGCCATGTAGAACTGACCACTCTTACTAAGTGTCCTTAGCTTGTTGCCAATGTGAGGCTTAGCTTTAACACGTAATATGGGAGTTTGATTGTGACAGCCTTTCAAGTATAGGTAGATACCCTTGTCTAAAGCTACAATTAATTTTGTGGCTACCTATGAGATACAATTCAACAAGGTAATGCACCAAAATTCTATACTCCTAATCTGTCTAGTGTCTTCTAACAAACTTGCTACTTGACCTCTTACCTTTGGAGTTCACCTCTTGACCTACAATTCTATTTATATATGCCAAATTGGATTAACACAAAATATTATAATTGATACCAAATTTAGTGTAGCTAAAAATGAAAAATGTAGATACATAAAAAGATCTCATATAAATAAATGCACACATTACATAAAAGTAAAAATAAAATATTTATAAAAATATAGTTTGTGCATAGACAACTAAACTTAGTTTATGTATAAAAAACCTTAGTCATACAGTTATTAAAGATTCCTAACACTAAGTTCAACCTATTTTCCCATTATTTCACCCATTTGATCAAGTAGCCCTCCACTCATTAAACATTTCTATATCAAGTTGTTTTCTCCACTTAGTCCACTCATTTGCAGGCTTAATTATGGAAACCAATGCTCCATCGGTATCATCCCTAACTTTCTCACTACTTGAGGCTTCATCATCATATTTCAAAGGGTCATAAGACATTTCATCATGAATATATTGTGTAGCAAACAACATGCAAGGATAATTCAATTATGTGTCCTAATGGGAGAGAAAAAGGGGCTCCTAAGTATACCCCTATCTCATCTTTAAAAGATCAAAACACCTTCTAATTACACTTTATGCGAAAGCATGCTTCATATTAAACAACTCTTCAGGACTGGTAGGTTGATAGTCACGCCTCCATTCATTTAAGTGGTATCGCTGCCCTCTAAAGGAGGCTAAGAATCCCTCTTAGTGTGCATAACCCGTATAAATAAGGTAATAATAACCTAGTAGAATTTAAAAAAAAATCTAAAATTTACATTTTAAATAAAAAATCTACTTAAAGTTTAAAGTGCCTCATATGAAGTCCCATTATCATCATAGCAATAGGCACTTTTAGACTATTCCTTCTACTCAACGCATCTTGGAGAACTCTCCTGTCTGTAACCGACCCTTTCCAACTAGGTAATAGTATGTAAATTGTATGTCATGGTCACATGCCCCTAAAACATGTTGGGATTTCATGCCTTTAATGCAGTTATTTTACCATCATGCTTGTAACTTTTCAAACAAATTGGTTAATAAAATTTCATAGTTCAAATTATAATCTTTTTGTATAATTGTCCTCATTTGTTTTGCACAAAAATAAAAATGAACAAATCAAATATTGACTCATTACCTAATGTTTAAGACTCATTACCTAATGTTTAACTAATACTAAAGTGCATCTTAGAAATGAATTTATGATGCGAGAAGACAACTTATATTAGTAGGTTATTGAAATGGTACATAGTTTGAGGAATAAAAAATGAACAATTTATTCAAAGGACTATTATGTTGTCTATCAAGTCCAATTAGGGAGATATCTTGTCTTGGGTATCGGAGCAGATGACTCCTAAAAAGACAGAGACATAAGTATGATTGTTTGGATTGACAATACATTAGACAAAACCCATGTTGAGTTTATCTTGAATCCGTTTATGAAATTATTTACTTGTGACATTCATAGTGTGACTTACCTTAATCCTGAGTAAGTTATTGGCTATGTGTATGTAACTTATATGCTTTGATATATTGAAAGCATGTGCTCAGTTTGCATCAAGTCGAAAGCTAGGATGTTAGGTATATGACTTATGTATGGCATGTTTTCTCTTACAATATAGGAACCCATAGCTTGATTAAAGAGTAAATGGTATCCTTTCATTGACATTGCCTGGATTATGAAAAAGGACTATGAACATGATCATTATAGAAGATGCAATGGTAACCATGAGAAAAAATAATATCATATTGGGTGAATGGATTTAATCCAAAGAGATTAAGGATACTTATGAGTGTAGCACACTAATGGCATGATTATTGGATGAAGCATAAATGATAAATCTAAGTTTCTTTTGTAATTGTAGATAATAGGGAGGTCAATCATAGTACTTTTAGTGGATTGACTCCATGACTAAATAATGTGGTAATTAATAGATGAAGAGTCAAAACATAAATACAAATGATTTGAGCCTTAATTATATATGTCTAATTGGTCCCTCTTTTTGGATTTGGTGCCCTAAGTGTAGTACATTCATTTCGTATACTTGTACTTTTCAAACAAATTGATTTAATAATATCCATAAATTACATTAGTACCCTTTGTATATTGTTCTTAATGTTTTCAAACACAAAGAAAAATGGAAGCAAATATTGGCTCACTGGTTATCTAATGTTTAAACTAGTACTAAACAATATTACGTGGTCAGATAGTAATACAGAAAGACAACTTATATTAGTAAATGAACATAAACATGTCTTTAGTCTAATCGAAAATGAGCAAACCAATTGAAAGACTAGTATGTCGTCTATCAAGTCCAATTGGGGAGATGCTTTGACTTGAGCATCGTAGCGGATGGCTTTCAGAAGGTAAAGATATAGATGTGACTGATTGGACTAATAGTACATTAAACATGACCCAAGTAGAATAGATTCTAGATTCATTTATGGATTTATTCACTTGTGACATTCATAATGTGACATACCTTAATCTTGAATGGATGATAAACTATGTATGCATGACTTCTATACTTTGATGTAAGTAAAAGCATGAGTTCAAATAGACAAGGAATCAAAATTTGGTGTGTTGGGTATACGACTTCTTTATCATGTAGCATCATTCACAATAGTGAAATTCATAGCCCAATTAATGGTTAAATGATATCCTCTCATTGGCATTACATGATAGATGATCTGTCGTAATTTGATACATCATATTAAGTTCTCCATTTCACTTAAGGAGCTTATTCTCAAGTAATTTAAGTGTCTTTTATATATATTTTTTATTTTTAGTTTTGTTGTTAATAAATTGTTTTTTATTAGTTTTTAGTCATTTTTTAGAGCCAAATTGACCAATCGTGCCATGGGGAACCTAAAAAGTTGATTGAGTGTTGTAGGGAGTCGACAATGACTTGAATGTGAAGAAAACATCACCTAGAAAGGGGTATCGTGATATCGAAGCATGTAAGTCGTTATACCCCTAATAGTTCTGAAATGAGGAGAATAGATGCCATCTACAGTGGTATTGTGATACTAGACCATGGGTATCGCTATAACACCCCTAACCCGTATCCATCGCCGGAATAGGGTTAAGAGGCATTATCGATCAATACACATCATTCACATAAATTTATGCATTTAAATATCAAAATACATTCATCTCAATCATATTGTCCTTCTAAGGTCTTCCGAGACCTTAAAACATGCTTAGAAGTGGTTTAGAACTAAACCAATAACATTCACAAACTTTGAGAAACTTACAAAATTTTAAAACTTTAAAAGGTCACATGCTCGTGTGAACAAGCCGTGTGCCTCACACTGTTACCAGACACGCCCGTGTGAAAACAAGGCATACGTACTGACTTGTACCACGCGGTCGAAGACACACCGTGTGTCAGGTTGTGTAAAATTTAAGGGGGTTACTGACTTGGGTCACACGGCCGACCACACGCCCATGTGCCAGCTAGTGTGCCATACACGGCCAGTAGACACGCTCATGTGTCTAGGCCGTGTCAAAACTATAGGGTATATTGACTTTAATTCGAAGGGTACCCTATGGGATACACGGCCGTGTAACATGACCGTGTGTCACACATGGCTGAGATACACGCCCGTGTCTCTACCTGTGTGGACAAATATAGGCCATTTGCAAGGCCAATTTGCCACCCTTTTCTCATGCTTACCTAGCCATCAAAATGGTATCATTTCATCACAAATATAAGCATCCAAAACATGCCAATTCACAAACATTTCATGCCATTTCATACTCAACCATTTCACTACTTAAATTCTCAACCAAATTCATAACAAAACAATATACCAAAATCATTAAACCATATCAACAACCATAATACATACCAAAACACAAGACAACATATATACATCACATATACTTATCATTTCATAACTCAAACCAAATTAATAGCCAAACACACACCAACATGTACATTATTTGCAAGCTAAATCTCATGGCTAAAGTCATGTTTCAAAACTTATCATCATCTCAGTAGCCTATACATGCCATATACCATATTTACAAAGCTTCAAAAGTACCAATTAGTTGATAGATAGTGTGATGATGCTTCCTGACAATCCCTAAGTCTGAGCTAGCTTCGATAATCTATAAAACAGAGAATGAACACGCAAAGTAAGCTTTAAAAGCTTAGTAAGCCATATGAAAATAAATCTATACCATAATCGATATCATTCTCATCAATTAAGAAAATTATAACTAAACACATTTAGATACACAAACCTTTCTCAAAGTACATCCATTCCAATTCACATGTAAATTCATCAAATACTTACTCTTTTCAATTCTCGTATGAGTCTAGTACGTACTTGAATCACTTACTCAATCTCATAATCAATCTTGACTTAACTTTTCCCATTGAACCCTTCAGAATCACTAAGGATACTCGAATGTCTCGTAGAGCTCATACAATGTCATATCCCAGATATGGTCTTACATGTTATCATATATCGATGCCAATGTCCCAGACGTGGTCTTACACGAAATCATATAACGATGCTAATGTTCCAGACATGGTCTTACACGTAAACACAATATAATGCCAATGTCCCAGACATGGTCTTACATGTAATCTCATCACGATAAACCTAATGTCATGACATTTGCATCCTAAGCATTCCTAAAGTTCGTACGAGACTTTCGGACGTCGTAATTCTATCATTTCTTACTCGTAGTTTCTCATTCATACTCATTGCAATTCAATGGCAAATGATACATATCTAATTCAATTTAAAAGCATGAATTTACATATGAACTTACCTCGTAGTCGGAATAAATGAACAGAATTGACTATTCGTCAACTTTTGATTTCCCCGATCTAAATCTATTTCCTTTCATTCTTGATCTATATACATTCAAAATTAACTCTTTTATTCATCAACATATTCAATTTAGTCCACAAACACATATTTGGGCATTTTTTTACTTTAGCCCCTTAAGTTACACATTTATTCAATTTAGTCCCTATTTCATAAATACACAAAATTTGAAAAAACCCGTGCTTGGCCAAATTCTATATAGGTCCCTAGCAGCCCATATTTTTCATTTATTTCACAATTTAACCCCTCAATTTACACTTTTCTCAATTTAATCCCTAATTGACATTTTTGTCAAAAATCACTTTACAAAACATGTATATCAAAGACCAAGCTTGCATAATTCATCATCAAACATCATAAAATTCATGGACTCATCAAATGCAACTTTCAAAATTATCAACATTTTCAAAAATTTAGGCATGGGCTAGCTAGTACTCAAAGAAATGATTACAAAAACATAAAAATAATCAAAAATCGAGCTCAAAGCATACCTCAACCAAGCTAAGGAAGTGTTGAACCCTAAAATGAATTTTATGCTTTCTTCTTCCACCATATTCGGCCAAAGATGAATGAAAATGAAGCTTAATTTAGCTTTTGTTTTAATTATTTAGGCTTTAATAATCAAATATCAAATTTACCCTTTATGAAAACATTACAAAATCACCTAATATATGCCCATTTAACATAAGGGCCTTTCATTTAATAAGCCATGGCATTTAAGCACTTTAACAAATAGAATGCAACTTTTGCATTTTACGCGATTTAGCCTTTTAGTCAAATTAACATACAAAACTTTCACACATACATATTCACGTGCTATAAACTCCAAATGTAATGTTAAAATAATTTTTTGACCTCAGATTTGTGGTTCTAAAACCATTGTTATGATTTAGCTTAAACCGAGCTATTACAATCGCGATACTGAGACTCCAAGACTCCTAATCTCAAGACTATTGTGGGTATTGCGATACCGCTGCCTAATGAGTGAAAAAAACTAGAGGCAATTTTGTGTCCAAACAAGCTTATGTCTTCTTTTTACTTAAGGGCAAAATGATTAATGTTAGGTTAAATATTAGTAGGCTATAAATACTACTTTTTGAGCCTTTGAACTTAGATTTTTGGTGATTGAATAGTTTCTTTAGGGTTTATAGTTTTTAGGTTAGGTTTTCTTCCTTTTTTTCCTTTAATTTTCCTTTTTTCATTTTTAGTTTAGGTTTTCTCTTTTCTTTTTATGTTAGATTTTAGTTTTGTTATTTACTTTCTTCCTTATTGTTAAAGATTTTGTAAAAAAGGATGGACAAACTCTTGGGCTTCAATGGAACTTCATCAATCGAATAAACATTTTCTTAAACCCTTTGCTTTCATTTTATGCTTACAATATGTTTGATAAAATGTTTGTTTGGAATTTGAGTTTGAATATGTCCTAAATTTGTTGGATGGTTAGTTGCTTGGTTGTTTGTTAGCTTAATTTGATGTCTATTCTTGATTGATTGGTTGTTCTATTATATCGAAATGTTTAATACGCTAGAATTGACGCCTCTAGTGGAAAACCTAGAAAATGAGATTGAGAGGAGAGTTTATCCTTAGATAGTTCAATATGATTATGCCGAGTAGTGAGATCGAAAGGTAATTTTAGGTGGTATCTTTAGTCTAGGATGAGACTGAGAAAAGATTCCTAACTGAGAGTGGTAACCAATATAATCGGTATAGGCTCATTAGTTTAATTAGCACTCAACTAATCAATCGACCATCGTTTAATCATTTACATTGTCTAAAACATTAGGAAGAAAGTTTAGCTTAGTTAGTTTAATTAATATTTGAATTTAGTTTAAAAATAATATTTTATTTGAACTTGTGCTAATAATTTATGACTCAATTAGTTTAGTAATTGCATAATTTGATAAGCACATTTACCCACTTAGCAATCTTTTAGGTTCAAACCTTGGGATACTCGGGTGTCCGATTAACACTACAAATATTACAACTAACACTGTACACTTGAAGTTAAAACTTGCTCTTTAAAATAGTTTTTATAAAATCATTTTTTTAGTACAAGCACGTGCGAGTCAATAGATGAAAAGTAAATGTGACCACGAGTCGTTTGTCTTTGTGATAAACAACTTGATTATTATTTGATAGTTATTGATTTTTCATGAAGAAAGATGTAATGGTTACCATGAGATAAAATAGGATCATATTGGGAGAACAAATTTATCCTAAAGAGATGGATGATATCCTATGAGGGTAATACATTTATGGCAATGTCATTGGATGAGCACTAATTGAGTAGCTTTCATAATCATATGTAATGAGGGAGAGCTCAGTCATGATACTATAGTGGAATAAATTCGTGACTAAATAAGTTTATAATTAATATGTGATAAGTTGGAACTTAATTATAAATATTTGAGCCCTAATTACATATGTCCAATCGCCCCCCTCCGCTAGCTCATTGAAACCAATAATGAATTGCAAGTAGAACAAAATGAATAATAATGGATGGAAATGATAAAGTTAAATAAATAGGTCACATTTGCAAATGAATGTGTTTTCTCACTAATTATAGAAATTACTTGAGAATTAATTTAAGTTTTTCAAATTATTATTTAATTAAATAATTGAAGTTAAAAAATGAAATTAAATTAATTAGTCATTGTGAACAGTTGAATATGAAAATTAAATATATTTCCTCATAATTTTTTTACGGTAAAGTTGTTATGACTTTAACGGAACTAATAATGGGTTAAGAAAATTATCTAATTGGAAAAATTAAATTAAATTAAATAATATTTATGTTTTGGAAATAGTAAAACATGTATTGAGTTGGACTAAATTATAAAGTGCTGGTTTAAAAGTCCATGAAGCACATATAAGTAAACTCAATACAGGAGAGACCCAAATCCTCTCATATTATATATGAAGGGCGGCAACTGTCACAAAATAGTCGGATGATATGCAAGTCTACACAGCCTCAACAAGTAATAAAGTAGCAAGTAAAAAATATCGTTCCACATGGGCTATATAGACAAATATTGTGAAAATAAAAACCTAGAAAATTGGTGATGAAAATAATTAGGAGTAGGTTGACTTAACTATTTAACTTAAAATTATCTAAGTATGTAAAAACTAATTGAAATATAAACACATAATACTAAATAGCAATTCAAAAGTTTTAATTACTAGGACATAAAGGTGTTAGATTAATTGCCTTCTTTAACATAGAATTATTAAAATAATGTTAATGATGTTATGGAAGAAATCCATGGCAACTCGGCTATTTATTAACCCATAAAGTCTCTCTTATTTAATTGTTAAGTTTTTCTAGTATATGTCTATGTTTTATTAACTTGACAACCTCATAAGTAGACATCATATTATGTGAGGTAACAGTGATATATTTATTCTGAAATAATTTAATCACAATAATCTAAGGTTATGCAAAGTAGTAAATTTCTTTCGATATTGTTACTACTTTGACATAATTTATCATAAAAAGATCAAACATGCACCATTCAAATATTGTGTCAATTAATTACAATCTTGTTCAGATTAAATAATTAATTCAATTGCTCCCTTACATCCATAATGCATGAATAGCATGTTCATGTTTTTATTTCGATGCATAAACAACCAAGACACATAACATCATTAACTTAATAATAACAATCTAAACTAAAAGAATGTAATCAATCAAACAACAACAACAAAATTAAGTCATTTTAATTAAATTGAAAGCAGAAAAATATTTAGCAATCATGTTCATCAATTCAGAACAAATAAAGAGTTAAAAGGGAAAGAAACTAGAAGACAAATCCAGTATTTTCTTGTAACTCAACTTGTGATCCTTTTCCCCATTCCTTCTTCTTTGCTCCTTAGCACAATTGCCCTCAAGAATACTGAATTTTACTGCTTAAAAGAACTTATGATTTTATGGTAGGTATTGACATGTGGACTTCACTAAGGAGATTTCTTTAAAAGAGATAATTATCTTGTGATAGCATATGATAATTTGTGGGACCTAAGGCAACTATTATCATGTGGAATTCATTAAAGAAGTTTTTCCTTTTATAGAAGACAACTAGTCACACATGTTACTCGTTGAAATTATCCCAAGATGACTCATTTGTTGTACATGGTGTGATAGATGTTGAGTTGATGGTTACACACTCAATATCATTCTAGTTAAGTAACTTCCCACGAAGCTCTACATAAATTAGAATGATGGTCAAACGTTAAGTGATTATTAGTACGTGTGAATACCTAAGGGATTAGATTCATGTATTAGTTAAATGGATGTTTGTAAGATGTTGCAATGATAATTCTTACACCCATGGAAATCAACTAGTAAAAACATAGATTTCTATCAAATTAACATTTTTGTATTAAGCAAATAGTAAAAAGTTTTTTTTTGCAACAAATGCATGTAACCTTGAAAACATTTGTAAGCTGTTGTAATGATAATTCCTACACCCATTGAATCAAGTCACCATTGCAATTATAATTCCTATAGATTTTTTTACTAAGACTCTACTAGCTAGGAGTTTTAAGAAACATATAGATTGTATAGGAATGCGAAACATGACTCATCTATTTTACTATGGAAAGTGGGAAATTGTTGGATCTGGTACCTTAAATGTAGTACGTTTTGTATACTTGTATTTTTTAAACAAATTGGTTTAATAAAAATATACATAAGTTACATTAATACCCTTTCTACATTTTCCTCAATGTTTTTTTGCATGTAAAGTAAAATGGAAGCAAATATTGACTCATTGGTTATATAATGTTTAACATAACGCTAAGCAGTACTACGTGCTCAGATTGTAATATGAAAATGTAACTTATATTAGTAGATGACCTGAAGATGTCCTTAGTCTAATCGAAAATGAGAAAAATGATTGAAATACTAATATGTCATCTATCAAGTCCAATTGGGGAGATTCTTTATCTTGAGCATCAGAGCAGATGATGCCAGAAGATAGAGACATAGATGTGATTGATTAGGTTCACAATATATCAGATATGACCTAAGTAGAATAGATCCTAGATCCGTTTATGGATGATTTACTTGCAAAGTTCAAAGTGTGACGTACCTTAATCTTGAGTGGATGATGGACTATGTATGCATGACTCGTTGATAAGTGATAAAAGTAACATATTTTAATCAAGTTCTTAATGCGTTTTTGGATGATTATTCATACAAATTGGTGAATTTTATGCTCCTAATCCTTTAATTTCATGTTTCTATACTTAAGAGATCATTTGGGAGAAAAAAAAGTGAAAAAAGAGTAAAAATAGAACAAATAGAATAGATTTCAGGAGCCACACGGGCTGACACACGATTATGTGCTAGACCATGTCGATTTCATGATTTGCATCCCAAACATGTGGAAAAACACAATTTTTAAGCTTTCTGGGCATTCTAAAGTCTATAAATACCAAATAAAAGAAGAGAAGTGAGAACCAGCATAGAATATTGAAGAAAACAACTCAAAGAACACCATTGGAGCCAACTCCGAAGCAGATTTCCTTCAAAATTGAAGACCTTTTAATTTCTTTTGAATTTTTTATAAGTTACTTTATTTCCTGTGGTTATTCTATCTTTAAGATGTTTTTATTCATAATTATGAACTAATTTCCTAGATACCTAGGGGAGCTTAATCCTATGATGAATTCTATTATTTGATTTCTATCTTATGCGATAAATACTTGATTCTTGTTCTCAGTTATGTGTGCTTATCTCTTGTTTTAAAATTTTTAGGATTTTAATTCATGTTTAATGTGCTTAAATCAGAGGAGGAAAAGTCTCTGTTTAAGAGTATATCTAGCATAATTGAGTGGAGTTGGATGCAATCCTAGAAATAGGATGACATAAATCTACCAGATTAGAGTCAAATCTAGTATGAGAATCCATAGATCAAGTTAATGCGACAATAGGAGTTTTAATTAGAAAGAAATTTCAATTAATCAACCTAGAGTTAGTTGCTCTTACTTTCGAAAGAGATATTAGCATTATCTAAGGATTTCTACGGATTAAGATACCAAGTGAATAAATCGTTTAATTTAGATTCATAATGATAGATGAAGTCTAGGTAGATTATTTACTGGGTATTGTTTCTCTCATTGGTTATTATTCAATTATTTTTCTAATTTATTCTCTATTGAGTTTTTTAGTTAAATTAATTTAGTAATTTTAGTTTAAACCAATCGCTCCAATTCGTCGGCTAGATAATAGGAAAATGGTAATTACTAGTACTTTTAGTCTTCATGGATACAATATCTCTACTCATTGTACTATTTATCGATAGGTGCACTTGCCTTTGTTGTATTTTTAGTTAGTTCCTTGGACATCAAGTTTTTGGCGCCATTGTCGGGGATTGGAATATTAGGAAAACTTTATTTTTATTAGTTTAGCCATTTTTATTTTATTTATTTTTATATTTTTGTTTTAATTAAATTTTTACATTTTAATTTGTCTTTTGTTTACTTCTGACATGTTCTTTTAGTTTATGACTAGAGAAAACCTATTGGGACCATTGCTTTTTGAAAGTGAGATTGAAAGTACTGCTCGTAGAAATTATAAAGAGATTAGAGAAACAAGGCAAAGTCAACATAATATAGTAGACGAACAAGAGGACAACAATATTACTGTGGAGATGGGTGATAATTAGAATATTCAACTACCTCTTATAGATCTTATTCCTCGTACTATGTATGATTATGCCAAGATCACTCTGATTAGGGCTGAATTGAGTATTGTGAGACCTACCACTGCTGTAAACAATTTTGAGCTGAAGCCGAACACAATTCAGATGGTACAATAGTATGTTCAGTTCCATGGTTTGCAAGATGAAGATCCAAACACTCATCTAGCCAATTTCTTAGAGATTTGTGACACTTTCAAGATTAATAGTGCCACTGATGATGCCATTTGCTTACGATAGTTCCCATTCTCGTTGAGAAACAAGGCAAAACAGTGGTTAAACTCTTTACCACAAGGTTCTATCACTACATGGGCTCAAATGACCGAGAAGTTTCTCCTGAAGTATTTCCCACCAGCTAAAATAACTATGTTGAGGAATGACATTTCTTATTTTGCTCAGATTGATTTAGAGACATTATATGATGCATGAGAGAGATACAAAGACTTATTGAGAAGGTGTCATCATCTTGGGTTACCCCTGTGGCTACAAGTTCAAACTTTCTACAATGTTTTGAATCCTTCGACTAGGTAGTTAATTGATACAGCAGCTGGTGGAACACTGAGTAATAAAACACCTAAGGCAGCTTATGAGTTTATAAAGGAAATGACGCAGAATAATTATCGGTGGCAAGTCATGAGAACAAATCCAATGAAAGCAACTAATGTTTTTAATCTAGATGCAGTCACCATGTTATCAAACTAAGTAGAAGCATTGAATAAGAAAATTGATGGTATACTTTTCTACGCAGGTGAACCCGATAATGCAATGCAATGCAAATAGAGGTGGAATGAATAATTTAGAATGTTTACCCTTCGGTCCTAGCATAGAGAATGAGCTAGTCAATTATATGGGTAATAATTTTATACCTCAAAATAACCCTTATAGTAATAACTATAATGTAGGTTGGAGGAACCACCCAATTTTTTCTTGGAGTGGTTAGGGAAACCAAAGAACACAACCCCCTCTGGGCTTTCAATAACCTTATCAAGAAGAGAAGAAACTGAACCTTGAAGAGATGTTGACAAAATTTATCTCGGCGTCAGAAACTTATTTTTAAAACACTGAGGCAACACTGAAAGATCAGCAAGAATCAATTTAAGGACTTGAAAATCAAATAGGACAGCTTGCTAAATTAATTTTGGAAAGATCACAAGGTAGTTTGCCTAGCAATACTGAAACTAACTAAAGGGAGCAGCTTCACGCAATCACTTTTCGAGACGTGGAAGGGTTAGTTAAACTTGAACAAAAACCGAGGCAAGTAGTTATGGTGATGATGAATTTGAGAAAGATAAGAAAGAACAAAAGCAGGTTGTCGGAGAATGGAAACCTCAAGTTCCATATCCAAACACGTTGAAGAGAGACCACACGAACGAACAATATGATAAATTTCTTAAGCTTTTAAAAAAATTACACATTAACTTACCATTTGTTGAAGCTCCTTCACAGATGCCAAATTACGTCAAATTCTTAAAAGACCTGTTACCAAATAAGAGGAAGTTAGACAACTCGTCGACTGTGGAGCTCAATGCAGTTTGTTCGGCCACTCTACAAAACAAACTACCGAACAAAAAGTTTTACTATTCCTTGTCTCATTGGTAGTTTAAATATTGAAAATGCTTTGGGGGATAGTATTAGTGTCATGCCTTATAAAATGTTTAAACAACTTGGTCTTGGGAAACCCAAATACATTAGGATGAGTATTTAACTAGCGGATAGAACAATTAGATATCCTAGGGGTATTATTGAGGATGTACTTGTGAAAATCGATAAATTCATATTCCCCGTCTACTTTTTGTATTAGACATGGATGAGGATAGTGAGGTACCTCTAATCTTAGGTCAACCCCTTTTTGCCACTACTAGGACTATTATCAATGTTGGTACTGGTGAATTTGTGCTTCGTGTAGATGACGAAAATATTACTCTCCAAGCACGTGAGTCTGTGAGAATCTCTAGTGAGCAAGATGATATTAAATGTTCTATTAATGTTAGTAACCATGTGGCTCAATGTTCTTTGCAGGAAATCCCTTGTGAAAACATGTTGGAGCCATGTTTTAGTCACGGTGATAGAAACCAAACAACATATGAAGAGTGTAACATCTCGAAATAGGGCCTAAATGGAATAGTGGTTGTGAAACCACAAATCTGAGATAGAAAAGTTTATATTGATATATTTATTATGATTGCCGAGGTGTTGAAAGTAAGTATAATTATGATGATTTAAATGTTCAATATTAATTCGACATGGAAATGAGAAAGTATGTAAGTTTGTATGTAAATAATACATTATCTTTATTATGTTTTTATATTTCAGCATATTTTATGTATTGTAGCTGATTTTTGAATCATAATTGACTATTGGAAGTATGGAATCAAGTATTAAAAAGAGAGAGAAATCCCGGTTGAACCTTCGGAAAGATTGGATGATACAGATGGTATGTAGCTAGGTCACATGTATGGTGCTGAGTGCACATCATGTGTACTAGAGAGTTACGAGACATTATGATGTAACTAGGTCGCATGGGTGATACTATGTGTACACCATGTAGACAAGAGAGCTACGGGATATATGTAGCTAGGTCGCATACGTGGTTCCAGGTGAAGGACACCATGTAGACAAGAGAGCTACGAGATAAACTGGCTAGGTCAGCTACGAGATAAACTGGCTAGGTCACATGGGTGGTACTAAGTGTTCACCATGTGTACAAGAGAGCCAAAATTATGTGTACAATCGAGCTAGGTCACATGAGTGGTGCTAAGTGAAGGCCACTATGTGTACAAGAGAGCTTCGATTTTAAAGGTGGGCAGTGTGTGCGATACCATCACGTATCATTATTATTCAAAGCATTCAACTGGGAAATTGATTAAATGAAATTGTGTATGACTTTGTGATGATAAGTGTAAGTATATACGCGTGTAACTTATGAGCAATATGCTCGATATGTGATTGGAAATTGGAAAGATTGTTATGGGTAAGTGATGAATACAATTGAAGTGTGAAAGATCAAAATTGACAATAAAACTGTTATGGATAGTTGCAGTGATGTGAATCTAAAAATTTACCAAAAATAGTAGAAATTGAATTAGAGACTGAATGAGATATCAAATTAAAGCTTAATGAGTTTATTTTCATATAACAGAAACAGAGAAAGCAAAGGAATTCTATATTATGAGATATTTAAGTTTTTGAGAGACTGATTCAGAATGACTACGTGATTCCCTGTTCTGACTTGGAAAAATCATTAAAAATTGTAAAAAAATAATTAGGGGATATAATTTATATGCCTGAAATACTTAGTGAGTCTAGTTTTAAATGAAATAAATGATAACATCCTTTGAATTCTGTACGAGGATAAAATTGATTTGTGGTGAAGAGTGTTCAGAACAGTTGAGCAGTGAAACAGGGGTAACTTCAATGAATAAACTGTACTAATTGGCTAGATCAAAAATTCTGAAAATTTTATGGTAAGAATATACGTGAACCTAGTTTCAAAAAAAATTAACTTTTTGTAGTTTGGAGTTCTTTAGCTCCAGAAATAAATAATTTAGCTGCTAGTACTCTGCTAGACAGCTTATTTTGAACCTGTTTATGATTGGAATAGTGAAAGTATGTGTGTGTTTGTGATGGTAATATTCCGGGAACATATTGTGACTTCATTTAAAGTGTGATAATATATTGTTTATTAATATTTACATACTTACTTACTAAGCTATAATGCTTACTCCCTTCCTTTCTTTTTTGCTATAGTGTCTCAGATGTTAGCTCGAGTTGGAGGTCGCCGGAGGTTAAATCACACTATCAAACTATTGATCGATATATAAAGGTTTTAAAGTATTTTTAAGTCTTTGGCATGTATGGAGACTCGTTTAATTGTTACTAAGTTGCTAGGAATTGGCCTAAAGTATTGACATATGTTATTTGAAGGTCTCTATTGTATAAAGTCATTTAATGTAGATAGTCTTGATTATGTTATTAATTAAATGATGCAATTTATGAATGTGCATGCTTGCCTATGTGTGTGGTTGAATTAAAGCATGATATGGGCCTTGTAAGCTCTTTTTAAGGGACAGCTTGAATGTGTTTGAAAAAGTTTTAAATTAGAGTGAAATTATGAACCGGTTTTTATACGATGATTAGTGATTAAGTCTGGTAATGCTTCGTACCCTGTTCAGACATCGAACACGGGTAAGGGGTGTTACATTTAGTGGTATCAGAGCTATGGTTTAGCCGGTTATCGGACTTACCTAGTATGTGTAAGAGTTAAGTTATACATGCCATATTACTACCTGTGATAGTGTGATGCCTCCCGATCCCGATGAAATAGTTCAATTGAGATAGAAGTGTTTTCCAATTGAGCTACCATCGACAGTGTAAAAAGGTGTTAAGTAAGTTCGTATAATTTGGTGGATATATTGGTGTTCTTAAATTGATCTTGGTGACTTGTGATGATATGTGTGAGATCAAGTGTAAAATGAAATAGACATAAGTGGAGAAATATAGAAAAGTGAAAAGAAATGAAAGTTTACCTCGTTATAAACTCATCTATGTTCGTTTCACATTGACATGATATTATGTGTCTAACTTATTTGACTAAGTGAATGTGATAAATAGATTTACTCAAATTGTGGAATGTATGTTTGAGTGCATTTGTTTTAAAATATGAATATGTGTGTAAGTCTGTCTAAAGTGAATTATATAACTGTGATAATATTAAGATGAAATGAGACTCGTAAAAGGTAAGAGTACTAGTTCATGATGTTTATGTGATAATGAATGAGTCGTGAATAAGAATTTCTCTTGGAATATGAAAGATGAGATGAAGGGAAAGTTTATATTATGATAAGTGTTCATGTTGATTGGCAATTGTGTGATGCTATTAGTGTAACTTGTGAAATTAAATGAATGTTATGAGTAATTCTATTTGAGAATTATGAACGCATGTATAAGTGTATTTGTTTGTATAAGATGATAGGAGGGTTGTGTAAAATGAATATGCATGTTGAGTTATTTGAAGCAAATTATATACATATTGATGAGTGTTAAGTTATATGCATGAATATATAAGAAGCAAGTTAGAAGTGTTACAGCCTCACCCCCTTCCAATAAGATTAATTGACAATGTGATAGCATTTGAGAATGGTTTAATAAATGAACTAAGTTGCTGAAAAGATGTCAGGTTAATATGAAGATTTTCTGAATTCTGAAATGTTACAGTTAAAGAAAAATTAGACTTAGTTAATTAACTCATCCAGGTATGATGCTTAAAGTATATGATTGCTGGATTTTTAAAAAAATAAATAAATTTTGATTGTGAATGAGATAATGTGGATTTAGTAATGATAAAATTAGACAGAAGAATAATGATTGAGTGTATTAATAGTGAATGCGAGTTTTTTAAAAAAAAAAAGGTGAAAGCAAATTTGAGAATTGGAAATAGTTTTCGATTAATATAGAGGTCATACCGAGTTGAAACTTACTTATATTGGATTTTAATTTGATAGTGGGGTGATTTTGAAAGTACTACTTTGAAGAAAATTTGTTTGGAGATGTTTAAGAAATTTTGAGAAAAGGTATTGAATCTTTTTACCGGTAAGATTTTCGGGGACGAAAATCCCTAAAGGGGGGAGAAATGTAACATCTCGAAATAGGGCCTAAATGGAATAGTGGTTGTGAAACCACAAATCTGAGATAGAAAAGTTTATTTCGATTAATTTTTATGATTTACCGAGTGATTAGATGCATGTGTTAGAGTATTGATAAGAAATTTTATAGATTGCATGTTTAATTTGCCTATTAGGGCTTATTTGCGTGAGCTTCTTTAATGTACCGATTTAGGGCCTAAACAGAACGATGGTTTTAGAACCACGAATTCGAAGTCAAAAAATTTATTCCAATTAAGTTTTAAGGTTTATTTATTGATTAAAATATTGTGTAAAAATATCGTTAAGTAATTTTACTGATAAAGTGCTTAATTGGACTTTTAGGACTAAATTGCAAAAGTTGCAAAATATGTGTTCTAATTCATAAGTACTTGATTGAAATGGGGGTTTAAAGAGGAGGTCCTTAAATGGTAATTAGACCATTATATTTTGTTTGGAAAAAAATGGGCATGAATAGGAAAAATTTTTAAAGAAAGACCTTAAGGGCATTTTAGTCATTTGGTAATTAAAAGAAATAAAAAGGGAAAATAAAGCCAAAATTGACTCATCTTTTTCATGGAGGCCGAAATTAGCATGGGGGAAGCCATGGCTAGGGTTTTCAAGCTTTCCAAGCTCAATAGTAAGCCGTTCTAGCCCCGTTTTTCAAGTTCTTTACGTTTTTGGAATCCCGGTAACTTGATTAAGCTTATTCTAGCAATAATTTAAGCTAGGGTTTATATTTGGAAAAATACCCATAGGTGAAATGTGTTTATTTTGATGTTTTATGGTAGAATATGAAGGCTGAAATTATGTTAAACAACTTTTGCTAAGCGGTTTTAAGCAAAAATGAGTAAAACGGCTTAATCGGTAAAAGTTGTTATTGTTCATAACTATGTGTTAGAGTGAGAATTTGATGTTGCCATAGAAGGGAAAAATGATCAGCATGTCATAAAACATAAGAATAAGGGATGAAGTTTAATTCCCGAGCCTAGGGGCAAAAGTGTAAATATGTAAAAGTTTAGGGGCAAAATTATAGTTTTTCCAAAGTTTGAGTTAAGGACTGTTTTGAATATTACATTAATTAAATGATGTAATTTATGAATGTGCATGCTTGCCTATGTGTGTGGTTGAATTAAAGCATGATATAGGCCTTGTAAGCTCTTTTTAAGGGACAGCTTGAATGTGTTTGAAAAAGTTTTAAATTAGAGTGAAATTATGAATCGGTTTTTATACGATGATTAGTGATTAAGTCCGATAATGCCTCGTACCCTGTTCCGGCATCGAACACTGGTAAAGGGTGTTACAAAGAGCGAATGGTACAACCCGATGAACTAGATGAATGACAAATGCATGTTGAGGCGAAACCAAGAAAACACGATAAAGACATAAAGCGACGCCATGATGTGCATGTGATGAGAACAAACCAATTTAAGGTTGGGGACAAAGTATTGCTAGGAAAATCGAGTCCACGACTTTCCCCTTCAGAGCTTGAGTCAAATGGATCGAACCTATTTATGGTACTAAATGTCTTTCCACACGGTACAATCGAAGTAACATATTCTGAGTTCGACACATTTAAGGTAAACAATACTCAACTCAAACCTTATCCTTGTGTTAAAATTGATAACGAGAAAGAGGAGTTTCGACTCCGAGAACTACGATAACCATGTGCATACAAGGTAAAGTCGAGCTTAGACTCTAAATAAATACTTCTCAGGAGGTAACCCGAGTGTTTAAATTTTGTTAATTCTTTTAATTTTATTGCATGTTAATTTAAAATTAATTAAAATAAAAAAATTGAACCACACGGCTTGGACACACAGTCATGTCCCAGGCCATGTGCACAATGGAATTAATGCCAAAGAGTTACACAGTTTGAAGACCTGGTCATGTAGGGCACACGAGCGTGTCCTGGGCCGTGTGAGTCCTAGGACTGAATTTTTCCAATTTCGATTGTTACACGGCTTAAGGTGCTCCACACATAGCTTAAACACCGGGCGTGTCCAGGGCCATTTGTTTACGAGAGTGAATTTTTCAATTTAATTATGAAACAATGAGTTACACGGGTCATAGATACAGCCTGTCACACTAGCGTGTGTGAGATCGTGTGCTCCACAAGGCCTCACACATGAGACTGGGAGAAGTGAAGGTAGATCACACACAGCTTGGCACATGGCCTTGTGTGACACATAACTTGGACACACGAACGTGTCCAAAGCCGTATGAAAACTGGACTTAAATTTTGAATTACACACGGGCTAAGGAAGCATCACACAGGCTTGGGACACGACCATGCCCCCTTTAAAACCCTAATTCCTATTTTCTTTGTCATATTTCTCCCCCAATTCCTTCCCAAAAAAAGCCCTAGCCACCACGCCATTCACCATCCTCTTCAGCCCACAACAAACCCCTCATTTCCTTTCTCTCCCTCGACCAATGCCCTCTCTCCCACCATTGACATTTTTCTTTACCTTTACCTCTCCTATCACAGCCACATACCGCATCCACACACATTAGCACCGCGCATCCTTGACCCCCACTCTGTTTCCCTAACCTCGCGTCCCACCTATTGTTCCCTATTGTCATTCGTCCCTCTTCCCTTTTAGCCGCAACCCTTTCCTCGCCCCCCCACAGCCCCAACTCGTACCACTCTGCATGGAACATGTTCCCCTCTTTTCCCCGTCGAACACGCCACCGTCCTCGAACACGCTAGCTTCACCGTGCGCACCCCCTCCACTATCCCACTGTCAGTTACCCCACTATCTATTTTGTTTCTTTTTATTTATTATTATTATTTTCATTATTATTTATTTTTATTATATTTATTATTTGTTTTATTATTCCTATATTTCTTAGTTTTATTATCATTATTTTTTATGTTATAATTTTTAGTTTTAGTAGAATTTATTTATGGTGACTTGAATTCGTTTACTCATTTTTTTAGTTATTTTTATTATTTTCATTTACTATTTTCTTACATTATTATTACTTAATCTTATTATTGTTATGATGTATTAGTATTTCTGTAGTTATGTTAGTTGTTGATGGCTTATTGTTTTTATTATTTTAGTTTATGTTAAATTTTGCTTCGATTTTTGTTAGCTGAGTGTTTGATCTTGTAATTTTGATTTTAGTTAGATTCGACATTCGGTTTGTTGTTATATGAACTGATCCATTGTGTCGATTCGTGATTTTACTTTGATACTAAAATAGTTGTTTGGTTCTCTTCTTTTTTTCAGGGGCATAATGACAAACACATGCAGTAAGACTAAGACCGCCATCCTCGCATTGAAAAAGTGGAAGACTTTGAGCGCGACCTCTTCGTCGGCCCCTACCTCCGATACACGCCATCCATTTTTACAATTTCCACCTCACGAGGACCTTTATCATCATCTCCGACAATGACCATTGAGATTAGGCCGATGAATTGATTGGGAGACCTTAAAGCAGATTCATTTAGTTGATAGGGTGCGTGCACTGATTGGTATAGATCCATGGGACAGATTCTTCTCTATTGTCAAGCCCACCTACTCAAAACTTACCTTCGAGTTATGTTCGACATTCCTCTTATAGCACGTGATGTCGAGCCACGATAAGCCGTACACTATTTCTTTCAGACTCGACAGTATGATGCGTCATCTGTACGTCCCAAACTTCAGAGTTGTCCTAGGACTCTATACCAAGGAGTTCATGAGTGTCGAGGGGTTCTTCAACCTTATACCGACACATCCATTATTCACCATCTCTATACTGGACAGAGCTTTTTGCAAGTACAACTCTCTATGACCCGAGTCGGTCGAAGGCGACTTCACTACCTTTGGCCTTGCGTTATATCCATGATATATTGGCCCACATGTTGACTGGTCAGAAGGAGAGCACCAGGGTCATTGGTATATTCGATGCTTACTTCCTTTGAAACATGGCGATGGGGCGCACCTTCGATCTTGCCAACTTCATCGCCCTTGGTTGCCGCCATCAGATAGAGTGTAGTAAGAAGAGTCCTATCTGCTTAGGCCCTTATGTGATTCGCCTCGCATGACATTTTGGCCTCCTCGATACTCTAGAACAATCCTCCTCCTTCACACTGGTTGGACAGATGGTCTCGTAGAGACTATATATTATGAGTCATATGAGGATGATCGAATGACAGCATGGCGTAGGTCCTCCTCGATACAGGTTGTCTCATTCCGACCCTTAGGATGAGTATGAGGACTTTTCTAATGATGTCCCTTTCCACCATGAGGATCCACCTCATCTTCCACCTCCGAGTCACCCTACTATTGCCTCTGCCACTACCCTAACAGACCTCTCTAAATGATTTACTCGTTTCAAGCAACACTATTTTGAGCGATTCGACAGTATTGATACCACTTTGCAGCTGATCTATCAGCATCTCTACATTTCTTCTACTGAGCCTATGCCTCACGATCCCGATGCCTCTCATGATGAATATCACTGATCTATTTTCTTTATTTTCTTTTCAGTTTTTTTTTTGTTTTTTTTGTTTTTTTTATTTCTTAGACTTCTTTTGAACTATGTTTTTATTTTTATGGTTGTTTCTAATTGAGTTTGTAACCTCTTAATATTATTCATTATTTGTGTTTATTTTCTTATTATTTTGCTCGCAACCATACACTACATTTACATTCGCCTACAATTCCAGTTTTCACTATTCCGTCGACTTCATCCATATTCAGGGTAGTTTTAGTTTTCTTCCTCTCTTGCGATATTCTGCTTATTCTGTGCTTATTTTTGTTTGTACATATAGGACAATGTACATCTTAAGTGTGGGGAGGTTATTTTTATAATTGTGATAAAATCTCTGCATTATTTGTGGTGGTTAAGTACTTTTCTCATACTTCCATTAGAGTGAATTGTTTTATATTGGGATTTTTGTTGATGTTGTTTTGGATTAATTTGTAGATATTTGTGCATTGGTTGATTTAAACTTCAAGATATAAGAGAGTCAAGCATGATAAGTTGTTTTTCAAAAATAAATATTTTAGGTTGTTTCCTTGAATTGAGGTATTATCTCGAAGTTTTAAATTTGCGAGTTTGACATCAAAACCATGATTTTTTATGAAATTTTGAGCCTATAGAGCATACATTTTTCATACTCATTTTATTATTGGTTATGAGTGTGTTAACTTGATTTGTTATTCTAGAACTTGCTTCGATTATTCATGTCGAGACCACACCATTAATTTGATATACTGAGATGATAGAGACACTTAGGTTTTAACTCACTTGACTTGTAAAAAGCCTACCTATTGAATTAACCCTTAGTGAACCCCGTTGAGCCGAACACACCTTTTCTTGATTAACCGGTGAATTTTAACCCATGACCCATTTATTCGTTATGACTTTTTCCCGTTTTATTGACTCCTCTTTTGTCGAGTTTTGATTTGGTTAGTTGCCTAACTATGTTTCTTTATTTGAATTGCTGACTTTTTTTTTTCTTGATTCTCGAAAAAAATAAAATAAAATATATATATTTAGTTTTATTATTAATTAATTATTGGTTGATTGAGCTTGAATAATTAATTTCATATTTTGTTTAGAAGCTCGTTTTTATTCTTAAATAGTATTGGTTGATGCACTTTCTTTTAATTCAGCATTTGATTTTTTTTTTAGTTTGGTAATTTATCAACTCGATCAATTATAACCAACTTTTCTTACCTTTTTCCATACCCTTAACCTAAGCCCCATTACAACCTCTTGATTGGTGTGTCATTTCATTTATAGTGGTGGAGATTTAATTTTCAAGCAAGCTTATGGTAATGACATTTCTTGTTCAACTTTTGAGTGCATATTTCTTGAACCTTAAACACTTTGAGTGCTTTGAGTGAATCTTTAGTGAGGATGTCAATTCTTGTTGATTTTGAATTAAAGGTAATTACTTAAATAAGGGGAGATGTAACACCCCTAACCCGTATCCGTCACCGGATTAGAGTTACGAGGCATTACCAATCAAAATGTATCTCAAATCAAACTTCCAATAATAATTATCAAATAAAATCTTATAACAAATTATCACACTTCGATTTAATATTTCATATAAATTCCAGAATTTATAATCAAACAATGCCAACAGGGAAGCATAAAAAAAATTAAACATTAAACTCTTAACCCAAATGCATTTCATTTCACATACTTATCAAATATGAATACTTTAACTTTGATGACATTTGAATAATTCAAATATAAAATATTTTAATTATCAAACAAATGTTATGCGCATACTTTATACAATCAAACATACATTATTTCCTTTCATATATTGAAACATTCCATAATAATATCGTTTGCCTTATTACTACATTTGCATAACATGAATAAATAATTATATATCATCAACTTAGCCAATCAAACTACTCATATGACTAGCCATAATTTACAAATATTGTACCCTTGGAAATCGAAACAAAAACCATATTAATCTTTTATTCATTCGGTTAACCAAAATCTATCTATACATATTTGTAGATTTTCGATTAGCTATCAAGCCACATAGCCAAACATATTTTCTCTACATAATAAGCATACACCAAATACACCTTATATAAAGGACATGTATCAATTTACTAAAGCATTACATGTTATAACACAATACTCCTCCGTCTATTACTCAATAACCGAAACACATAATCAAACACTATTTTATAAACATACCTAAAGATCATGTACTTGCATATAACATTACCATATTATGTACCAAAACATATTAATATGAGCAAGAACCTAATTGCAAGGCAAGTATTTATCTTGTCTAAATTTCAGCATATGACCGAACACATTTAACAACCACAAATATCATACTAAGCCTAAAACATATTTGTAGATATACCATGATCAGTTCAATCTAAACATATCCAAGGTTATCAACCACATTAAATTTATGAAACACATATCACAAATACTTTCCATTCTTGACACTTAACATTATATCCAAATAAACTTAAACCATAACAACCAATCATTAAGTATACATAACACTAATATTAACCATGAAAGAACACCGTATATTCCTCATGTACATATCTTGATTTTTACCTAACTAATATATGAAATACCTTAATTTATTTTACGACTATTATATTTGACCATGGTTCACATGAAAATATATAAGGCTAAACCAACAAAATCACCTTCAAACACAACCATTATCAAAATGAAGCATTAATTCCGAGCATAATAAATTATTAAGCCATTTTCGCATGGTTCATGGTTACATTAACCAAAAACAAACATTTCAAAAGAAAAATCTAGCCTATACATGCCATAGATTTGAAAGTTCACTTTAAAGATACCGAGGACAGTTGATAGTGTGATAGGCTTCTCTGACGATTCCCGAGCTCATAACTTGAATCCAAAATCTATAAAACAAAAACAAACATGCACACATAGATTAAGCTTTCATAGCTTAGTAAGTCATAAGCAAATAAATGACTGAATAACGTATTCGAACCATTTACTTTAAATCTTAAGCTTACTATTTCATGTATTTTATATGTACATTCACATATAGATTACTTATGGCCAAATGAACATTTACACATCTTAACAGACTGACATTCAACTTCCAAGCCAAAAATATCTTTTTCATATCTGGTACACATACACTCCTATATACATAAATTCATAAATCAAAGGATAATAATCACATACATATTTAAGTTATATTGTAACACCCCTAACCCGTAACCGTCATCGGATTAGGGTTACGAGGCATTACTAGACAGACAAAACATTTCAGACCAATTCAGAATCACAAATATCACATAACATTAATACATAGGAAATCATCAACAATTCATGCCTTATGATGGTCTACGAGACCTAAAACATACTTTTAAGGATAGTCGAGACTAAACCGAACACATTCATAAATTTCAGAACTCAGAAAATTTTTTTCAGTTCTGTTGAGGTCACACGCTCGTGTGACCAGGCCGTGTGCCTCACATGGGCACCAGACACGCCCATGTGATCCAACCGTGCCAAAATAGAGTATATACACTGACTTTCACCCACGGCCAACAGACACGCCCGTGTGCTATGGCCGTGTGATACTTAGCTAGCTATTGACTTCAGCCTACGGCCATATGACACGCTCATGTGTTTTAACCGTGTGATCTTAAAAGGTTATTGCTTTGCATACACGGCCACAATGCACGCCCGTGGTCCCTGACCGTGTGGCACAATGCAGGCTTGGTTTAAGCCAACTTGCCACCCCTTTTTGGGCCATCCCTACAAGCAATATTAAATAACATTTATACCAAAATTTTCAGCCAATTTCATGCTCAAAACATGCTTCATTATAAAAAAACTCATCATCATTCAATAGCCTATTCAAATCCATACCAAAACACATTAAAAATCTTATTACAACAACATGCCAAAATGCTCATTTCATAGCTCACTTATGGTACCTTCTAACATGCTTAAACTTACCATTTCTTCAACTTGGCATATTTCAAAATAACCACCACATACAAGGCCATATAACTATTACAAGCATACACAATTTGGCATCACAAACCATTTACCAAAACTAAGCACAATATACCATTTGCTAGCCAACTCTCATAGCATAACATATATACATATCAAAGCTTAAATACATAAATATTTTAGCCTATACATGCCATACTAAAAAATATTTACACTTTCAAAAGTACCAAAATGAGTTCGATAGTATGGTGACAATCCTCGACTATCCCTGAGCCTTCAATAGCTACGGTAACTGTAAAACAGACAGAAATCACACAGAGTAAGCTACAAAAAGCTTAGTAAGCCAAATACAACTAGTTTAACTATTAAAGCATATAAAGTAATAGTCAATAATAAAATTCATAGCCATTTCACAGAGTAATTCATGAGTTTAACCATGCTGATTTGCTTGTATAAATGTCATGTTTCATTTCCATGATTTCATACATACTTTGCATTCATTATTTCAAATAAACAGAGTCTTTCATATTCAGAAATTTAGTACGATACAAACGTACCTGTATAATTCATACATTTTATATATTCATTCCCATATCTCGTACTCTATCATCAGACGGTTCAAAAACGATACAGATATTTATAAACGAGTACAATGCCGACGCCCTAGATGTGGTCTTACATGTAATTCAGTATCGATGCCTCTGTCCCAAATAAGGTCTTACACGAAATCAAATACGATGTCGATGTCCTAGACACGGTCGTACACGATATCTCAGATTAATGTCAACGTTCTTTTAGAAACGTACAGAGCTATTCAGATACTAGCATATTAACGGAGTTTACTCGAAATTTATTCATTAGGCTTTCGAGACTATCCAATACAGATTTCAGTATATATGCGCAGAATCTAGTCAATTAACACATAATTGTAATTTGACTTACCTCGTACGAATTTTGGATGGAAACCAGTCGACTATTCAACTATTTTGGACTTCCCTCGATCTAAGTTCGATTTTCTTTGTTCTTGATCTAATACAATTCAAATTCAACCATTCAATCATTCATTTCATTCAAAATAATCTATGAACACATATTTAGGGCACTTTGCATTTTAGCCCTTACATTTTTGCACTTTGACAATTTAGTCCATTTTTTCACAAAATCACAAATATGTAAAATTCACCAAGACTATAGCTTGGTCGCATATACATAGCTTCCATACAAGCCCAAATAACATATTTAATTCACAATTTAGTCCTTTAAAACCTCATTTTCACAAATTAGCCTAAATAGCTCTATTCCATCAAAATTCAATAACAAAGTATGATAATCTCACATATATCTTTCATAATCCATATAAAAACATTACAAAACCCATATAATAATCAATGGCACATTTTAAAATCTTCAACAGAAACATAAATTCATACATGGGTTTTGAATAATACGAAGCAACGATCACAGAAACGTAGAAATTATCAAAAACGGACCAAAGTACATACCTTAATCAACCAAATCAATGATTGAACCCTAGGATGGTCTTCTTCTTTCTATTTTCTTAATATAATCGGCTATATCAATGAACATAATGGCCACTTTCATGTTTTCATTTTATTAATATTAACATATTAACTAAATGACAACTTTGTCCTTAGTTATAAAATTATTCATTCACCTAACACATGCCCCTTTATGCCCATTCAAACTTCCAATGATCAAATAACATAATAAGGACCTCATACTTAAAAGCCATGCCAAATAAACATACTTAACATATAGCATGCCACTTTTACATTTTACGCGATTAAGTCCTTATTCAAATTTAAGCAAAGAAACAGACAAATTAAATCACAGAAACTTCGTAGATATAAATTCACATATCATAGACACAAAAATAATATTAAAATATTTTTTAGAATCGGTTACGTGGTCTCCAAACCACTGTTCTGACTAGGGTCTAAACCGAGCTGTTACATATATGCCGAATACACACCTATATATATACAAAATATCTTTTTTTGGTACATATGGATTACCTTGGCCGAATACTCATATAGTTAAATTAACAAATTATCATTAAAATTTTCAAAGCCAAAATGTTATTATATAGCCAAGTATATCTCCACTCATAAACACAAGCTCATAATCCAAGATATAACTTCATATATGTACTCTAATTATATGGCCGAATATACAAGATTATAAATACACATATTCAAGAATCATTTTAACAACCATTATATTTCTTGTTCACAAAGCCGAATACACATCTTTTGTTCATATACAATCTTCATTTACATCACACACAATTTGTAACACATATCAAATAGCTTACTTACCTTATTTCAAGTAGATAATAAGCTAGTTCATACCTGGTCATTCAGCTCATTTTACATATTCGTTCACAATTTTTCGTTGCCCGATTAACCTGTAACATCTCGAAATAGAGCCTAGTCGGAATAGTGGTTTCAAGACCACAAATCCAACTTCAGAATATTTATTTCATGATTATTATGAGGTTGAGAATATGAGAATATGCATGTGTTAAGATTTCATGAAAAAATTCTTTGAGTAAGGTGTCCAATTGGAAATTAGGGACTAAATTGAATAAATTGCAAAACTTGGATTCTAGAAGAAATTTGTATGAAATTGCTTTAGATTATAAATTAGAAGCCCTTATAGAGAAATTTTTCCAATTTCTAAGTTTTTGGACAAAAATAGGCTTGCATGGATGAAATTTTAAAGAAAGGACTTAAGGGCATTTTGGTCATTTAGCATTTTAATGAAATAAAATAGGAAAAATGAACCAAAATCAGCTCATTTATCTTCTCCATGCTGCCGAAACTTCAAGGGACTCCATAGCTAGGGTTTTCAACATTTTTAAGCTCAATAGTAAGTGCACTCAAGCCTTGTTTTTAATGTTCTTTGTATTTTTGAAATCCCGGTAGCTTACTCTCTCCATTTCTACCCAAATTTCATGCTAGGGTTCATGTTTAAAAATTTACCCATGCGTGAGTTGCTTGTATTTTGATGGTTTATGGAGGAATATGAAAGTTGAAGGTGTGTTAAACATCTTTTCCTAGGTGATTTTCATGAAAAAACCCCTAAAGGGATCTTTTTGCAAAAGTTGTTAAATATGTGGTAGAAATGTGAAAATAATGGAAAATATGAGCTGCCATAAGAAGGAATAGTGTTCGGCTAGGCTAGGGTAAGATAGAAATTGCATGTGTTTCATTATACGAGCCTAGAGACTAAATCGTAAAAATGTGAAAGTTTAGGGGCAAAATGGTCATTTGGATCGGGGGAGAAATTTAGGCTCAAATAGTACAATGTAAGGTGTTAATAATTTAATTTTATTGTTATAGACCCCGAGGAACAAATTTCGGAGGTCGATCGACGAAAACGAAAGGTTTCGGAATAACCAAACACATCACCGAAACAAGTATCAGGTAAGTTCGGATAACTTAAAGTAAACTCATAATATGCATAATTGTATGATTTATAAATGCATGATGATTGCATTGTTGATGGCATGAAAATGCATGGAATGCATCCTTGATAATGATTTGTTGGGAAATGTCTCGATTGAGGTTAGAAAGGGAATTCGATGGATAAACCATGATTGCCATGTGACTTGAGATCATGCATGTGTTGCAGAAAGGATTTAGCCCGGACGGGTAATCCGATGATCTTAAGTATGAAAAGGATCTAGCCCGGACGAGTGTTCCTTAAATGATCGAGCCTCCCGAAGAATATGTGTGCATTGTGGATTTAGCCCGAACGGGTAATCTAATTAGGGTCTGAATTTAGCCTGGATTGGTAATTCAGATTCGAGCTCATTAAGGGTGTTTGTCGTTATAAGGGATTTAGCCTGGACTGGTAATCCTGACATCACCTTATGAGTTTATGTTACCGGGGATTTAGCCTGGACTGGTAATCCCGCCGTAAGATGTGAGGTTCGCGGGAGTGCATACTTGGAATGATCATTCGTATGAATTGACGGAGACTGGATAATCCATCGAGATTTCCTGAAAACTAAACGGGACTAGCACGAGGTATACGTACAAATGACATGTTGAATGATGAGCTCATCTAAGATATGTATTTCATGGTGTTTTGTTATGTGACTAACTCATTGATTGAGTGCATGTGATAGGGAAATCATTTTCACATTCGTTGGTTTCATTATTTAATAAGGATGTATGCTAAATAGTCGGTAAGTTTACTTTCCAATTATTCGAGCTTACTAAGCATGTAAATGCTTACCCCTCTCTTTCCCCTGTCTTACAGAGCTCGATGACTCGTAAAGATTAGAAGACGGTTGAAGAATCAACACACTATCAACTAATTCATCTTTGGTATATAGACAGTTATATTTTGTTAAATGGCATGTATAGAACTTTGAATAATTGGTTATATGTGTCACTTGATTTGCCAAGATCAAGGCATGTAAAATTATACTTATCTTTTTGTATATGGCCATGGAAATTGGCTTGTTTTGAAGTAGGCTATGACCTACAAATCTATGCACGTTTGTGTTCACATATGATGGCTTGGTTATAATTGGCAATGAGTTAATAAAACGAGTCAATCTTAGATATGTCAAGTAGACATGGAAATACTTAAATACAAGGTGAGAATTAACTTAGCATGTATGAAACCAATGACATGAGGTTTACATGCAATGAGGTTAATCAAAGTTTTATATATATATATATATACATAAGTGTGTAATTTGGCCTTAACATGCACAAAAGTAACCAATAAATATGTTTAGTTGATAGAAGGTGATCGAAGGCTTGGAAAATAGCCTAATAAGGTCCACATGGGTAGACACACGGGCTTGTGTCTAGGCCGTGTGCCCCATGGGTGTGTGGTATGGCCGTGCGTCCCCTGCACCTAAATTTTTAAGTCAGTATAGAACACGAGCTAAGTACATGAGCATGTGTCTTGGCCGTGTTTTTTTAACAGAATGATGAGGTTGAAGTCAGTGTTACACACGGGCTAAGGGCATGGACGTGTCCTAAGCCACACGGGCGTGTGTAACTACACGTCCTCATCACACGGGTGTGTTGCACTTCAAGTAAGGGAAAATTTTCTAAGGTACTCAAAGTGTATCGAATGTATTCAGTTTTGTCTCGTATTGCCCCTAAGAGTGTTTTAGGCCTCGAAGGCTTGTATAAGGGACAATATGTTCATGCTTGAATGGTTTTAAATTTGGGCGAAGTTCAGTGACCCGATTTAGTAAGTTTGTAAATATGAAATATCGGTAATGCCTCGAACCCTATTCCGGCATTGGATACGAGTGAGGGGTGTTACAGAACCACTCGAAATTGGATAGGACACTCGGATAATCACACATATCGTACAATGCCAACGTCCTAGATGTGGTCTTACATGTAATCACATATCGATGCCACTGTCCCAAACAAGGTCTTACTCGCACACATATATTGGAATCACATATCGATGCCATGGTCTTACTCGCACATCACATATCGGAATCCTATGTCATGACATATGTATCCTAGCTATTCCTAAGGTTCATACGGGGCTTTCGGATGCCGTAACTCGGTCAAAATGAATTCAGAAACATAGTAGCCAAGCTTATTTACATTCGGCTATAGCATTACTAAATTCACATATTTCATTTTAGCATATATATATTTAGCATTTAATTAAAATTAAGTATGTCTATTTGCTTATAAACTTACCTTGGACAACGAAAAATTGGTTCTGATCGGGTAGTCGACAACTTTTGTTTTCCCCCGATCCAAATCTGATTTCTTTGGTTCTTGATCTAAACATATCCAAATTAAGCTCATTCGAACATATTTTCATTCAATTTAGTCCAAAAACACATAAATGGGCAAATTACCATTTAACCCCTAACATTTACACTTTTTACAATTTAGTCCCTATTTCAAAAAACACAAAATATGCAAAATCTCAAGATAGCCATGTTTTTCTGAATATTCCTAGTGTTCATACAAGTCCATATATTTCATTTATTTCACATTTTAGTCCCTTAAATTTTTATTTTTGCAATTTAGTCCTAATTACTCAAAATCATCAAAAACTCCAATACAAAACATGTTAATCTAAAACATATCTTTCATATTTCATTATAAAACAACAAAAATCACAAGATCTCATTAATGGCATAACTCAAAATATTCATCAAAATAAAAAATTCAAGCATGGGTTTTGTAGTACTCAAAACAACGATCTCAAAAACGTAAAAATTATCAAAAACCGAGTAAAAACGAACCTTAAATCAACCTTGGAAGTTGGCCGAACCTAGCTTTCTTTTATTTCTTTTCTTTTGTTTTCATATTCGGTGGATGAACAAAGGAATATAATGAATATAATGGTTTTATTTTAACTATTATATATTTATTAACTAAAATACTTAAATAACCTTAATGAAATAATAATGAAATCATATAATATATGTCTTTTACTGTCCAAACAATGTGCTAATGGATTATTTACAACAATAATACTTCAATTTAAAAAGCCATTAAGAAATCAGCCGTTTACAAATTAAACTACCAAATTTTCAATTTACGCGATTATGTCCTTTTATTTAATCGGACACTCAAATGAAAAAATTAAATCACGAAAATTTCATAGATATAAATTCATACAAAATAAACACAGAAAATAATTTTTAAATATTTTTCTGACTCGAATTCTTGGTCCCGAAACCACCATTCCGATTAGGGTCTAAATTAGGCTGTTACAAGAGACACCTATGTTTTCGTACTTTAAAATTTTCAGCTTGAATTGTTTGAATCTTTGGTGCCCTTTTATTGAATTTTTAATGCATGATTGCTTGCAAATTATTTTTGAGACATTATTGATGAGAATAACAAGTTGAGAAATATTAACTTTAATGCGGGTCAAGGACTTTGCTTGAGGACAAGCAAACGCTTAAGTGTAGGGATAATTGATAAGTGATAAAACTAACATATTTTAATTCCGTTCTTAATGCATTTTTGGATGATTATTTATGCAAATTGGTGAATTTTATGCCCCCAATCCTTTAATTTCATGCATTTATACTTAGGAGAGCATTTGGGAGCAATAAGAGCAAAAAACAAGAAAAAATCAGATAAATAGAGTAGATTTCAGGAGCTACACAAGCTGACATACGACCATGTGCCAGACCATGTCGATTTCACGATTCGCATCCCAAACACGTGAAAAAATGCAATTTTTAGGCTTTTTGGGCATTTTAAAGTCTATAAATACCAAATAGAAGAAGAGAAGTGAGAGCTTGCAGAGAATATCGAAGAAAACAACTCGAAGAACACCATTGGAGCCAACTTTGAAGCAGATTTCCTTCAAAATTAAAGACCTTTTAATTTCTTTTGAATTTTTTATGAGTTACTTTATTTCCTGTGGTTATTCTGTCTTTAAGATGTTTTTATTCACAATTATGAACTAATTTCCTAGATACTTAGGGGAGCTGAATCTTATGATGAATTCTATTATTTGATTTCTTTCTTATGCGATAAATACTTGATTCTTGTTCTCATTTATGTGTGCTTATCTTTTGTTTTAATATCTCTGAGATATTAATTAATGTTTAATGTGCTTAAATCAGAGGAGGAAAAGTCTCTGTTTAAGAGTAGATCTAGCATAATTGAGTGGAGTTGCATGCAATCCTAGAAATAGGAAGACATAAATCTATCGAATTAGAGTCAATTCTAATAGGGGAATCCATAGATCGAGTTAATGCGACAATAAGGGTTTTAATTAGAATGAAATTTCAATTAATCAACCTAGAGTTAATTGCTCTTACTTTTGAAAGAGATATTAGCATAATCTAAGGATTCCTAGGGATCAAGATACCAAGTGAATAAATCGTTTAATTCAGATTTGTAATGATAGATGAAGTCTAGGTGGATTCTTTCCTAGGTATCGTTTCTCTCATTGATTATTATTCAATTATTTTCCTGATTTATTCTTTGTTGAGTTCTTTAGTTAAATTAATGTAGTAATTTTAGTTTAAACCAATCACTCCAATTTGTCGGGTAAATAATAGGAAGACATTAATTACTAGTACTTTTAGTCCTCGTGGATACGATATCTCTACTCTCCGTAGTTATACTATTTATCGATAGGTGCACTTGTCTTTGTCGTAATTTTAGTTAGTTCCGTAATACATCACTCATATACTTTGATGTAAGTAAAAGTCTGAGTTTAAATAGGTAAAAAATTGAAAGATGGTGCGTTGGGTATACGACTTCTTCAGTATGTAGCATCATTCACAATAGTGGAATTCATAGCCCAACATGATAGATGAAAAGAAATGTGGCCATGGTTCATTTATCTTTATGATAAACGACTTGATTACTATTTGATAGTAATTGACTTTTTATGAAGAAAGATGTAATGGTTCTCATGAGATAAAATATGATCATATTGGGAGGACAAATTTATCTCAAAGAGATTAAGGATATCTTATGAGGGTAACACATTTATGACAAGGTAATTGAATGAGCACTGATTAAGTAGATTTCATAATGGTATGTAATAAGGGAAAGCTGAGTCACGATACTATAGTGGAATGACTTCGTGACTAAATAAGTTTATAATTAATAGGCGAAAAGCTGTAAATTTATTATAAATTATTTGAGCCCTAATTGCATATGTGCAATCGGTCCCTCTGCTAGCCAGTTGAAACAAAAAATGAATTGCATGTAGATCCAAATGAACAAAAATGGAGAGAAATGATAAAGTTAGAGAAATGGGTCACATTTGCAAATGAATGTGTTTTCTCACTGAGTATAGAAATAACTTGATAATTAATTTAAGCTTTTTGAATTATTATTTAATTAAATAATTGAAGTTCAAAAATGAAATTAAATTAAATAGTTATTGTGAATCCGTTGTGTAACACCCCTCGCCCAACCCAATCATCGGGTCCGAGCTATAGGATGCTACATTCGTTGTCGGAGTGACTACAGTCAATTTACAGTAAAATATTCACTTGCATATGTAATTTAATGCCAAATATATTAATTTATAGTTAAACAATCAAAATTAAGTCTTAATTGAGCTTACGAAAGCCCTTTTTTTGACCCGAGCACGAAATAGGACCAAGTAAACTTTCAAGTCTGAAGTTGTGGTGTCATCTCTTCTACGTCGTGATGTCATCTCCTCTACATTATGATGTCGCCAAACAATTTGTTATGTCATGTTGTCAGACCACTTGACATTGCGACTGCACTTATTATCGGTCGATGTTGCAAAAAGAATGAATGATTGTTAGGATGAGAACTCTGTTTTTGATAAAATTGAATCATTTGATACCTATTTCAAGTTGTTAACCATACCTAACAACATATACTTCAAGGATGTATAAAATAAGCTACTCAAAGTTCGTTTTGCTGTAATAACATTAATTATTATGTCTATATTTATAAAATAAAAAATTCTCTTTTAAGTTTTTACTGTTTTTTCCCTGATTTAGATTTATTTTTTATTCAATATAAAAAAAAACCTCCAAATTTGTAAGATTAACCTATAAATTTACACATTATATCTTTTTATAGAAAAGTATATTGTTATTCTATAGAATTACGGCTTTGATTATCATTTGAGATTGAAAAATGTTTTTCTAACCCAAATCATGATTACAAACTAAAAACAATGGTAAACTTGGATTTAAGCTGAAGCCAAAAAAAAAAAAAAAGCCAAAATATTTTGGCTTTTGCAAAAGTGATTTTGCCTTAAATATATATTTTTAAAAAAATTCTTTTTGAGAATAATGATAAATATTGTTAAATTTTTTAAAAATATTTTTCAACTTCAATAATAAATTAATCTAAATCTTTTTCTCCCTTTCTTTATGAAAAAAATTGCATGTAGAAAGTAAAATATTATAATTTATAACCAAACAGATAAAATTTACCACAAATTAAACCGAGAGAACACATAATTAGTCTGGGCAAATTAATGGTGAAAGTGCTCTAAATTGTTCACTTAATTAAACACCAATATCTCACTGTACTTTTTGATAGAATATTCGAGATTAAGGTTGTGTTTGAAAATTTATTTAGTAATTAAATTTAAGTGTAATTTTTTTTTTTTATAATTTACACATGTGACATGTTTGGATACTATTATATTTAGTAGATCTCACGAAATTGAGTGAAATTAAAGTACTCGTTATGCTATTTTATTCTTAGAGGAATATGACAATTGAGGGAATTACATGAGATAATTAATCATGATGACTTTAAAACTATTTTTATATTATTTTTAAGATATAATCACTTTCTGCGACAAATATGTCTAGAGAATTAAAATTCTTTATAATTACAAAAGGGTCACATAGTGAAGGACTGGTATTGAATTTAACCAAACAAATTTAGTTGCTACTATTTGGACAAGATTAAAGTTTCAAAATTCGAAAAATATATAAATTAAAATTGACCAATACAAAAAGTATAGAAACTAAATTTGTTTAAATTAAATTGTAGGGACTAAATCCATAATTTTTACAAAATACAATGATTAATAATAAAATTTAACTATTATTTTATACCCCCTCAATAGAAAAAATACTCCCTCAGCTGATTTAAGATGTTGTATGTCTTTATAAAAATAAAAAATAACAAAACTCACACATTCCAATAGGCAAAACTTTGATCCTGTGAATTTTCACATCCTAGACTTGTTTTTATGATTTATTTTATTTTATTTTAATGATGGCGTATAAAATAGTTATTTTTTTATTTATCCACACAAAATATTTATTATTAAGAATATGCAAGAGCCTTCCATTAAAAAAAAAAATAGGGAGCCAACTGCCATGGTTGATTAATACGTATTTGTGGAATAATGTTAGAGAAGTTTCGGTTGTTGAAATCGATCTATTCAAATGCAAAATACCAAATACTTAGATATATCCGAGAAAAAAAAAAGAAAAAAAACTCAGAAAATCTATAAAAAAAAAAAAATCAAAACTTTTCTTGTTTGTTGAGCTGTGTTAGAAACTAGGTAAGGATATTGAAGAAAAACTAATTGATTTAGAAGAATAAAAACAAATGAAAGAAGATAGAATTGCAACTGAAAAACTGATTCAACTTCTGATGAACAATGAATACTTAATCTCTGCCATTCTTTAGGAATGTGTTATATAAGCTTTGAATAACTAAAATCAACTGCTTACTGACTTGCTTAACTAACTAACAACCTGCTAACTACATGATCCTTAATATTTACCCAGCTTTTCTGTAGGTAATATCTGAAGAAGGGTTCTAAACCGAGTAAAATACGTCACCGACAGTGGTTTGGTAAGTATATCAGCTACTTGGTCACAAGGCAGAACCTCTCCTACTACAATAGACTTATCTGCGACTTTCTCGCGGATAAAGAATAGGTCCAACTCAACGTGCTTGAACTTAGAATGTAAAACAGGGTTAGCTGCAACGGCTATGGCACCTGAGCTATCATACCAAACAGTAGGAGTATCAGCCAACTTGACTTGTAGCTCTTGAAGTAACAAAAGCAACCAGACAACTTCAGTAGTAGCTGCAGCAAGACTACGAAAGCAAGACTACTTGTTGCTTCATAGACCCCCAAGACACGGGAGTACAGCCAAAATAAACACAGTACCCTGAAGTGAACCAACGGTCATCAAAATCTAGCTCCCAGTTGGCCTCGGCATAAGCACTTAACGACAACTGAGCAGATGGCCGAAAAACAATCCCAAAATCAGGAGTACCACAAAGATATCAAAATGCCAATGTCGAAACCATATTTTTTTGAAAACAGGCGTTGACTTTATTTAAAAACGAAAATGGAGTCGTCACCAATCCTTTTTACTTAGGTGTGATTGGATCACTTAGAAATTTGATTATTTTTATAAAAATGTTTTGTTTTACTAAAACAACATTTTTGGTCTACGAAATTTGAAAAAATGGGTTCGGGAGCCGGTTACGCACGAGGAAGGATTAGCACCCTCGTCATGCTCAAAATCAGTACCTAATTGATTAGTTAATGTCTTAATTTCGAAACTTGAAAGTCTGTAAAGAAATTAAAAAATATATATATACGATCCTCTCTTTTCATTAATGTTAATTTTGCAAAGATGTTTAGATAAATCGAAGCAGATGTTAAAGACCTTCTCGTCCTGAAGTAATAAAATGTCACATCCAACATGTTAGGACACGACGCTTTAAACCCTCGAGAGTAAGCCGGTCTTTGGATTTTCCAAACTCATGCACATTAATTTTAAAAGGTTATTCGATTATTTGGGTCAAACGAAAAAAAGTCGAAACCCAGCACGTTAGGGCACGATCTCTCGAATCCCGAAAAAACAGAATATTGCCTTTATTTTTAAATTTTCTTTTTGTACGAATTTGGATGAAATTAATGAAATATTTTAAAAATAATATATACTTAATGGATTATTTTTTTAAAAAAAATAAATTATTTAAAACATGAATGGGGTTGTACTCGACGAATAATGATAGTGTGACACAAATTTGGTGTAATAATAATGTAATACACATAACATTGATATCATTGTACTAAAATATTAATATGCATGGAGAATAATGATGATAATGATAATAACAATAGCAATAGCAATAGCAATAGCAATATATGTAGTAAAGAGAATGAAAATGATCTAATTTTAAATACATATAAAGGATAATAAATAGATAGATGAATAAATAATAAAACAATAAAAGATAATAAAATAGTAATGATAAAAGGAAGTAAAAATTGAAAAGAAATAAAAGAACTATGAATAAATGATTCCAATAAAATAAACGAGTAATATACATTAATAAATAAATGAATAAACAAATAAGTAAAACAAGAGAATAATGAATATATATATATATAAACGAATAAATAAATGAATGAATAAATAAACAAACAAAAAGGGCTTAATTGACATCAACGTAAAATTAAAAGGTATGAATTGCAAATAATAAAAAATAGGCTGACAAAGGCCAGAATATAATGCGCTGAAACTAGCAAGGACTAAAAGGGACAATATCCCCGATCCTTATGCTATGCGTTTCGATTAGCAAGGCCATGAATTAAATTAGAAATGAAATAAAATTAAAGGGGCAGATTTGGAAAAGGGAACTAGGACGAGGGTCCAGGCGTAACGCACGACAGAAGATGGGGAGCAAATGAGAAATTAGTCCCTATCCTCAAAACGACATCGCTTCATGCGTTTACCCATTTAAATGTCCCAAGGACCAAATCAAAATGAAAACCAAAATAAGAGGCCAAATTAAAAAAAAAAAAACAAAGACATGATATGATCCTATTGAAACCATCCTCAAAAGCGGAAGGATTGAGGGCGCAAATATACACTCAGCCCAAAAACACGTGGATCCTAGACGGTTATGGGTCAGGTCAGATTCGGGTTGCTTGAAACGGTGTCATTTTATGGCTTTTTGAGCTAGCCTAAAACGGTGCCGTTTAGCACCTTTATATATACTAAAATTTTTAAAAAAAAAGAAAAAAAATCATTTCAAAATCTGTTCTAAAAAAAAAAAACCTTTTTATTCTTTTCTCTCTTCCCTTCGGTGCATTCGGCCAAGGCACCGCGGCTCACCCACCGTGGCTACCGGTCATCGGCGACAGTGGTTGTCTCCTCTTGTGGCCGGAAAGAAAGCTAAAACTCTCCCTTACCCCTTTTAGCCCAGATTCGAAGGTTAGGCCTTGGCTCTTAGGAAATGAAACGCCTCCAACCCCCTCCTTTGGCCATCTCCGATGTCGGAGGAAGTCTTCGACAGCGGGGCACGCGAAGAGGTGCAGGTGAAAAGGTTTTTTTATTTATTAATTATTATTATCGCTTGAAAATAGGAAAAGAAACACAAAAGAAGGAGAAAAGGAACCACCTTTGGTTTGAATGCAATCCGTTTCAAAGCCTTTTTTTTTTGTATTAATCATCTGTAAAAAAAAAAAAACATTGATAATGTTGAGACTTTTTATAGCCGATTACAAAATATGTTGCTACTGTTTTGCTTTTTGTTTGCTACTGTTGCCGTGTCATTTCTTTGTTGCTATGCACGCTATTTTGCTTTGTTTCTTTTTTCCTCTTTTTATTTGTTTGCAGACGTTGGGGAGGTCAACGGAGGGAGCAGGTGACCTTCTTGCTGTTTTGGTGAAACAACGGCAGAGGGATGTCAGATCCTCGAGACGAGAAGCCTCGGGACGAGGTGCTGACATGGCGTAAGTAGCGCACATCCAAAACCCTAGGGTTTCGATGGTGTTTAATTTTTGGGCCAATCGGACCTTGTAACTTTGGGCTTGTATTTGGGTTAAGTTTTTTTTTTTTATAAATGGATTGTTTAGTTTCATTATTCTTTGGGTTTTATTTGATTTAGTGGGCCGAACAAATTTGGGCCTATACAGCCGAAAGACGGAGTATAACCTTCAAAATCTAAAATAAAAAATTCAGATGGGAAAGAAAATAAAATCTGTTCTTGTGAGGCTGATTATCAAGATTCAAGGTCCGTATACGTGCAGACAAATAACATATCTCTACAACAAAATATATATTTACACACGCGCTCGCATACATATATAATTATTACATTGCCATGCGTATTTTTATCCCCTGCATGCAGGACTAGTTTTTCTAATAATTTACTATACTACAATAATGAGATTTAATGACTTTTTTTTTTTTTTTATGTCAGCTTCATTACCACTCAACTATGCAATGATTTGATGGAAACCCATGTGAACATGATCAACCTTGTAAAACTAAGCATTGGCTTAATCATTTCCCTAGTTTGAGTGAATTATTAAAACGCAACATCACATGTAATGTATTTGGCATGCATATAACCTTTTGTTGGTCCAAACACATTACAAGGATCTTGTTATTGAAGGAAATAATTGGGTATAGTCCACAAGAAATGGCTTGTCTTTCTTTTTCTTTTACACAAAGAAAGACGGAAATTGAAAACACAAGATTTGAATACAAAAATTTATTGGAGGATTGATAAATATTTTATTTTTGGGCATTTATGTTTTTGTATATAAAGTAAATATTTAAACAATTATCCTTTCCTAAGACCCATTTCCCCCGTATGATCATGTGTGAAGGAAAAAAGGTAAAATAATGAGCACTCTAGCAATTAAAAGAAAATTCAGGGCACTTGTTTGCTGTCGCCATAAAATAAAATAAAATAAAATAAATAAATAAAACCTAAATCAAAGAGATATTTAGGTTGTAAAAGTATAGTGAAGGTATCTATATTAAAAGATGGATTGCATTTTGACTTTTATATTAAAAAAATTGGTAAATTAGTATTTGTATTAGATCAAAGAGTAAATTGATCATTCTATTAAAAATTTCATCTATTTTGAATATTAATAATTGGTCCCTATATGCCAACATGAGATACATATAGCATGCCATGTGTTACTATCTAATTATTTTGTCAGCCACACAAGTTTTTAATGGTACAAAGGTTAAAATTTTTAAAAGAAAAAATCAATCTATTCTTTGATCTAATATACAAAATTTAATTTGCCCATTTTATAAATAAGAAGAGCAAAGGCATCCATAGTACTTTTATCATGGTTAGGCTAATAACATAAAACTTGAGGGTTTACACCAACATTTTATCATCAATCCACCATTGGAGTTGGCAAAAGATTAAAGGGTTCCTAAAGATAAAGACTTGTGTTAGGTGGGCAGCAAGCTTTGGATTGGAGATAATGCATGGAGCTATCCCTCTTCAACTCTTTTTCTTCTTCTTCTACTTTTTCTTAACAGCCGAAATGATTTACTAAAGAGCGCTATTGTTTGTTTTACCAAGTTTGAAAATATTAAAGCATAAACCTCATTTACCTTTGTTCCATGGTCAATTCCAAGAAGATTATGATGGTTGGTTAAAATTCAATAGAATATATCCTTAAAGTGATTTGACTTTTGTTTGGACATATATCTGCTTTGAAAAGGATGGACAAACACCATTGGGAAAAAATGAACCAACTTTGTAAAATCTTAGTCTAAATGCCGCATGAAAGCAACAAGACATTTAACAGGTTAACGATAAATTAACAATGTTATAACAATTGGACCAATTCATTAATGAACTTTTAGTTAAATCAATTAAATTATCAGTTTAACAATAATTAAATGAAAATTATAAAAAATTGAATTAATCAAACTGTTCATTTTTATGTATCTATTATTTTTTTATTGATTTACAATATTTTATTTAATTTTATTATTATATACCACCAATGGAAGCATTTATTGTGGAAAGCCTTAATTAATAAATGGGTTTTGGTTAAATTCTTTGATATGAAATGTGAAGTTTTCCTTTTTGTTTCTCAAATCGCAGCAAACAAACCAACATATATGATGCCGATATTCCACTAGCAATACAACGTGTGTATAAGAAAAAAGAAAGTTAGGCTCCAATTAGCCAAACTTTCTATAATCAAAATAGACTGTGAACATTATTTGAAATATAAATCTTTTATGTAACATTAAAAGAAGAAGGTTTTATTGGGTTGTCAAACTCTGGGCCAACAAAAAGCGAAGATTTGGTCAAAGTGGTAATTTAGGTACCATTCTAGAGACTCTTGATTTGTAAATTCATGCAGGGAATTAAGCATAAAGGGAAACCAACTGCAGCCAAGACAGGCCTTGATTGACGGTGCCGGAATTTGGTCGGAACCCTAAATTTATTAAAATAACACCAACAGACATGGCAATTTGGCATATATTTGACTTTGACTACATATGTATAATTTTGGATTAATCAAGGAATAGATCATTGTTGTTTGACTTATTCATGGTTTAGGTTGGGACTCGCTGTTGCCCGTGGCTTTTTTTTTTTTTTTAATATTAAAAGTATAAACAATTTTATTAATAATTGGCATAAAAAAAAAGGAGAAACCAATTTATAATTCTAATTGACATATTTTCCGACATTCAAGTAGTTTAATTTGAATTAACGTAGTTTGTTTTTTTAACAAATGAATTCATGTATATGACCAAAGAAAATGAATTCATGCATATGACCCTCCCCCCTCAAAAATAAAAAATAAAATAAAAGAAAGAAAGGAGAATTCATGTACTTTATAGATTCATGTCAAAATGAGGAAGGTGTTTAGCCTAAACTTTGGCAACTCCCACCACCGAGTTTTCAAATCAAGTCTGGGTTGAAAAAGAGATAGGTTGATGTGATGGGTTGAAATCTTTTCAAATTCCCACATATTTCTCTCATGAATCATCCTCTTTTAGGATAAAATAACACAACATTTCATTCATCTTAAATATTAATCATGTGAACCTCTTTCTATGCCTCAAAATATGCAACCTTTGTAGCCTTTAATTTTGATTCTCATATATATATATTTGTGATTTAAGGGGCTTTGAAGTTTGACATTAGGTTCATTGTTTTTATTATTATTATTATTATTATTATTTGTTTTCATTTGTCGGCTACAAACCACTATTACAAGAAAATATGATTCATAACTGATTCACTGTAAACAAATGAAAATTACACTAAAATTTCGGCTGTTATTGGTATAAAAAAAATATAATGATTTATTTAGTCCTTCAAATTTAAAAATAATCATTTTTACATTTTATTTAAATTTTTTTATTTTTTTAATTCTTAAATTTGTGCTGCTTATCAAATTACATTAAAAGTGGGTGTAAAAATTTATGTTTGTTAATTTTATTGACGTATAAACATAGATACCACATTAGTAATTAATTAAGTTTAGATTTTAAAGAATTTAAAGAGATATAAAATTTATTAAAATTATTTAAAAAGTATAAAAAATATTATTAAATAATTTTTATTTTTAAAATTTTAATTAATTGCTAACGTGGCAAACACATAGATTACCATGCGAATGTCACATGGGTAAAATTAATAAACATTAATTTTTCTATCTATTTTGGAGTAAATTGACAAATAATATAAATTTAAAGTCTAAAAGAGACAAAAAAAACTAAATAAAAAATTAAAATAATTTTTTTATAAAAATTAAAGAACTAAATAAATTATTATGCCAAAAAATAATTAAAAAAATTATCGATAATTGCATCTAAGAGATGTCTCATGCAAGTTATAGACAGATGTGTCTCCCACTCAATATTTGGCATTATCCTTATCCAATTTTTTTTACCTAAATATTTTTTCTTTTTCAAAACAAAATAATTGTATCAGATACTTTTAAAAATATTAAATTTATATATTTCCCATGTTTGTATCTTAAAATTTTCGGGTTTGAAATATATGGTTTATTTATTTATTATTTATTGTTTATTTTTTTCAATTGTTGGATAAATAAATCGTAGTCTCTCAAACATGATTCCTTGAAGAATTAACATGCAGTAAATATATAATTACCAGGGAAACCTGCAGCTAGATTCCTGGTAACAATTAACAAAACATGGTTTAAGGAATTCCCTGTTTACTTTTGTCTTAAGCCATGCTACTTTGATTTTATTTTATTTTTAAAATTTTTCCTACATACCCATATTCATCATCTATACTCGACGCGTATTTATATATGAATATTAAGTTATAATTTTTTTAAATACATTAAAAAACTTTAAAATAATTGATTTTAGACATATAGAATATATTATTGTATCTAACATTTCTACAAAATTTGCCATTTTGCGGAATTATATTATAATATTCTCTATATTAAATAGGAGGTTGGATTTAACTCAATTTGAATTATAAAATATTAGAAATTTTATCACATGCGTATGCGTATAGAAATTATAATTTTAAAATATAAATATCTATTTAAAAATAACATATAATAAATAACAAAAGCATTGTTTGAAACTAATTAATAATAGCATATGAAATACGTACGTTATTAAGTTATTTTAATTACGGAAAGGTATTTTCATAACTTCTTAATAAAATAAATGACCCGGTTGAGGGTTACACCAACTCAGTAAGAGGTTTTATTAATAAAATAATAATAAAATATTATCCATTTTTCAATTAATGCTAATTATTTTCATCTTTGTTTTTTCCTAAGTAAATGCACATAAAAAAAATATAAACTAATTGGATATAATAAAATTAAGCTGCTTGGAAAATATTGGTAAAAATATTATGGAGGTCCTTGTACTAAGTATCAGATTGCATTTTGCTTTCTCTACTAAAAAATAGAAAATTAATCATTGTATATTAGACCAAAGAGCAAACTGATCCATTTTGTTAAAAAGTCCATTAATCTCTACTGATAAAAACTAGAATGGTTGACAAAAAAACCAAACAAACACGTGGAATGCCACATGTACCTCATGCTGATGTACATAGACTAATTTTTAACAATAGAAATAGATAATATTTTTAATAGAAGGACCAATTCACTCGTTGATTTAATGTATAGAGACTAATTTACTCATTTTTTGAGTAGAAGAAGCAAAATACAATTTGACACCTAGTACAGTAGCCTCCATGATACTTTTAATGAAAGTATTGGTTCATGATACAAGACATATGTTGTGGGTTGATTGGAATGACATGTTCTCTTCTTTTAGTTGAACAACTAAGATAACATGTACACTTCTTTGCATCATCATGTGCTTCTTTCTTTGGCATTTCTATGATGACCTTCCTTCTTTTACATTTAACTTTTGCCTCTTAATTTTAAGTCTGCACAAACAATTTGGTGTTTATAATATGATGTAAATGTTGAACCATTAGCGCTCATTTGGGGGGAAAAACAAGCCAACCCGTACAAGTTTAACCCATGTTCAATTTTGTACACATTGGAAGGTATCCACAAGTACTCATATTTACATTTAACATATTTAGAATTAAATGGAAGAGATGATGTAGTTGAAAGAAAAAAAAGGAATACATATGAAATCATAAACATTGATTTCAAATGTTAGGCCCATTATTTATTTATTGTATTATGATTATTCTTAATATTTGAAATATCCATTTCACTGTAAAATAATAAGTCATGTAAGGCTTTCATGCCCTCGTTGTGGGTACGAGTCGCAGCAATTATCTGCTAAAATTATGTGCCTAGTTATTTGCTTACATTAATAGTGTGTGAGTTATATTAATATCAACATTATTGTTGATATAAATTCGAGCTCCATTTAATCATTAAATTCTTTTGGGGAATAACCAAAAAAAAATGGTATGACATAAAAATTTAAATAAAAAGAGTAATCTTTTTAAAATTATATAATATTTAATATGTCAAATTTTAGATGTTACAATATTTTTAACAGTTAAAATAAGTTTGTGAAGTTTTAGTAGTTTTTGTTTTTATTTCCAAAAAAACATTTCTCATCTTTTTTAGATTTTAAATTCAATTGTTAATGGCTAATTCTATTAAAATTTTTTTTTCTATGTTGTTATATTTTGAAATAAAAAAAATTATATATTACATATAAATTTAAATTTAATAAAATATTTTAAAAATATTAATATTAATATTAATATTTTTAAATTGAAGGGATTAAATTTCAAATGTAGTGATAGTTAGTATATAAATTTAAATAATATTTGAACTTACTTTTAATATTACATATAAAACGGAGTATTAAAGCTAAAACATCTTAGGGAATTCTTATTAAAAACTTACAAAAGAAAATTAAAATTGTATCCGTACGGGATTAAAGGACAGCGGTCGATTCATCCCTTTAGTTATACTTCCACGTCGCCCATGTGGCCACGTGGCTTAATCGTAAAGCGAATAATTCTCCACCGTCATCAACCAAAACATTTTCCATCCAATGAAAATTTAAGAAAGCTGGCGTGGGAGAAATGGAGCAAGTGCAGAAGTGTCAGAAGGAAAAATGGCCAGGCACGTGACCTACCGACACGTCGACACGTTGTAGCTTTAAATTTCTTTTCAGTTAGCGACGGTTAATTGAGGCAAGTGGGAAGGCCCTGGTTAGAAACTAATTAAATGAATGAAGAAAAACAGAGAGGTTAATTTGCCACTACATATATAAAAAAAAAAAAAAAGTTTAATTTGACTTCACGGAGTTAGCCGATGACGAAGATCCAATCTAACTTTGTTTTATTTATTTATTTATTTTATTTGTCGTTGTATCTCCCTATATAAAGACTACGTTATCGGTGTTTTTTTCATACACTCCATAATTCTTTTTCTTTCTTTCTTTCTCATCTTCATTCCCCTTCATTTTCATATAATCCAAACAGCAAAAATTGAACACACAGAGAGAAATTATCAGAGATGGGGATTTCTAAGAGATTGCTCTCTTCGTTTGCTTTGCTTGTAACGTTTATTTTGTTTTTCGTTTGTGTCAAGGCCTCAGCAGAGAAAACAGAGCTGAATTCAAGGTACATTTTCCCGGGAAACAATCAGCTCGTCTTCCAGTGCTCTCTCCCTCTGTTTCATTTAGCTTCTCTAGTCAAGGAAAACATTAAACGTACTTTTTCTCAATGCAACTGGTTTTTGTTTTCTTCTGATTTTCGTGGTGCTTGTAATGGCAGGCTCAGTGAAGAAAACAAGTTGCAGGGCTTGAAAAACTCATCAATGGAAGAGGGGTGAGTTAGATTGGATCAACTAACTCCTACTAGCCTCTTTTGGCTCTGAAAAACAAATACTAAAAGGCCCTTTTGATTTTATTATTATTATTATTTTTGCATTGCATGCATTACTTGGTTTTTGCTTTTCACTGTTTCGTTTTAATGCTTTTTGGGGTTGACAAAGTTTCTTTATTGGAACAGGTTGGAGGATGAGCAATGGATAAATGAGCACTCAGTCGACAATCCAGAGGAAATTGCTTCAATGGTGGATATGTGAGTTTCCCCACATATATTTCTAACTTAAACTTTCATTCTAGTTTTGCATTAAGATCAACAAATTCATGAACATTTTTATTTCATTCCTGAGAAAATAATCTATAGCATAAGCATTGCATTAAATGTTTGAAGTTTGAGAAGAGGATTGATTGATTCACATGGACCCCCTCACACTTGCCCTAATATGTGTTGTGTCTGACAGGTCTTTTTCCCACTGTCTGTTGTTTCTCTTTCTTACATGAGTAGTCAAAAATGTGTTTCATCCAATAGAATTCAGTCAAAACTAAGTAAAGGATGGGTCGAATCTTCACACTTACACGTCCATATCTAATTTTTGTTTTAAGTTGCTGTCAATGAAACTTAAAAAGTGTTAACCACTAATTTCAACCTTACTGTAAATTTTAGTTTCTCTTACATTTTATCATTCTCCAAGGTCAAATCTTCAGTTCACACCTATTTCATGTTGGATTTTCCCTATCTTTCATTAAAAAAAAAAAAAAGGGACCTTAAAGGGCAAAAACGAAATTAATAATGCAGGGAGCAACCTAATAGTTAATTGACAGTTTGTCTTTTGCTCCACAGCATTTACTCTATAACTTATACAGTGGTAGTAAGTAGTACTATGAATTCCATGCAGTAAAAAGGCATAAAATCTCTAATTGTTAAAATGATTCCTTTTAGTATAATTTTAATAAAAAAGTTTTTATAATAATTGTTAAAATTTTATCTTAGAAAAATAATTACATGAAGTAAACTTTATATATGTGGTGAAGGCAGACAAAGAAATTTGTAAAGACAGATCTGTCTTAATTTTGATGCATGGTAAATAAAAACATGGGGAATCAAGTTCCACAGTGACGTAGCTGCATATAACTGACAAAACTAGTTGAATTCATGGACACCGCCACCATCGTATTTAATTTTAATGTTTTTAATTGCCTTTATTGTTTTTTTCGCACCGACGGAAAACATAGAAACAGGAGCAGGCAGGAACTGGTTTCCTCCTTATCATTTACTACTATTTTCCTTAAGTAGCAAAATCTAGTCTAGAAAATAATATTATATCGAATTTTCCGTATGGACCGTATGTACATCTCCCACGAAATGTCACATGGCCAACTCAACTCAACAGATTCATTCACATTATTTTGTCCATCATCATTTAATCCTATTCCAATTTCCACATGCTTAATTAACTCACTTCATTTAATTAATCTAACAACATATATGATGATGTTATGGTAATCGTGCAGGAGCATAAGAAATAGCACAGAGAGGAGGAAATTGGGATATTTCTCATGTGGAACAGGGAATCCGGTTGATGATTGCTGGCGATGTGATCGGCATTGGTATCTCAGGCGAAAGAACCTTGCCAACTGTGGCATTGGCTTTGGACGCAACGCCATTGGTGGTCGTGATGGGAGGTACTATGTGGTGACTGACCCTAGGGATGACGACCCTGTGAACCCCAAACCAGGCACCCTCCGCCATGCTGTTATCCAGGACCGCCCACTTTGGATCGTGTTCAAGCGTGACATGGTCATCAGGTTGAAGCAGGAGCTTATACTGAACAGTTTTAAGACCATCGATGGTCGTGGTGCCAATGTGCATATCGCTAATGGGGCCTGCATCACCATCCAATATGTCACTAATATTATCATCCATGGAATCCACATTCATGATTGTAAGCCCACCGGCAACGCCATGGTTCGAAGCTCCCCATCTCATTACGGGTGGAGGACCATGGCTGATGGGGATGGCATTTCCATCTTTGGGGCAAGCCATATTTGGGTTGACCATAATTCACTCTCTAACTGTGCTGATGGACTCATTGATGCTATAATGGGTTCCACTGCAATTACCATCTCAAACAACTACTTCACCCACCACAACGAGGTCAGAATTCACATCGGTTACCAATATTGAACTAAATTTATGTTTTTAAACGACTAAACTAATTCATCCAAGTACTTCGATGATAGGTTATGTTGTTGGGACATAGTGATTCTTACGTAAGAGATAAGCAGATGCAAGTGACCGTTGCTTATAACCATTTCGGTGAGGGTCTTATCCAAAGAATGCCAAGGTAAAAAAAGAAGAAAAGCATCCTTAAAAATGGTCGCTACTGTAATTTCTCTTTTTTAACCTTCACTCAACCCTCTTTGCCAAATGTTGCAGGTGTAGACATGGATATTTTCATGTAGTGAACAACGACTACACCCACTGGGAGATGTATGCCATTGGTGGAAGTGCAAATCCCACCATTAACAGCCAGGGCAACCGATACCTTGCCCCTTTCAACCGCTTTGCTAAAGAGGTTACAAAGAGAGTCGAGAGATCGAAGAGTAAATGGAGACATTGGAATTGGAGGTCAGAAGGAGACATGTTTTTAAATGGAGCATATTTCACTCCATCAGGAGCAGGAGCAGCAGCCAGCTACGCTAAGGCCTCTAGCTTAGCAGCCAAATCGTCTTCCTTGGTTGGCACCATTACTTCAAATGCAGGCGCCCTTTCTTGTCGCCGTGGTTTCATGTGTTAGTTCTTTGCTACTCCTCCGTACAGAAGATGGAAACAAAACTCATTTTCCTTTAGATAATATATATACCATTTTATATAGTAGTATTCTATTCCCTGAGTTTTCGGCCCTATATATTATTCTGATCAATCCCTTTTGACAAGTATACAAAAAATTGTAGAAATTGTCCTTATTTCGCTCCTTCATATACCAAAAACATTTCACTTGCCATAGAATGCCAGTGATCGACCTTGGCCTCTCTCTAAGGTGCCATGAGGTGTTTACTTCTACATTGCTTCTCTTTAGTCCTTTAGATTATTTTTAAGCATTTGGGTCATTGTATTTCTTTTTCTTTGATTAATTAGTTCGCACATAAGTTGCACATGAAGGAAAAAAATCATTTTGTGACTTGTGAGTATAGCTTTTAAGGACATTGTCTTGCATGTAAACTATAATGGTTCACATTGCTTGCATTTGAGGATTAAGCTTCAGTCCTCTTTCAATCTATTGAAAAGTAAAATTTACGTATCTTTCAATCATACTCTACATGTTCATTTATAGGTAACTAATAACAAAAACATAAATAAACCTGAAGCTTTAATTATTTGTTTAAAATTTTAAGAATCCACAATCAAATCAGAAATAATTTACTTCAAATCTTAATTAAAAAAGTTAAATTAATAGCAACTAACATTAATATCATTTTTCAAAAAGGTTTTCTTAAGGATATATTCCTCCTGCTGCGGATTTATGTAAATCTCAAAGAAAAGGGCATAACTTAGTTCGGTTTAAAAATGAAAGAGAAAAACTCCAACTCTTGGTGATACTTTACTCCATAAAGATAATTCTTCTGCTAAGCTTGTCAACAACTCAAATTAGATAATTGAATGATGATTTCCATTTTTGCAGAAGTTGCATTTGGAGCTTGGATTCCAAATCAATGTAAAATTGTATGTTAGAAGTATAAAAATCTTGAAAGCATAATAATTTATTAAACCTATTTGTTACATCTCTATCAAGTAGTCGACTTGAAACTTGGATGGTAAAATGAATTTTCATTTCATCTCTCTATGATCTTCCAAACACTTAAGTCTCCCAAGTCTTCAATAGATTATAGATGATGTGTATCTTCATCCTCACAAGTTCCATATCTAACAAATTCCAAGTTCTCTTTCTCAATTCATTTGCATATCCTCACAGTGCTTTGAAATGATTGTATTGATCAAGTCAAACAATTAAAGGGGTTATGAGGTATTAGTTCTAGAACAGGGGAAACTTTTGTATCAATCACAATAAGAATGGCTCCAATCATCCAAGCTTTATATGATCATGATAATAAATAAATTTAGAAGAATAGGATCAAATAGAAGAGTTAAAAATTGTTAGTGTTTTGCAAAGAGAAAAAACAAAAAAGAAAGGAACAAAAATGAGCAGCAATTTATGGTAAACTGATATGCATTTCATTTTCATAAAAAAATACATCATATAATGTCAAACAATTACCAAATACAACCAAACTTCTAACAACCCCCACTAAGTATTGTTGAAACTTCAAATAACATAACTTGTACACAAAGAGAACTAACTAACCAAGTCAATCAACACCTAAATATCAATGCTTAAGCACAAAATACTGGTTAGAAACTAAACCAAATGGAACTATAAAGAAACTAAATTGAACTAGCTTGTATGTTGAATTTGCATGCACCAAAAAATAAGTCAGCTGTATCGTTGGCCATCGTGTAACACTCCTCATTGGCCTCTATACATCAAACACTAATGCTATCTCTCAAGCTCTTGAATCTAGTAGTTCTAAGGGGCTTTGTTAAAATATTTGCAAGTTGGTCTACAAAACTGCAATGAACCAGCTTCACTTCATTTAATTGTTCAACTTCCCTTACAAAGTGGTACTTTATCTTGAAGTGCTTTGTCTTGCCATGGAAGATAGGGTTCTTTGTAATTGTAACAGCAGATTGGTTGTCACAATAAATTTTTGTTGCTTCCCCTTGCATCAGATTCAAGTCACACATCAATTTTCTTAACTAAAGGGCTTGGTTTACAACAGTTGCAGTTGTTATATACTCAGCTTCAGCTATTGAATGTGCCATTGATTCTTGCTTCTTCGAGCTCCAACAAACACAGCTGAGCCTAATATAAAAAAAGTAGCTTGAGGTGTTCTTCATGTTTTCAACTGTTCTTGCCCAATCACTATCAATATAGCCAACAAGTTTCAACTTTTCAGTCTTTACAAACTTGATTCCATAGCTTAGAGTTCCTTTGATATACCTTAGAACCTTTTTTGATGTCTTGAAATGTGTCACATTGCAGCAATGCATAAATCTAGATAAGAGACTTACTACAAACATGATATTAGGCCTCCTGGTTGTTAAGTAGAGCAAACATCCAATGAGGCTTCTAAAGTTATTTTCATTGACCCTTTCAGAATCTCCTTTGCTGGTGAGCTTTTCTCCCAGTGCAATTGGAGTGCTGGCAGATTTACAGTTCTCCTTGCAGAATTTCTTCAAAATCTTCAAGGCAAAGCTCTTTTGGCTTATGGAAATCCAGTCCAATCCAATGTATCATTCTGCCAATGAATACATCTATGTCTCTACCCGTGAAGTTAATTGCTCCGATAACCAAGACTAACCATCTCCTCAATTGAAATTGTAGACGACATAATAATGTAAATGTTCTTACAATGTCACTTATCATCAGTTTGAACTTAGACAACCAATAAGCTAATATTTGCTTGTCACAATTTTGCTATGCATGCAAAATATGAACGACAGAAATACAAAAAGACATAACAGTGAAATGTGAAATTTATTTATTAATCATTAAAACACATAGAAAATAATTACATGTGACTACAATATGGACACATTTCTAAAAAATCTCCACTTGCCCTAGTGAAGTAAATGTGTCATGTTTCGCATTCCCATATCCTCGACGTGTTTGTTAAAACTCCTAGTTACAAAAGTCTTAGTAAACGGATTTGTAAGGTTATCTTCAAAAGACACTTTCACCACATCTGTAATTCCTTCGGCTACTGCTTCTCGTATTAAGTGATACTTTTGAATAATGTGTTTCATCTTCTTGTGACTTCTCATTTCCTTGGATTAGCTATTGCAGAACTGTTATCACAATACAATATTATAGCTTTTTCTATACCAGGAATGACTTTAAGATCGATTAAGAACTTTTGAAGCAATATTGCTTCTTTTGTTGCCTCCAAAGCAGCCACATATTCAGCCTCCATAGTAGAGTCAGTAGTGCAAGTTTGTTTTATAGTTCTCTATACTATGGCTCCACGACCTATAATGAATACATTTCTCGATGTCAATTTCCTCGAATCTTTACAAGTTTAGAAGTTTGAGTCCGTGTATCCAATAGAAGTAAGGTTCTCCCTAGAATATACAAGCATATAATCACTAGTTCTTTTAAGATACCTCAATATATGCTTTATAGCTTGCTAATGCCTAATACCCTTCGTTTGATATCGAGTAAGTATTCCCACTTGCGAAATAGATATCTAGACGTGTGCAAAGAATCACATACATAAGGCTTTCAATTTCTGAAGCATATGAAACCTTACTCATATGCTCTCTTTCTTCTACTGTCTTAGGACAATCATCTAAAGAAAGATGAAAACCCTTATACAGCCAGCTGAGCATTTGGCTTTGAATCAGTCATTCCAAAATGTTCCAAAACTTTATCGATGTATGAAGCTTGTGATAGAGCTATCGTTTTATTTTTTCGATCCCTAATGATTCGAATTCCAAGAATATAACTAGTTTCACCCAAGTCCTTCATGCTTAACTATTAAGCTAACCATAATTTAACTGACGATAATTCTCCTACATTATTTTCGATAAGTAAAATATCACCGACATACAAAACGAGGAATACTACCTTTTTATCCTTTTATATGCTTATAAACACAAGGTTTATTAGCGTTTTGCTCAAACGCAAAACTCTTGATCGTTTGATCACATTTTTTATTCCATAAGTGAAATGCTGCTTAAGTCTATAAATAGATCTTAACAGTTTGCAAACTTTCTCCTTCTTTTTTTTGACAACATAGTAAGTGGGTTGAACCATATAAATGGTTTCATCAAGATAGCAATTCAGGAATGCTGCCTTGACATTCATTTGCCAGATCTCATAATCAAGAGCAACGGTAATGGATAAGAGAATGCAGATAGACTGTAGCATAGCTACAGAAGAGAAGGTCTCATCGTAATTGATGCATTCTTTCTGTGTGTAGTCTTTCCCTACAAGTCTAGCTTTATGTGTTTCCACTAACCCTTCCGCATTTCTCTTCTTCTTGTAGATCCACTTACACCCTATGGGTTTAATCCCAATTGGTAAGTCTACAAGTTCCCATATCGTATTGGATTTCATAGAATCCATCTCGGCATCCATGGCCTGTTTCTAGAGCTTGGAATCAATGTATTGAATAACCTCCTCATAAGTGAGTGGATCGTCATCCTCATGATTGGCTTTGGTATTATAAATACTACCATCATAGATGAAGAAGTCTGGTTTCTTAGAAACTCTCTCACTACGATAGATTCCCCTATGCTGTTGATTGCTTGTAGGTCTTTCTACAACTTTCTTGAGAATTGAACTTGGTGATTATTCTACAACTTCTGAAAGTTCCTCAAGTACCACTTTACTTCGAGGCTTAAAGTTATCTATGTAGTTTTCCTCGAGGAAAGTAGCATGAGTAAAAACTTTGATCGTATTATCTTTCAGATTGTATAATATTCTACCATTTGTTTCTTTCGAATATCCTACAAACATATACAATTTCGTCCATGCATCCAACTCATTTGCATCCTTATCCAGAACGTGTGTTGGACAACCCCATATTCTAAAGTGATTTAGAGTGGGTTTCTTTCCATGCCATAGTTCATAAGGTGTCTTACAAGCAGATTTGGTTGGCACATCATTTAGAATATAGCAAGCCGTTTGTATCGCATAGCCCCAGAAGGAAGTAGGAAGTTGCTAATAACTTAACACAAGGTTTTATTCCTTCTTTTAGCTACGCCATTCTATTATGAAGTGCTCAATGCAGTCAATTAGGATAAAATCCCATACCCTATGAAGTAAACTAAGAACTCGTCGGACAAGTATTCCCCACTTTAGTTAGAGCGAAGATTCTTTACGGATAAACCTAATTGCCTTTCCACTTTCAGACGGAATTCTTGAAATTTATCAAAGGTTTCACTTTTGCGGTGCATTAAATACACATCCATATCGAGAATAGTTTCTGATGAAAGTCATGTCATAATCATAACTTTCTCTGGAATTAATGCTCATGGGACTGCATACATTAGTATGTACAAGTTTTAAAGGTTGGTTGGCCCTTGTACCTTTCGCATTAAAGGCCCTCTTCATCATTTTTACCTTTCAAGCAAGATTAACATTGTGGAAGACTAACTTCCTTAAGCATACTTAAGAGACCAACTTTCACGAGTCTAGTGATTTTTCTTGGTTAGTATGACCAAGTCTTAAGTGCAATAGGTACCCTTCATTAGAGTGAGAAGTTTTAAGCTTTTTATTCACTATTTCAATTTAGTTTGAAGCATTAAGTAGTTATTTGGTTTGATGAAGTAGAAATTGTTTTCCATCCATCCATTATAGATTAAAGAACGATTTCTGTGAATAAAAATCCCTTTATTGAATGTCACGGTATAACCGTTATAAAATAAACATGCTACAATAATTAAATTTCTCTTAAATTGAGGTACATAAAATATGCTATTTAAAACAATATTCCTAAAATTATATGTAAAATAACTTCTCCCACTACTTTGGCTGAAACATAGCTCTCATCTCTAGTCTGCAACGAGATGCTTCTGTCATGCAAACTTCTCGTTTTGCTGAACCCCTATAAAAAACAAACACATATGGTTAATGGCTCTAGAATCAATAATTTAGTTTTCAATTGATTCTTCCACTAAGAAAGCTTCAACCACAAAAAAATTCCATACCTTTGCCATTTTTGGCTAGGTAATCCAAATACTCCTTGCAGTTTGATCTGAAATGTCCTTTCCTATTGCAAAAGAAACATTTGATCTTTTTAGAATCTTTTATCTTCTTAGCCTTCTTCCTATCCACATGAGGTGGAACCAAAGACTTAATCGATTTCTTTTTTTCCTCAGTTTTCTGCTTCCTTTTAGAGGATAAAGGGTGCACAGTTAAGTTTGCCTCAAGTTTCTCCTAAACCGGCTTACCACAATTCAACATCAACTCATAGGATTGTAATGCCTTTATGAGTTGAGTTAAGGTAAGCGCTTTGTTCCCCAAGTTGTAAGTGACCCTAAAACCAGCAAACTCATTGGTTAAGGATTTGAACACTATTTCAATCTGAGTGTTCACGTCTAGTTTAGCTCCATTGTCCTCCTCTTTCACAAAGAATCTCATAAGCTTAAGCATATGTTCTTTGACCAGGGTTTTGAGTTTTTGTTGAGAGTTAATCAAATTTATAATAGCGGATTGTCGAGCCAATGCGACTTGGCCTCTGAGCAAATCTTTCAAAATTTTCACGATCTCTTTGGCACTACGAAAATTCTCGTGTTTCTTTTGCAACACACTTTTCATAATCAAGTCAGAATCTCTCCAGTGATTTCTCGCTTTGGGTTGAGCTTCAAGAGGGCACGTTTCGTCAAGAGCGAATTTATGTTTCTCACTGTTGAGAACTATTAGCAAGTTTCATTTCCATTCTCAAAAGTTATCCCCATTCAGTTTATTCTCAGTAAGAATGCTAATAAGAGGAGTATGAGACATATTTGAACTGAAAAATAAAGATTCAATAATTACTATATTTACATTAAACAAATATTTTCATTTTAGCAACATATTAAGAAAGCAGTATGATGCATGCGTCTTGTATTGAAACCTTAAAAAAACATTTTTATATTACTACGATCATTCTCACACTTATCGATCATGTTGTCTTGGGGTCTTATGATTAACTAGCAAGAATATGGATTACATCCAATTAGTTCGTGAATCTTAATCTTAATACTCCGCATGGACCAACGACCGTTTAACATTTAGCCATAATCTCTAACTTAAATATCATTTCTTAGGAAACTATTTAATAAGAGAAGATCTTGAGTGTGCAACCATTGATTCAGCACCCATCATGAACATGCTTTCATTTGTGAGTCATCTTGGGACAATCTCACTGAGAGTCATGCATGACTAGTTGTCTTTAAAAGGAAATCTCATCTAGTGATCCCACATGATAAAGTTTACTTGGGGTGTGACTAGGGTAGGAACCAACTTGAGACTTTAACATACTATTACTTAGAGACCATCAATAGAGGTCGTAGGTTTTGTTCTAGGACCTTCTCCCACTCAATATTTTAAAATAACATGCAAGGCTTTTTTATCCTATATTTCAAAAATGATCATACAATAATCCTAATGGCATTCTTACCTAATCTATATGACATGCTTCTAATATATGAATGACATGTTATGGCAATTTTATAATATTTACATTCATTTATTCATAAGAATCAAACAATCATAAAAGAAATAATTTTGATTCTCCACAATTTTTCTTTTGAGGGAAAAATCAAAGAAATGAATGTGAAACGTGCACCGTGCACCAGGTAGGGTCTCAAGAAAGGAAGGTAAGTCAAATTTGACTGCTTAAAAACCAAGTCTTTCCTAGCCAGAGCCAATCCTAGACATGAACCTTCTCATTACTACACTTCTCACAGTAATCAAATAACTTAAAGAAGTGAATAGAACAATACAACACATGTATTTTCTCATTACCACACTTCTTATTTTTTAATTGATCAGCTGTGGATCATTTTATATACATCACAATTATAAAACTACATAATATAAATATTATAAACAATTATAAAACAAATATATAAGGAGATAGGCAATTAAAATAAAATTGTTAGCCAAAGTTTCCATGATTATATTTCTAGAAAATAAATGAAAAATAAAATAAAATTACATAGTTTTTTGCTACAAGGCATTCCTTGGGTCTTCAACCGCCATCACTCCGTCTTCTCTTCATCATGGTCTCCTTTTGGAAAAATTACATTTAAGTCTTATATCCGTTTTCGGCTCACAAGAATCCTATGAATTAAAAAAAAAAATCCTATGTGGAGATGATAATCCACGGTCTATTTCCTAATAACCACAACCTTAGCAAAAATATATATAATATCACATCTATTCCCATATATAACTCAAAATATGCATAAAATCTAAAGAATGTAACTTTTTATGTAATCAAATCATTAAAAAAGAAAATAAATTTATTTTGATTACCTATTTATACTTATAGATAGAGCACAACTTGGCTTTGATACCAATTATTGAAAAATCGAGTTTGAAAAACGTAGCGAAAAATAAATTTAGGCAAAACTAGAGTTTTAAATTTTTTTCCAAAATAAGAACTTAATTGTGATATCTAAAGTAATAAATACTTAATCAAAATTTTACCTTTTCAATTCGTTTAGGATGAACGTTTCAACTGAGTAGTCTTCTCCACTAGCCTCAAGGTCATGTCTACCGAGAGCGGCCTTACTTCGAATCAGAAATTTTTTCACCAAAATTACCAGTGGGATAATTTCGTAATTTCTCTAAACTTTTGGGCTAAGTTATAAATAAGAAAACTATCTTTAGAAATTTTTTGAAATAATTTCTTTAGAAATTTTTTGAAATAATTTCTTCAGAAAGTTTTTGAAATAATTTCTTTAGAAAATTTTTTCTTTACAACTTTCTTTTGAATTCAAGTGTGTGTAAATAATGACCCAAGACTCTTTTTATATAGGGAGAGTTTAGAGAGTTCAACTATTATTAAACTTAACCATTTTAATATTAAATTAATATTATATTTATCAAGATAAATATTAGACTAAATTTAATATTAAGATAATCACTTTAATGTTAAATTAATAAAATACTATTAAGATAAGTATTAAATTAAATTAAATATGAAGTCTATTAAAAGAATATTATTTTTGGAATATTTAATCTGAAATCAAATTCTCTAGTAGAGTCCTAGTAGGAGTGTAATTCTTCCACTGCTCAATCACTAAAGAACTACCACCGCCGATTGGAATGCCACAGTCGCACCCATTGGCACCCCAAACAAGTGCGGTTGCTATCGATTCGGTTCGGGCTGGGCTAATGACGACACGATCAGCTCGGTCTAGCCACTGGTTGGACCATCATCCCAGTTTCACATACCAGACCCGATTCAACCAGTTTTATAGGTCTTGGTCATGATTTTGGGCTTCTGGGCCCAATTTATGATCTCAGGTCTAATTTTGAATTTCAACTACCCATTGACCCAATTCTTTGACTTGAAAATTAATTTCAAAAAATATCATATTAATTTTAATTAATTTGATTAATTTAATTTTACTTTATATAAATTAATTTTCCAAAAAGTCATTTAGATTTTCCAAATTAATTTTTTAAGAAAATTCTTTAATCAAATTCTCTAGTTGAATAATTCTCACGACCGCACAATTTAATTCCAGATCAAATAAATCGACTCAGTTAAATTATTTCCAAAATCGTAAAATTTTATTCTAATTAAGATGCAGTCCGATCGAGCTTTTGTTGGATTAGTGGATGGACCAATCGTACATATACAATTAAGCTCTAGTAATTGCAATTATGTCCAGAAGCATCATTCTGATAATTTGCAATTACTTAATCATGGAGTCAGTCCATAAGAAGTACCATGATTGAAAACTACTTATTGTATATTCTTTACGAAAGAAATTCATCCAACTGCTTTGTCCAATGACCTCGTCATGTGTGTGTTACTATCATATGATATCCTTGATTCCTTTGAGTTAAATTCTTTCACTCAATACAATCACATTTTTATCTCATTGTCGCCATTGTGTCTTCTTAATGATTAATATGATTATTGTTAACAAATGACTGTGATAAATTGCTCGTTTGAGAACAACCAACATGTGGCCACGTCTCATATTTATCAATCCAAACAATACCAATGAGAGGGTACCATCAACTCTTTAATTGAGCTATGAATTTCACTATTCCTAGTAAAGCCATGCCATACACAATTCATGTACCCAACATACCTATAACAACCCGAATTTGGGCCTAGTCAGAACAATGGTTTCAAAACCACTATTCTGAGGCCAGATAAATTACTTTTAATATTATTTTATGTGTTATAGTATTATTATCTGAGTGCATAAAAATTTTGGTGAAATAATTTTAGCGATTGCTTGCTTAATTTTGAAAAAGGACTAAATTGCATAAGTGCGAAAGTTTTGTTTTACTAGCTAAAGGTATCAAATAGCTATAGAAAATTAAATTAGGGGTCTTTATTGAGTAAATAGACCATAAATATGTTAGTGGCTAATCAAGGAAACAAAAATATTCTAGGGTCAAAGTTAGGTGAAATGTTGGTGACTAATTTGACTAGAAATAAAATAAAATAAGGAGAAAAAGATATCAACTCTCATCTTCCTCCTTTCCACCGAAAATACCAGTAAAATAAGGGTTTTGGAGGCTTGAAATTTCAGCAACTCTTTACCTTTGTAAGTAAGTGATTTTGATGGTCTTTTTTGATGATTTTTGTACTTTTGGGGCCCTTGTAGCTTAAGCTAACTTATGGGAGGGCTATTTTGCATAATGGTTGAGAGTCTAGGGTTTTTCCATGATAGTAATCACGTTGGTTTCTGAAATTTCATGGAAGAAAATGAATCATGATTGTTAAACTAACAACTCTTGTGAAAGGATTTTTATAGAAACAGCTAAGAGGACCATTTTTTGTGAAGATTATGAATTAGGTTTCAAATGTGTGAAATAATTGAAATTGTGAGATGCCATAGGCTTAAAGTAGTTTCAGCTAGGCTCGATTAATATGGAAATTTGATGAAAATTGATTTACGAGCCTAAGGGTAAAATTGTAATTTTTGTAAAAGTCTAAGGGCAAAAATGGTCATTTTGCCAAAATATGAATTATGAAATGCATTGAGTAATATGATGATTAAATTAGTAAATTTTTATCATTTTAGATCAAGAAATACAAAATCCGGACATAGACTGAAGGAAGGCCAAGCAAGTGGACTAAATCCAACTAATCACCTACTTTTTGTATACCGAGGTAAGTTGTACGTAAGTAAGACAAATTTATCGCTATTATGTGTTGAATGATCGATTTTGCATAATATGGTTGAATATGATTATGAATAATGCATGATGAAATTAATGTGGTAAATTCTCGTTTGAACCTAGGAATAGATTGGATATCCATGCCATGACATTTGGGTGATATGTGTGCTAGTGTAAGACCATGTCTGGGACATGGCATCAGCCATATCATGAGATCCAGTGTAAGACCATGTTTGGAAAATGACATTGGCATTGATATATGCGCTAGTGTAAGACCATGTCTAGGACATGGCATCAGCCTCGACATGTGAGCCGGTGTAAAACCATGTTTGGAACATGGTATCGACAATTCACCCTCTTGTGTAAAGCTTGTCAAATATCCTTTAGTATTCCAAATGGTTTCACGGGTTATTTTAAAGCTTATGACAATGATATGAAATGATATAATCATGTTATGAGTGGTACAGGTACTTATTCGAAACTCATGAGATATGAGTCTAGTTATGTTGCCTTGATGGTAAGAGTGACATGAGTAAGTTCTAGCTATGAAATGATTTTGGAACGATATTGTAATATTTGGGTTATACTTGTGATATGTAAGCATTTAGTGATATTTACCTTCGTTCACTCGAGAATGTTGTGTTGATTTATAATATGCATGGTTGATGTTGTTACTTATTTATATGCAACTTACTAAGCTTTATGCTTACTGTAACACTCTATACCCATAACCCACGCCGGGTCGGAGTGCAAGGCATTACCTAATTTTATCTCATGCATACAAACAATCTCAAGTCATCGAGACTCGGTCTAATTTGAAACCTTTTCAATTTCTACTTTAAACTTCTTATTAGGGGCCTACGAGCCCCAATTCAACCGTTGAAAACTATTCGGGACCATTCCGGGTCCTTAAACCAACCTTCATAAATTTGCCTTTAAAACAGGGCACATGCCCGTGTAAAAGGGTAACATGCCCGTGTGATCATGTCGACATAGTCATGCTGATGACCTATGTGGCTCATGTGGCCTAAGCACCCTGGAACACGCCCGTGTCTCACACCCGTGTAGAATTAATTTTTAATTCACACCTACGGGGGTTTTCACATAGCCAGACACACGCCCGTGTTATTGGCCCATGTCCCTCACACAGCCACAACACGCCCGTGTCCTAGCCCGTGTACGAAAATATGGATATTCTGTTTCTGACGTCAGCATGCTCAAAATGACATACGGCCAAGGCACACGCTAAGACACACGGCTGTGTCTCCGCCCATGTGTTTATTACCATGCATACTGACTTGAAATTTTTATGTGTAGGGGACACACGGCTGGACTATACGCCCATGGGGTAGACCGTGTGTCACACACGGCCTAAACACACGCCCGTGTGTCTACTCGTGTGGACAATATAAGGCTATTTACCAAGCCTCCTTGCCACCTTTACGTACCTATTTTCATACAAATGCCAACCAATACCAAAATGAGCACAATTTCTATATTCAAATCAGCCACAATAGAAATGCATTCATCCATGATAATGCATCTTTTACAAATTCAAAATGAATGTTAGCCATCATTCAAAGCTTAATACAAATTGAAGGGGTTTCCAACCCAAGCCAACACATTTGGCCAACTTTCAAGGACACAAAATAATAAAGTTTAAGTCCTATACATGCCATATTCAAAAATATAAGACCAACTATACCGAATGCTTTGGTTGATAGTGTGATCGATATCTCTGACTTCCAATGATCCTTGAGCTAGCTAGGTGACATTAAAAGGAAATAGAAAGGAAAGGGAGTAAGCATAAAAGCTTAGTAAGTTGTATATAAGTAAGTGTACAACAACAATTCTTCAAAAATCAACATGCTCATAATACCAAAGTAGGCGTAAACATAACTTACTCGTTACCATCCATACAAGTCACATATTAAACAATGAGCTCATATCTCATACGTACCAATTAGGTACCTGTACCACTCACAACATGGTTATACTTTCCTCATTAGCTTAAGAACATAACGTTCACTGTTGAACTATTTGGAACACTACTAGTTATTTATTAAGCCTCAAATGTGGGTAAGGTACCGATGCTATGTCTCAGAAACAGTCTTACACTGGCTCATATCTCAAGTCGATGCCATGTCCCAGACATGGTCTTACACTGACTATCATCTCGTAGCCGATGCATGTCCCAGACATGTCTTACACTGGCTTACGTCTCGAGGCCGATGCATGTCCTAGACATGTCTTACACTAGCTCTCGTCTCAATGTCGATGCCATGTCCCAGACATAGTCTTACACTAACTCTCATAATGCGGCCAATACATGTCCCAGACATGTCTTACACTAGCCAACAATAACCCATATGTCACGGCATGAATATCCAATTTATTTACTAGGTTCAAACGAGAACTCTACTATCTCTATTATCATCATACCTTCTCAATTCCACAATCAAGCAATTCATGCTTTATTAATTCAATACCTACATTAGCAATGTAGTTGTATTATTTACATACAGCTTACCTCAGATTACAAAATGTGGCGACTAGTTGGTTTAGTCAATTTGCTTGGCTTTCCCCCGATCTAGGTTTGGATTTGGCAAATCTTGATCATAAATAGAAAAACGCACTCATTTAATCACTAAATAAAATTAAACAATTAAAAATTCACATCTTCAGTAAAATAACCATTTTACCCCTATGCTCGAAAATTGATTTTTATCGAATTTCCTCGCATATTAAGCCTAGATGAACTCTTTTTACTCTTATAGCAACCCCAAATTCTCTCTATTTCACACAGTTATCAATTATTTTACAACTTGTGCAAAATAGTCCCTTTAGGTGTTTTCATGCTAACACCTTTCACAAAAGTTGTTTATAAGACACCTAAGACTCATTTTCTTCCATGAAAACTCAACAAACATCCCAAATAATTTCATGGCAAAACCCTAGACTCTTAATCATTTTGCAAAATAGTACCCTCATTTGAAAGCTCATGCCTCAAAGGTATCAAAAATGTAAAAATCTTTAAAAAAAACTCATTAAAATCACTTACTTGCGAGAGGAATAAGTTGCAGAAATTTTTAAAGCTCAAAACCCTTAACCATGGCTGAAAAAATCAGTGGAATGAAGAGAGAATGAAAGAAAAAAGATGATAGCTAGGCTTAGGTATTATTATATTACACCTTATGTCATCAAATTTCACCTAATGTTGACTTTTCAACATTTCCATCTACTATGGCCGGCCATCACGTAATTAATGGCCCAATTTCACTTAAAAACCCCTCAATTTATGATACATGGCAATTTGACACCCCTAGCTATCAATTTAAGATTTTTACACTTTATGCGATTTAGTCCTTTTTCGCAATTGGGCTCATAAATGTCAAAATTAACTCACCAAATTTTTTATGTACTAATATAAACATGCTATGACTCCAAAATAATAATAAAATAATTTCTCTGACTTCAGATTTGTGGTACTGAGACCACTATTTTGACTAGCCCCAAAATCGAGCTGTTACACTTACTCCTTCTCTTTTCCATCTTCATATAGTGCCGCCAAGCTAGTATTGGGGATCAAGAGAGGTCGGAGGCATCGATCACACTATCACCTGAAGCTTTTGGTATAACTAGTTTAAATGTTTTGATTGTGGCATGTATAGGGACTTGAATCTTTGGTTTAGTGTCTTGTTAGTTTAGCCACAAGTGTTGGCTCATATGATGGATGTGATATTTATTTTGTATAGGCCATTAATGTTGGCTAATATTGATTTTTATTAAATGCATTTGATGAATATTCTCATGGTTGTGGTTGTTTGGTTATGTGTATTTATGCTTGGATTGGTTATATTTGATGTTGTGTAGATTGGTGCAATTATTGGTGGCAAAAAGGCTTGGTAGATAGCCTTATTTTTGTCCACACAAGAAGACACATGGCGTGTGTCTAGACTATGTGTGACACACGGCTTGCCCCATTGGCGTGTGGTAAGGCTGTGTGTCCCCTGCACCTAAAAGTTGGCAAAACAAAATGCCAGTAGTAACCATACGAGAAGAGACACGGCCGTGTGTCCTAACCGTGTAGAGGAAACGGCCTAGTTCACGGCCGTGTACCATGGTCATCTACCCTTAAAGGGTTGCTAATGTTAGACACAGAATATCGAGGTTTTTACACACGGGCGTGTGGGAAACACGGGTCATGGACACGGGCGTGTACCAAGCGGTGTGAAAACCCCTGTAGGTTGGAATCGAAAAATAAATTCGCATAGGCTAGGGACACGGGCGTATCCCGATATGTTCAGGTCGTGTGAGCCACACGGGCATTCAACATGGCCATGCTAAGAAGACACACGGGCGTGTTGCCCTTCCACACGGGCGTGTGCCCCTATCAGCTTGAAATTTTACAAAGTTTTCAAGAGTGCACAGATTAGTCCCAAATCAATTCCAAAATGTGTTCGGGGCCTTGTAGGCCCATAATAGGGACATTAAGGTATTGTTAAAAGTTTTAAATTGGAGTGAAATTTCATAACTATGAAATGTATGTTTGTATGTGTTTAAGTCCGGTAACACATCGTATCCTGTTTTGACGGTGTTACAATACCGGCTATCAGCTCGATCATAGAGCATAAGCCTCCACTTATATCAAAGCCCATGAGTTACATTTGCATGGTCAGTGACTAACTCAGGAATTAGGTAAATCACACCATGAATGTCATAAGTTAAGTAATTAACAAATGAATTCAGAATTAATTCATCTTGGGTTCAATCTAATGTATCATTCTGCCAATGAATACATCTATGACTCTACCCATGGAGTCAACTGCTTCGATAGCCAAGACTAGCCATCTCCTCAATTGAAATTGTAGACAACATAATAATCCTTCTCAATATTTGAATCAAATGCCTACTTTGATTCTTTTACAGGATTACAGACTCATTTAGATTGTAACACCCCAAACTCAGCCTAGACATTATGACCGAATTTGGAAGCATTACGAAGAAGGGTTTTAAATTACATCTTTTAAGTTAAAACGTATCGTTATATTAGTTTACCAATCAGAGTCTTCATATCTGGAAAAACTTGTGTTTATAATCTTATTTGAAACCATTTTAAGTTATTAAGAATTTGCAGCGGAAGTTTGAAAACTGTTTTATTCGAAACCAAGCTCCTATTTTCAAAAATAACATCTGTTCGCGTAAAATCGATATTTTGTTGAATCATCGTAGATTAGAAATCATAACGCAATCAAACTCAAGAATTCAAACCAAACAGTCCAAAAATTCAAGAGAGTCCACAAATTACAAAACTCTCAGGAAAACCAGAAATTTCAGTAAAAACCGTTAAATAATAATAATGAAAACAATTTCCGTCAAGTGGTCATCGCTGAGCCTCCGTCGCATCGACCCTCCTATGTCTATGGATTACCTGAATATAACAGATAAACAGATGTAAGTTTTCATAAACTCAGTGTGTAACCCAACAGAGATAGTCATGCAATATATACAGAAGTTCATACACAGTCAGATATAGATTCGGACCTAAGTCCATAATAGAAACAGATATCAAAATTAGATAACATATCAAACGTACAAAATTCTACCCCTATCCTCTACACACCATCTCTATCTATCCTATCACACCATTTGGGATTAAAAACACCCACCCATCCCTACAGACCATATAGTGTTGATGCGACACATAACAGATAATATGCAGTCAAGCTGCCAGAAAATAGATGAAAGGTCGTCGTACAGATCACTTCCTCCACATATACAAATCCCACCCCAAACACAGATACAGAATACAGATGCAAAAATAACAGAATAAAAAAGCTTAACATGCTCGTATACAGATAAATACATACTTAACAATATAGTCAGACATACATATCAGTTTCTTACTCAGATCAGACTATCAGAGTATCATATCACATGAAATAAGGTTTGGTTAGCCCTTACTGACCCTACAGTAGGCCTACAGTCGATCGAAACGATCGGTGTGACTCTACGAAAATTTTCAAAATTTTGAGTCCACACGTTCAAATTGGCCTTGCCTGTGTGGCCCATACAACCTAGCCCAAAACCCACACACCCGTGTGGCATGTCCGTGTGGGCCTACATGTCCAACCTGGCCTAGCTTGTGTGGCCCACACGGCCACATATTCATCATTACACAACTGTGTCTCGCGCACGATCACACATACGATATTCACACAGTCATTTCTCGCACATGGTCAACCACACAGCCGGCCACATGCCTGTGTGGCTTCAACAAACCCAATTTTTAACTTTCGCTGAACCTCTTTTTCTCATGTTTTAGGTGCACACCTAGTTCATTTTTAGAGCACTTGCAATCCCGAGGCCACCAGAACCTTTGACGATCAATGCTTCTCAAACCAAATTCGCCTAAGAATCAATCGTTTTCAGCCCCACTAGAAATACCCCAACTGTAGAATAGACAAATTCAAGCACTCGAAAGATTAAACAAAATTGACAAACTCACCATGCTGCTGTTTGACCAAATGAAAGGAAGAGGAAGAAAAAGCACAAAGAGAGAAGAAAGAAGAAAGAAAAAAAAAATATGGATGATGGAGCAAAATGAATGTAAAACTAGGGAAGGGAAAAATTTTAGAAAGAGAAAAATTAACTCAACCCCCATTATCCCACTATATCCACCACTAACCAACTGATAACTACCTACTTATACAGATTTCCAACTCCATCGAAACTCTCACAGTCAACTGAAGCAAAAACTATCACCCCTGCTCACATAGGGATTCGAACACAAGACCTCCAGCATACTAACTTCTTACCACTTAAACCAGTTGGCTCATTCTGATATGAGTTTACAAACAATTTTATATAAGCCCACCCAACAGGGATAAGGCTTTGATCTAAAATAACAAAATTTTCCAAAAGTAGGACTTGAACCTAAGACCTCACACACACACCCAGAACACTTAGGCACTGAAACAAATACACAATTATGTCAGATTTCACAAAAATGAAAATAAATTAATTAGGGCGTTACATAGATTATCTACTGAAGTAAGTTGTCTTTCTTGCAATGTAAAATTTCTTACAATGCAACTTATCATCAGTTTGAACTTAGACAATCCATGAGCTAATATTTGTTTATCACAATTTCGCTATGAATGTAAAATATGAAAGACAAAAATTCAAAAGACATAACAGTAAAATGTGAAATTTATTTATTCATCATTCAAATACATAGAAAATAATTACATGTTTACTATAGTATGGACACATTTCCCAACAACAAGGCCTTCTTCAGCTTATACACTTTGGTTTTGTCTCCAACTGCTTTGAAACCTTTTGACTGTTGAACAAATATTTCTTCCTTCAGAAATCCATTTAGGAAGGAATATTTTACATCAAGTTGATGTATTTGCCAGATTTTACATCAAGTTAATGTATTTGCCATTCCTTTTGAGCTGTCAAAGCTAGTAGCAGTTTAATGGTATCCAACCTTGCAACTGGTGCAAAGGTTTTAGAATAATCTACTCCATATTGTTGGCTGAACCCCTTTACAACTATCCTGGCTTTTAGCTTGTTGAAAGATCCATCATCATTGAACTTTTTTCTGAACACCCATTTTACACCAATGACCTTTTTGTGCACTAGTCTATCAACCAGTTCCCATGTCTGATTCTTGTGAACCATTGACATTTCTTACTCCATAGCAACTTTCTATCTACTTTCTTTTATTGCTTCTTCATAGTTGGCAGGCTCCAACACAACTACATCACATCTCTGATATATTTTTGAAATAGGCCTGGTGCCTCTAGTTGGAAAATCATCATAGCCAACAACCTCTTGATCTTCAATTTCACCGGGCTGCACATTTTCTTCACTCTACCCTTCATCAAACAACTCAAATTCTGATGCATCCCAATCCCAAGCAGCTTGTTCATTGAACTTGATATCCCTGCTTACGAATACCTTAATGGTAAAAGGATCAAAGATCATATAACCCTTTTTTTTGCTAATATAGCCAACAAAGATCCCAAGCTATGATTTCTTTTCTATCTTATTCCTTTTAACAATAGGAATATGTGTATAACAAATGCATCCAAAGATCTTCAAGTCAAACATTAAGAAAGCTTTGATAGCCTTGGAAGAAAGCCTATTAAGAAAGTATATTGAAGTATTGACTGCCTCTGCCCAAAAATTCTTTGGAAGATTTATTTCAAACAGCAAACATCTTGCCATATCCATCACAATCCTATTCTTTCTTTGACAAACACCATTCTGTTGAGGACTGTAGGTGTTTGCCATCTAATGTTAAATGTCTGATTCTTCACAGAACCTCTCAAACCTCTCTGATGTATATTGAGTTCCATTGTATGATCTGAGTATCTTTAATTTGCAGAAAGCTTGATTTTAATAGGTGCTTTGGACTTCCAAAAAACTTATGCTACTTCTGACTTAATCTTCAAAAAATAGACCTATGAATATCTTATGCAATCATTAATAAACAAAATAAAGTATCTACTGCCACTTAGTGAAGGTGTCTTCATAGGTTCATATACATCAGTGTGGACCAAATGTAAATTATCAATGGCTCTCTAAGCCTTATTAGCAGGAAATGGAAGCCTGACTTGTTTTCCAAGTTGACACACTTCATTTTATCAACTACTCTGGACAAGTTTGCAACTAAGTCAAGCTTGTACAGCTGACCTAGTGATTAGTAATTGACATGCCTCAATCTCTTATGCTATAGATGAGACTCATCTACTGAACTGGTGTAGGATTTTGAAGCCACCAAGTTCTAATCCAACACAAAACTCTTTCCATTCATTGTAGTTGGCACTATTTCCTATCCTAGAGAGTCAAATATCATGCAACCCCTATCTTTAAAAATAATAGTTTAGTTTTTCTTAAGCAACTGACCAATGTTAAGTATATTTTGATCAATTTCATGTATTAAAAGAACATCTGAGATTGTTTTGGTACATGTTGGCATGTTGATTAGTACATCTCATTTTCCCTTAGCCTCAATAAATTGGCCATTTCCAATCCTGATCCTTGAGGTGAAGCTTATATCAATCCCTTTAAAGATTCTTTCATCTGAGGACATGTGGTTTGTGCAACCACTATTAATTAGCTAGACTTTCTTGACATTACTGTTGGTTGCAAAACATAAGGTAGTGAACACTTGCTCCTCATGAGCTTGATTCTCATCAGTAGCTTGAGCTTGGATATTCTGTTGCTGTTGTTGCCCTTTGTTTTTGCAAACCCTTTCCATGTGGCCAAGTTGTTTACAAGTTCTGCATTGGATGTCTGGCCCAAGCCAACAATATTTTTCCAAGTGTGTGGTCTTCTTGCAATGAGAGCATTATGGATACTTATTCTCTCCTTTGCTTTTCTATTCTTCCCACTGTCTCTCCTTTGCTTCTCCTTCTTTCATTCCAGTTCTTCTTGCCCTTGCTACTTGAAGAACTTGGAACTTCCTTATTCTTGGCTTGGAATGCACCTTTAGAGTGCTCCTCTTATCTATTTTCTCTTTTTTTATCTTAAGCATAGAGAGCATTTATCGACTCAGACAAAGAGATCGTTGACAGACCTCTCGAGTCTTCCAAAGAGAGATCTTAGACTCATATTTTTCATGAAGAGTTGTGATGACTTTCTCCACAATCCTTCCATCACTGAACTGGTATCCAAGCAACCTGATGTTGTTGGCAATGGCCATAATCTTGTCTAAATACTATTTAATTGTCTCAATCTCCATCTTCAAGTTCCCAAAGTTTCTCCTTAAATTGATGAGTTGCTGCTGCCTTATTTTTTCTAAGCCTTGGAACTCCCTTTTCAGCTTGTTTGGGAGTCTCACAAGCCAAATTCTGGTGAAAATTACATCAGATACACCATTCTACAAGCATGGCATTGCTTTATATTCTTGACACACTCATCATTGTGTTGCCTTATTTGAGTAATGGTTGGATTTACTTTCAAGGGTAGTGGCTCCTTATTTGTCTCAACCACCTCCCACAAATCATAAGGCTAAAGGTAAGTTTTTATTTTCACTACCCAAATGTAGTAGTTCTCTCCAACAAAGATAGGAGGTGGAAGTGGTGAGAAACTTTCTAAAGACATGTTAACAACAACAACAACAAATAAATAAAATAGATTTTTCATTCTCGATAAGAAACACACATACAAAAAAAAGCCCTCAAAGACAATAAGCTCTAGATACCAATTTTTAGTGTTTTGCAAAGAGAGAAAATAGAGAACAAAAGAAAAAAAATGAGCAGCAATTGATGCTAAACTGCAATACAACCAAATACAACCAAACTTCAAACTACTCCCACTAAGTATTGTTGAAACTTGAAATAACATAACTTGTACACAAAGGAAACTAACTAACCAAATCAATCAACACCTAAACATTAGTGCTTAAGCACAAAACATTGGTTAGAAATTAAACTAAATGGAACTAGAAAGAAATTAAACTAAATGGAACTAGAAAGAAACTAAATTGAACTCGCTTGCATGCTAAATTTGTATGCATCAAAAAATAGGTCAACTGCATGGTTGGCCATTGTGGAACAAAAATAAGTATACCATGTAAAAATTCAGGTAGGCTTCTATTTGGAAGAAAGTTATAAATGAGAAGCTTCCCCCCCCTTTTCCCATGATAAAAAGCTCTTAGAGAAACCAAATTCTCATGTCTAACCTTCCCCAAAAGCTTTGACACTGGTAGACATGAGCTTTTATCCTTGCAACTACCTTCCCTCAGTAACCCCAAAGCTATATTTCCTCCATCCGCAAGCTTTGCCTTATAGATAATCCCATAGTTTGTCTTTTCCATGACTTGATCAGTTACATTCATCACATCCTTTAACGTCAAATACTCGCCACCTTGTAACAAAATAAACTTATTCTTATCTTCGTTTTCTCAACCTAACTTAGGATGTCCAAATTTACTTTTTAAAGTTGTGTGAACTCCCAGGAACAATAGCTAAACTTACACCTACCAAACCTATGTTAATAGATGAGAAAATTGCCATGTTTCTTTTATTTTATCCCACCATATAAAGAATCAAATTTGTAACGATTGATTTTGTAACACCCCATGCCTGACCCGATTGTTAGATCTTGACTACAGAGTGCTTCCCGCTAGACCCGAATTTATAAACATACTTCTTAGTTGAAGAAAAATTAATTCCTAAAATGTCATTGTACTTTAATAAAAATAGATTCATAATCCAATTGTCTATTCGTTGTGGTTACATAAGTCTAGGTTTTCATAGTCACGCAATGTAAACAAATTATCAACTATTTGGAATAACCTCACAATGAGTATATATTTATTTAACAGTTATAAACTTATTCAACATACTACCTATTCACCTACATTAATTGTGGTATTCTAAATGAAACTAAATGCCAAATTGACTAAGTCTAGAGGTTTCGCCTTAAGGCCGCCCCATTGTATACACATTACAACTAAGTGGTAGAATTGCCTTCGTTTGATGACTTCTAGCCTGGTCCCTATTTGAACTCTCAAATCTCATATTTTAACCTGTAATACGTAACAACATGAAAATAAGCCTAACATATTAATGAGTTCTCATACCTTTTCTCCCAAAACGGTTATACTTTAGATTTATTATTGAAGGTTTGTAGAAGAACAATTTTCTTAGCCTTTGGTGTAATGTCCACTTCATCTAAATTGGCCTAGCTGTATTTAGAACATCACTCCTAATAGTACTCAATTCTGCTTAATTCCAATGTATTTAATAAACTGAAACTTCATGTACGATTGTATAGAGCCCAACTTAATTACCACTTCCCTTAATACGACCACACAGACAATGAGCCTCCAGCCAGATAAATCTTACAAATTCTCTGTTCATCCATTATTGTCGTGAATTCTTACACTTCTTTTCCCTTAAAGAGAAAACTTTGCGGCTACATTCTTGCACACTCTTGAAATATAACCATAGATTATCTGTTTTGTATGCCTTCCTCCAATAATTATATAGCAAATCTTGGGATGTAATCCCATGTGTGGATTCTCATTACTAATGGACCCAATTTGCAATACAATTCTTGCAAGTCCTTATACGAACCCACGTATTCGGTTTATAAAGAAGGCCCTATAATAGATTAGTAAGGAAAGTCTGTCTACTTAAATCAAGTAAACAGATTTGGTGGTCTACCACAACTCAACCTTGTTTTAAAACGGGACTCGTTCTTGGGGGTTTTTTTTCTTTAAATTAGATAACCTAACAGATGAATTCTTTAGGATGAATTCCTAAGATGTAGAGTATGAGCCATGAGGTAGACATGACTAAATGTCATATCTTTCATATAACTCTAGAATAACCGAACTTACACATAGCAATAGACTACAAGAGATTTAACTCCTCCTTGGAGGACTCATACTAACGAATCCCTTGGTCGTGGAATCCTATTTGTAACTAGCCCAAATACATTTCCATGATAGTCCTGATGGACTTTCCAATTATGATCATCTTGGCAGACTTCCACATTAGTATTTTCCTAATGAAATTCCACATGAAATCACTCTTTTAAACTTCCTAATTAGATTGTCCTGACAGACTTCCACATTAGATCGTCTTGGTAGACTTCCCAAATAGATTGTCCTGACGGAATTCCTCATTAGATTTTCCTGGCAGACTTTCCAATTAGATTGTCCTGACAGACTCCACATTATATAATCTTTGTAGACTTTCCAATTGGATTTTCTTGACAAGATTCCATATTAGATCGTCCTAGCGGACTTCCTAATTAGATTGTCCTAATGGGCTTCCACATTAGATTGTCCCGATGGACTTCCCAATTAGATTGTCCTAATGGACTTTCACATTTACGGTAATGCCATGTCCATGGACTTCTATTCATCCCACTAAGGGCTTTTATATGTCCCTCGAGGGGATCTCCAACGTCCCATAAAGGGATCTTATACGTCCCACTCAAGGGCTCTCCTACAGGTGTGCACTAAGTCTTCGTATCATTTATCTCTTTTCCTAGCTCAGTCCAATTGAAACTCAAAGCCACATAAATAAAATGCATATGCAAACCTAGGCATGACCATGCAAACTTCATTATATCCACATGCTAGATTGTATATCATACACACATTTTAGCAATTAAGACTAGGAGTTATATGGCATATAACACGCAAACATTTCCATTGACATATCATACATACTACCCGCCAATTGTATCACTTTAACAAGCATAAGTACATTACACCAATCATTTCATTAATGCATCATAATAAACTTACTCGCAGTTATACACTTTCACATTATCACACTTTTTTATTCAACACATCATCTTTTGTACAAAATAATACTTATGGCAAGCCACATGATAATTCAACTTTCAGTTATGGGTTGAATTGTTATTTATACAAGTCTGAATACAACATTTTTAGCACACAACTTCAAAAAATAACATCCGTTTAGAGTTGAGTTTAGGAGCTCACTTGGAAGTAGACACCAATTCCTTCCACTAAGCTTTTCCATTGCTTCACAATCCTTCAGTATGCAAGATTTTTTATTTCTAAGGCTAAATTTTAGTCTCTCCCTTTCATGCAAAAATACTCATTAATCTTTCTCTCTTCTATGGCAAACCAGAGAAAGAAAAAGAAGAAGAATAGAAAACAAAAGAATCCTTCTAAAAAAAGAATGCTTCTCCAATATATGTAGTCTCTCCAATCCTTTTCACTAAAATTAATTCACAACCACCAAGAAAATGCCTTGATCATTTTGTCTCCCACTAAGAAATTTTCTAGTTCTAACTAACCAAACCATGGTTGAAATCCAACTTTTCCTTAACTAGCCTACTAGTTGTTCTTATTTGTAAAAAAAAAAAGCCTCTAGATTAGCAAACTTTTCAATTTAGTATGCCAACTCTTTTGCTTCATAAGATTTTACAAAACCGAGTGTGACAGATTTGATAGGTTCAGTGAGGTTTTTAATAAGTATTTCAGTAAGGTGTTAAAATTTTTAATTTGAATACAACACCTTTTGTTTAGAAGACTTGAGCTTATTTCAACAAAATCATTGGACAAAATATGAAAGTGGTTCAAGATAATTTAATATATCTGATTAAATATGACTCATAATATCAATTTTTTAACTTACTATTTATTACAATATTTCATTATAGTGATAGAATTGTTTAGGAGCTTGAAAGTATTTTTAATTGACAAACCTAGATATAGGATAAGGAAAAATGATGTTACAATTATATGAGGTGTTTATACACTTGATATAAAGTTTATTTATGTCCTTCCTAGTTGGAAAGGTTTTGCAGTTGATAATAGAGTCCTTCAGGATGCATTATTTGTGCCCAACGGTTTGAAGCTGCAATAGGGTAAGATAATTTAATATGAAATTCATAGTATGAAAATTTTATTTCCAATATAGGATATATAACTTATTAATTTGTTTTTAGGTTTCTACTACCTTGTTTATGGTGGGTGTACCAACCCTGATAGTTTTAGCCTCTTATAGGGGGAAGTGCTACTGTTTAAGCTAGTGGTGACGTGACCATCAACTTGTCACTACTGAAGGGCTTTTCAACATAAAGAATTTTTTGGTCGTAATGTTATAGAAAGATGCTTTGGCTTGCTCAAGTTACATTGGGAAATACTAAAAAAGCACTCGATTTTCTAAATGTTCCAAACAGTTGCTCGAACTAATGATGAACACAAGTTAGAATAATAGAGTATAACTAACATATTCAAAAGAGAATAAGGCAAGGAGAAAAATTAACACGTGATATTTGTTAGTGCAATTTGGATTTATCGATTCTACTCTATGTAGTCTCGCACAAAGAATTATTTTATTTAACAATTGATCCAAATCACTTATTGGCTAAAGCCTAATCTACCCTTATAACTATGGTAATTGCAACCCCAAAAATGAACTCTAATTATTACAATCATTTACCCCAAATACCTTACTTACAGTCAACGATTACTTTCCAAGGAATATGAAGCACAGGAGTGCACCCAACAAAAAAGATTGGAAACAAAGAAAGCTCTCGCACAAGCACTCTGTAACATCCCGACTTTGGGCCTAGTCGGAACAGTGGTTTTGGGACCACAAATCTGAGGTTGTAAAATTATTTTAATATTATTTTTAGTGTTTATAGCATGTGAATAGGTATGTGTAAAATTTTTGTGAGCTAATTTTATCGTTTAATAGCTCAATTTGAGAAAAATGACTTAATCAGTAAAATACGAAAGTTGTATTCTATTAGCTAAATGTATTAAATAGTTATAGAACATAAGTTATAGAACATAAAATTTGAGGTCTTTAATGATAAATTATGCCATTATATATGTGTATGGATGTACATGAAGAGTAATAAATGAAAAATCAAAAAGTCAAAAATTGGGTAGGGTTGGTATTTGATGACATTAGCTAAATGAATAAAAAAATAAAATCAAAGGGGTCATCTTTCTTCTCCATATTTTCCACTAAAAATTGAAGTGAAAAACCCTCATGGGAGCTTGAAAATTTTTAGCACAATAAACCCCTACATGTAAGTCATTTTGATGGTTATTTTTGTTGATTTTTGTGTTTTTGAAACCGTTATAGCTTAATCTAGCTAATGAGGGGACTATTTTTCACTATAGTGGAAAGTCAAGGGTTTTGCCATGAGAGCATTAATGTTGTTTACTAAATTTTTATGGAATAAAATGAATCTTGGTTGTTAAATAAATAACTTTTGTTAAGTGATTTTCATGAAAACACCTAAAGAGGACCTTTTTGTAAAAGTTGTAAAATAGGTGGTAAATGTGTAAAATAACTAAAATTGTGAGCTGTTATAAGTTTAATAAAGGTTCAGCTAGGCTTGGGTAGTGAGGAAATTTGATGAAAATCAGTTTTCGAGCTTGGGGGATAAATTGTAATTATGTAAAAGTTTAGGGGCAAAATTTTAATTTTGCAAAAAATATGATTTATGGGCTGTTTTGAATAATGTGATAATTAAATAAGTGGAATTTTATATTATAGATCAAGAAAAACGGAGTCCGGGCTTAGATCGGGGAAAGAGCAATATCTTGGACTAAATCAAATTAGTTGTCCATATTTTGTGCCGAGGTAAGTTTGTATGTGATTGGTACAACTTTTTATTATGCATTTAGCATTTGATGTTATATGAATTGTATAATTTTCTTCATGAATATTATAGATGTTGTTTGATAAATATTCGAGGTGATAAAAGCCGATTGAACCTTAGGAATACTTAGTGTACAAGTAGTATGACATTTGGGTTGATGAGATCCCGTATAAGACCATATCTGGGATATGGCATCGACATCAGTATGAGTTATCATGTAAGACCATATCTGGGATATGGCGTTGATACGAGATTGTAAGACTACATTTGGGACATGGCGTCGAAATAAGAATTCGTATAAGACCATATCTGGGATATGGCATCGATGTGAGATCCCATGTAAGACCATGTCTGGGACATGACATTGGCATGTTATTGTGTATGGTAATTCTGAGTATCCTTAGTATTCCAAGTGGTTCAACGGGTAGCTCGAGGATGTGTCAAAGAAAGGACTATGTATAATCATGTTGAAAGGGTACAGGTATGTACGCCAAGCTTGTAGTTATTGAGATTATGAAACAATAAGGCTTCGGTAAGATGAAAATGAAGGCATTATGATCTTGATGTTTTATTGAACCTTATGTAACTTGAATGAGATAGGATATGACTACCATGATTGTTGAAAACGAGATGATTTAAGTTTGTTATGTATGCGTATGAAAATGTATATTTTTATTGGTTATTAATTACATGCAAGCTTACTAAGCTTTATGCTTACCCTCTCTCTTTTCCATTTCCTTTTAGTATCGCCAAGCTAGCTCAGGGATCAAGGGACGTCGGAGGCTCGTTCACACTATCGATTGGATCTTTTAGGTATAGTTTGTCTCAACATTTTGAATATGGCATGTATAGAGACTTGGTTTTTTTGTTATATGTCATATTGGTCTAGCCAAATGTGTTGGCTTATAATGATAGTTGAATCATTTTGTGTATGGCTCATGATGATTGTTGAGTTGTAAACCTATTTATTTATGTATGTATGTGCCAATTCCATTATGATATGGCCTATGGATATTGATGATTGAATGTTGATGAATGTCATGAGTGTGTATAAGTTTGTATGAAAATGCATGCATGCAAGCCCAAGAAATATTGCTTATTGGTGTATGAGTGTTGGTAAGATATGGATTGCCATAATAGGGTGTCTTAAATAGGTGTATTGTGATGAGAAGTTGTCATGCATGAGCTATGTTTATGAGTGTTTAAGTGTCATTAAGGCTATATACATGTTTGTACAATTAAGGGTGACAATTGGCTTGGAAAATAGCCTTAAAGTTGTCTACATAGGTAGACACATGTACGTGTGTCTAGGCCGTGTGTGACACACGGCTTGCCCCATGGGCGTGTGGTCTGACCGTGTGTCCCCTGCACCTTGATTAATGCCAAACAGAATGCCCAATAGTAAACACACGGGTAGAGACACGATCGTGTGACTCGGCCGTGTGAAGTCTGCACCTGATTTTGGAATTTAATTCGCCACACGGCCTAAGGACACAGCCGTGTGCCTTGGCCGTGTGACCTTATTTGGTCGATGACATCATAGTCAGAGAGTTACATGGGTTGAGGACACACCCGTGTCCCAAGCCACACGGGCGTGCGTGACCATACGGCCTACCCACACGGGCGTGTGACACTCCAAAGCATGAAAATTTTTTTTAGTGTTATAAAAGTTCAGAAAGTTTTCGATTTAGTCCTAAATCCCTTCAAATGCATGTCTTGGGTAACGCCTTGTACCCTATTTATAGTCTATTTATAGGATGCACACTCAAAAGGGGTGTTACACACTCAAAAGGATGCACTTTAAGGAGAACCGAAATAGTCTATTTATAGGCTAAGATCGATACATTTTCCCAGAAACTGAGGAGATAAATAAATCAACATTTAAAATAAAAGAAATATTCACAAAAATACTTTTTTTTTTTTTTTTTTACTTTCAAAACAAATCATTCATCTCTAAACAAATTCAAATCAAGTTTGGCTCTACATAAAACTAAGTCAAAGGCTTTAATGATAAGGATACAGATTGCTATCAACAAACACTTGAAAATAAATCCACCAACACACTTATCATTAATTTCAAATCGATTTAGAAATCATTTGTTGATATGAAACCAACCAAATAAAATAAGTCACAAATGCTAAAAAAACTTATTGCACTTTAACTTCAAAACTATTGTCCCAAGTGATACTCGAATAAGTCATGCAATAGCTAAACCAAAGAGAGTTAAAGTCTCTGTAACATCCTGGACCCGACCTAGATGTTATAGCCAAATCTGAAGATGTCATAGAGATTGGGTTTAGTTGCGTAAAGTCATTTGCATTATATAATTTATAATTATTTTGAAAACATTAATTAATTAGTTTATTTGCCAAAACCTATTTACAATGGAAGTCGATAAAACTGATACATTTAGAAAACTGATTTGTTATTATTTTTTTAGGAAACCTCTTTTGTGCAAAAACCGTCAATTTCATGGAAAAGAATTTGTCAAGGCATGTAAATTGTTATCAAACCAAATCAACAGTTAAAAATCATAAAGTCCAGAAAATTACAACTCTTAGAATAAAACCCAAATCATAAATATAACCATTAGTTAATAGCTTAAAATAGTTTACGGTCAAGTGGTCACCGCCGAGTTTCTGTCGCACCGATCTGCCTAAGTTTGTGGATTACATGGCAAAACAGACAAACGGATGTGAATTTACGTAAACTCAGCGTGTAGCCCAGTAGAAATAAGCATGCAGTCAAATAGCATCATATACACAAACTGAAACAAACACAGACTCAGTTCCAGATTCAGATTCAGATATCAGATATTAGATTCAGATAGCAAATATGCCCAAAATCCTACCCCTATCCTCTACACACCAACTCCGTCCATCCCATCACACCATGTGGGGTTAAAAACACCCACCCATCCTTACACACCACATCGTGCCATTAAGACACATATCAGATAACATGCAGCCAAGCTGCCAGAATATAGGTGATATACGCCAAACAAAACACTGCCTCCATACATATACAAATCCCACCCTAGCTAGAGATACAAAACTATCAGATACAATATAACAGATTAAACATGATCAGCATGCTTATTTACAAATAACAGTACAGACAGGCATATATTTAATGCACTACTCAGATCAGTCTATTAGGATGTCTTAACATACAAATTAGGGTTTAGATATCCCTTACCAGCCCTATCGTAGGCCCACATTCGATCGAAACGACCCATGCGACCCTAAGGAAAATTTTAAAATTATCGGCCCACTTACCCGTGTGGGTCCACATGCCCAGATTGGCATTTGCCCGTGTGGCCCACACAACCTGGCCCAAAATCCACATGCTTGTGTGGCCCACACGCCTAACTTGGCCATGCTCGTGTGGCCTACACGGCCATACTCGAGCCACCACATAGCTGCGATCTACATACGACCATGCCTTCGTCAACCACACGGCCATGTCTTGCATACGACCATCCACACGGGCAACCACATGCCCGTGTGACATCAATAGATTCATTTTTTGACTTTTTTTTGAAGCCTTGTTTTTTGCATTTCAGGTACACACCTAATATCATTTTGATGCGAAAAAACCCCTGAATCGCTCAATACCTAAGATTGACTACAAAACACTGAATTAACTACTTAAACCTATATTAAATCGAACTTCCTCGGAATAGAAAAAGGTAAAATTCTAGTATTCAATGCTTACCCGACTCCTCGAACGTCTCCAACTACGACTCCACAAAAGATACTTCCTACTCTTCTTGATTCGCTACTGTCAAAAACCTAATTTAAAAACCAACGAACAGGTTCGAGAAAACCAAACACGGATTTAAAGAATAACTTCTACTCGAGCAAAATGTATTAACCCTTACCTACCAACGTACAACCACATTGAATCGAACACCAAAACAAAGGATAATTTTTCCTAAGACGAGAAAAGAAACAAGAAGAAAAGGAATAGGAGAAAAACATAGAGAGAGGAAGAAGTAACGTCAGTTTTTCTGAAAAGAGAAAATTTTGGGAAAACAAATTTTACTTAGACCCCACTACATCCACAATCCTAACTACCCACTACTTAGAATCCTAATAAAACCGATACTCTATCTCAAAGCTGAGCAAAAATAATACCCATGCTCGCACAAGGATTCGAACACCGGACCTCAACACACTAACTCCTTACTACTCGAACTAGCAGGCTTATTCTGTTTTGGATTTACAGGAAATTAATATAAGCCCACTCGAAAAGGTAAAGCTTAATTCCAATAATAACCAAAATTTACAAATATGGGACTTGACCCCAAGACCTCTCACACACAGCCAAAACACTTAACCGCTGAAGTAAATACACACTCGTGTCAGATTTTACAGAAGCAAAAATAAATAATTTGGGGCGTCACAACTCTACCCCCTAAAAGAAATTTTGACCTCAAAATTTACCTGATCAGAACAGATAAGGATACTGCTGACACATCAAGTCCTCAGGTTCCCATGTGGCCTCCTTGGTACCATGATTCCGCCATAGAACCTTCACTAAAGGGATGGGCTTCCTCCTCAGAACCTTAATGTCATGATCCAGAATCTGAATTGGCTCCTCCTCAAAAGTCAAATCCAGCCTAACCTCGATCTCCTCAACAGAAACAACATGAAAAGGATCAGGCTGATACCACCTCAACATCGAAACATGGAAGACATTGTGGATACGGTATAACTCTGGAGTTAGCTCCAACAGATAAGCGACTGGTCCCACATGCTTCAGAATCCGATATGGCCTTATAAACCTAGGCTTAACTTTCCCTTACGATCGAATCTCAAAACCTTCTTCCATGAAAAAATCTTAAAAAAAACGAAGTCGCCCACAGAATATTCAATATGATGCCTCTTTAGGTCTGTATAAGATTTCTGTCTATCAGAAGCTACCTTTAGACGATCCTAAATCAGTCTAACCTTATCTTCAGTTTCAGAAACCAATTCAGGACCTAAAACCCGACGTTCACCCAACTCAATCCAACACAGCAGAGTACGATACTTACGGCCATATAACGCCTCATAAGGTGCCATCTAAATGTTGGACTGAAAGTTGTTATTGTAGGCGAACTCAGCTAGCGACAGATAATCCTACCAACTACCTCGGAAATCAATCACGCAACTCCGAAGCATGTCCTTCAGTATCTGATTCACCCTCTCGGATTGACCATCGGTTTAAGGATGGAACGCAATATTGAAGTCCAATCTCGAACCCAGCCTCATGCAATTTCTTCCAAAACCGCGAAGTGAAGCAAGGATCCCTATCAGAAATAATCGACACCAAAACCCCATGCAATCTAAAAATCTTAAAAATGTAGAGCTTCGCTAACTTCTGCAAAGAATAGCCCGTCCGAACCAGAATAAAGTGAGTATACTTGGTCAATCGATCCACGATGATCCAAATAGAATCCTTCTTAGTGGGTGTCAAGGGCAACCCACTAATGAAGTCCATCGTCACATGTTCTCATTTCTATAAGGGAGTTTTAACTGGTTGAAACAAACCCGAAGGCAACTTATGCTCAGCCTTAACTTGTTGGCACGTCAGAAAATGAGCAACAAAATCAGTAACTTCATGTTTCAAACCCGACCACCAGTAAAACTCACGGAGATCTTGATACATCTTATTACCATCGAGATGCATAGTATAAGGGCTACTATGTGCCTCCCTCAAAATCGACTGTCTCAAATTAGAATCATTCGGTACACAGATTTGACCTCAGAAACACAGAACTCCATCACTATTCAGCCCAAAGTCAGAAGTACTACCACTCTCAACCTGACAAAACTGTAAACCCAGACACTCATCCACTAACTGCTTATCTCGAATCTGATCAATCGAAGTAGGCTTAAGTTGTAACTTGGCTAATAGACTCCCATCATCATACAGACTAAGCCGAGTGAACATCGCTCTCAAATTAGTCATTGCTCTTCGACTTAAAGCATCAGCCACCATATTGGCCTTACAAGGATGGTACTCAATCGTGTAGTCGTAATCCTTGAGCAATTCAATCCATCAGCGCTGCTTAAGGTTGAACTCCTTCTGAGTAAGGAGATAATTGAGACTCTTGTGATCAGTGTAAATGATACACCTCTCACCATACAGATAATGCCTCTAGATTTTCAATGCAATGACCACAGTAGCCAGCTCGAGATCATGCGTCAGATAATTCCCTTCATGTATCTTAAGCTAACGGGACGCATAAGCCACAAATTTTCTATCTTGCATCAATACGCATCCCAATTCGACGTGCGGTGTATCACTGTACACCACAAAATCCTTACTGAATTCAGGCTGTATCAGAATAGGAGCCTGAGTTAGAACAGACTAAAGCTTCTCGAAGCTCAATTTTTGTGCATCAGTCCAAAAAAAAGGAACACCACTGTGTAAAAGCTTAGTCAAATGTGCCACAATTAAAGAGAATCCCTCAACAAAACACCGATAATAACCCGTAAGACCCAAAAAACTGTGAATTTTAGATACATTCTTAGGCTGTTTCCAATCAAGCATAGCCTCAATCTTTCTAAGATCCACTCAAATCCCCTTAGCAGAAACCACGTGTCCCAGAAAAGTTACCTCAGGCAACCAGAACTCATATTTGCTCAACTTAGCGTAGAGCTATTTTTTCGAAGAATTTGAAGCATTACTTTAAGATGCTCATCATGATCATCCTCGATCTTAGAGTATACCAGAATATCATCGATAAAGACCACAATGAACTAATCCAGATATAGCTGAAACACTCGGTTCATCAAATCCATGAATGTCGCCGGAGCATTTGTCAGACCAAAAGGTATCATTAGGAATTCGTAATGTCCATAATGAGTCCTAAATGCAGTCTTATGAACATCAGCTTCCTTAACCATCAACTGATGATACCAAAAACGAAGATTTATCTTAGAGAACACTGAAGCCCCTCGAAACTAATCAAACAAATCATTGATCCTTGGAAGTGGATACTTATTCTTCACAGTCAGCTTATTCAACTGCCGATAATCGATGCACATCCTCATGGTTCTATCCTTCTTCTTAACAAATAGAACTGGTGGCCCCCATGGAGACACGCTAAGATGAATGAAACCACGATCCAGAAGTTCTTGAAGTTAAGCCTTAAGCTCAATAAGCTCCTTCGGTGCCATACAATATGGAGTGATAGACACCGGAGCTGTACCCTGTAGAAGTTCAATTCTGAACTCAACTTCTTGATTCGGAGGTAAACCTGATAACTCCTCAGGAAAGACATCCAGAAAGTCCCTCACTATTCTGATACCCCTAACAAAAGAGTCCTTAGAAATAAAATCACTAACGTAAGTCATATACACTTCACATCCTTTCTAAACCAATTTCTCAGCTATTAGCGCGGAGATAACATTGAAAAGATAATCTCGGTGCTCACCGATTACAACCACCTCATTACCATCCTTAGTTCTTAGAACAACCCTCTTATTCACGCAATCCAAACTAACTCGATGCTTGACCAACCAATCCAAACCTAGTGTAACAGCCCATTTTTAGGGTTAATTAGAATAGTGGTTTCGAGACTACAATTTGAAGTCAAAATATTAATTTTATTATTATTTTAATATTTACAGCATGATATTAGAGTTGTGTGAAATTTTCGTGAAGAAATTTTACCGTTTGTGTGGTTAATTCAGTAAAAAAGGACTAAATCGCGTAAAGTGCAAAAGTTGTGTTTTATAAGCTAAAGGTGTCAAATAGCTATAAAAATTTAAAGTGAAGGTCCTTATGTGTAAAATAACCCATTTTTGAGTTATTGGATGACATTTGAGTGGCATTTGGTGTAATTTCAAATATTTTAAAAGGTTTAATAGGTAAATAAGTAATTAAAGTTAAAATTAATAAAACCAAAAGCCATATTTTATTTCTATCATCATCCCCACAAAAAATTCAACCTAAAATAAACCATGGGAGAAGCTTTTGGTTAGGTACGATTTTAACTCTATTTTTTATAATTTTAACGTTTTTTAGATCGTTGCTTTGTAATCTAGCTAGCCCTTATCTCTATTTTTGAAACTGTTAAAGATTTTTTGAGATGCCATTGATGAATATTCATGCTTTTTAATTATTTATGATGAAATATGGAAGTTAGATGATAGTTTTACATAGTTTATAAAGTGATTTTGAGTAAAAATGTAAATTATGGACTAATTTGTGAAATTATAAAATTATGTGGTTAAAAGTATGAATAAAGTGAAAATATGGGCTGTTATATGATTGATTAAAATTTTACTAGCTTGGGTTTGTGCTTAATTTCATGAAATTATGATTTTATGTGATAAGGACTAAATTGCAAAAATGTAGAATAATAGGGGAAAAGTGTAATTTTGCCAAAAAGTTTAAATTGTGTTAAATTGAATGAATTAATGATTAAATGAGTAAATTTTGTTATTATATAGATTGAGAAAAATGAGACTAGATCTAGAACGGGGGAAAACAAAGTATCGGATTAGTCGATTTAATTCGTCGTTACAACGAACGAGGTAAGTTCGTATGCTAATAAACGTATTTAAATTGTGTTATAAATGCTTATTTATTATTGAATTATATATGTTTATTTGTCACTGAACTATCATGAATGTCAAATAAGCAACTACGAGCAAGAATCGACAGAGTTACGACATTCGAAAGCCTCGTACGAACCTTAGGAATAGTATAGGATACGAATGTCATGACATTAGGTTACTGAGATGTAATTACATGTAAGAACATGTCTGGAACATTGGCATTGTATTGTGATTATGTGTAAGACCATGTCTAGGACATTGGCATCGTTATTTGATTTCGTGTAACCTTGTCTGGGATAGTGGCATCGATATGTGATAACATATAAGACCATATCTGGGATATGACATTATAGGAGCTATATATGATTCCGAACGGTTCAACGAGCATAGTCAAGACGAGAATGAAAGTACAATCGAATTAAGTGATACAGGTTTGTACAGAACCTATATGAGAATTAAGTGAAGATAATTTGGTAAGTTCGCAGTGTATCATGTATATGAAATGGGAAAGATTTATGTATAAGTATGTTTCATGCCAAAATGTGTTTATTTAGCAATAATGAGGTATGAATTGAATGATATGTGAGATATGAGTTATATTTGTTTTAACTAAATATACATATGGCACATAGTGTGCGAAACATCGTTATTTGATGATATTTCACATAATTCACTTGGTCAAGAAAAGATGATGAATATTGAATTGAATAAAGTTTATATATATAATTACTTATGCATATGAAAGTGTGAATGAATTGATAAGAAGTATTCAAACCATACGTGTTTTGAATGAATAAACTCGAGAAAATCTTAATCATCTATGTGCATGAATTCGAGATAGAATGGTGAAATCATATGAATTATATCATGTTTTGAGTAATTGTTTCAAATGTGGTTATTTATTAATATCAGTTTATTACCATACGAGCTTACTAAGCTTTATAGCTTACTTTGTTTTTCTTTTCTATGTTTATAGAGTTTTGAAAGCTTGCTCGGGTTGGAAGTCGTCAAAGATTTCATCACACTATCCAGCTATAGTTTGGTACTTATGAGCTTTGTGATTTTGGTTATATGGCATGTATAAGCTTGAGTCTTTTTTATAAAGGTTTTGGTGATATATTTGGTCATTTTATATGGCTTACTAATGACTTATGTTTGATGTGTAATATGTCTTGTTTAATGGCATAATTTGGTATGGTTGATGATGGTTCAAGATGATCATTTGGTCATTTGGTATATGATGAGTATTTACTTATGAAAAGCATGATTTTCGACTTGATAAAGGAATGGCTAATATATTATTTATGAGTCAAGATTTGTGTGTGATTGATGGTAGTAAAAATACATATTAAAATAGATTGTATTGATGAGTATGATATGAATTTTGGTATATGTTTGAATAGGTGAGTAATGAGGAATGAATCATGCTAGTTTAATATTTGTTTGAATGTACAAATGGTATTGAGTTGAGTATATGAATGCTTGATTATGAAATAGCATTGTTTGGCTGCTTATAAATGTATTGAAATGACACTATTTTGGTTATTAAGTGTGCTTGTGGAAAGGGTGGCAAATTGGCTTTACAAATGGCCTATTTTTGTCCATAGGGGCAGAGACACGGGCGTGTGTCTCAGTTGTATGTGACACAGGGTCATGTTACACGGCCGTGTGTCCTCTAGTGTAATGCCCTGAATTTCAGCCTAGAAGAAATAAGCCTTGAGCATAGGAATAGCGAGGAGACTGCACGTAAGTACTTAGTTGTGCAAGAAAATGGCACAAATGCATGTCTGCTTCAATGGTTAAGTGTCCTGTGAAGTGTTGGAGAAGTCCTAGGTTCAAACCTGGGCTTTAGCAAAAATTTTAATTTTAAGTGAATAGGGCCCTTGGTTCTAGATAGTAGGCTTCTTTAATTAAATTAGGTATCATATGATGCAAAGAGAGTTGTGGTGTAGTGGTAGTGGCATGTTGTGCTTCTAGGGAGTTTGGGAGTTTGAGTCACTCTGTGCACAAAGGAGTATTTATTTTACTTCTTTGCTGCATGATAAGTAGAGTTTGACTAGAACTCTGCAGGTTGGAATTTGAATGGGTCATGGGAAAAATCAAGGAGGATTTCATGGAGAGGATTATAAAGGGATAAAGGGAGAAATATTTGGAGAAAATTAAGGAGTTTGAGTGGGAAAGGAAGTGTGTGCCAAATTTTGTCTCTAGATTTGAGGAAATTTGGCTTTGGGGAAACTATAGGGCCTATACACGTTTTTGGGTTCGAGGTTTTTCTGTTCTATTCTTCTTTTTCAGTTTTATTAACACCCTTGGTTGTCTTCTGCTAAGATACCGATTACTGCTTGGGACTTTGGTTTTCGGCTTCTACTTTGCTTTATTTTTATCTCTTTTGGCTGAATATACTCTTTTATTTCGGTATCATCAATTCCTTCATTTCTTTTTTCTCTTCTTGGTGAGGTAAGCCGATTGTTCTTTTGTAACGGCCCAAATTTCAGTGATAACGGAATAGTGATTTGAGATCACTAAATCCGACATGTGAGTTTAGATATTAGTAAGTAAATGTTAAGTGTGGTTTTAGAAATAATTTTGAATTAGTGAAATTTTGAATAAAAGGAAGTTGTAAATAATTTAGAAGTGCAAAACGAGGTATAGAGACCTCGAAATATTAAACCGAGCCATAAATATTTTTATAAATATTTATGGAGTGTTAGTAAGTTAGTATTAAAGTTTCATCAAGAAATTTTAAGGTTTCGGTAGTCAATTGGGTAAAAAGGACTAAATTGAATTAGGTGCAAAACTGTGTGAAATGTGATTAAATAGTCCAAGTAATAATTAAAGGAGGAGTAAATAGGAAATTAAACACCTATTGTTGGGCTGGACGATATGTGTGTGCAGGAAAAATAAAAATCAAGTGTGAACAAGGGACAAAATTGGAAATGGGGTAAAAATTTAATAGTAAAATATGATATATTAGGTAAATCTAGAGTTTTCTTCATTTTTCTTCATCCTCTCCAGCAAAAACACCATTAGAGAGCTTTTAAGAAGCTGGTTTTTATATTCTACAGCATGTAAGTTCAACTCTTGATTATTTCATGTAATTTTTGTGTTTTTAAGATTTTTACAACTAGGTCCACTTGTTTAATTCATTAGTTTTTGATTTCATGGGTAATTTTGAAAGTTCCCATGAATAAGTGCTGAAATTTTATGATGATTTATCATGGAATTGAAGTTTTAATTTTATTATATGATGATTTTATGAAGAGATTTTCATAGGAATTAATTTTAGGACCTAATTGTGTAGGTTGTTGTAATTAGGGTTTTATGTTAAAACTTTTAGTGTCAAAGACTGTGAAATAGATTATAATTTCTTGATAAAGTGTTATTTGAGAGTAATTAGCTCAATTGATGAATGAATTGAGCAGGGACTAAATTGTAAAAATTGAAAAGTTTGGGGTAATTGTGTAATTTTAGAAATTTAAGGTCATATATTGTGAAATAGAATAGAATTGAAATAGATGCTAATGAAGGAATGGTTTTATAATTATAGATCAAGAAAACGGAGTGAGTCGTGGAAAGGAGAAAAATCAAGAATAATCCCTGAATTTCTATGACTTTTGCAAATTAGCCCATGTAAGTTCATATGGCAAAGTTTAATGTTTTATCATGAAAATCTTATGATTTCTAAGGTATCTTATTGTAGATGAATACTATCAAATTGTATTAATTACCAAGTAATGTTTAACTAAAAGTACAAATTAGTTGGAACAATGGTTTTGAGTGCTTTCATTTTATGACCATGATGAATTGACGGAAACTATGTGATATGTGCTTCCGTATAAGACCATGGTAGGGCTATGGCATCGGTTCAATGTGATATGTGTTCCGTATAAGACCATAGCTGGGCTATGGCATCGGTGTGATGTGATAATGTGATTCTGTATAAGACCATATCTAGGATATGGCATCAGTATGATATGTGATCCATGTAAGACCATGGCAGGGCTATGGCTTCAGTGTGTGATGTGTTACAATATGAAAGTCCATAGTTTACCATGGCAATGTGATAATGAAGCACTCAATTCCCTTATTTTTCCCTAATTTGACAATGGAAATAAATGAGAAATGGGCCCAAGGGAGTTAAATTGTGAATAGCAACATAGAAATTATCCAAATGAGTTTATTAATGAAATTGAGATTTGCAGGATGAATTACTTAAACTAATAGATATATGATTGTGTACAATATTCAGTAAGATTTGTGTTTCTATGCCTATGAGCTTACTAATCTTCTATAAGCTTACTTGTGTATGATATTTGTTTTGTAGATTGACTTATATACATACAGAGGATTGGATCTACATCAAGGATCACACTATCCAGATTTACTCTGGTAGATTTTATTAAACAACTTTTTGATTTATATGGCATGTATAGGAGTTGGTTTGATAATGTAATTGTATGAATGATTAAGTATGCAAAGTATGCTGAATGTGATGTTTTGTGTGTTTGAAAATGAAATACACATGTTTTAGTTTGAAATAATTGATTGGTTGGATTCTATTAGTATATAATTGTGTTTAAGTATAGGAAATGGATAAATAAATGTTATTTGATCAAGATTTTATAAGTTTTGGGCATAAACTAGGTGTGTTTGATATGTGAAAATAGCTTAAAAATGGTGAAAAATGAGGTTCTCACATGACCAAGTCACATGGGCGTGTGCCCAGGCCGTGTGGCAAAGTCAGACTCGCCCACAGGCAAATCCCACGGCCGTGTGAATAAAACAGATCTGCCCACGGGCTGGCCCCACGGCCATGGGAGCCCCACGGGCAGGCCATACGGGCATGTCCCAGGTTACACGGGCATGTGCCCTTATTTTCAAAGAAAAGTTTCTAAAGTTCCCGGTTTAGTTCCAAATCATTTTTTAAGCATATTTTGGGCCTCGTAGGTCCATAATAGGGACTTAAAGATGAAATTTGAGAAATTTAAAATTGATTTATAGATTTATAACTCAGTTTTGTTTGTTTATTAGTGTGTAATTCTGGTAGCACTTCAAACCCTGTCCCGACGTTGAATACGGGCGTGGGGTGTTACATTTATTGGTATTAGAGCTTCGATTTAGCTAATTCTTAGAATATGTATGAGGTGAAATGTGTCTAGAATTACATGCCATATAAATCTGTGATAGTGTGATGTGTATGATCCGATCTAATTCTTGTTTTTATTATAGATTATATTTGATTTGAAAAGATGTCAAATAGACCAGAACAAACTAAGCAAGAAGAAGTTAATATTAGAGTACAAACCTCTAAACAAGGAACAAGTAGTGAAGTTCCAATTTCATTGATGCGAGAATAAGAACTCAAAAATATGATTTATGGATTTATGAATCAGTGGTATAATGAGAATGTGCGAGAAGGAAATTAGACTCAGCAACCTCTTCCCCCTATTTCAACATCGGTAGTACCCCTAGTTGCTCCTCCACCTCCTCCGACAACTGAATCCGGTAAACGTTCTTCATTTGAAAAGCTCAGAAAACATGGGGCTGAAGAATTTCGGGGAAGAACAGATGATGACCCCGTCAAAGCTGAATATTGGCTACAAAGTATAATGAGGGTATTTAAGCAAATGGCATGCTCACCGGATGATTACTTAATATGTGTGGTGTCATTATTGAAAGAAGAAGCTTATAACTGGTGGGAAACAATAGAAGCTGTGGTACCGGCTGAGCATATCACTTGGGAATTTTTCCAAAATGAATTTAAGAAGAAATATGTTGGTAGAAGATACTTGGATAAGAAGAAAAGAGAATTTCTCGACTTGCGACAGGGAAACAAGTTAGTGGCTGAATATGAAAGAGAATTTGTTTATCTGAGCAAATACGCACGAGATATTGTACCCACTGAGGAAGAAATGTGTATCAGATTCGAAGAAGGGCTAAATGATAAGATCAGAATAATGATAAGGGGCACTGAGATACGAGAATTAATTGTTCTATCAGAATGAAGAAGTATATAATAAAAAGATGCAACGAGATAGAAGAAGTAAAGAATCTTTCAAAAGAAGTGCATCTAAGTCATTTTTAGTTTTACGAATGAAGAAATCTAAAGAGGAATTTAGTCGAGCCACTTCAGCATTGGAAAGATTGGGAAAGAGTAGACCAAGACAATTTGATTATAAAGCATCTGACAGACCTTCTGTTAGCATGGGTAGTGTACAAAATACCCAAAGGCCTAAGTGCCAACATTGTGGAAGAAGTCACCCCGGTGAATGTAGAAGTAAATTAGGGGCTTGTTATAAATGTGGGGCCACTAATCGCTGTATTCGTGATTGTCCCCAACTACAAGTAGAAGAAGTGAAACATAAGGAGAAACAAAAAATTCCTCCTAAAAAAAGAAGACGCTCTGGTCAGAGTAGTGCTACAGGGGCTACTCGTTCGGGTATGAAAGATACTGCTAGTCGATCAGAAGTTAGGGCTCCTACTCGTACTTATGCCATTCGAGCAAGAGAAGAAGCGACAACCCCAGACGTAATTGCTGGTACTTTCTATCTTTATGATGTTCCTGTGTATGCTTTAATAGACCCTGGATCTACTCATTCATATATTTGTACTATGTTAGCATTCGAAAAGAATTTATTTGTTGAGCCTACTGATTATGATGTACAAGTTACAAATCCGTTAGGTCAAAGTGTGGTAGTTAATTTAATATGTCATAACTGTCCACTGAAAGTTAGGGGCCGTGATTTCCCTGCTGATTTGATGTTGCTACCATTTCGGGAATTTGACATTATCTTGGGAATGGATTGGTTAGTGAAACATGATGCGGTAGTAAATTGTCGAGAAAATTGAATTAGTTTGAAATGTCAAACTGGAAATATTATTTTGGTTGAGTCTAGAAATTTAGGTGATACCGTTAGAATGATTTCGACTATTTCTGCTTAGAAATTTTTGTGTAAAGGAAATGAGGCATATTTAGCCTATATTCTTGATACTCAGAATTCTGAATCGAAGTTAGAGCAGTTATCTGTTGTGAATGAATTCATGGATGTATTTCCTGAAGAATTACCAGGTTTACCACCCGATAGAGAGGTTGAGTTTGTGATAGATGTGCTTCCGGGAACAACTCCCATATCAGTGACACCGTATAGAATGGCTCTAGCAAAATTAAAACAATTGAAGACACAGTTGCAAGAGTTATTGGACAAGGGGTTTATTAGACCGAGTATGTCGCCATGGGGTGCACCTGTCTTATTTGTGAAAAAGAAGGATGGTTCATTGAGGCTGTGTATAGATTAGACACAGTTGAATAAGGTAACGATTAAAGATAAATATCCTTTGCCTCGTATTGATGATTTATTTGATCAGCTTAAATATGTTGCGGTGTTTTCGAAGATCGATCTCAGATCTAGGTATTATCAGTTAAAGGTAAAGGAATGTGATGTACCGAAAATAGCTTTTAGAACTCGATATGGTTACTATGAGTTCTTAGTTATGCCATTCGGTTTGACAAATGCTCCTGCTGATTTTATGGATGTAATGAATCAAATTTTTCAGTCTTATCTGGATAGATTTGTGGTTGTGTTTATTGACGATATACTGATCTATTCAAAGACAGAATCTGAGCATGCTCAGCACTTAAGAATTGTACTGCATATTTTAAGGGAAAAACAATTATATGCAAAATTCAGCAAATGTGAATTCTGGCTTTATGAAGTGGGATTCTTGGGTGACATTGTGTCGATTGATGGTATACGAGTAGATCCGAGTAAAGTGTCAGCAGTGATTAATTGGAAAACTCTAAAGAATGTTACAGAAGTGCGAAGTTTTCTTAGATTAGCTGGTTACTACCACCGATTTGTGAAAGACTTTTTAATGATTGCTTCACCGATGACCTGATCACTACAGAAGAATGTTGAATTTGTATGGTCTGATAAGTGCCAACGAAGTTTTAATCAATTGAAGAAAATGTTAACAGAGGCTCTATTGTTAACTCAACCCGAATCAGGTGTACCATATGTAGTATATAGTGATGCGTCTCTGAATGGTTTAGGTTGTGTACTGATGTAGTCAGGAAAAGTAGTAGCATATGCTTTTCGGCAGTTGTAACCACATGAGGGAAACTACCCTACACATGATCTTGAGCTAGCTGTTATAGTATTTGCTCTAAATATTTAGAGACACTACCTATATGGAGAGAAATGTTATGTGTATATAGACCATAAAAGTTTGAAATATTTAATGTCGCAAAAAGAGCCAAACTTGAGACAGAGGCGATGGTTAGAGCTATTGAAAGATTACGATCTTGTCATTGATTATCATCCGGGTAAGGCAAATTCAGTGGCAGATGCACTTAGTCAGAAATCGTCATTGTTTGCTCTTCGGGTGTTAAATGCTCATTTGTCTGTTAATGAAGATGGTTCTGTGTTAGCAGAATTAAAACAAATTTGGGAGTTGCAAGATGAAGATCCGAAGTTGGTGCTGAAATGATAAATGGTTCAAGACAACATGAACTTAGAGTACTCTATTGATAATAGTGGTATGTTATACTATCGCAATAGAATTTGTGTCCCGAATAGTCTAGAATTAAAGAATGATATCTTATCAGAGGCTTATAGTAGCATGTATTCGATTCATCCGGGCAGTACGAAGATGTATTGTGATTTGAAGAAAATGTATTGGTGGCCAGGTATGAAGCGAGAAATTTGTGAATTTATAGCGAAATGCTTGATTTACCAACAGGTAAAAGTAGAACATCAAGTACCTATGGGTTTGTTACAACCCGTAATGGTTCCAGAATGGAAGTGGGAACATGCGACAATGGATTTTATATCTCGGTTGCCTGTGACTCCGAAGAAGAAAGACTCGATTTGGGTGGTAGTGGACAGACTAACTTAGTCAGCACATTTTATTCCGGTCAGAACATAATTTTCGCTTGAAAAGTTAGAGAAATTATATGTGTCAAAAATTGTGAGATTACATGGAGTGTCAAAAAAGCTTTAGGTACTAAATTAAAATTTAGTACAACTTTTCATCCTCAGACTAACAGGCAATCAGAACTAGTGATCCAGATTTTGGAAGATATGTTGAGGTGTTGTATACTCAAGTTCAGTGGTAGCTGGGAAAGGTATTTACCTTTAGCTGAATTTGCTTATAATAATAGTTATCAAGCTAGTATCAAAATGGTACCGTTTGAAGCTCTGTATGGAAGAAAATGTAAAACTCCGTTGTATTGGTCAGAATTAAGTGAATCGAAATTAGTGGGAGTGGATTTAATACAGGAAACTGAAGAGAAAGTTCAGATTATTCGAGAAAGTTTGAAAGCTACTTCCGATCGTCAGAAGTCCTATGCGGATTTGAAAAGAAGAGATATAGAGTTCAATGTGGGTGATCGTGTGTTCTTGAAAGTTTCCCCGTGGAAGAAAGTTCTACGGTTTGGTAGAAAAGGAAAACTTAGTCCACGATTTATCGGGTCGTATGAGATCATTGAGAGGATTGGTCCAGTAGCTTATAGGTTGGCGTTTCCCCCAAAACTTGAGAAAATTCATAATGTATTTCATGTATCTATGTTGAGACGGTATAGATCAGACCCTTCACATGTAATTCCTTATACTAAGATAGAGCTACAATTAGATATGACTTATTTGGAGGAACTAGTGAAAATATTAGCTCAGGAAGTTAAAGAACTATGGAATAAACGAGTACCGTTAGTAAAAGTGTTATGGCATTGACATGGATTGGAGGAGGCAACTTGGGAGACGGAAGAATCTATGAGATCACAGTATCCGCATTTGTTTTCGGGTAGGAAATTTTGAGGACGAAATTTCCTAAGGGGGGAGAGTTGTAACGGACCAAATTTCAGGGATAACGGAATAGTGATTTGAGATCACTAAATCCGACATGTGAGTTTAGATATTAGTAAGTAAATGTTAAGTGTGGTTTTAGAAATAATTTTGAATTAGTGAAATTTTGAATAAAAGGAAGTTGTAAATAATTTAGAAGTGAAAAACAAGGTTTCAAGACCTCGAAATATTAAACCAAGCCATAAATATTTTTATAAATATTTATGGAGTGTTAGTAAGTTAGTATTAAAGTTTCATCAAGAAATTTTAAGGTTTCGGTAGTCAATTGGGTAAAAAGGACTAAATTGAATTAGGTGCAAAACTGTGTGAAATGTGATTAAATAGTTCTAGTAATAATTAAAGGAGGACTAAATAGGAAATTAAACACCTATTATTGGGCTGGACGATATGTGTGTGGAGGAAAAATAAAAATCAAGTGTGAACAAGGGGCAAAATTAGAAATGGGGTAAAAATTTAATAGTAAAATATGATATATTAGGTAAATCTAGAGTTTTCTTCATTTTTCTTCATCCTCTCTAGCAATAACACCATTAAAGAGCTTTTAAGAAGCTTTTTTTTATATCCTACAGCATGTAAGTTCAACTCTTGATTATTTCATGTAATTTTTGTGTTTTTAAGATTTTTACAACTAGGTCCACTTGTTTAATTCATTAGTTTTTGATTTCATGGGTAATTTTGAAAGTTCCCATGAATAAGTGCTGAAATTTTATGATGATTTATCATGGAATTGAAGTTTTAATTTTATTATATGATGATTTTATGGAGAGATTTTCATAGGAATTAATTTTAGGACCTAATTGTGTAGGTTGTTGTAATTAGGGTTTTATGTTAAAACTTTTAGTGTCAAAGACTGTGAAATAGATTATAATTTCTTGATAAAGTGTTATTTGAGAGTAATTAGCTCAATTGATGAATGAATTGAGCAGGGACTAAATTGTAAAAATTGAAAAGTTTAGGGTAATTGTGTAATTTTAGAAATTTAAGGTCATATATTGTGAAATAGAATAGAATTGAAATATATGCTAATGAAGGAATGGTTTTATAATTATAGATCAAGAAAATCAAGTGAGTCATAGAAAGGAGAAAATTCAAGAATAGTCCCTAAATTTCTACGACTTTTGCAAATTAGCCCAGGTAAGTTCATATGGCAAAGTTTAATGTTTTATCATGAAAATATTATGATTTCTAAGGTATCTTATTGTAGATGAATACTATCAAATTGTATTAATTACTAAGTAATGTTTAACTAAAAGTACAAATTAGTTGGAACAATAGTTTTGAGTGCTTTCATTTTATGACCATGATGAATTGACGGAAAATATGTGATATGTGCTTCCGTATAAGACCATAATAGGGCTATGCATCGGTTCAATGTGATATGTGTTCCCGTATAAGACCATAGCTGGGCTATGGCATCAGTGTGATGTGATAATGTGATTCCGTATAAGACCATATCTAGGATATGGCATCGGTATGATATGTGATCCGTGTAAGACCATGGTAGGGCTATGGCTTCGGTGTGTGATGTGTGACAATATAAAAGTCCATAGTTTACTATGACAATGTGATAATGAAGCACTCAATTCCCTTATTGTTCCCTAATTTGACAATGGAAATAAATGAGAAATAGGCCCAAGGGAGTTAAATTGTGAATAGCAACATGGAAATTATCCAAATGGAAATAAATGAGAAATAGGCACAAGGAAGTTTTGGGCATGAACTAGGTGTGTTTGATATGTGAAAATAGCTTAAAAATGGTGAAAATGAGGTTTTCACACGGCCAAGTCACATAGGCGTGTGCCCAGGCCATGTGGCAAAGTCAGACTCGCCCACAGGCAAATCCAACGGCCGTGTGAATAAAACAGATCTGCCCACGGGCTGGCGCCACGGCCATGGGAGCCCCACGGGCAGGCCACACGGACATGTCCCAAGTCACATGGGCGTGTGCCCCTATTTTCAAAGAAAAGTTTCTAAAGTTTCTGGTTTAGTTCTAAATCAATTTCTAAGCATATTTTGGGCCTCGTAGGTCCATGTTAGGGATTTAAAGATGAAATTTGAGAAATTTAAAATTGATTTATAGATTTATAACTCAGTTTTTTTGTTTATTAGTGTGTAATTTTGGTAGCACTTCGAACCCTGTCCCGACGTCAGATACGGGCGTGGGGTGTTACATCTTTCCCCATTCTTTTTTCCCTCTTTTATTCCTTTTTTCTTTGGAATACCAATTGTACTCAGCCTTCTTTTCTCTCTCTATTCTTGATCGATTACTTCCATACGTTGTTGTTGGTTTATTAATTCTTCATCGGCGAGAGTTCCTGATTAGAGCAGTAAGTGTTCATATTGGCTCTTCTCATTCAATCTATTTTTTTTCTCTCATCCTTTTTCTTTAAGCTGAATTCCTTCTTTCTATTCTTGATTGCCGAATGTTGATCTTTTCCCTATGATATGTAGCTCGTTGGGTTGTGAAGTCCCTCGAGGAATGGAGTAGTGCAGTGCCCTTGAAGCAACTTACCCCTTTCTCTTATTAATCGAATAAGGTAAGAATACTACCTTACTATTGGGTTAGGCCGAATATCCCTATAGATTGTAAGTTGATATAGTGGATCTAAGCCACATCTATGATCAATCCTATCTAACAGGATTTATTGTTATGCAGCTAACCGGCAAGGAGCATCCGTTTGGTTCTAGCTAGCGATCTTAGGGTAATAGGTTGTATTACTGTCAATTAAGGTTAGTAGTAATTGAAAGTCTGGGGATTTAATGTTGTGAACTGTAACGATTGGAAGGCTAATAGTATGTTTTATTGGAATATAGGCTTTGGGCTCGTGAGCGGTTCACTTGATTTCGCAAATAGGTGTGTATTCACACTGAATAGAATATAGAACAGCAAAAGTCAAAAAGCCGAAAGAATGGCCTTTTGGCCACATAGGTGTGTGAATACACATATGGTAAATCGAGCCCACGAATCGTGAGCATAAGACTATAGAGGCTACCATGGGCATTCTCATGGGCTTAGGCTGTTTTGGGCCAAAATGGGTCGTGTGGGCCCAATGGGCTCATGGGCTCCATACAGATAAAATCAGTGGTACATGGCTAATATTGGACTGGGCTGTGTAGTTTGCATGGCCGTGGTAATTTTTGGGCTTGATGGGCTACACGGGCTTGTGGGCCTACTTGGGGCGCATAATGGGACTTGGGCCCATTTACACTGTTAGGATCTTTATGGTTACACGAGTCACTCGAGGCGAATGTAGACCCTCTGATGGGTCGAGAAGAGTACTTAGACCCCAAGGCAGGTAAAATGACCAAAATACCCCTATAGCATAAAATAATTATTTTACTCCTCGAGGGTAAATGACTGATTTTTGCTATGATTTATCTGTACTGAGCATGACATTCTACACACTTGTATGGTTTATGACATGAAATTCTGCGTGGGGTTGGGATCTATTATAGAGGAAGTGTACTGTACCAATGGCCTTGCCACATATATCATTCTTCGCGACTTTCTTTGTGTTGCCGCATTCTTGGCGACTTTGCTTTGCAATATTATTACCGCAACTATCTTTGTGATATTGGTGTGTTGGCTGGGTGGGTCAACTTTTTCCCCACATAGTGTGTTGGTGGTACGGAGTGGTGTGTTGGCTGGATTGGGATGGGTTGCATTATTGTACTGTATTGTTACTGTGTTGGGCTAAGGCTCACTCTATACTATTTCTGAGTAGGGCTTAGGCCCAGGCTTCTACTATATGCTGTACACCGATCGACTGATAAGGGATTACACACTGAGTTTTCGTAAACTCACCCTTTCTTTTTTACTGTGCAAATAATTCCAAGCTTTAGGCGGTTTGGTGCTGCGAGGGACTCGGAGATGGCCACAATACTGCTCCTGTTTTCTTTTATTTGGCATTTATTTGTTATTAGATTTCATTTTGGGATTTAAATTATGTAATAAGGCCTCTCTAATTTTCTAGCTTTTAATTTAGGATTTTTGTTTATTATGATTTACATTTGTTAGAAGTAGAATGCGGTTTTCCAAAACAATAATTGTTTTCAAAACACTACGTTTTCGTAACACTTTTGAAATGCTTCAGCAACGACAATATTTTAAAAGTAATGACCATTTAAAATGAATAACAAATGGCTAGAATGATTTGAGTTCTAACAAAGAGGCTTTAAACTTCCAAACGGGTTTTCATCAATAAGAGCAAGTTTTCAAAAAGCACTCTAATGTGACACCACCAGATTCAGCCATAACGTCTAGGCCGGGTTTGGGGTGTTACACCTGGGGTACCCTTTCGAATTAAGGCAGTATACCTTACAATTCTGACATAATCTAGACACACGGGTATGTCTATTAGCCGTGTGAGAAACACGGGTTGGCGCATGGGCGTCCGTGTGACCCAAGTAACCTCCCTAATTTTCCCACGGTCATGGCACACGGGTGTGTCTTCGGCCACGTGGTACAAGTCAGTATGTATGCCCTATTTTCACACCGCCTATGACACGGCCGTGTCTGGTGACCGTGTGAGGCACACGGCCTGTTCACACGGGTGTGTGACCCTTATATGTTTAAAAAATTTTCTAAGTTTCTTAGAGTTTGCAAATATTACCGGTTTAGTCCCGAACCACTTCTAAGCATGTTTTAAGGTCTCGTAGAGCCTTATAAGGAACATTGTGAATGTTTTGAATGGATTTTGAGTATGAATATATAAATATATGTGAATGAAGTGTGTTACCCGGTAATGCCTTATAACCCTATTATAGTGTGTTATCCGGTAATGCTCGTAGTCGATTTCATGTGAGAGTCTAGCTATACATGCCATATTTAACCTGTGATAGTGTGACATCTCCTGATTCTGACGAGAATTGTTTTAATTAGACAGATATGCTTTCCAACCGATCTAATTTCGATAGCACAGAATGTTATACTCAAACGTTTGAGTGAAAATGTGTTGCTGATGAGTTGAAACTCATAAAGGTATAAATCAGAGTGCATGATATTCTGTTATTGATAAATGTTATAATTATATGAGTATATGAGTTGGGATGTTAGGCTTATGATTGCTATGTGAATATTTTGATTGTGAATTAATGATTCGATTTAACGTATGAGCTATGTGTTAAATACAAAAGTGATCATAAGTAAATGATTGTTAGATCTTTTGAGAATGTGGAATCAGTAATGAATTGGTCATTCATAATAGTATGTGTGATGTACATGTTTACGTGAGAGTTAAAATTTTAGGCTTTACAACCCTCACCCCCTCATCGGTAAAGTATTGTAATGAAATTCGTATTATATAGATTAAATAAACCTATAAGTGTGGAATTACCGAGTTTCGTGATTGAAGGTCTAGTACTGTGCTCAGATAAGAGAATGAGTCCACAACTGAAGAAAGTAACAGAAAAGATATTGGATCGTGTCGAAGGCCATTCGTAATAGGCAAAGTCACTGTTAAAGAAGAGGTTAAATTCGATGAGACGAAATTATTTAGGTATGATGTCTTAAGAACGTATTAACTGGAAGCTTTTCTGAATTGACTTCTGCTAGTGATGAGATAATATGAGATTAGTGATGTCAGAAATAGACAGTGGAATAATGTTTGAATTGAAATGATAGCTAAGTGCAGTGGTTATAGTCGGGCAGTTACTATGGTTTCTTCTGGGCATTCTATGTGTACATTCATTCTTAGAAGTATATGTGACTGTTTAATTTCATGAGGAATTATTATCGTATGAGAACGTTAGCTAAACATACTGTTAGACGAAAACATTATGGACTATATGGTTTATGATCGGTATTGCTCTATTTTTCTCTGGTATTCTATTCTTTTGTGTTGATAGAAAAGTCGACGGTAAAATCTTTATGATTGCTAGTATTCTGTTTCTACTGGTTATTATTCTATTGAATTTACATGAAGATTATATTGCTTCTGTCACTATTGATTTCAGTGTTTATGAGTGTTGTTCTGGCTTCTAGAAATTTTCTAGCATATCATTGGGATCTTTATCATTCTATATGGGTTGTAATTCCCAGAAATTCTGTATAGCTTAACATTTTGAGATTTTGCTACCTCGGTTTTGTTATGATTCTATGTGATTGTCTACAAGAGATATTCTTTTGACGGAGATGACCATATCTAATATGATTTAAAATTTCTGGTTTGATCTTAGGAGTATAATGGTATATTTATCAGATTTATAGAGGTTGTGTTTCTGCACTGGTTGCTATTGAAAATCATATTTGAACTTCTTTTGTGTTCAAAATGCATTATTGATAACTGGGACATTATATATCCATACGGTTGAGATGTCGGCCTTATTATGGCACTATGATTTTAATCTATCTGATGGTTCTGGCTTCAGTATGGTTCAAAGCTTCACTAATTAATAATTGAAAAGTTATTGCTTGACAATCGAGATCGATTTAGTTGTCTAGTTTGTTTAAATTAATTGCTTGAAGGATAAATCGAGTTACTTGTATCTGAATCTATCCACAGGGTGGAAATAAACTTTGAACGTTCACGGGTAAATAGATTAATATTGTGAATGCAGAATTATATCCATCAGAATGGTTTTCTTGAGAATTTTTTTTGTAGATTGCACTTATGAAGTCTACATGATATGATATTTATTAATAAAGTGGTAAATAGTTGAAGACATTGTTAATTGAAGCATTAGTTCTAGTTTAGCCTGCATCGAGAAAAGAGTTATTCGACACGAGGATTAGAGATGGTTGACATGGTATTTGTGTTGAATAGTTAGTGACATTAATTGTTTGGTGAGTAATATAACCTTTTGAAGACGACAAGAGTTTAAAATATTTGATGTTTCTGAAAGATCTGAATTTAAGATAGTAATGATGGCTTGAACTGTTGAAAGATTGTGAGTCAGTGATTGATTATCACCCTGGGCAAACGATTATAGTATCGGATGTTCTGAGTCAGAAATCTTTGTGTGTTTTGCGATCGATAAACATGCGATTAATCTTATCAAATGATGAGTAGTTATTGGCTGAGCTAGAAACTAAATTGATGTCTAATCAGCAAATTTGAGAGACTAAGAAATGTGTCGGTGAATTACAAGTTAAAAAGGGTACAACGTAAATTGATTTTCTGATTCAAAATTTCAGATTGGAATTGACAATTTTTCATTGTGTTGAGATAAAGTTCATGTACCGAGAAATCCAGAGATTTTACAACAATTGTGACATCTAGCACAGTGGTAATTATTTGTCCGTTCGGGGAGTACTAAGATGTACAATAATCTGAGACAGTTGAATTGGTGAATAAGTATGAAAAGTGATACTTCTAACTTTCAATCCAAATGTCTGATGGTTAAAGCTGATTATTGAGTGTCTTCAGAACTGTTACAACATGTGTTCATATCTAAGTAGAAATGAAATAGAATCTTGATGAATATTTGTAATAGGATTATTCTTATCACAGAAAAAGACAGATGTTATTTGAACTATTGTTGAATATTTGAAAAAGTCTGCATATTTTATCTCCGTATGTATGAATTTCACTCTTGATAGACAAGTTTAGTTAACATTCCTAAGATGGTTAATTTTTACAGAGTGCTAGTTTTCATTGTTCAATTGGAGACACGAGGTTTATATAGTGTTACTAAAGTAAACTACTATGAGCTTTGGGCATGGAATTGCTTTGTAACACTGTTTACTATCCTCAATGTTATAGTTAATATGAGAAGTGATTCGGATTTTTGAAAATATATTTTACTACTGTGTTTTAGAATTTGAAAGCAACTGAGAAATACATTTACTGTTGGTTAAGTTTGTGTATAATAATAGTTAAGAGATGAATATTAAGATAGCATTGTATGAGTATGGTATGGTTGCAATTACTGAACTTCGTTGTACTGGATCGAATTATGATTAAAGGAATTTCGAGGTCAATGTGATTAGAAAGACTAAAGAGAAAGTGAAAGTAATTAGCGATAGTCTAAAAGTAGTTTCAGATTGACAGAAAACATATGCGAATTTGATACGTAAAAGCATTGAATTTTAGTTAGAAAACTAAATATTTGTGAAAGTATTGCATGGAAATAGAATTTCAAGATTTAGCTATAAAGAGAAGTTGAGTTTGTGATTTATCGGGTTGTATAAGATTTCCATCAGAACTTGAGAAGATCCATAATGTGTTTCTTATATATATGATGTGATGATATAGATAAGATCCTTTATTTATAGAACCTCTTTCAGAAGTAGGAACTCAGCTTGTTATGACGTATAGCAAAGAACATATCAGAATCTTAGCTCGTGAGATTGAAAAGTTGAGAAATATGAGGTTATGTGAGAAATTGATACGGCTATGTGAAAGAAAATCTTTAATCTATTCTCTGATAAGATTATCGGGGACGAAAGTCCCTAAAGGGGGAGAGTTGTAATAGCCCATGTTTAAGGTTAATCAGAACTGTGGTTTTAGGACCACAATCCAAATTCAAATTATTTATTTTATTATTATTTTAATATTTACAGCATGATATTAGAGTTGTGTGAAATTTTCGTGAAGAAATTTTACCGTTTGAGTGGTTAATTCGGTAAAAAGGACTAAATCGCGTAAAATGTAAAAGTTGTGTTCTATAAGCTAAAGGTGTCAAATAGCTATATAAATTTAAATTAAAGGTCCTTATGTGGCAAATAGCCCATTTTTGAGTTATTGGATGATAGTGGAGTGGCATTTGGTATAATTTCAAATGTTTTAAAAGGTTTAATAGGTAAATAAGTAATTAAAGTTAAAATTAATAAAACCAAAAGCCATATTTTATTTCTATCATCATACCCACTGAAAATTAAACCTAAAATCAGCCATGGGAGAAGCTTTTGGTTTGGCCAAGCTTCAAATGTTTGATTAGGTACGGTTTTAGCTCCGTTTTTGATGATTTTTACGTTTTTGAGATTGTTGCTTCGTAATCTAGCTAGCCCATATCTCCATTTTTGAAACTGTTAAAGATTTTGTGAGATGCAGTTGATGAATATTCATGATCTTTGATGATTGATGATGAAGTATGAAAGTTAGATGATAGTTTTACATAGTTTACAAAGTGATTTTGAGTAAAAATGCAAATTATGGACTAATTTGTGAAATTATAAAATTATGTGGTTAAAAGTATGAATAAAGTGAAAATATGGGCTGTTATATGATTGAGTAAAATTTTACTAGCTTGGGTTTGTGCTTAATTTCATGAAATTGTGATTTTATGTGATAAGGACTAAATTGTAAAAATGTGGAATAATAGGGGCAAAAGTGTAATTTTTCCAAAATTCTAAATTTTGTTAAATTGAATGAATTAATGATTAAATAAGTAAATTTTTTTATTATATAGATTGAGAAAAATGAGATTAGATCTAGAACAGGGGAAAACAAAGTATCGGATTAGTCGATTTAATTCGTCGTTACAGCGAACGAGGTAAGTTCGTATGCTAATAAACGTATTTAAATTGTGTTATAAATGCTTATTTATTATTGAATTATATATGTTTATTTGTCATTGAACTATCATAAATGTTAAATGAGCAACTACGTGCAAGAATCGACAAAGTTACGATATTCGAAAGTCTCGTACGAACCTTAGGAATAGTATAGGATACGAATGTCATGACATTAGGTTACTGAGATGTGATTACATGTAAAACCATGTCTGGGACATTGGCATTGTATGGTGATTACGTGTAAGACGATGTTTGAGACATTGGGATTATTATTTGATTTCGTGTAAGACCCTGTCTGGGACAGTGGCATCGATATGTGATAACATATAAGACCATATCTGGGATATGGCATTGTATGAGCTATATGTGATTGTCGAGTATCCTTAACAATTTCGAACGGTTCAACGGGCATAGTCAAGGCGAGAATGAAAGTATAACAGCCTGATTTTTGGCCTAGTCGAAACAGTGGTTTCGAAACCACTATTCTGAAGCCAGAGAAATTATTTTAATTTTATTTTATGTTTTTATAAAGGTGCATGAAAATTTTGGTGAGTTAATTTTAGCGTTTGTGAGCTTAATCGTGAAAAAAGACTAAATCGCATAAAGGGTAAAAGTTCAATTTCACTTGATAAACATACCAAATAGCTAGAGAGCCAAAATTTAAGGTCTTTAAATGGAAAATAGACCCTTAAAATGCAGCATGGCCGACCATGGGGATAAAAAAAAAATTAGGCTAGTCAATGTTAGGTAAAAATTTAGTGACTTGTTTGACTAAAAAGAAATAAAATAAAACAAAAGGTGATATCACCCATTTCATCTCTTCTTCTTCACTGAAATTCTCAGCAAAAATAAGGGTCTTGAAGCCTTGAAATTTCAACCAAGCTAGCCTCTTGCAAGTAAGTCAATTTGAGGGTTATTCTTGATAATTTTTGTACTTTTGGGACCCCTAAAGCTTAATCTAGCTATTGAGGGGACTATTTTGTGAAATGATTGATAGTCTAGGGACTTACCATGAAAGGATTTGTATGTTTACTAAATTTTTTATGGAAAAAATGAGTCTTGGTTGTTGAGTGAACAACTTTTGTGAAAGGACTTCTCATGAAAACCACAATAGGACCATTTTGTAAAGTTTGTAAAATGCATAGTAATGTTGTGAAATATTGAGAATTTAGGGTGGTCATTAGAGAAATAAATGATTGGTTAGGCTTGGCTAATAAGGAAATTCGATAAAAATCAATTTTCGGGCCTATGGTTAAAATCGTAATTTTTGTGAAATTCAAGGGCAAAACGGTCATTTTACCAAAGTATGAGTCTTAAGTTGAATTAAATGATTTGTGTATTAAATAAGCTAATTTTTTACATTTTAGATCAAGAGAAACGTGATTTGGGTCTTGATTGAGGGAAGAACAAAATTTACGGGGATTAGGCTCGTTTCCATCATTTTGTGCCGAGGTAAGTACATATGTAAATAATGTGTTATTGTATCTTACTTTTAAAGGTTTTATATTTTTTATGTATTATAATCTTACTTGATCCCATGAAAGTATAAGTAGTGCGAAATAAGAGTAACACATTATGAACAAGTGCGACAACATCAGGTTAGACACGAGATCCCGTCGAACCTCAGAAATAGTATAGGATATAAAATATGAGTCATGAGAAATTGAGTGGTCTGAACTCATGAGTTGAGTCTGAGTTCATGAGATAAGTGAATTATGTAATGTGGGTCCGGGTACTGACTTTGTGTGCAATCCCGTGAGTAGCTCAATGAGCGAGCATTACATGATACAGCTATGGGGTCCGGGTACTGACTTGGTGAAAAGGCCCGTGAGTAGCTCAAATATGCAAGTATTACAAAGTACGAGGTAGCTTTGGCTACTTGTATAGTACTTAAGAGTAAACTATCTGTGTATTCATTAGTATTTCCGAGTGTTCAAAGGGGTAACTCGATGAATGGATTGGCAATACTTCCAATGAGGTATGTCAATAGAGAGAATGAACTTGAGTTAATTTACGGGTAATTACAGGTATGCATACTAAACTCTTAAATGAAGACCTCAGTATGTGATGAGATGTAGTAAGTATGCGTAAAAGAAGGAAGAGCAAGATAGTGAGGTTAAAATGATATATCATTCAAGTATGATAAGCCATTATTTGATGAATGTGTCTCTAGTTACACTTACTTGCATATATGTACTTACTAAGCTCCCATGCTTACCCTCTTTCCTTTCCCTTTCTTTATAGTGCCACCAAAGTAGTTCGAGGATTGTCGACTACGTCGTTAAAGCCAGTCACACTATCCTTAAAGCACTTGGTATAGCTAGTTTTATCACTTTGATTATGGCATGTATAGGAACCTTTGATTTTATTTTTGTGTCACATTGTTTTGGGGCCAAAGGTGTTGGCTTGTTTTAACATTTGATTCATTTTGTATAAGGCCATGAGAATGGCTGATATTGTAAGCCATTATATGAATGCAAGATAGACTTCTGTGAATGTGAAATTGTTGACATGGTTAAATTTTTGAAATGTATATAGGCCTTAGCTATGGTTGTTGGTTGAGAACTCATATTAAATTAGACTTTGACATGTTGGTTGGTATTAAATTTTGTTTCAGGGTGGCATAAGGATTTGTAAATAGCCTTATATTGTCCACACGGGTAGATACACAGACGTGTGTCTAGGCTGTGTGTGACACAAGGCCAGCCCCATGGGCGTGGTGTCCAGCCGTGTGTCCCCTACACGTAAATTTTGCAAGTCAATATGCATAGTAGTAAACATACGGGTAGAGACACGGCCGTGTGTCTCAACCGTGTGAAGGGCATGGTCTAGCACATGGGCGTGTGGCTTGGCCATGTGCCCCTAATTGTATGCTGACGTCAGAAATAGAATGTCAAGGTTTTTAGACACGGGATAGGACACAGACATGTCATGGCTGTGTGAGAGACACGGGCCATAGACTTGTGCGTGTGTCAAGCTGTGTGAAAACCCTTGTAGGTTCGAATTTAGAATTTAATACACACAGGTATGGGACAAGGGCATGTCCCTAGGTGCTTAGGTCGTGTGTGTCACACGGGCCATCAGCACGGCCATGTTAAAATGACCACACGGGCGTGTTGCCCTTCCACACGGGCGTGCTGCCCTTCCACATGGGCGTGTGCTTGTTTCAAAAGTCATTTTTACTTAGTCGGTTTAAGGACCCGAGTTGGTTCCAAATGGTTTCCAAGGAAAGTTTGAGACCTCGGAGGCCCACTTTAAGGAGTTTAAACAAAGTTCAAAGGAGTTTTAAATTTGATCAAGTCTTAGTGACTCGGAAACGAATGTATACATGTGGTCAAGTATGGTAATGCCTTGTGCCCAGTCCTAGCCTCGGACTCGGGTAAGAGGTGTTACAGAAAGTACAATCAAATTAAGTGATACTGGTTTGTACAGAACCTATATGAGAATCAAGTGAAGATAATTTGTGTATCATGTATATGAAATGAGAAAGATTTATTTATAAGTATGTTTCATGCCAAAATGTGTTTATTTGGCAATAATGAGGTATGAATTGAATGACATGTGAGATATGAGTTATAGTTGTTTTAACTAAATATACATATGGCACATAGTGTGCGAAACATCATTATTTGATGATATTTCACATAATTCACTTGGTCAAGAAAAGATGATGAATATTGAATTGAATAAAGTTTATATATATAATTGCTTATGCATATGAAAGTGTGAATGAATTGATAAGAAGTATTCAAACCATACGTGTTTTGAATGAATAAAATCATGAAAATCTTAATCATCTATGTGCATGAATTTGAGATAGAATGGTGAAATCATATGAATTATATCATGTTTTGAGTAGTTGTTTAAAATGTGGTTATTTATTAATATGAGTTTATTACATACGAGCTTACTAAGCTTTATAGCATACTTTGTTTTTCTTTTCTATGTTTATAGAGTTTCTGAAGCTTGCTCAGGTTGGAGGTCGTCGGAGATTTCATCACACTATCCAGCTATAGTTTGGTACTTATGAGCTTTAGGATTTTGGTTATATGGCATATATAAGCTTGAGTCTTTTTTATAAAGGTTTTGGTTATATATTTGGTCATTTTATATGGCTTACTAATGACTTATGTTTGATGTGTAATTTGCCTTGTTTAATGGCATAATTTGGTATGGTTGATGATGGTTCAAGATGATCATTTGGTCATTCGGTATATGATGAGTATTTACTTATGAAAAACATGATTTTGGACTTGATAAATGAATGGCTAATAGATGATTTATGAGTCAAGCTTTGTGTGTGATTGATGGTAGTAAAAATACATATTAAATAGATTGTATTGATGAGTATGATATGAATTTTGGTATATGTTTGAATAGGTGAGTAATGAGGAATGAATCATGCTAGTTTAGTATTTGTTTGAATGTACAAATGGTATTGAATTGAGTATATGAATGCTTGATTATGAAATAGCATTGTTTAGCTACTTATAAATGTATTGAAATGGCACTATTTTGGTTATTAAGTGTGCTTGTGGAAAGGGTGGCAAACTGGCTTCACAAATGGCCTATTTTTGTCCACACGGGTGTGTGTCTCAGTCATGTGCAACACACGGTCATGTTACACGACCGTGTGTCCCCTGGGTTACCCTTTCGAATTAAGGTGGGATACTCTACAGTTTTGACATGGTCTAGACACACGGGCGTGTCTATTGGCCGTCTGAGACACACGGGCTGGCACATGGGCTTGTAGTCGACCGTGTGACCCAAGTCAGTAACCTCCCTAATTTTCCCACGGCCATGGCACACGAGTGTGTCTTCGGCCATGTGGTACAAGTCAGTATGTATGCCCTGTTTTCACACAGCCTGTGACACGTGCATGTCTGGTGACCGTGTGAGGCACATAGCCTGTTCACACGGGCGTGTGACCCTTATATGTTTAACAAAAATTTTAAGTTTCTTAAAGTTTGCAAATATTATTGGTTTAGTCCCGAACCACTTCTAAGCATGTTTTAAGGTCTCGTAGAGCCTTATAAGGGACATTGTGAATGTTTTGCATGGATTATGAGTATGAATATATAAATATATGTGAATGAAGTGTGTTATCCGGTAATGCCTCGTAACCTATTCTGATGATGGATACGGGTTAGGGGTGTTACACCCAGGATCAAGTCAAATTCCCCAAATAGAAGCTCCATCAGATCCACTAGAAATACTGCCCCTTGCACCTCTAAAGGAACGTCCCTAAAAAGTTTACTAACCTAAACAGACTGCCCCAATGGACTCAGTACAGTAACCTCACTAGTAGTGCTCTCAACAAAAATTCTCAAGTTTTCAGATACTAAACTAGCTATATAGGAATGTGTAGAACCTATGTCTATCAAGCCAATATAAGGTACATAAAAAATAAGGAACGAGCCAATGATGACATCAGGAGCATCTCCACCCTCTCGGCGTCGTGCAGCATAAACCAAGGCAGGCTGCCTCGCCTCAATTTGACCAGCACCTCTACCAGGTGCTCTCTGCCAACGTCTCATACCATTACCACCCCTAGCCTGTCCATAGCCACTAGGTGGTTGCTGAACTGCCTTCTGAAGCTGTGCAGAACCTGGTCCCTAAGCTTGCATCTGATCAGCCCTTTGTGAACACTCTCGAATACAGTGCTCTAATGACCCACACCTCAAACAAGCCTCTATCCTCCTCCAACACTCTCCCGGATGGCACCTACAACAATCATCGCAAAACTGAATCCCAGTAGGAGAACCAGGGGCTCCCACTCTAACCACCCCATCAGGTCTGGCCTTTTTCTTAGGCCTCTGAATAGAACCAGAGAGTTCTGAATCCCTCTTATTCTTACCTCTCTCACTGTCTCTATTCTGGCGCTCCACGTGCTTAACATCCTCGGCGATCTTCGCCTTCTCAACTAGAACCGAGAACTCTCACTCCCTTTTTGGAGCAATCAGTACCCTCAGATTATCCCTTAATCCATCCTCAAACCGGATGCACCTCTCATACTCAGACACCACTATGCCTCTAGCGTAGCGGCTCAGCCTCAGAAATTCAGCCTCATACTCGGCCACAAATCTATCACCCTGCATGAGATTCATTAACTCACGCCTACAAGCATCCACATAACTCACCCGCACGTACTTACTCTGGAAGGTGGTCTTACAGAAATCCCAACTAGAACAATCAGGCTGAGTACCCTCCTCAATCGTCAAGCACCATTGATAAGCCTCATCACGAAGTAGGGAGACTACACCCTTAAATTTCTGCTTGGGAGTACAGTCCAGATCATTCATGATCCTCACGGTGGCCTCCAACCAATACTCGGCCACACTAGAGGCGACTCTAGTTACACCCCTAAACAACTCAACACCATTAGACCAGAGTCGTTCAGTTACCAACCCTCAGCCCCCAGCTCCAGAATAGGGTTCAACGACCCTCTTTAAAATTCTCAGCATGGCTTGGGACAGTGCATCGTCCTTAGCTGAGTGGCTTCGAGACCTAGTCTCAGTAGCAGGTGAGACTAGTGTCTCACTAGTATCTAAGTGCGACATACTGCCCAAAGAAGAAGACTCAGCTCAAGCCCCCTACGGCCTCTACCATGGCCACGAGTACCACGTCTGCGTGTTCCACGTGCACTCATCGTTAATTCGAGTTTTAATCTACATTAAAATTTTTATATATCAGTTTCAGTATTTATTAACAGATGTTTTATGCATAAATTATTAGAAGTTTAGAATTATTTTCAGAGGTTTCAGTATCTAGCTAACTCAGTACAATTTCAGAGGATACTATCTACAATGTTTCAAAGCAGTTCAAACTAAGTTTCAGAAATACTTACAAGATCGGTGCCGGAGACTCGGTGTACCACGTATTTATTCAGAATATTTAAAAACAATTTCTTTTTAAAACATAATTTTGGAACCTAAAATTCATAGCCCGAGTTTTGCAACCTGGCTCTGAACCCAGCCTAAACGTTATAGCAGAATCTGAAGATGTCATAGAGAATGGGTTTAGTTGCATAAAGTCATTTCCATTATATACTTTATAATCATTCTGAAAATGTTAATTAATTAGTTTATTTGCCAAAACCTATTTTACAGCGGAAGTCAATAAAACTGATGCATTTAGAAAACCAATTTGTTATTATTTTTTTAGGAAACCTCTTTTGCGTAAAAACATTCGATTTCATGGAAAAGAATTTGTCAAGGAATGCAAATTGTTATCAAATCAAATAAAAAATTAAAAATCATAAAGTCCAGAAAATTACAACTCTCAGAATAAAACCTAAATCATAAATAAAACCATTAGTTAATAGCTTAAAAATGTTTATAGTCGAGTGGTCATTACTGAGTCTCTGTCGCACCGATCTGCCTAAGTCTGTGGATTACTTGGCAAAACAGACAAACGGATGTGATTTTATGTAAACTCAGTGTGTAACCCAACAAAAATAAGCATGCAGTCAAACAACATCATATACACAAACAGAAACAGATACAGACTCAGTTTTAGTTTCAGATTCAGATAGCAAATATGCCCAAAATCCTACCCCCATCCTCTACACACCAACTTCGTCCATCCCATCACACCATATGGGGTTAAAAACACCCACTCATCCCTATACACCACATCGGCTTATTAAGACACATATCGGATAACATGCAGCCAAGCTGCCAAAATATAGGTGATATACGCCAAACATAACACTTCCTCCATACATATACAAATCCCACCCCAGTTAAAGATATAGAACTACCAGGTACAATATAATAGATTAAATATGATTGGCATGCTTATATACAAATAACAGTACAGGCAGGCATAAGTTTAATACACTACTTAGATCAGTCTATCGGAATGTCCCAGCATACAAATTAGGGTTTAGATAGCCCTTACCGGCCCTACCGAAAGCCCACAGTCGATCGGAGCGACCTGGGCGACCCTAGAGAAAATTTTAAATTTATGGGCCCACATGCCCGTATGGGCCAACACGCTTGTGTGACCCATACGCCTAGATTGGCCCTTGCCTGTGTGGCCCACACGGCCTGACCCAAAATCCATACGCCCGTATGACATGCCCATGTGGGCTCACACGCCCAACTCAGCCATGCCTGTGTGGTCCACACGGCCACACTTGAGCCACCACACAACCATGTGTTATGCACAACCATGCAACCATATCTCGTACATAGCCATCCACACAGGCGATTGATAGATTCATTTTTTTGCTTTTACCGAGGCCTCGTTTTTTGCATTTTGGGTGCACACCTGGTATCGTTTTGATGCGAAAAGACTCCTAAACTGCTCAACACCTAAGATTGACCACAAAACACTTAATTACTCACTTAAACCAGTATTAAATTGAACTTCTTCGAAACAGACAAAGGCAAAATTCCAGTATTCAACGCTTACCCGACTCCTCGAATGTCTCCAACTACAACTCCATGAAAGATACTTTTTAGTTTTTATGATTCACTGCTGTCAAAAACCAATTTAAAAACCAACGAACAGATTCGAGGAAACCAAACACGGATTTGAAGAACAACTCCTACTCGAGCAAAACGTATTAACCCTTACCTACCAACGTACAACCACCTTAAATCAAACACCAAAACAGAAGATAATTTTGCCCAATATGAGAAAAGAAATAAGAAGAAAAGGAATAGGAGAAAAACACAGAGAGAGGAAGAAGTAATGTTAGTTTTTCTAAAAAAAGAAAATTTTTGGAAAACAAATTTTACCTAGACCCCACTACATCCTCAATCCTAACCACCCATTACTTAGAATTCTAATAAAACCGAAACTCTATCCCAAAGTCGAGCAAAAATAATACCCATGCCCGTGCAAGGATTCAAACACAAGACTTCTAGTACACTAACTCCTTACCACTCAAACCAGTAGGCTCATTCTGATATGGATTTACGGGAAATTAATATCAGCCCACTCGAAAAGGTAAAGCTTAATTCCAAAAATAACCAAAATTTACAAACATGGGACTTGACCCCAAGACCTCACACACACACCCAAAACACGTAACCTGTAACAGCCCAATTTTAAGCCTAATCAGAATAGTGGTTTCGGGTCCATAGATCCGATGCAGAAAAATTTATTTTTTCTTATATTTTTATGGTCTACAATTTTACGGAATGATTCTGTAACATCCCGAATTAGGGCCTAGTCAGAACAGTGGTTTTGAGACCAAAAATCCAAGATAGAAATTATTATTATATGATTCTTTTGAGGTCTATGATATGAATGCATGCTTATGTGGAAGTTTCATGAAGAAATTCTATGCATAAAATGTCTAATTAAACTTTAGGGACCAAATTGAATAAGATGCAAAACTTGCATTCTAGAAGCTTTAAGCATGGAATTGCTTTAGATTATGAATTAGAGGGTCCTAATTAGCAATTTGACCAATTTCTATAATTTTGGACAAAAATGGACATGCATAGGAAAAATTTGAAATAAAAACCCTAAGAGCATTTTGGTCATTTGGTAATTAAAAGAATAAAAAGGGAAAATCAAATAAAAAATGTGTCCATCTTCTCCAAGTGCTAGCCGAATTTCTTAATAGCCATAGTTAGGGTTTTGTTCAACATTTCCAAGCTTGATTGTAAGTACTTTCTAGCCCCATTTTTAATGTTCTTTGTATTTTGTAAGTATTTGAAGCATGATCTACCCATTTCTAGCTATATTTTGAGCTAGGTTTCATGTATGAAATTTGAAACATGTGTAACATGCATGTATTTTTTTTATTAATGGAGGAATATGAATGTTTGATGCATGATAAACATATTTTACTAGGTGATTTTTAGTGAAAACACCTAAAAAAGGGACTTGTTTGTAAAAGTGTAAAAGTGAGTAGTAATAGTATAAAATAAAAGAAAATATAGGCTAATATGAGCATAGTAAAGGTTCGGCTAGGCTTGGGTAACCAAGAAAATGCATGCATTTCATTTTACGAGCCTAGGGACTAAATCATAAATAAATGGAAAGATAGGGGTAAAAAGGTAATTTTACCAAAGCATGAATTATGGATCGATTTGTGTAATGTGATTAATAAAAAAGTTAAATTTGGTATTATAGATCAAGAAAAACATGAACCGGGTCTTGATCAAGGGAAGAATAAAGTATACGACGATCAAGCTCGATTACCATCATTTTTATACCAAGGTAAGTACATGTAAATAATGTGACAATGTGGTATGTTATGTGATGTTAACATTATGTGATAAATATTTTTATTGCTTATTATGTATGCTATGTCTAATGGTACTATTGTAAGCATAAATGGTATGTACAAGTACATACGTTATACTCATGAGTGATGCCTTGTTAAAGGATGATATGTGACGAGAAAGTATATTCATATATATATATATATATATATATATATATATGAATACTTAATAAATGAGCTAGAATGCTTGAATGATGAATAATCTTAGTGGTTGTGCTATTATGTCTTGCATAATTATGGTTTACTAATATTACATATTATTTGCATGTGGACTTACTAAGCTTAAATGTTTACTCCCCTCTCTTTTCCATCCTTTGTAGTTCCGCCAAGCTAGCTCGGGGATCAGAAGTTGTCAGAATATCCTATCACACTATCAAAAGAACATTGGGTATAGTGAATTTGTTATTTTGAGTATGGCATGTATAGGGGACTTGGTTATTTTGTGGTATGTGTCATGCTATTTGGCCAAACTATGTAGGCCTATGATGTTGATGATTCATTTTTTAATAGCCATGTGATATGGCTCATGATTGATTCTTTGGTTGTAATATCTAATTGTTCATGCATGCATGTGTTGATGCCTTGATGATGTTCTATGTGGTTGTGTGATGGATATATGATGAGATATTGTCTTGATGTTATGGAATATGATTGCTTGGTGGATGTATGAAGATGTATAGATTAAATACTAGGAGATAAAGAATGGTTTAATAACCTAAGATGACAATAGTTATAAATGTGCAACTTGAAATTTTGCTAATTAATTTGATTTGCATGAAGTTTGTATAAAATGCTCCCAAATGGTGTGATTAAGGGAATGTGCAATAGGATGATATTATAAAGATGTGAAAGTGCTATAGTGTTGAATATTGAGTGTCTAAGTATGTCATGTTGCATGCTATGAAATATGCTTAAGTACATGAGTGATTAAGGGTGGCAATTGACTTGGAAAATAGCCTTCAAATTGTCTACACAGGTAGACACACAGGTATGTCTCTAGGTCGTGTGTGACACACGGTCCGTCCTACAGGCGTGTGGAATGGGCGTGTGGAGGACATGGGTGTGTAGAGAGCACGCGGCATGTCCCCTGTCTCACACGAGCGCGTGGCTCTGTATTAGGGAAAATTTCCCAAACTTTTCTAAAAGTTCCCGATTTAGTCCCAATCCTTTTCTGATGGCTGTTTTGGGCCTCGTAGGCCCATATTAGAGACAATTTGTGTATTTATGAATGAAGTTGTTTTAAAGAAAAATTTTATAACCCAACTTTTTTGCATGAATGTATGAGTACAAGTTTGGTAATGCATCATACCCTGTCCCAGCGTCGGATACGGGTAAGGGGTGTTACATTTAGTGGTATCAGAACTATGGTTTAGTCGATTCTCAGACTAACCTAGCGTATTTGAGTCTAGCTATACATGACATACGTATATATAATGATAGTGTGACGACTCCTGACAATATTAAAACATGTTTTCATATAGCAAATGGATCCCGACAGAGCAGTGGCGGATGATGTAGAAAGTAACGCACTTGCTCCAGCTGAAGGAGCGGTGCCATTCAAAAGTAGACCCGAGACTGTCAGTAGAGGAGAAGAAGGCAGAGAGGCCTTTCTCCACATGATGAATGCATGGTATACGAAGTTCGTTCAAACGAACCTGAACGCTCAACCTCCCCCAAATCCTCAACCTGCATCCGTGATGCCTCAAGGTATAGATTTTATGAGATTCTCTAGAAAACCAGTTGATAAAATTTGAAAGTAAAATGTTGAGGAATTTAGGGCAAATGCTAATAACAACCCTGAGAAAGCAGAGTTCTGATTAGAGAACGCGATGCAGGTATTTGAGGAACTATCTTGTACACCCGAGGAGTGTCTAAAATGTGTCATATCTTTGTTGAGAGATGCAGCGTATCACTAGTGGAGAACGCTGATATCTGTGGTACCACTGGAGAGGGTTACTTGAGAATTCTTTCAAGAGGAATTTCGAAAGAAATACATTAGTGAAAGGTTCATCGATCAGAAGCGTAAGGAATTTCTGGATTTGAAACAAGGTCGTATGACAGTTAGTGAATATGAGAGAATTTGTTAGACTCAGCAAATATGCTCGGGAGTGTGTATCCTCCGAAGCTAAGATGTACAGAAGATTTGAAGATGGACTTATTGAGGATATTAAGACATTAGTGGGTATTCTTGAGTTGAAAGAATTTGTGGTACTCATTGAGTGGGCTTGTAAAGCCGAAGAATTGGTCAAAGAAAAAAGAAAGCCGAGTCTGAGGCTAGAGACACAAGAAAAAGATATCAGAGTAATTCGTTACCATCTCAGTCTAAGAAACCTAGAGAGATATACTCTCGTTCATATGTACCGGCTGGACACTCATACGAGAATCGTAGAAAGTAGAATTCGAGTTTTAGATCTCAGGCTACGTTCATGGCAAGTGTGGGTAACGCTAAACCTTCCAAGGCCAAATGCTAGCAATGTAGTAGACGTCATTTTGGAAACTGTTGGGTGAGTTAAGGATCTTGTTTTAGATGTGGTTATCTAGACCACTTTATTAAGGGTTGTCCTGATATGATGGAGAAAGAAAGATTTCAGAGTCCAAGACCGAGTGGCGTAGCTTCTAAGGGAAGACCTTCGAGAAATGTCGGGAATGGGTCCGGTAGTAAGAATGTGACACGAGATACAGCAGTGAGATCTAAAGCTAGGGCTTCAGCTAGGGCTTATGCCATACGCGCACGTGAAGATGCAACTTCTCCTGATGTGATAACTGGTAATTTTTCTCTCTATGATACTAATATTATTGCTTTGATAGACCCTGGCTCTACTCATTCGTATGTGTGTATGAAATTGGCATCTAGTATGAATATACCTGTCGAGTCTATAGAATTTATGATTAAGGTGTCAAACTCGTTAGGAAAGCATGTGATAGTTGATAAAGTATGTAAGAAATGCCCTTTGATGGTTAAAGGTCATTATTTTCCGGTTGACTTGATGTTATTTCCTTTTGATGAAATTGATGTCATACTGGGTATGGATTGGTTGATACTACATGATGCTATAGTGAATTGTGGACAGAAAGTTATGGAATTGAAATGTGAAAATAGTGTGATTCTTCAGGTTGAATCAGATGATGCAGATAAGCCGCTAATGGAAATTTCTTTAATGACTGCTCAGAGATGTATGAAAAAAGGGCATGAAGCTTATTTGGCATATATATTGAATACAAAGGAATCCGAATTGAAAATCGAATCAGTGCTGGTTGTATGTGAGTATGCGGATGTAATCCCGGAGGAATTTCCAAGTTTGCCTCCAATGAGAGAAGTTGAATTCGGTATTGAGCTAATGCTAGGGACAACACCTATCTCTATTGCTCCATATAGGATGGCCCCTACTGAGCTGAAAGAATTGAAGTTATAGTTACAAGAGTTGACTGACAAAGGTTTTGCGAGACCTAGCTTTTCACCGTGGGGTGCTCCCGTATTATTCGTGAAAAAGAAGGACGGTTCTATGAGATTATGCATTGACTACCGGAAACCCAATAAGGTGACAATCAAAAATAAGTATCCTCTTCCAAGGATTGATGACTTGTTTGACCAGCTGAAAGGAGCGACATGGTTCTCTAAGATAGACTTGAGATCCAGATATTACCAGTTACGAGTTAAGGAGTCAGATATGCCTAAGACTGCCTTTAGAACGAGGTATGGCCACTACGAGTTTCTTATTATGCCATTTAGATTAACGAATGCTCTTGCCGTGTTATTGGATTTAATGAACCAAATTTTTCGGCCATATTTGGATAAGTTTGTTGTGGTGTTCATCGGTGATATTCTGATTTATTCTAGAGATGAGGCAGAGCATGCCGACCATTTAAGAACAGTGTTACAGACTTTGAAGGATAAACAATTATATGCCAAGTTTAGTAAAAGTGAGTTTTGGCTTCAAGAGGTTGGATTTTTAGGCCACATTGTTTCAGGAGATGGTATACGAGTTGATCCCAATAAGATTTCTGCTATTGTTGAGTGGAAGCCGCCAAGGAATGTAACTGAAGTTAGAAGCTTTTTGGGTTTGGCCGGATACTACAGATGATTTGTGAAAGGATTTTCGATGATTGCCACTCCAATGACAAGGTTATTACAAAAGGATGTTAAGTTCGAATGGACAGAGAAGTGCCAATAGAGTTTTGAGAAACTAAAAGCGTTGTTGACTGAGGCACCAGTGTTAGTGCAATCGGAATCAGGGAAAGAATTTGTAATTTATAGTGATGTGTCCTTAAGTGGATTAGGTTGCATGCTTATGCAAGAAGGCAAGTAGTAGCTTATGCTTCGAGGCAACTGAAGCCCCATGAGAAAAACTATCCTACACATGATCTAGAATTAGCCGCCATTGTATTTGCTTTGAAGAGTTGGCGACATTACCTATTAGGAGAGAAATGCCACGTCTATACAGACCATAAAAGTCTTAAATACCTAATGACTCAAAAGGACTTGAATTTGAGGTAACGAAGATGGCTGGAATTGTTAAAAGACTATGAACATGTGATTGATTATCACCCCGATAAGGCTAACGTGGCCGATGCCTTGAGCAGAAAGTCTTTATTTGCATTGAGAGCTATGAACGTATGGCTAACCCTATCTCATAATGGTGCAATTCTAGCAGAGTTAAGAGCTAGACCGACTTTTCTTCAACAGATTTGTGATGCTCAGGAAGTTGATAAAGAGTTACAAGATAAGAAAATACAGTGTGAGTTAGGCAGTGAATCGGATTTTTAGAGAGATTCTGATGGTTGTCTGAGGTTCCGTGGAAGGATTTGTGTTCCGAAGAATGCTGAGTTGATTTGGAATATTTTGCATGAGGCTTATAACGGAGGTATGTCAGTTCACCCGGGTAGCAAGAAAATGTACAATGATTTAAAGAAAATGTATTGGTGGAATGGTATGAAAAGAGATATATTCGAGTTTCTATCGAGATGTTTGATTTGTCAATAAGTAAAGGCCGAACATCAGGTACCTTCAGGTTTACTTCAGCCTATTTTAGTTCCCGAATGGAAATAAGACCGAATTACTATGGACTTTATTACAGGCTTGCCGTTGACACCAAGAAAGAAAAATGCCATATGGGTTGTGGTTGACAGATTGATTAAATCAGCTCATTTTATACCAGTACATGTTGATTATTCACTCGATAAGTTAGCTGAATTGTATATTTCTGAGATTGTGAGGCTTCATGGAGTACCTTTATCAATTATTTCGGATAGAGATCTGAGGTTCACTTCGCGGTTTTGAAAGAAGTTACAAAAAGCTTTGGGTACAAAGCTAAATTTTAGTACCGCTTTTCATCCACAGACTGATGGAAAATCTGACAGAGTAATTCAAATACTTGAAGATATGCTCAGATGTTGTGTTCTTGAATTCCAAGGTAGTTGGAAAAAACACTTACCTTTGGTTAAATTTGCCTATAACAACAGTTATCAGTCGAGTTTAAAAATGGCACCTTATGAAGCATTGTATGGACATAAATGTCGTACACCACTATATTGGATTGAGCTTAAGGAGAATAAGATTTATGGAATAGATTTGATTAAGGAAACCAAGGAAAAGGTGAAAGTAATTCGTGATTGTTTGAAAGCGGCATTGGATAGACAAAAGTCTTATACGGATTTAAAAAGGAAAGAAATTGAGTATCAAGTCGGTGATAAGGTATTCTTGAAAGTATCTCCATAGAAGAAGGTTTTGAGATTCGGTAGAAAAGGCAAGTTGAGTTCTTGTTTTATAGGACCGTATAAGATTACCGAAAGGATATGGCCTATTGCTTATCGATTGGCTTTACCGACTGAGTTAGAAAAGATTCACGATGTGTTTCATGTTTCCATGTTGCGCCGATAATAGATCGGATCCCTCACATGTGATTGTACCGACAGAGGTTGAAATCAGATCAGATATGACTTATTGTGAGGAACCTGTTAAGATCCTGGCTCGAGAAGTCAACCAATTGAGAAACAAAAGTGTTGCTCTTATGAAAGTTTTATGGCAAAGACATGGTGTTGAAAAGGCTACATGGGAGCCCGAGGAGGGTATGAGGAAACAATACCCAAACTTTTTTACCGGTAAATTTTTTAGGGACGAAAATCCTTAAAGGAAGAGAGTTGTAACATCCCGAATTAGGGCCTAGTCGAAACAGTGGTTTTGAGACCACAAATCCAAGATAGAAATTATTATTATATAATTCTTATGAGGTCTATGATATGAGTGCATGCTTATGTGAAAGTTTCATGAAGAAATTCTATGCATAAAATGTCTAATTGAACTTTAGGGACCAAATTGAATAAGATGCAAAACTTGCATTCTAGAAGCTTTAAGCATGAAATTGCTTTAGGTTATGAATTAGAGGGTCCTAACTAGCAATTTGACCAGTTTCTATATTTTTGGACAAAAATGGACATGCATAGGAAAAATTTGGAAGAAAAATCCTAAGGGCATTTTGGTCATTTGGTAATTAAAAGAACAAAAAGGGAAAATCAAATAAAAAATGTGTCCATCTTCTCCAAGTACTAGCCGAATTTCTTAATAGCCATAGCTAGGGTTTTGTTCAACATTTCCAAGCTTGATTGTAAGTGCTCCCTAGGTCTTTGAAGCATGATCTACCCATTTCTAGCTATATTTTGAGCTAGGGTTCATGTATGAAATTTGACCCATATGTAACATGCATGTATTTTGTTGATTAATGGAGGAATATGAATGTTTGATGCAAGATAAACATCTTTTACTAGGTGATTTTTAGTGAAAACACCTAAAAAAGGGACTTGTTTGTAAAATTGTAAAACTGAGTAGTAATAATGTTTGACTAGGCTTGGGTAACCAAGAAAATGAATGCATTTCATTTTACGAGCCTAGGGACTAAATCGTAAATAAATGGAAAGATAGGGGTAAAAAGGTAATTTTAACAAAGCATGAATTATGGATCGATTTGCATAATGTGATTAATAAACAAGTTAAATTTGGTATTATAGATCAAGAAAAACGTGAACTGGGTCTTGATCGAGGGAAGAATAAAGTATAGAACAATTAGGCTCGATTATCATCATTTTTGTACCGAGGTAAGTACATGTGTAAATAATGTGACAATGTGGTATGTTATGTGGTGTTAACATTATATGATAACTATTTTTATTGTTTATTATGTATGCTATGTCTAATGGTACTATTGTAAGCATGAATGATATTATGGTTGTTATCCACGATGTCACGAGCAAGTGCAATAAAGGCGCAATGTGCAAATGAGAAAAACCCAGTTTGAACCTTAGGAATGGTTTAGGATACAAGTGACATGTCACTAGGAATTAAGAAGTTCAAACTCGTTGAGTGGTCTGGGTTCGTGATATATGTGTCATCTGAGCTCGTTGAGTGGTCCGAGTTCATAATGGATTTGATACATGTGATTGAGTTCCGGGTAATGGTTTTGTGTGTCCTACCGGTGGTTACGTAATCCTTGAGTGGTCGGATACCTGACAGCTTTTGTGAATAGTCCGTGTAGTTACACCTTGATCGATAGCTTATACGAGCAAGCCCGTGAGTAGCTCCATTGTGAGCTTTACATGATATGAGGTAGCTTCGGCTACTTATGTTTATGTGGCACTCATGTGAAAGTTTTCATGTATCCAATAGTATTCCGAGTGTTCAATGGGTATTGTAATGAATAATGCGATGAAAGTCCCAAGATGGGCATGGTAATGATGGTAAAGTTATTTGATATGCTACGAATATGTACAGGTACGTACATTATACTCATGAGTGATGCCTTGTTAAAGGATGATATGTGACGAGAAAGTATATTCATATATATATATATGAATACTTGATAAATGAGCTAGAATGCTTGAATGATGAATAATCTTGATGGTTGTGCCATTATATCTTGCATGATTATGGTTTACTTATATTTCATATTATTTGCATGTGGACTTACTAAGCTTAAATGCTTACTCCCCTCTCTTTTCCATCCTTTGTAGTTCCGCCAAGCTAGCTCGGGGATCAAAAATTGTCGAAGCATTCGATCATACTATCAAAAGAACATTGGGTATAGTGAATTTGTTATTTTGAGTATGGCATGTATAGGGGACTTGGTCATTTTGTGGTATGTGTCATGCTATTTGGCCAAATTGTGAAGGCCTATGATGTTGATGATTCATTTTGTAATAGCCATGTGCTATGGCTCATAATTGATTCTTGGGTTGTAATATCTAATTGTTCATGCATGCATGTGTTGATGCCTTGATGATGTTCTATGTGGTTGTGTGATGGATATATGATGAGATATTGTCTTGATGATGTGCAATATGATTGCTTGGTGGATGTATGAAGATGTATGGATTAAATACTAGGAGATAAAGAATGGTTTAATAACCTAAGATGACAATAGTTATAAATGTGCAACTTGAAATTTTGATAATTAAGTTGATTTGCATGAAGTTTGTATAAAATGCTCCCAAATGGTGTGATTAAGGGAATGTGAAATAGGATGATATTATAAAGATGTGAAAGTGCTATGGTGTTGAATATTGAGTGTTTAAGTATGTCATGTTGCATGCTATGAAATATGCTTAAGTACATGAGTGATTAAGGGTGGCAATTGGCTTGGAAAATAGCCTTCAAATTGTCCACACGGGTAGACACATGGGCATGTGTTTAGGCCGTGTATCCCCTGCACCCTATTTTTGCAAGTCAGTAGCTCAGTAGTAAACACACGGGCTAAGACACGGGCGTGTGTCTTGGCCGTGTGAGGGACACGACCTATCCACATGGGCGTGTACTTTGGCCGTGTGAAGTCTGCACCTCTTTATGAAAATTCATTTAATTTTAATTGACCACACGGTCTAGCCACACGGGCGTATGATTCGGCTGTATGACCCTAAATTGGTGCTGACGTCATAGTTAGAGAGTTATACGGTTGGAGGACACGGGCGTGTAGAGAGCACACGAGCGTGTCCCCTGTCTCACACGGGCGTGTGGCTCTCTATTAGGGAAAATTTCCCAAACTTTTTTAAAACTTCCCGATTTAGTCCCAATCCTTTTTCGATGGTTGTTTTGGGCCTCGTATTCCAATATTAGGGACAACTTGTGTATGTATGAATAATGTTAGTTTAAAGAAAAAATTTATAGCTCGACTTTTTTGCATGAATGTATGAGTACAAGTTTAGTAATGCCTCGTACCCTGTCTTGGCGTTGGATAAAAGTAAGGGGTGTTACAGATGTAGTGAAAATTTCGTTTGAAAATTTTGACGTTTGAGCACTCAATTTAGCAAAAAGGACTAAATTGTAAAAAGTGCAAAACTTGAGTTTTACATGCTAGAGGTGTCTAATTGCTATTAAATTTTAAAGTAGAGGTCCTTATAAGGTAATTAGACCATTTCCTAAGTTGGTGGACAAAAATAGATATGAAGTAAGAGAATTTTAATGTTTTAAGAAAAGGCCATTTTAGTCATTTAGCTAATAAAAGAATTAATAATCAAATTAAAAGCCAATTTTTTCTCATCTCCTACTCATGGCCGAAAATTTCAAAGGGGAACCATATTTAGGGTTTGTTCATCTTTCAAGCTCGATTGTAAGTCCGTTCTTGTCTCGTTTTAATGCTCTTTACATTTCTGAAGTCGTTATCACTCGATCTATTTGTTTCTACCACTAATTTGAGAAATGATTAAGTTTTAGGGTTTGACCCATGTTACACATGTGTGTATTTTGATGTCTAATGGTAGATTATGTAAGTTTGATGTTTGATAAATGACTTTTGCTAAGTGATTTTCGATTAAAATGCCTAAAATGACCTATTTGTAAAAAAAGTTATAAAATAAGTAGTGAAAATGTGAAAGAATGGAAAATGTGGGCTGTCATAAGTATGAAAGAGGTTCAACTAGGCTTAAAAATTAAAGAAATTGAATCCATTTCATTTTACGAGCCTAGGGACCAAAGTGTAAAAATGTTAAAGTTTAAGGGTAAAAATGCAATTTTTTCCATAGTGTAAGTTTTGGACTAAATTGAACCATGTGAATATTAAATGATTAAATTTGTTATTATAGATCAAGAGAAATGAGGGTCGGACCTAGATCATGGGAAAAATAAAGTGTTTGACGATTAGGTCCCATTTCTACTATTTTTGTACCGAGGTAAGTTCGTATGTAAATAATGCATTATTTTAATTATATTTTAAATGCTTTATTATTGTATGAATTGTGATTGACCCTTGGGCGTATTCGACAAAGTTTCAACAAGCGTGAAATCCTAGTTGAACCTTAGGAATAGATAGGATACAAATGTCATGACATTAGGGTTACTGAGACTACGTGTAAGACCATATCTAGGATATGGCATCAATATGAGACTATGTTTAAGACCATATCTGGGATATGGCATCGTTATGAGACTTCGTGTAAGACCATTGCTGGGCTATTGGCATCGATACGAGATTACATGTAATACCATATCTGGGATATGGTATTGGTACGATACCGTGTGTACGAGACCCCCGAGTATCCTTTAGTATTCCAAGTGGTTCAACGGGTAATTTAACGATTATGTCAAAGATGAATTGTGTGTAAATCCAATTGGGGATGACTCAGGTATGTATGTAAAACTCATAAGTAATGAGCTCGTTATGTGATGAACACTCAGTAAGGTTATGATTGAGTAGGTTATGATTATAAGATCTTAATAATATTTATACCAATTATCATCATGTTAATTGTATGTCAAATGTTTAGATATGATGCTTATTATTTGCATAAGAACTTACTAAGCTATATAGCTTACTCCTCTTTCTTTTCCCTTGCCTTATAGTGTCAACAAGCTAGCTCGGGGATCGGAGACTGTCGGAGATCCACTCGTACTATCAATTTATTATTTTGGGTACCAATAAATTCAACATTTTGAGTTGTGGCATGTACAGGGACTTGGTCATTTTGTTATGTGTCATAATTGAATTGGCCTAATATGTTGGCTTATATTGGTTGGTAATTCATCTTGTAAATGGTCATTTGAAATTGGCTAAATATTGGTATAAGTATATATATATGATGATACTTTTCATGGATGTGGGAATTTGCTTGATTTGAATTGATATGTGTATAAAGTTTGTGTATGATAAATGTTAGCATGTGAATGAAGTGTTGATATCTTGGTTATGGTTGATTTGGTTGTTTGTATGTGCTTGGATTGGTGTTGTATGTTGTTGTGTAGGTATGTGCATGGAATTGACAAAATGGCTTGGTAAATGCCTTATTTTTGTCCACACGGGTGTGTGTCTAGGGCATGTGTGACACACGGCTTGCCCCATAGGCATGTGTTCCGGCCGTGTGTCCCTTACACCTTAATTGTTGCAAAAAAAAAATACTCAGAATTGAGCACACGAGAGTGTGTCTCAGCCGTGTGGACAACACGGCCTTGTACACGGGTGTGTGCCCTGGCCGTGTGAAGTCTGCATGTGACAACCTGAATTAGGGCCTAATCGGAATAGTGGTTTCGTGACCACAAATCCGAGATAGAAATAATTATTTTATAATTATTTTGAGGTTATGATATGATTGCATGATTGTGTGAAATTTTATGAAGAAATTCCATGCATAAAATGCTTAATTTGAAGTTAGGGGCTAAATCGAATAAGCTGCAAAACTTGCATTCTAGAAGTTTTTAGTATGAAATTGCTTTGAAATATTAATTAGGAGGTCTTAAATAGCAATTTGACCAATTTCTAAAATTTTGGACAAAAATGGGCTTGTACATGAAAATTTTCAAAGAAAGGCATTAAGGGCATTTTGGTCATTTGTATATTAAATGAAATAAAATGGGAAAAATAACACAAAATTGGTTATCATCTTCATTAGTTGCTGCCAAAAATTGCTCTCCTCCATAGCTAGGGTTTCTTCAACTTTGAAGCTCCATAGTAAGTGATTTCAAGCCCGTTTTAATGTTCTTTACGTTTTTGGATTCCTGTAGCTCGATTAAGCTTATGCTAACAATAATTCAACCTAGGGTTCATATTTGGAAAAATACCCATAGGTGAAATTTGTGTATTTTGATGTTTTATGATAGAATATGAGGTTTTAAATTATGTTAGACAACTTGTGCTACTCGGTTTTAAGTGAAAACGAGTAAAACGACATAATCGGTAAAAATACCTATTGTTCACAACTATGTGTTAGAGTGAGAATTTGATGTGGTCATAGAAGATAAAAATGTTCAGCATGTCATAAAACATAAGAATAAGGGCTGAAATTAAATTTCCGAGCCTAGGGGCAAAATTGTAATTTTGTAAAAGTTAGGGGGCAAAAATGTAATTTTTCTATAATGTGATCTTTGGATTAAAATAAATAGTATGAGTGCTAAATGAGCTAAATGTGTTGTTATAGATCAAGAAAGGCGTGGAATTGACCTCGAACGAGGGAAGGAAAAAGTTTTGGACTAAATCACAAAATTTCCACATTTTGCACCGAGGTAAGTTTGTATGTAAATATTATATTATTTTCATTTACATTCCTATATATTTCAGCCTATTATATGAATATACTAGCTGATGTTAAAATATAAATCGACTATTGGGAGAATAAAAATAAATAATAGAGAGGAATCCCGATTGAACATTCGGAGAGATCGAATAAAATAGAGGGAGCGTAGCTAGGTCACATGTATGATGCTGAGTGCACATCATGTGTACAAGAAAGCTACGAAATACCATGTAGTAGCTAGGTCACATGTGTGATACGGGATGTATCCCATGTAGACAAGAGAGCTACGTGAGAGATAAATGTAGCTAGGTCACATGTGTGATACGGGATGTATCCCATGTAGACAAGAGAGCTACGTAATAAATAAATGTAGCTAGGTCGCATGTGTGATTCCAAGTGAAGGACACCATGTAGACAAGAAAGCTACGAGACAAATTGGCTAGGTCACATGAGTGGTATTAAGTGTTCACCATGTGTACAAGAGAGCCGAATTAAATGAAGTATGATGGTGGGGCATGTGCTAAAACCATTAAATATCGAGGATTGATCCGAATTGTTCAACGGGATGGTTTTGTGGTGACGTTGTGGTTATGGACCTATACTTATGATGAATGAATTGTGGTGAAAATGATTTGTGGCATATCTATATATATGTAAGATAAAATGAGGGTAGCATAAAGAATGTGTGAAAGAGTGAAATTTGCATTAAAACTGTTTTGGACGGTAGCAGTGATGTGATTTTGAAATATCACCAAAAATAGGAGGAACATAATTAGAGGTTGAATGAGATGTGCAATTAAATTTTAATGAGTCTACTTTCATATAAAAGAATCAGAACAAGCAAAGGAATTTTATATTTTGAGATATTTACAATTGTGTGTGACTTGCTCAGGATGAATGTGTGATCCCCTGTTTCAACTTTGAAAAATCATTAAAAATTGTACAAAGCAAATTAAGAAATATAGTTTACATATCTAAATTCCTTATTGAGTCTAGTTTTAAATGAAACAAATTTCAGGGTTATTTGAATTGTGTACTGAGAGAAATTCAATTCGTAGTGAACAGAGGTCAGACTAGTCGAGCTGTGTAACAGGGAAGCTTTAACTAATAAACTGTACTAATCGGCTGAACCAAAAATTCTAGAAAAAATTGGCAAAGAGATTTATGAGTCTAGATTCAGGAAATTTTACGGATTTGAATTTCGAGTTTTTCAACTCGAGTTATGATTTATTTAGTGAATATGATGCAAGGGGACAGCTTGATCAAATTGGGACAAACAATAAAAGTATAAAAATATTTTATAATTGAGTTATGTTGTAAACATGTTAGATTTCTTATTTGTTATTTATATACTTACTTACTAAGCTATATGCTTATCTTCTTTTCTTTTTTTCTTGTCTTATAGAGTTACTAAGCCAGATTGGGAATTGAAGATCGTCGGAGACCCATCCACGCTATCAATACTTTTTGGTACATTGTGAACACTATTTTGAAATATGGCATGTATAGCGGACTTGGTTATTTTGTTACGTGTCATAAATGTCTAGGTTTAAATTACTACTTATAGTATCAAGCTAATCATTTTGTATGAAACCTTTGGAGTTAGTTTGTATTGTTAATAACAGATGTTATAATGATCAAATTGCACGCTATATTTTTGTTGGGTTTTATTTAATAGTATTTACCATGATTTGTTAATACCTCGTACCGCTCCGCTACGGATATGGGTAAGGGTGTTACATTAAGTGGTATCGAGCTATGGTTTAGTCGGTTCTCGGACTAATAAAGTGTGTGTAAAAGTCTAGCTATACATGCCATAAAAATATTGTGATAGTGTGGTGACTCCTGACTATTCTAAATTGTGTTTTGTTTTAATATAGTAATGGATCCTGAAGGAACTACGGCTGATGATGCTGCTAGTAATGCACCGCTCCTCCCTTTACAAGGGGACCGTACTGTGGAAAGTAGACCGAGAGCGTTGAGACAGGAGATGAGGCTCGGGATGCCTTTCTCCAAAGGATGAACAATTGGTATCTTCGAATTTATTCGAGCAAATCCAAATACTCAACCTCCTCCACCCCCTCCTATACCTCGGATGATTCCTGTAGTCTGCTCAAGATGTAAATTTGGTAAGGATGAACAAGCCTCCAGATTGACAAGATTCAAAACAAGGGGCCAGAAGAGTTTAGAGCAAAGATCGACGATGATCCTGAAAAAGCGGAATTCGGCTTGAGAATTCTACCCGTGTATTTGATGAGCTCTCATGTACACCAAGAATGCTTAAAGTGTCTTTGTATCACTTTTGAGAGATTCGGCCTACCATTGGTGGAAGACTTTGGTATCGATGGGTGCCAAAAAGAAAAAGTTACTTGGGATTTCTTCCAGAAGAATTTAGAAAAAATACATAAGTCAACGATTTATGGATCAAAAACGGAAGGAGTTCCTTGAATTGAAGCAAGGCAAGATGTCGTGGCGAGAATATGAATGCGAATTTGTGAGACTTAGCAAGTATGCCCGAGAATGTGTGTCAACCGAGGCCATTATGTGCGAAGGTTTGAAGATGGGCTGAATGAGGACATTAAAGTGCTTGTAGGAATTTTGGAATTGAAAGAATTTGTTGTATTGGTTGATCGAGCTCTTAAAGTCAAGAATTGAACAAAGAAAAAGAAAAGCTGCTATTGAGGCTCGAGATGCCGAGAAAAGACCGATAAGCAAGCCATTTCAATCTCAATCAAAGAGGTCCAAAGAGGCAAACCCTCGAATGACGCTTCAATTGGGGAGTCACACAGAGATCGTGGTAGAGCGTATTCGGGGTCTAAAGCTCAAGCTACTTCGGTGGCAAGTGTGTGTAATGTGCGACCTAGAAAGCCCGAGTGTCAGCAATGTGGCCGGCAACATTATGGTGAGTGTTGGGGAACTGAGCGAGCTTGTTTCAGGTGCGGTTCTCGCGAGCATTTTATTAGAGATTGTCTGGAGAAAGTTAAAGAAGAAAGATTTCAGAATGCTAGACAGAATACCACCGCTAGTAGAGGTAGACCGCCGAGAAATACTGGAGGTGGGACTAGCAGTAAATCTGCGATGAAAGACTCAGTGGTAAGATCAGAAGCTAGAGCACCTGCTAGAGCTTATGCTATACGTGCCCGAGAAGATGCATCATCTCCCGATGTCATTACTGGTACATTTTCTCTCTATGATACTATTGTTATTGCATTGATTGATCCCGGGTCCACTCATTCCTATATTTGCATGAATTTAGTATCTAATAAAAAGTTGCTGTTGAGTTTCTTCGAGTTTACGATTAAAGTGTCGAACCCCTTAGGCCAATATGTGCTAGTTGACAAGGTTTGCAAGAATTGCCCACTAATGATTCAAGGTCACTGTTTTCCGGCCAATTTGATGTTGTTACCATTTAATGAGTTTGATGTTATCTTAGGAATAGACTGGTTGACATTGTATGATGCTAAGGTAGATTGTAAACAAAAGACACTAGAGTTGAAATGTGAAAATGGAGAAATTTTGTGGGTTGAAACAGACGAATCAAATAAATTGCCTATGGTGATTTCGCACATGTCTGCACAGAAATATATGAGGAAAGGGTGTGAAGCTTATCTGGCTTATGTAATGAATACTGAGTTGCCTCAACTGAAGCTTGAATCAGTACCGATAGTTTGTGAGTTTCGGATGTATTTCCGGAGGAATTGCACAGGTTGCCTCCGAGCAGAGAGAGAGTTTGCCATTGATTTGTTGCTTGGTCTTGCACCGATCTCGATTGCTCCATATAGAATGGCTCATTGAATTAAAAGAATTGAAGGCTCGATTTGCGAGGAATTAACAGATAAGGGATTTGTGAGACCGAGTTTCTCTCCACAGGGTGCTCTGTATTATTCGTAAAGAAGAAGGATGGTTCAATAAGACTTTGCATTGATTATCGCTCGACTCAATAAGGTGACTATAAAGAACAAGTACCCATTGCCGAGGATTGATGATTTATTCGATCGCTTAAAAGGGGCTACAAGATGTTTTCAAAGATTGATTTAAGGTCCAGTTACTACCAGTTGAGAGTTAAGGAGTCGGATGTGCGAAAACCGCCTTTAGGACAAGGTATGGACATTATGAGTTTCTTGTAATGCCTTTCGCTTAACAAATGCTCCAGCTATATTTATGGACTTAATGAATCGGATCTTTCGGCCATATTTGGATAAGTTTGTAGTAGTATTCATAGATGACATTCTAATTTATTCTCGGGATGAGTTTGAACATGCCGAACACTTGAGAACCATATTGCGATCTTGAGAGAAAAGAAATTGTTTGCCAAGTTTAGTAAAAGTGAGTTCTGCTTCGTGAAGTCGGATTTTTGGGACATATAGTCTCGGGTGATGGTATTCGGGTGGATCCAAGCAAGATTTCTGCGATCGTTGATTGGAAACCGTCAAAAGAATGTATTTGAGGTTAGAAGCTTTTAAGCTTAGCCGGATATTATAGACGTTTTGTTGAGCGATTTTCGATGATTGCCTCTCCTATGACTAAGTTGCTGCAAAAGAATGTTAAGTTTGAATGGACTGATGAATGTCGTGAGTTTTGAAAAGTTGAAAGCACGATTGATATTTGAAGCACCAATTTTAGTACAAAAGCCAGAGCCAGAAAAGAGTTCGTAATTTATAGTGATGCATCGTTGACAAGCCTTGGATGTGTGTTGATGCAAGAGGGTAAAGTGGTAGCTTATGCTTGAGACGATTACAACCGCATGAAAAGAATTATCCTACACATGATTTGGAATTGGCGCTATTGTCTTTGCTTTGAAGATTTGGCGACATTATTTGTACGGTGAAAAATGCCGAATTTTTACCGATCACAAAAGTTTGAAGTATTTGATGAATCAAAAGGATCTGAATCTGCGGCAATGAAGATGGCTTGAATTATTAAAGGATTATGATCTAGTGATTGATTATCATCCGGAAAAGCAAATATAGTTCTTGATGCTTTGAGCGAGAAAATTTCTTTTTACTTTGAGAACCATGAATATGGGATTAGCATTGTCGATGATGGGTCAATCTTAGCGCGAGATGAGAGCTAAACCGTTATTTCTCCGATTGATTTGTGATGCTCAAAAGGATGATAATGAGTTGCGGACCAAAAGAACTCAATGCGAATCGAAGTTACGACTCGATTTTCGAGTTGGACCAGACGATTGTTTAATGTTTCGAGACAAAATATGTGTGTTAGAAAAATAATGAATTGATTGAAAAATATTACAAGAGGCGCACAATGGTCATGTTTATCGATTCACCACAGTAGCACAAAAATGTATAAAGATTTAAAGAAGTTGTATTGGTGGCGGTATGAAAAGGGACATTTCTGAATTTGTAACCAAGTGTTTGGTCCATCAACAAGTAAAAGCCGAACATCAAGTGCCTTCAGACTACTTCAGCGGTAATGGTGCACGAGTGGAAATGGGACAAGATTACCATGGATTTTGTAACCGGTTTGCCTTTGACTCCTAAAAAGAAGGATCTTTATGCAGGTAGTGGTTGATAGATTAACAAAATCAGCCCACTTTATATCGATGCGTGCTGATTACTCACTTGATAAATTAGCCGAATTATATATTGCTGAAATTGTGAGGTTGCACGGGGTACCTATGTCTATAATATCGGAGATAGAGATCCGAGATTTACCTCAAGATTTTGGAAAAAGTTACAAGAAGCTTTGGGTACAAAATTGAACTTTAGTACTGCGTTCCATCCACAAACAGATGGTCAATCGGAAAGAGTAATCCAGTACTCGAAGATATGCTTAGATCTTTGTGTTTTAGAATTTGGAGGTAGTTGGGAGAAATATCTATCTTTAATTGAGTTTGCCTACAATATGATTTATCAGTCAAGTATACAAATGGCACCGTCACGAAGCCTTGTATGGTCGTAAGTGTCGGACTCCTTTATATTGGACTGAACTCGGTGAGAAATAGATTCACTGAGTTGATCTAGTTAAAGAAACCGAAGAAAACTAAAAGTAATTCGGGATTGCTTGAAAGTCGCTTGAGACAGACAAAAGTCATATGCGACTTAAAAGAAAAGAGATTGAATTTCAAGTGGGTGATAAAGTGTTCTTGAAAGTGTCACCATGGAAAAAGATTTTGAGATTTAGTCGAAAAGGCAAGTTGAGTCCGCGTTTTATTGGGCCGTACGAAATTACCGAGAGAATTGGACCAGTGGCATATTGGTTGGCCTTACCGGCAGAGTTAGAGAGAATTCATAACGTGTTTCACGTATCAATGTTACGACGTTATCGTTCTGATCCTTCACATGTGATCTCCCCAACAGAAATTGAGATTCGATCGGATATGACCTATGAAGAGGAACCAATAAAGATTTTGGCTCGAGAAATTAAACAGTTAAGAAATAAAAGTATAGCCTTAGTGAAAGTATTGTGGCACAGACATGGAATAGAGGAAGCTACGTGGGAACTGAGAGGAGGCTATGAGAAACAAAGACCCAAACCTCTTTCTGGTAAGATTTTCTGGGACGAAAATCTCTAAAGGGAGAATTGTGACAACTTTGAATTAGGGCCTAATCGGAATAGTGGTTTCGTGACCACAAATCCGAGATAGAAATAATTATTTTATAATTATTTTGAGGTTATGATATGATTGCATGATTGTGTGAAATTTTATGAAGAAATTCCATGCATAAAATGCTTAATTTGAAGTTAGGGGCTAAATCGAATAAGCAGCAAAACTTGCATTCTAGAAGTTTTTAGTATGAAATTGCTTTGAAATATTAATTAGGAGGTCTTAAATAGCAATTTGACCAATTTCTAAAATTTTGGACAAAAATGGGCTTGTACATGAAAATTTTCAAAGAAAGGCATTAAGGGCATTTTGGTCATTTGTATATTAAATGAAATAAAATGGGAAAAATAACACAAAATTGGTTATCATCTTCATTAGTTGCTGCCGAAAATTGCTCTCCTCCATAGCTAGGGTTTCTTCAACTTTGAAGCTCCATAGTAAGTGATTTCAAGCCCCGTTTTTAATGTTCTTTACGTTTTTGGATTCCCGGTAGCTCGATTAAGCTTATGCTAACAATAATTCAACCTAGGGTTCATATTTGGAAAAATACCCATAGGTGAAATTTGTGTATTTTGATGTTTTATGATAGAATATGAGGTTTTAAATTATGTTAGACAACTTGTGCTACTCGGTTTTAAGTGAAAGCGAGTAAAAGCGGCATAATCGGTAAAAATACCTATTGTTCACAACTATGTGTTAGAGTGAGAATTTGATGTGGTCATAGAAGATAAAATTGTTCAGCATGTCATAAAACATAAGAATAAGGGCTGAAATTAAATTTCCGAGCCTAGGGGCAAAATTGTAATTTTGTAAAAGTTAGGGGCAAAAATGTAATTTTTCTATAATGTGATCTTTGGATTAAAATAAATAGTATGAGTGCTAAATGAGCTAAATGTGTTGTTATAGATCAAGAAAGGCGTGGAATTGACCTCGAACGAGGGAAGGAAAAAGTTTTGGACTAAATCACAAAATTTCCACATTTTGCACCGAGGTAAGTTTGTATGTAAATATTATATTATTTTCATTTACATTCCTATATATTTCAGCCTATTATATGAATATACTAGCTGATGTTAAAATATAAATCGACTATTGGGAGAATAAAAATAAATAATAGAGAGGAATCCCGATTGAACATTCGGAGAGATCGAATAAAATAGAGGGAGCGTAGCTAGGTCACATGTATGATGCTGAGTGCACATCATGTGTACAAGAAAGCTACTGAAATACCATGTAGTAGCTAGGTCACATGTGTGATACGGGATGTATCCCATGTAGACAAGAGAGCTACGTAAGAGATAAATGTAGCTAGGTCACATGTGTGATACGGGATGTATCCCATGTAGACAAGAGAGCTACGTAATAAATAAATGTAGCTAGGTCGCATGTGTGATTCCAAGTGAAGGACACCATGTAGACAAGAAAGCTACGAGACAAATTGGCTAGGTCACATGAGTGGTATTAAGTGTTCACCATGTGTACAAGAGAGCCGAATTAAATGAAGTATGATGGTGGGGCTGTGTGCTAAAACCATTAAATATCGAGGATTGATCCGAATTGTTCAACGGGATGGTTTTGTGGTGACGTTGTGGTTATGGACCTATACTTATGATGAATGAATTGTGGTGAAAATGATTTGTGGCATATCTATATATATGTAAGATAAAATGAGGGTAGCATAAAGAATGTGTGAAAGAGTGAAATTTGCATTAAAACTGTTTTGGACGGTAGCAGTGATGTGATTTTGAAATATCACCAAAAATAGGAGGAACATAATTAGAGGTTGAATGAGATGTGCAATTAAATTTTAATGAGTCTACTTTCATATAAAAGAATCAGAACAAGCAAAGGAATTTTATATTTTGAGATATTTACAATTGTGTGTGACTTGCTCAGGATGAATGTGTGATCCCCTGTTTCAACTTTGAAAAATCATTAAAAATTGTACAAAGCAAATTAAGAAATATAGTTTACATATCTAAATTCCTTATTGAGTCTAGTTTTAAATGAAACAAATTTCAGGGTTATTTGAATTGTGTACTGAGAGAAATTCAATTCGTAGTGAACAGAGGTCAGACTAGTCGAGCTGTGTAACAGGGGAAGCTTTAACTAATAAACTGTACTAATCGGCTGAACCAAAAATTCTAGAAAAAAATTGGCAAAGAGATTTATGAGTCTAGATTCAGGGAAATTTTACGGATTTGAATTTCGAGTTTTTCAACTCGAGTTATGATTTATTTAGTGAATATGATGCAAGGGGGGACAGCTTGATCAAATTGGGACAAACAATAAAAGTATAAAAATATTTTATAATTGAGTTATGTTGTAAACATGTTAGATTTCTTATTTGTTATTTATATACTTACTTACTAAGCTATATGCTTATCTTCTTTTCTTTTTTTTCTTGTCTTATAGAGTTACTAAGCCAGATTGGGAATTGAAGATCGTCGGAGACCCATCCACGCTATCAATACTTTTTGGTACATTGTGAACACTATTTTGAAATATGGCATGTATAGCAGACTTGGTTATTTTGTTACGTGTCATAAATGTCTAGGTTTAAATTACTACTTATAGTATCAAGCTAATCATTTTGTATGAAACCTTTGGAGTTAGTTTGTATTGTTAATAACAGATGTTATAATGATCAAATTGCACGCTATATTTTTGTTGGGTTTTATTTAATAGTATTTACCATGATTTGTTAATACCTCGTACCCTGTTCCGGCTACGGATATGGGTAAGGGGTGTTACACTGCACCTATTTTATGAAAATTGATTTTCCACACGGCCTAGCACACGGACGTGTGACTTGGCCGTGTGAGCTTAATTTGGTCATGAGTTACAAGTCAGAAAGTTACATGGGGTCGGGACACGGGCATGTGAGATCACACGGCCTGCCCACACTGGCGTGTCTCAAGCCACACGGGCGTGTGATCCCTGTTTAGTAAAAAATTTCCTTAGTTAAATTTTCTAAAGTTTTCAATTTAGTCCTGAACCACTTCCAATGCATGTTTTGGGCCTCGTAGGCTTGTTTTAGGGACAATATGAATGTAAGTGACAATTTTAAATTGGATGAAAATTTACATCTCAGTTTTGTATGATTGCTTGTGTATAAGTCCGGTAATGCCTCGTACCTTATTCCGGCGTTGAATACGGGTAGGGGGTGGTACATAACCACTAAAGTAGATACACACTTGTGTCAAATTTTACAGAAGAAGAAATAAATAATTTGGGGCATCACAGTCCCAACAAATCCTAACAAGTCTTGTATTTTACCATGTTAGGACCCAAAATGCTATCATCATTGCATGTTGTCTTTTGCATAACTTTATAAGGAGAGAAATGTAAGTAGATCTACATAGAGGGGGACTTGAGTGCAATAGAAAACAACAAAGCGTATGCCATTAAAAATGAAAATAGATTTAATCAACAATATTGAACTTTCTAATGAATGGAAAAATTTCATAACCCAACTTGCAACTGAAATGTGGAATCAATAGAGGACAATAAGAGAAGGGAATTGAGCTTCATTATGTTTTTATCTTATACTTTTTCATTACAATTGTATGAATTTTTTTATCAAGGCATTTGTAATATTGTTATACATTGTATTTTCTATTTGTTATTTAATATATCAAGTCTTTTAATGAATGATGTTAGTTTGTTATTTTTCGTAATATTGTTATATTTTTTTTATCAAGATGTTTGTAATATTACAACACAAGGTTCTATATCATAAAATCAATTTTCGAGTCAACTGCCTAAATGAAGAAGGAGACATTGAAATGATATTGAGGATTCAAAGCTTATTTCATGCAAGATTATATACTAGTCTTGGAGAATATGATGAAGGATAAGTATACAGAATATAAGTTGAAAGTTAAACTTCACATAATTTCAAGACTTTGGACTTTGAAAAATAAGTCGAGAGTTGTGTATGACATGATTTATGGTCACAATAACAATGATTTTGAATGAAATAAAAATAAAAAAAGTGGTTATTGTTGAAAAACCTATATAGGATGCATATATGTAGGTAATTATATAATGTAAATATAATTATAGTTTTGTCTTGTTATAAGTGTTTCTTTTTTCTTCTTCTATATGATGCAAAAGATGTATATGAGGTCTGCAATGAGTTTCTTTTACTACAGGAATTTTGTGTTCTTTTAATTTCACAAAGAAATTTTAGTTCTATGTTTAACATAGAGCTGGTTTAAAATAGATTCTACAATTTTTTTTATTAGTTTATTGAAAAAGCTTGGTTGCATGAATGTACTAGATGCATTCTGACGTTTCAATGAATAATCTACTATTTTTTCCTTTCAAGTTCCCATATAAACATTTCTCATGTTAATTCATTGCTAACATTTGTTCTTTGTCTATATTGTTTACTAAAATATATTTTTAGATTGTGTTGTTTTAAAAAATAAAAAAGTTTAGAAACAATAATAAATAAACAATGAAAGAATAATAAATAAACAATGAATTCGTGAGAGATAACACTGAAATTAGATTAGTGTTTATTTTTCATTTTAGTTATAGAATATGTAAAAAAATAATAAAAGCTATATTTAGAATTTAGAAACAATGTGTTTTGTTTTGGGTTTTAAATGAGTTTACATATTGAGCTTATATGTTTAAAAAAATGAGTTTTTAAAATTCGTGGCCAGCATTTACCCCTTAATTTAGGGTTACAGAATGCAGAGGATTAATTATTAGGCTCGTTCTAATAGATACCTTGAGAAATCAAAAGAAAAATATTGAATTTATTTTTTAAAATTTTTAAATGTTTTATTTTGAACTTTTGATGCCTAATGGAATAAATGAAAACTGAACTAAATTGATGGAATTTAATGACATCATCTAATAGAAACTAAACTAAACTAAACTATAAAAAACTCAAATTGAATTGAAACGAATTGTGAATATGATGATTTTTTTTCTGAGACTAATACCAGGTCTAATTTTAGTTTCAACTTTATGTGAATCGTATTTGTAAAATTGTTTGATTGCTATTTCATTTCGTATAATGTTTTTTAGTTGGCAAAAGTAAAACCTCATAAATTTATTTGTAACGGTGGTCATATCCATATCCATAATCGTAATCGTAATATATTTGTATTTGTATTTTTCACACACTTAAAATTTCTATCATATTCGTGTTTACATGGTTGACATTAAAAAAATACATATAGGTTTTTCAAAGTTTGCTTTGTAAATTTTTTAAAGCCACAAATCACATTTTATAAAATAGTAAATTAGTATTACATGTTCAACATTTTAGCCAAATAAAATAAAATACATATATTACATAAATCTAAAACGCCTACAAACATTGTGCTACTTATTCCTTATATTTTAAACTTTTTCTTATGTTATTACACAAGTAATCAAACTGGATATTACTATTTAAATAATTATATAATTTTTTTTATTTACAGTTTAACTCTAAATAAAATGTTTAGGGGTGAAGTAAAAAAAAAATCTTTTTTGAGAGGGGGTTACAGTTAAATTGTACAATTTTATGAGAGTTAAAATATAAATTCATTATTTTAATAGCTTATAACTTTACAATGTTTTAAAGTATTAAATCAAAATTTTATCATTTTTTAGAGGTTAAAATATATTTTTACTATATACTAATTTAAAACTTCATAAATTTTAAAAAATCAAATTTTAAATTTCTAATTTAAAAACCTTAAAAAGTATTTCATTTGCATAATCATAAAAAGCTTTGAAAAGATGTATAATGAAAATTTTTAAATAATAAAAATTAACATTATTTAATTTTTAATAATAATATAGGAATAAATTAATTTGGCCCCTACTAGCAGGTGCATTTACATGTATATATACACGCACAAAAATCTAGACAAACTCTTCAATTCAATTGTTATATCCGCTAGCATACTTACTCTCGTTCTTTTTCACGTGCTCTTAGCACAAGAGAAGTGAAATGATATTCATTCACATTTTCAATAACATCACTTTTAAATATTCAGCAAAGTAGCAATGCTTATTTCAAACATCACTAATGGTGGGTTTAGATGACAGAACATTTACTTATGATTAGTGTAAAAATAGCAATAACAATAATATTAAATACTGTAACAATATTATAACGTTAGATAAAAAGTAAGTTAAACGCATCGTACGGTACTGCGTGACACCCCACCGCCCATTCAAATCCATCTAAGGAAAGCTAAAAGCAAACTTTTAAAGAAGTTGGACTGAAATGCATAAGCAATAGGGGTTGGTGACAAAAGGCTTGTTAAAATTGATATATTAGGAAAGGGTTTTTCTCTTTAACCCTTACAAAACGATGGAAGACAAGAGATAGGAGTGGGTAAGAGCTAGGGTTTGGCTCTTGAAGTAATATTTAGAGTGTGGTGATACAATTCATAGTTTTATCAACTACAACTGAGGGAAAGGGCCTAAATATAGAGCACAGTTTTAAAGACAAAAGAAAATGTCTTCAACATTAGTGTCAAGCTTACAAAAATGGGGAAAGGGCCCAAATACAGATAAGCCGACTCAGGAAAGTGAAACTGTGGGCAGAGTTGGACCTAGACAGGCCTAAGCAAAATTTGTTGTTCCGCCGAATTTTTTAAACTTTAATGACTTAAAAGTATTGCAGTTGATAAGTGTAGCATTTATATATATTAAAATTTTTTTTTGGAACTGGTTTAATTGATTGGAACACATCAAAATTGAACCGATAGATTTTTTTGTTAAAATCGATTAAATTGATTTCACATTAATTTGATTATTTTTTTATTAGTTAACTCAAATTTTAAATAATTAAAAAATAATATAATATGAAGTCGATTTTTTCAGTTGATCCGGTTTTGGAGTCAAAAACCAAGAACTAACCGAAAAAGTCATTTAAACAGATGAAAAAATAGACAAAATTGCCCCAACAGACTAATCTAAAAAAAAAAAAAAAGATTGTGTCGGCATTTTTTATTTTTTTTGGTTAAAATTGATTTCTGCTCTCCCTTATACTACAACATATTTGTTACACTCTAAACCCTTTTATAAAGTCTAAAAAATTCCATAATTTTCATTTTTTTAAATAGCATGAATCTCAACATTATTTTCTTATATTATTGTGCATTGCATATGAATATATATTCAACTAATTTTAATATTTGACAAAATATTTTTATTTTATATAATTAATTTTAAAAATCTTTCAAGAATAATTAAAATATATAAAATGTTACAATAATAAAAGAATTCATATCACAACTAAAGTATTTTTTCTTTTTTCCCTTTCTTTGTATTTTTGTTTTCTGAAATTTTGAATAATGTAAATTATAATGAAAGTGTAATTTAATATGACAAAAAAATTATAATTCAATATTTATTGGACTTTATCTATTTAATTTTAATATAATAACATTTTATTATGCTTAAATAAGAAATAATTTAAATTAATAGGACATTTCTAATAATTAATTATGAATAGTTTAAACTATAATGAAAATGTAATTCAATATTTCTTGGACTTTATCTATTCTAATTTTTTATTTAGTTTTAATATAATAATTAAAATATTTTCTTAAGCTTATATACATAAAAAGTTCTTAAGGAAAAAAAATTAATTAAACCCTTCAACTTAATTTTCATCCAATTGAGCACTTCTAACTAACAAAAAAAATTAGTTAAGCCCCATTATTAATGGTTTTCATCTTTGGTCACGTCAACCATTAAAATCAACTAATAGATTTTTTAGATGGTTACACATGGTAGCCCTGATTTAATTCTTCAATTTTCTAATAAAAATTATTAAAAATTTATATAAACTTATAAATTTTATACAAAAAAACTTATAAAACTTATAAGGAAAATCATAAAATATTATAAATATTATAAAAAATTATATAAAATTAAAATAAATTATAAATTATAAAAATTATAAGAATAATAAAAATATAAAACATATTAAAAATATTTAAAAATTTATACAAACTTGTATTAGCTATAAAAATTATAAAAAATTATAAAAAAATTATAAAAATATAATAGTTATAAAAAGTCATGTATTACTTCCTCATTTAAACACCTAATTTTTTTTATAATTTATATATTTATATATATTTTTAATTAAATTATAATTTTATAGGCTTTTAAGAAATTTTATATTTTTTATAATTTTATATAATTATTATAATTTTTATAAGTTTACATAATATTTTAATATTTTATGTAATATTTTTGTATTATTTTATGATTTTATAATCTTTTATATATTTTTATTAGACAAATGAAAGATTAAACCAAAAGCTTCCATGTGTCAACATCTGATTGGTCTGTTAGTTGATTTTAACGATTAATGTGATAAAAAAGGAAAACTATTAGCGGAAGAACTTAATTAATTTCTTAGGTTAATGGTAAGACCTCAACTAGGTGTGCGAATTCAATCGAGGGGTTCAATTGATTTTTTTTTCTCAATGACCTTTTATAACTATAAGACTATCTTCTTGAATTTAGTTCAAATGTTTGTTCTAAAAAATAGAAATTAAATTTTTATTATTTATAATTTATTTAATTATAATTATTTTATGTTAAATATATTCAATGATTTGATTTATTTAAAATTTTAGCTAATTGAAAATATAGTAGTAAAATATTTTTATAATGTTTTAAATTCAACAATAATAATATACTTTAAGGAGATGTAGAATTTATATGATAGAAAAGGGATTGACAAATTAGAACAACATTTTTTCTAAAAAAAAATTAAAATAAAATAAATACTAATAAAATATTGCATAATATTTAAATACTATCAATTTTGACCTTATTTCTCAACCTATCATCTTGAATAAACATAGGTTATTGATTGTCTTTTTTTTCTTAACTTCTAAGGTAATTAATTTTCTTTTAACTTCCATTCCTATCTTCAACTTCATAAGAAAAAGAAAATAGAAAGATAAATACAATAAATAGGTAAATTTATAATTCAAACTTTTTTCTACCCATATTAAGTAAAAAAAATTATAAAAATATGATCAACATAAATTTCTTTTTACTTATTTTCTACTCACTCATCTACTTCTATTCTTATCGGATTCATTTACAAGGTAGTTGTTGAATTGTTTTGGAGTTTCAAATTTTCTAAATAAATATAAAATTACAATAACAATTAATAATAACTTACCCTAAAATTAAAATATTAAAAATTTGGATAAGAAATAAATGTAATAATATTACTTTAACATCAATTAAAATGATATTTTGAATTGAATGAATATGGCATCTAAACTTGAAAAAACGTGGAGCTCATTGCTCGTATCAATGAATTGAAACAGATGTTGAGCTTGCCATGTTCAATACTTCAAACTATGGAGGAAAAGGTTTTAAGACAATATTAAAAAAAATGCATCTATCTTATTGCTATCTCACTGGCCTTTGGTCCATAGTTTGACTGGAAAATGATGCTAGATTTGAGTTTTAAATGTTTTGACAAATTTCTTGTTAAAGATTTGTGAAATTATTTTCAAGTGATTTTAAAACTTGTATAAACACTTAGAATATTTTTAAGTGCCAATAACTCTTTCAAAGTAAATTTTGAAAAAGCTAGGGGTGTGTTTTGATATACTTATTGAAGGTATTGAAACACATGAAGCTTATTGACTTTAAGGGTATCAAATCCCTTGGCCTAAGTGTCGATACATAAGGACATGTGTAACGCCTTAAAAATTTGAACTCTTATTTTTTAAATCTATTATAAGATATGTATATGTTTCAGTGGTTTAGTATCTTAATTGTGCGTTTAAGATTGGGGATTTAGGTTCCACTTTTGGAAAATTTTACTATTTGTTTTGACTCAACCTTTATCTTTGAACTTTCGACTTAAGTTTAATTCTGTGTAAAGTTATGTGAAGAATGAGCTTATTGGTTTAATGGTAAGGTTTCGGCTTACCCTTTTATCTTATGTTTGAATCTCTATGGAAGCAATAAGGAAATGTTTTACATTTTTTTTATATATAAATAAGTTTTATTTTTTTAAATCATTTAATCAACTTATTTTTCCCACGTTTTTCTTTTTCTTTTTCTTCTTTCCCAAAATCTATTGTTTATCTGTTCCCTTTTGTTTTTCCCTATTCTTCTTTTTTATTTCTTTTCTTGTACTTTTGCTTCCATTCTTGATGTTGGTGTGGGAATTCTTCGCTCAATATACTGTTAAGTGTTCTAATTCGTTCGAGTAAGTGTGCAATTTCGTATATGGATCATTAGTTTGGTGAATTTTTCAGTTTGGTTCTTGAGATGCTTTGTAAAGGTTGATTCTTCATCGGGTGTTGGTTTAATTGATTTGTTTGAATCTGGAGAGGAACGACTGACGTCTAACGTTTCTCCAACGAATTAAGCTTCGTGTAATTACTGGTTGTTTATCAGTAATTTTTAGTTTTCATTTTAGGAATTTTCTATCAAAGTTCTTCGACGTAACTTCAATTTTGAATGTTAATTCTAGCGATTTGATTGCGAAGAAGTTGTTTGATTGGTCAATTTAATGTCGTTTTTAGGTTCTGAAACCACTATTGTTGCTTCTACATCGAAATCGTATCAGGCATGTAACGAAAACACGAGAAATCAATGAACGACGAAAGTCAAAATTGAGGTTGTCGACGCCACGTGGCCATGTGTGATAGACGACCGTGTGACAGACCGTGTGTGGCATTGTGTTGAGACACACAGACCTATGTTAGGTCATGTGCCAAATCGTATAACTCTTTGACTTGAGTCACATGTGTTAGAAAAATGAGTTTAGAAAACGTAGCGGAAAATAAATTTAGGGAAAAACCAGAGTTTTAAATTTGTTTCCAAAACAAGATCTTGGTTATGATATCTAAAATAATAAACACCTAATCAAAATTATACCTTTTCGATTCATCTAGGATGAGCGCTTCGACCGAGTAGTCTTCTCCGCTATCTTCAAGCTCATGTCTGTCAAGTGTGGGTGCACTTCGAATTAGAAAATTTTTCACAAAAATTACCAGTGAGGTAATTTTACAATTTCTCTAAAATTTTGGCTCTAGTTGTGAATCAGAAAATATCTCTAGAAATTTTCTAAAATAATCTCATCAGAGAATTTTCTCTCTACAACTTTCTTTTGAATTCAAGTGTGTGTATATAATGACCCAATGCTCTCTTTATATAGGGAGAGTTTAGAGAGTTCAACTATGATTAAACTTAATCACTTTAATATTAAATTAATATAATATTTATCAAGATAAATATAAGATTAAATTTAATATTAATCTAGTTTTAATTATGGACTCTTATTGTAATGCCCTGAAGATTCCAATGCTCGGAAATTTGTTATGTTTTGAAATTTTATATCATAAGGCTTTCCAAGATTGGGTATGTAACACCCTACACCCAACTCGATCCACGAGTCTGGTTATCGAATGTCACAATCAACTCGAATAACTTGACAAGACTTCTAGACTGACTGGTTTAAATATTTTGGCTCTATCAAATTACAAGATTTAACTTTATTCATCGCTTCTTAACTTTAGTCATAACCCTCATCATTCGAACTTTACAATTCTTACAAATTCACTACATTAGCAAATTTGGCAGTATTTATAATTCTGACTTAAGTATATAACACTTATTCATCTAATTTGATCCTTTAGGCATAGCCTCTAGGAATGCCCTCTATACGCATGATATGGCTACCGCACCCTTCACACAAAGATGGTTGTGCTTGGCTTAGTCTTCTCCTACAACGACTATGATAATTTTGTTCTTGCATCCAAGGTGGCATAATCGTAATTTCAGATGAACTTAGTGAGAATCTATGAAATGATGTAACAATAAAATTTCGAAGTCTTTAAGAGATAAAATTTTAAAGCAGAGATTTCAAACTCCTTATTTATCCTTGACCTTCTGCAGATCTCTTCGGCGTAGTTGATGCCTTGCCCTTTTCCTGTAGCTCACCGCTGACGAACTTAGTCTCCATCTTAGACGTAAGCACGTTCTTTACGATAATGGTTCTCTATGGTACTAACTTGATTCTGTCTCATTCTAGTTTCCTTTATACCTTAACAAGCTTAACTCTCACCATTACCCCTACATTTGGATATAAGGTTCGTGTTCTTCCACTGACTGTCCTCCATCTATGTTCTCTTTAAATTCAAATCTTTACCCTGATTCGTCCATCCAATTCTAGAATAAACCTAGGATTTTTTGTTAGAGTATGCCCACAGACCAATCATGAGATGATTGTAATAACATACTTGTTTTACCTCATTTATTAATATAAGGCATTGCCATTATTATTTCAATTTCTTTTCTATGTATATAAATAAAATGTTTTATAATAATGTCCTAAGAATAATATAATTATTCTTAAAAGGTCTTTAGTCTAGTATTATTGTGGCCTTAGACAACAATAATGTATTAAGACTAACGTGTAGTTTATTGATGACAAAGTGTTGTCATTGACATGGGATGTCAAAATCAATACATAAGTATGTGTGCTAGAGAACAACATATTGGAATAACCCACTATGAGTATGTTTCTTGGATTATTATGTAATAGTCATAACATTACTCATAGCAATTACTATGTATACAATCATCAGACTTGAGATCATCATTATCCTAACATCGTGAGTCATATATTTTGATACAGTCAAACGTCTGTCGTAATTGGTTGTTCTATAAAGACTGGTGTTGGATATACCAAAATCTATGGGATATGGTTGATCAATATAGGATTTTTCCTTCCTACATAATGGAAGCAACATCTTAAGCCACTTGATTGAGTGAGACTAGAAATGCATGGCCATACTCGAATAAGTTAATGTGATATATCATACTTATTTGTTTATCATAGTCTATTCAGGATATCAAGAAAGATTAGATGGACTATGCAAGTGTGACTATTCCATGACTTGTATCCATTCTAGATATAAAGGACAAAATGATTTAATACATGAAGGGTTAATCACAGAGAGGTTATGTCGAATCATGACTTCTTGTAACTTAGGTAGCAATGATGCATTGCTAGATGCCACTCATTGTTTGTAATATTATAATTGTTCTAGTATTACTGCTAACATTATAAGAACCTACAGGGTCACATTTTATGGTTGAAACGATTGGAATCCAAACATATTTGGTATTGTTTTTAGCTGTCACATAAATTAAATTGATTATAGAATTAATTAATTGGGCAGTTAAATATCAAATGAATATATGTACAAGTATGTTGTACATATAATGAGAACATGATTAAATTAATATATATGAATTTGATTCCTATAAAATTTAACTAACATAATTAACCGAAATCCTTGTTATAATTATTATAATTGTAATTTGCGATCGAATATTATTATAGTTATTGTAATTGTATTTTTTTGGTCAAACATTATTATAGTTATGGTAATTATAATTATTATATTCGGTTAATTATTATAATAAATTTTGATTCATATTAAAAATTAAATATTCCTGAATTAGGAAATATAAGGTTTTTAAGAAAACCTAATATACCTGAAATAAATAAAAAAAGAGTGAGGTCTAGCAGTCGTTATACAGTGAATTCTCTCTGAAAAGTTTAAGAGAGTTCCTGTCGTTCGTTGTCATACTGGGTGGATTACGTAGAGGTTGAAACTTTTTGTAGCGGCTTGAAATCAACATACAATTGCGTAATCAATTTCACAGCAGTTATCTTTGGTTTTCTAGATGATTAAACATAATCGTTCATACCCTTCTCACCTCAATTCGTTCCTCGCACATGGATCCTTAGATGTGATCGTTGGATTTATTTTTTTTTTGCTGCACCACGGGGTGTAACGGTGTTCTTACATTTTTCACCTTAACACTTCCTCTCCTCCAAAATCACAACACTAAATAGGTTGACAAGCTAACTGAATGGATGCCCCATCAACCTGGAGAGTTCGTAATTTATAATCTAGCCCTAAGCTTTCAGTTCACCTTGTTCCCAATCTTTTGAAAAATTGGGTTTAATAGATAGTTCCTAATGATCCTTACGCTCAGCTACTTTCTAACAGATTGTCTGCTCAAGGTAGCCCGTGGCGGGCTTCTTCTTCTGTTAGCCCCATGTGGTCTATTCGGCGTTACCTAGTCTTAGTCAAATATTCTTCCTCTCTATAAATTCCCAATAAACTCTACTAGTCTAACTGTTTGTGTGATCATTATCTCCGAGTGAACCTTGATGGACTTATCAATCTCTGGCTACCCTTTCTACCTGCGGATCATTAGATTTAGGTTCCACTTGAGCATCTCATTATTGCCTCAATACGAGAAGTCAAAGCCTATATCAAATAAAAATTTGAACTTAATCTTCCCTTGAGCCAAACCCAAGCATCCATTAGTCAGTTTCCATTGACCCTTATTAAAAGTGTTACAAAAACCATCATCATCAAGTTTTTTTGCAAAAATCAAATTCAAACGAATATCTAGTGCATTTAAGTATCATTTTGGTTCAATTATTAGTGACCAAGCTAACATCTCCCATGTCAAAAACCTGTACCAAGCCACCATTACCCATATTCAATACCCCAAAATAACCAGAAGTATAAGATGAAGAACCCCTTCCGTGACGTAACATGAAGCGAAGCACCAATGTCTATCACCCAACTAGTTTTGTCACATGCTAGGTTGATCAAATTCTCATAAAAAGGACTAAAAAATCATCAATAGTAGAGACATTAAAATGTTAAGATTTATCATTATCCCTTCTCTCTTGTTAATCATGTAGTAGCTCAATTTTTAATGTTGTCGAAAAAGGCAATTTCAGAACCCTATTTCCATAAATCGGGTATGTAAATATTAAATTAAAATATTTACAGAGTTGATATAAAAGAATATTAAATCTTGGTCATTCAATTTTTTCTATTAATTGTTTAATTTAGGTATAAGAACTAGATTGTAAAAGTTTTATCGCTATAGGTTTTTAATTGGCCAAAGACTTAGGGACTTAAATTGCAATTAGCCAAAGGTCCAAAATGGTAATTAAACCATGTTATAACATAAGTTAGTAGATTTTGATGGAATATTTGTAATATCCCGAATTAGGGCCTAATCGGAATACTGGTTTCGTGACCACAAAATCCGAGATAGAAATAATTATTTTATGATTATTTTGAGGTATATGATATGATTTCATGATTGTGTGAAAATTTCGTGATGAAATCCTATGCCTAAAGTGCTTAAATTGAAATTAGGGACTAAATCGAATAATTTGCAAAACTTGCATTCTAGGAGTTTCTAGTATGAAATTGTTTTGAAATATTAATTAGGAGGTCTTAAATAGCAATTTTACCAATTTCTAAGTTTATGGACAAAAATTGGACATGGATGGAATTTTTGGAAAGTTTAGTAGTAGGGGCATTTTGGTCATTTAGGGGTAAAATGAATTAAAATACAAAATTAAAAGCCAATTTTGCTCATCTTCAACCCCATGGACGAATATAGCAAGGAGAAACCATGGCTAGGGTTTTTCAAGCTTCCAAGCTCGATTGTAAGTCCATTCTAGCCCCGTTTTCAAGTTCTTTACGTTTTTGGAGTCCCTGTGCTTCGATTTAGCTTATGCTAGTAATAATTTAACCTAGGATTTATATTTGGAAAAATACCCATAGGTTAAATTTGTGTATTTTGGTGTTTTATGATAGAATATGAGGTTTTAAATTATGTTAGACAACTTGTGCTACTCGGTTTTAAGTGAAAACGAGCAAAAGGGCTTAATCGGTAAAAATACCTAATAGTCATAAGTACATGTTAGAGTGAGAATTTGATGTTGCCATAGAAGGGAAAAATGATCAGCATGTCATAAAACATAAGAAAATAGGCTGAAGTTTAATTTACGAGCTTTGGGGCAAAAGTGTAAATATGCAAAAGTTTAGGGGCAAAATTGTAATTTTTCAAAAATATGATTTTGGGTCAATTTGAATAATGTGAGTCCTAATTATACTATATTTTAAATGATAGAGCAAGGAAAATTGAAATTGGGCTAAAATGGGGAAAATACCAAGTTGTGGACGAAATTGTAAAAGTAGCCATTTTCGCATACTAGGTAAGTTCATATGTAAATGTTGGTAACATAGTTATTATTTTAAATGTTTTTATGTTATTTAAATAATATGATAATTATTATGAAATATTATACTGTGATAATTGTTTGATAATATGTCAAATTATGTGATATACTTGGAAAATGTGAAATACTACCGAGTATCGGATCGGTATTCGTAGAAGATGGTTGAGACACATGATTGGGAAAAAGGTCCCGTTGAACCTTAGGAATGGATTAGGATACAAGTGACATGTCACTGGGATATTTGGGCATCCGAACTCGTTGAGTTGAGTCCGAGTTCACTTATGGATGCGAATGTCCGAACTCGTTGAGTTGAGTCCGGAGTTCGTGAAATGTAACTAGGCATCCGAGCTCGTTGAGTTGAGTCCGAGTTCACTTATGGATGCGAACGCCTGAGCTCGTTGAGTTGAGTCCGAGTTCGCTTATGGGCGGGTTACGTAGTAGCTTGGCTACATATGTGGCACTTATGTGCAAACTTTCCATGTATCCGAATTATATTCCGATGTGTTCAACGGGTAAAGTTCTACTCAAATGGAGGAATACTCGAGATGAAAAGGGACGTATTAGTAAGTGTTGTGAAATGGATACTTTGAACAGGTATGTACTTAACCCTCGGGTTGAAAAATCGATATAACAACAATATGGTAAGATGATAAATGAAAATATGATATGAATGTCTTGGTGATGATTATGCAAATGATGTTTTATGTTTGCTTATATGGTTATGTTACTTGCTATTTGCATGTGAACTTACTAAGCATTTATGCTTACTCCCTCCTTTTCATTCCTTGTAGTGTTGACAAGCCAGCTCGGAAATCGGGAACGGTCGGAGGCACGCTTACACTATCCGTATACCATCTTGGCATAATGGCTTGTATATTTTGAGTATGGCATGTATAGCATTATAATCATTTTGTATATATGGTCTTATGATATAGTTATTGAGTAGTATAAAAATGCTTGGTAATGATTAGCCATTGGAATGGCTAATTATGATCATATTTGGTGTTATGTATGTCAAATTGCTAGTTAATCCATGGAAACCATGAAATAGGTAAAATTTACAATAAAATAGATTCAGATAGTAGTAGTGACGTGAATTTGAAAAATCATTAAAAATAGTAGAGACATAATTAGATGATGAATAAAACATGGAATTGAATAATTATGAGTCTATTTTCATATGGAAGAAACGAAACAGGTATATGAGTTATATTTTATGAGATGTTTAAATTTTTGTGAAATAGGGCCAGAGCGATTTCTGGATCCTCTGTTCTGACTTTGAAAATTCACCATAAATTGTATAAAAATAATTAGAAGTCATAATTTATATGTAAAGATTTCTTATTGAGTCTAGTTTTAAGATAAACAAACTTCATAGTCATTGAAATTCTGTACAGAGAGATAACTGATTCGTAATACACAGAGGTCAGAGTAGTCGAACCCTGAAATAGGGGAGAATTTAACTAATAAACTGTACTAATTGGCCAAGCCAAAAATTCTATAAAAAAATTAGTAAATAGATATATAAGTCTAGTTTTAGGGAAAATTTACGGAATTGAATTTTGAGTTTCATAATTTGAGATATGAATTTTTAATCGACTGTGACGCAGTTAGCCAGCTTGTCTGGAATTTCTAAAATTAAATTGTTTAAGCTGTTTAAGCAATGAATTAAGTCTGTTAACACCTCGTGTTCGACTCCGGAAACGGTCTCGGATACGGGGCGTTACGTTTGGTGGTATCAACGCAGGTTTAGTCGGTTCTCGGACTAACCTAGCATGTGTAAAAGTTTAGCTATACATGCCACTGATCTGTGATAGTGTGATGTCTTCCAACGCGTATGAGTACCGTCTTATTTAGACAGGATACTCTCCAACCGAGCTGCGCCGACCATGTTCAATGTTATGTGAAGGTATTTGAGTAAAATTATGATTATGATAAGTATCAGCTCAGAAAAGTATGAATAAAGGTTTATGATACATATGTGATAAATATTCATATTTGCTTAATGCTCATATGATGTAGTGTATATGGCTTACTTGATAAGATGAACGGAATAAATAGAAAGTAGTAGAGGTATGAATAAAAGTCACAATATTATGATACGAATGAAAATGTCCTTGTTTTGATTTGGACGTCGAATGTTGATGAATGTTAATGATATATAATTTTTATGAGATAAAGGATTATAATGAAATGAACTTATCTGTGTTAAATTGTTGGACTGAATTATATGATTGTAATGATATGTACATGATGATGCACGAAATGAAAGTTATGATTGTGGTGCAAATATCTATGTTTTTTTGGCCTTATATAATATCATGAGCATGACTTAATTTAATTAAATGAATGGATAAGTAAAGCTATCTAGAAAACATAGAATGTATGCATAAGTATATTGTCTAAATGGGACAATAGGAAAATTGGTGTAAGCCAACATGAATGAATGACATGATTTTGATGATGTTGCTATGATGATGGAAGTTGTGTCATATGTGTATGTATAAGAAAGTCGAGTCAGAGGTCCTACAACCCCTCCCCCTTACCGAAATGGTACTTATAATGGAATTTCATGAGATTTGTATTGAATAAGTTTCCGGTTGAGAACCCAAAGAGTTCAGTGATAGAATAATTATAAGTATGATCAGAGATTGAAAATGAGCTGATAAGTAAAGTCGAGCCAGATGAAAGTATCGGATTGACGTAAAGATTATTGGAATTATGCACTTTATTCGATTAGAAAAGGAATTCTCCTTGGTAAACCGAATTACTCAGTGCAAGGTCGAGAAAAATGTAAATCAAAATTTATTCAGAACTGGCCTTCTTTAGTGAATGGTTTAATATGAAATTTGTGACGGCAGAACTAGTTGGGGAAATGATATTGGAAATGTGAACAATTGAGTGTGATAGTTATGACTGGACAGATTTAGCAGTCTCTTTTGAGATGTTCTATGTGTTTACCCGTTCTCGTAAATATTTCTATGGCTATTGATCTTCTCAAGAAATTCTTGTTATATGGGAATGTCTTTTAATCTCGGTGTTGGATGAAAGCATTGGTAGTCCGACTTGTTTATAGTTTATATTGCTCTATTTCATCGGGTATTCTATTTCATTTCGTCGATAAGAATTGATGAGAGAATACATATGATATTATGATTCTGCTTTCTTCTACTTGATGCTTCATCCGATATATATGTATGGGAAGATATATTGTTCTTGTTATATTTCATTCCAAAGTGGGATTAAATGATGTTTTCTTTTGGACTTTCTTTCTTTGAAGAATTATCGGGTATTCCGTATTTTCTCTATGAGTTTGGTTTTCGATTCTCCGGCTTGGTTTTCGATTCTCCAAATATATATCGTATCTTGGGTTTCTTTATTCTGGATTTCTTTATTTTGGATTTCTTTATTCGGATTTCTCTATTTTGGATTTCTTTATTCGGTTTTCTTGTTATCTTTGTTCCATAATTTGTCAATTATGACTCGTGTTTCAAGTGCGTTCTTCAGCTCATTGATAATCATGTCAAATATGACTATACTTCTAATTTGATCTTGGAAATGTGGTGATTTTAGTATTGGGATTTTTTCTAATCTCTGTGTAAGGATTTGACATCAGTAAAGGCATAAGTGATAAAAGCGCGAGTTTCAGTCGGTATGGTGAATTATCTATTTGAAAGATTTCATGTGACAATTATGTCAGGATTATTTTTCCCAAGTCTGATAATAGAATTTCATTTTGTACGGATAAAAAGAGTAAATAGACTGAACGAGAAGTGTATATTTATTAAAAAGAGTTTGATATTAGTTAAAGTCACTACAAATGATAAGGTTTTCATTTTGTGAAAGCTAAAAAGTTTATTACATGTTGACAAAGTTTGGATAGATGAGAATACTGGTAATCGAAGCGTCTGAACTAGACTAGTCTACATTGAGTAAAGACTTCCTGACTTTCAGTAATGTACTTGTGGTATGAATTGTGATGTGTTTCAAGACAGTGCGGTAATGTGATAGTTTAGAGCATTCGATGTTACATAAAATCTGAGTTGTTAAAGAGGTTAAAGCCGAGCATTGGGATCTATCAAAATTATCCTTGTCAGTGTTGATATTGGGATGGAAATGAGAAGAATTATTCTTGAGGCCATATCAGAATTATTTCCATGGCAGAAAGAGGAAAATGTGATGTATCCTATTGTTAAATGTTTGGCGAGATCTATAAATCATATCTGTATTGAATGAATTCCTACTCATCAGATTCATGGAAATTCAGGTCTCTTTGATTGTTGGATTTCTTGGAATTTCAGTCTCCATTAATCAAGTTAAGATCCGGGTTTTATGTCATGATATCATGGGAAACTGAGAAAGGTTGAAAATTTAAGAACAGTTGAGAGTTGAGACTGTAAGCTTTCAGATCATATGAGAAATTAAAGAGATGTATTGGAGGTACAGTCTAAGTGAAAGTTCTTTGGCACCGAATATGAGATTAAAAGTGAAGACCACTTTTCTGGTAAGATTTTCGGGGACGAAAATCCCTAAAGGGGGGGAGAGTTGTAATATCCCGAATTAGGGCCTAATCGAAATAGTGGTTTCGTGACCACAAAATTCGAGATAGAAATAATTATTTTATGATTATTTTGAGGTCTATGATATGATTGCATGATTGTGTGAAAATTTCGTGATGAAATCCTATGCCTAATGTGCTTAAATTGAAATTAGGGACTAAATCGAATAATTTGCAAAACTTGCATTCTAGGAGTTTCTAGTATGAAATTGTTTTGAAATATTAATTAGGAGGTCTTAAATAGCAATTTTACCAATTTCTAAGTTTATGGACAAAAATTGGACATGGATGGAATTTTTGGAAAGTTTAGTAGTAAGGGCATTTTGGTCATTTAGGGGTAAAATGAATTAAAATACAAAATTAAAAGCCAATTTTGCTCATCTTCAACCCCATGGCCGAATATAGCAAGGAGAAACCATGGATAGGGTTTTTCAAGCTTCCAAGCTCAATTGTAAGTCCATTCTAGCCCCGTTTTTCAAGTTCTTTACGTTTTTGGAGTCCCTTGAGCTCGATTTAGCTTATGCTGCTAGCAATAATTTAACCTAGGGTTTATATTTGAAAAAATACCCATAGGTGAAATTTGTGTATTTTGGTGTTTTATGATAGAATATGAGGTTTTAAATTATGTTAGACAACTTGTGCTACTCGGTTTTAAGTGAAAACGAGCAAAAGGGCTTAATCGGTAAAAATACCTAATAGTCATAAGTACATGTTAGAGTGAGAATTTGATGTTGCCATAGAAGGGAAAAATGATCAGCATGTCATAAAACATAAGAAAATAGGCTGAAGTTTAATTTACGAGCTTTGGGGCAAAAGTGTAAATATGCAAAAGTTTAGGGGCAAAATTGTAATTTTCCCAAAATATGATTTTGGGTCAATTTGAATAATGTGAGTCCTAATTAGACTATATTTTAAATGATAGAGCAAGGAAAATTGAAATTCGGGCTAAAATGGGGAAAATACCAAGTTGTGGACGAAATGGTAAAAGTAGCCATTTTCGCATACTAGGTAAGTTCATATGTAAATGTTGGTAACATAGTTATTATTTTAAATGTTTTTATGTTATTTAAATGATATGATAATTATTATGAAATATTATACTCGTGATAATTTTTTGATAATATGTCAAATTATGTGATATACTTGGAAAATGTGAAATACTACCGAGTATCGGTATCGGTATTCCGTAGAAGATGGTTGAGACACATGATTGGGAAAAAGGTCCCGTTGAACCTTAGGAATGGATTAGGATACAAGTGACATGTCACTGGGATATTTGGGCATCCGAACTCGTTGAGTTGAGTCCGAGTTCACTTATGGATGCGAATGTCCGAACTCGTTGAGTTGAGTCCGAGTTCGTGAAATGTAACTAGGCATCCGAGCTCGTTGAGTTGAGTCTGAGTTCACTTATGGATGCGAACGCCCGAGCTCGTTGAGTTGAGTCCGAGTTCGCTTATGGGCGGGTTACGTAGTAGCTTGGCTACATATATGGCACTTATGTGCAAACTTTCCATGTATCCGAATTATATTCCGATGTGTTCAACGGGTAAAGTTCTACTCAAATGGAGGAATACTCGAGATGAAAAGGGACGTATTAGTAAGTGTTGTGAAATGGATACTTTGAACAGGTATGTACTTAACCCTCGGGTTGAAAAATCGATATAACAACAATATGGTAAGATGATAAATGAAAATATGATATGAATGTCTTGGTGATGATTATGCAAATGATGTTTTATGTTTGCTTATATGGTTATGTTACTTGCTATTTGCATGTGAACTTACTAAGCATTTATGCTTACTCCCTCCTTTTCATTCCTTGTAGTGCTGACAAGCCAGCTCGGAAATCGGGAACGGTCGGAGGCACGCTCACACTATCCGTATACCATCTTGGCATAATGGCTTGTATATTTTGAGTATGGCATGTATAGCATTATAATCATTTTGTATATATGGTCTTATGATATGGTTATTGAGTAGTATAAAAATTCTTGGTAATGATTAGCCATTGGAATGGCTAATTATGATCATATTTGGTGTTATGTATGTCAAATTGCTAGTTAATCCATGGAAACCATGAAATAGGTAAAATTTACCATAAAATAGATTCAGACAGCAGTAGTGACGTGAATTTGAAAAATCATTAAAAATAGTAGAGACATAATTAGATGATGAATAAAACATGGAATTGAAGAATTATGAGTCTATTTTCATATGGAAGAAACGAAACAGGTATATGAGTTATATTTTATGAGATGTTTAAATTTTTGTGAAATAGGGCCAGAGCGATTTCTGGATCCCCTATTCTGACTTTGCAAATTCACCATAAATTGTATAAAAATAATTAGAAGTCATAATTTATATGTAAAGATTTCTTATTGAGTCTAGTTTTAAGAGAAACAAACTTCATAGTCATTAAAATTCTGTACAGAGAGATAACTGATTTGTAATACACAGAGGTCAGAGTAGTCAAACCCTGAAATAGGGGAGAATTTAACTAATAAACTGTACTAATTGGCCAAGCAAAAAATTCTATAAAAAAATTAATAAATATATATATGAGTCTAGTTTCAGGGAAAATTTACAGAATTGAATTTTGAGTTTCATAACTTGAGATATGAATTTTTAAGCGACTGTGACGCAGTTAGCCAGCTTGTCTAGAATTTCTAAAATTAAATTGTTTAAGCTGTTTAAGCAATGAATTAAGTCTGTTAACACCTTGTGTTCGACTCCGGAAACGGTCTCGGATATGGGGCGTTACATTTGGTGGTATCAGAGCAGGTTTAGTCGGTTCTCGGACTAACCTAGCATGTGTAAAAGTTTAGCTATACATGCCACTGATCTGTGATAGTGTGATGTCTTCCAACACGTATGAGTACCGTCTTATTTAGACAGGATACTCTCCAACCGAGCTGCGCCGACCATGTTCAATGTTATGTGAAGGTATTTGAGTAAAATTATGATTATGATAAGTATCGGCTCAGAAAAGTATGAATAAAGGTTTATGATACATATGTGATAAATATTCATATTTGCTTAATGCTCATATGATGTAGTGTATATGGCTTACTTGATAAGATGAACGGAATAAATAGAAAGTAGTAGAGGTATGAATAAAAGTCATAATATTATGATACGAATGAAAATGTCCTTGTTTTGATTTGGACGTCGAATGTTGATGAATGCTAATGATATATAATTTTTATGAGATAAAGGATTATAATGAAATGAACTTATCTGTGTTAAATTGTTGGACTGAATTATATGATTGTAATGATATGTACATGATGATGCACGAAATGAAAGTTATGATTGTGGTGCAAATATCTATGTTTTTTTGGTTCAAAAATATTTAGAAGTCATAATTTATATGTAAAGATTTCTTATTGAGTCTAGTTTTAAGAGAAACAAACTTCATAGTCATTGAAATTCTGCATGCAGAGAGATAACTGATTCAGTAATACACAGAGAGGTCGAGCAGTTGAACCCTGAAACAAGGGAGAATTTAACTAATAAACTGTACTAATTGGCCAAGCCAAAAATTCTATAAAAAAATTAGTAAATAGATATATGAGTCTAGTTTCAGGGAAAATTTACGGAATTGAATTTTGAGTTTCATAACTTGAGATATGAATTTTTAAGCGACTGTGACGCAGTTAGCCAGCTTGTCTGGAATTTCTAAAATTAAATTGTTTAAGCTGTTTAAGCAATGAATTAAGTCTGTTAACACCTTGTGTTCGACTCCGGAAACGGTCTCGGATACGGGGCGTTACATTTGGTGGTATCAGAGCAGGTTTAGTCGGTTCTCGGACTAACCTAGCATGTGTAAAAGTTTAGCTATACATGCCACTGATCTGTGATAGTGTGATGTCTTCCGACACGTATGAGTACCGTCTTATTTAGACAGGATACTCTCCAACCGAGCTGCGCCGACCATGTTCAATGTTATGTGAAGGTATTTGAGTAAAATTATGATTATGATAAGTATCGGCTCAGAAAAGTATGAATAAAGGTTTATGATACATATGTGATAAATATTCATATTTGCTTAATGCTCATATGATGTAGTGTATATGGCTTACTTGATAAGATGAACGGAATAAATAGAAAGTAGTAGAGGTATGAATAAAAGTCATAATATTATGATACGAATGAAAATGTCCTTGTTTTGATTTGGACATCGAATGTTGATGAATGCTAATGATATATAATTTTTATGAGATAAAGGATTATAATGAAATGAACTTATCTGTGTTAAATTGTTGGACTGAATTATATGATTGTAATGATATGTACATGATGATGCACGAAATGAAAGTTATGATTGTGGTGCAAATATCTATGTTTTTTTGGTGCAAAAATAATTAGAAGTCATAATTTATATGTAAAGATTTCTTATTGAGTCTAGTTTTAAGAGAAACAAACTTCATAGTCATTGAAATTCTGTACAGAGAGATAACTGATTCGTAATACACAGAGGTCAGAGCAGTCGAACCCTGAAACAGGGGAGAATTTAACTAATAAACTGTACTAATTGGCCAAGCCAAAAATTCTATAAAAAAATTAGTAAATAGATATATGAGTCTAGTTTCAGGGAAAATTTACGGAATTGAATTTTGAGTTTCATAACTTGAGATATGAATTTTTAAGCGACTGTGACGCAGTTAGCCAGCTTGTCTGGAATTTCTAAAATTAAATTGTTTAAACTGTTTAAGCAATGAATTAAGTCTGTTAACACCTCGTGTTCGACTCCGACAACGGTCTCGGGTACGGGGCGTTACAATATTCCACTTAAAAGGCTTAATGATGGTTTAAAAACCTAATCAATTAATACTTAATCTAACTATATAAGAGAAAAATAAAGTAAAGTTTGTCATCTTTTCTTCATCTTCTTCATTGTACCGAAACTTGAAGGAAAGAAAACCTAAGAAATTTCTCACTATTCGGTTCTTGATTAGGTAAGGTTTCTAAGTCATTTTCTTGTAATTTTTATGTTTTGAGGTCGCGGCAGCTTGATTTAACTACCCCATGTACCAATTTGTAAACCTGTTAAAGTTTTTGAAAGTTTCCATTAAGGATTCCTTAAAGAAACTGGTGTTAACTTGATAGATTTTAAGCTTAGATGTGAAAAGAGACTAGATTGTAATGTTTAATTATTAGTTTCGAACTTAAGAACCAAAGTGAATAAATTGTGAATTTGATGTGAAATTTTACAAAAGTAGGGAGTCCTTAAAGGATGTAATTAAGATCGATTTTCAAACCGAGACTCAAATGAAAGTTATGACTATTTTGATTTTAGCGACAAAATTGAATAAAATTTAAAACTTTAATGGTATTAAAAAATAAAGTTTTATAGGTTCATTCATATCATGAAATAATGTATAAATATTTAATATAGATGAATTGAATGAAATAATTGTATAGATCGAAAATTGAATCAAACCAGTGATAATAAATTCAACGATAATGTATAAATATTTAAAATCGAGAATTGAATCGAATAATTGTATAGATTGAGAATTGAATCAAACCGTTGGTCTTGATATATGGTTTGAAAATGCATGATGTGGCATTTGTGATGCCTATTTGTATAAGTTTACTTTGATTTATATGCTTGAGATATGTATGGCATATGAAATTGCATATTTTAAAGTGGATTGACATAGGTAAAGTTGGTATGGAATAACTTGATGAATATGTGGTAATTGACATTAAATTATTGAAGTTTAAATGATGTGTATGTAATGAATGTTTTGATGGATACTTAAATATAGTTGTTTTAACTATTTGGCATGTTTTGGTAGGTTTTAAGACAATTGATAATGGTATTTTGATCCATCCTTCAACGATTGAAATGAAATGGATGATTTGTAATAGTTAAACATATATTGAATTGGTTTTGTTTAGAAATGGTTAATGACTTGTTTTGGCATGAAACGTTATGTATTGGTATGTTTTAAGTAATTATATTGAATGCTTGAATTGGGACGTATAAAATAGGTACCATAATGACTCATTTTTACCAAATACAAGCTCCTCGTCCTGACGAGAAACTTTTCTCATCGCAACATCGATCAACAGTGAGTCATGTTGCGACACTGAGTGGCCTATGGTCACGACATGACATACTCTTTTCGTGATGTCACGACATGGAAGAGATGACGTCTCGACATCAGCCCTGAAATTTGAAAACTTTACAACCTTGTCTTGTTTCGTGCTTGGGTTGACAAAAGAGGTTTCGTAAGCTCAATTAACACTTGGATTTGATTGTTTAACCTGAATTAAATGTGTTTAGTGTTGGATTATGTGTAAAAATGATTTTTTGATGTTTGATTGATTGTAGTTTCTTCGGCAACGAACATAGCATCCTGACGCTTAGACCTGGCGATTGGGTTGGGCGAGAGGTGTTACATATCACCACCATCTCTATTTTCTTTTTTCCACTTGTAGCAATAGTTCTTGATATGGCCATTCTTGTCGCAATGATGACACTTAAGATTATTGTATCTTGATCTCGACTTGCTTCGACTTATATCTCTACCCTTTTCACCTTTGCCTTTATTGCTCCCCCTACTTTCGGTAACTAGAACCTCGGATCATGATGAAGAACCTTTAGAACTTCTTACCACCTCTTCATTCAACACACCACTCTCAGCAATTTCCAATGTCATAATACCCTTTATAGCAACATTAATGAGTGAAACTTAAAAGGTTTCCTAATAGTCCAATAGAGTAGTAAGCAACCAAAGCTCCATAATCTCATCATCAAATTTAATTCTCATACCAAGTAGTTGAGTCAACAAACCTTGAAACCCATTCAAGTGGTCAGCTATAGAAGTCCCTTTCTTGTAACTCATCATCATCATTATCTTAAGCATGAACAACTTGTTATTGCCAAACTTCGAAGCATACAAGTTTTCAGGCTTGTTCCAAAATATGCCACGTGTCTCTTGATCAATGTGGTTATAGAAATTCTCTTCAAAAAATTGTCGAATAAAACACTTGTTGATACTCAAATTCCCACTCTTCATCAGTTTTTGACTCATATTTTTTAGTAGCAAAAATAGGAAGATGGAAAGCCTTCACAAACAGAAGATCTTTCCTTGTTCCGCCAAAGTTGATAGTTTTTGCCATTCAACATAATCATTTTACTAGTGCTAATTTCCATGATTATCAAACAATAGAACCAAGCTATTGATACTAGTTTGTTGGGATGAAGTTGAACCCGACGAAACAACGTGGAAACACAATTGATGATATTTTACTACTAATAAATCAATTCAGTAATTATGAGAAACCCAATAACACAATATGTTAACAATAAATGCAAAAAAACCACAATATTGTAAGCAAAAATAATAAATCGAGGCACACAATTTTTATGTGAAAAACTCTTTAAAACAAAGGGTAAAAACCATAGGACTCGAAAGTCCACCAAAAGCTCCACTATATCAAAAGTCTTACTGCAAGATTACAATACAAAGTCACAACAAGAGAATATAACTTAACAAAGGCTATCAACAAGTAATCCTAAGCAAACTAAAGAGAAAGTTGAGAATTTCACCCAAAAAGTAGCTGATTTTGAAAGCTTGAAACCCAAAGCTACAATGCTTCAAATGAAAAACGATTCATACACATTAAAAATCTTCAAGTTTACTAGCTACCATAAAAAAATTAGCTCCAACGGACATTGAATGGACCTCTTACTCGAAGAAAATAAGAAAGCTAGTCTGAATGTTAAAAATATTGTTCTTATTCCTTTTTTTTCTTTTTGACTTATGGCGAAGCATAAAAAATATTTTTGTTGCCTCCTAAATGCACAAACAAGTGGGCTTCCATAGTGGGACAAGTCACGGCCCAACCACTACCAATATCAAGGTAAAAAAATGATTCTCTTTTATTTTATAATACGTTATCAGCACAATTCTTTTTTAATTGTTTTTCTCTACAAGTCACAATAAGTCCTAAAATATACTATTGTCGATTGCCTCCTAAAGTTGCTACTATTTCAATTGAGGCCTACATACTATGGGTAATAATTAGAGCCTTTAACCACTCAGTGCTCCTGATAATAACGAAGGTGGCGACGAATATGTTAAAGATCTTCAAATATATTTTACTATGATTTATTTATTATATCATGTTTATTATAATTGGAGACTAATCGTGACAACATGAATAGAAAGATTTTGATTTGAAATTCACATATGTTTGCAATGGTGATTATGAAATAAAGAATCAATGGAGGTGTTTAGAAGTCTGTCTTACTAGATTTGTTGCATTCCCCAAAGTGAATGCAAACATAAAGAAAATAAAAGATATAATCATGGACCACTAAAAGTGGAAACATATTAATAAATAAAAGAACAATGAGAGTTCTCAAGATAACTCTTCAAAGGGTAAAGATAACTTATGTTATCAATGTGATATGAAAGATTATTGGCCACATATGTGGCGTATGCCCAAATATTTTGTTTCTGTTAATATTCTTTGAGGATGGATATGAGACTGTAGTAATAAATTCTATCATTAAAGATAGAAAATATTTATCTTATTTGGCACTGAAATAAGTATTATTCCAATATTTGATAGTACAAAATTAGTTGAAAGCTCCAAAAGAGCTAATCTATAAATATCTAAAAAAACATAAAATCTGTGATGGTTAATACATTAGTTTTAAAAGATATTCATTATAATTGATATCATATTGAGATTGTGAATAAAGAAAAGATTATATTTCATATGAATCACTATTGCTATAAATATCTATTTTGAAAGGATGAAAAAAAGGGAGGATTGAGTTATTGGTTACTCTTGTTATTAAATTGAATTTATTGTGGCTGTCTTTGTGATCTTCTTTTGTCATCATCCCCGTTAAGGGGTTGAAGAAAAATATTTAACTGTGAAAGATCTACTTATGAGCAATAAAATATGGTAATTCTATCTAAAACTTGTTATGGTTGAATGCATCTGAAGTTGCAAGTTTTTCTTGAAAACTGTGAGTATAACTCTACAATATTCAGAATAATTTCTCAATTAAAATTAAATGGAAAAATATTACTAATGAGAACTGACAAGAGAGAAAACTTAATGTATGAAAAGTTATTGGTTATGTACCTATTGTATACCTGAAAAATAATTTTATAATCATTTTTTTATATTTGAATATTTTGACATATTCCCTGAAGCAAATATTGCATATAATTGCTTGGAAATTATATTTATTTTGTTGACTTAGTGGCGTTATAAACTACACATTGATTTAAACATTTCCAATAGTAAATGTCACAATAGTGCTTATATGTAGACAAAAAGTAAAAAGAATGATAGTAAACCAGAAGTTTACTGATACGAATGCATTTACTACTTGGTGTGACCAATTAGACCCTCCTAGATCATATATGATGCGAAAATTAATTGAGAATTCATATGGGTGTTCATTAAAGAATCAGAAGATTATTTAATTTAAAGGATTCTCATTTGTTTTTTGTTCTCAATGAAAATTACTTATTAGAAACTCACTAGCTAAAGTTGAGATTTAATATCTTGCATTTCTGAAATGAATATGGGGCCGTTCATCCACCTTATGGTTGATTTTGATATTATATGAGATGCATCTACAAAATAATCACATAGGTATTATCAACTTGCAACTTGCCGTTTGTAGGATTGCTTACTTAAATAATTAATTTTAGATCATGCAATTAAGACAATTCATCTTACTAATATTGATGAGTTTATATCCCCATTTTTTATTGATTGAGTTTGAAAAACTTTCAAAAAAGCTTGTTATTTATATGCATAATGGTTTAGAGAAATAATTGACTAAATGCAACTGATTATTATCTATGTAACACCCCTAACCTGGCCTAGACGTTATGACTGAATCCGAAAGTGTTACGAAAAAGGGTTTTGAAATCGACGATATTTCGATAAAACCTTGTTTAGTTATTTGATAAAATGTCCAAGTATTTTAAAACATATTCGTTATTGAAACCATTATGTGGTGTTCTTTAAAGTTAATTTTTATTTCGCATCAGAAATTTGAAATTATTTTAAAACCGAACCATTTGTTTGCAAAAAACGTTTTTGTCAACATCGCGAAAAAGAGTGCAAAACCAAAATCCAAGTCCAAAAGTTAAAACATACAGTCCAGAGAGTCTCAAAAATTACAAACTCTCAAGAAAACCAGATTTTGAAATTAAATCATTATTACTAAATAAGAACAGATCTCGATAAAGTGGACACCGCTGAGCCTCCGCCGCACCGACCCGCCTAAGTCTGTGGATTACCTAAACAGAACAGACAAACAGATGTGAGTTTTCATAAACTCAGTGTCTAACCCAACAGAGAAAGTCATGCAATAAGTACAAAATCTCATATACAGTCAAATACAGATTCAAACCCAAGTCTATAATAGAAATAGATATTAGATTTAGATGTACATAACATATAAACAGAATCCTACCCCCATCCTCTACACGCCATCTCTGTCCATCCCATCACACCATGTGGGGTTAAGAACACCCACCTATCCTTACACACTATATAGTGTCGATGTAACACACAATAGATAGTATGCAGACAAGCTGCCAGAATATAGGCGAAGAGTCACCAAACAGATCACTTCCTCCATATATACAATTCCCACCCTGATCATAGATACAAAATACAGATACAAAAATATCAAACTTAACATGCTCGTATACAGATAACATATATACTCAAACAGAACAGTCAGACATACATATCAGTGTCCTACTCCGAGCAGACTATCAAAATATTAGGTCATATGATTTAGGGTTTGGTTAGCCCTTATCGACCCTATAGTCGGCCCACAATTGATCAGAACGACCCGTGTGACCCTAGGGAAAATTTTAAAATTATGGGCCCACATACTCGTTTGGGCCCATACGCTCGCGTGGCCCACACGGCATAGCTCAAGATTCACGTGCCCGTGTAACATGCCCATGTGGGCCCACACGCCCAACTTGGCCTAGCCCGTGTGGCCCACACGGCCACACTCATACCATTACACAGCCCTGTCTCGCACATGATCGTGTCGCGCACACGACCAACCACATGGCTGGCCACACGCCTATGTGACATCAGCAGACTCCATTTTTGGCTTTTGTCGAAACTTGATTTTTCGTGTTAGGAGTACACACTTGGTTCAATTTTGATGCGAAAGCAAACCCGAGCCATTCCAAACCCAAAAATAGCATCCCACCACCCTATTAGAAATTGATTAACGAATTTAACAAAACTAAATCGAGCAACACTAAAAAACTTACCACCGCAAAAATGACTACATGCAGAAATTAATTCGTTAAAGTGAAAATCACAGCGTCACTGCATTCTCTTACACAACAATTCACAGAAATCATATTCCCTATAACCATCGTTACGCCACTAAATGAGAATAAATCGAAAAACTTACCAAGACCACGCGGAGGACAGAAAAAGTGAGAACCGATTTGAAAGAAAACAAAAGAAACAGAAAAACAAAAAGTAGAGGAGGGACAAAAAGACGAAACGACAGAACCAAAGAGGAAAGGTAGAAACTGACGTCAGAAAATCTGGAGGAGAGAGAAAAAATCAAAATAAAAAGATAAAATTGAAAAAAATCCCTCAATCCTCCAATTTAAGGCACAACCTCCTACTAACCACTAAATCCTACTAACTCTTAACTTCTTTAGAATTTCAGTTCCTCCAAACCTCTATCAGATACCCAAAGCAAAAACTATCACTTATGCTCATGAAGGGATTCGAACATAAGACCTCTAACACACTAACTCCTTACCACTCGAATCAGCAGGCTCATTCTAATATGAATTTACCAACAATACTCCATAAACCCACCTAACAGGGATAAGGCTAAATAAAAAAAATAACATAATTTACAAATGTGAGACTTGAACCCAAGACCTCATGCACACACCCAGAACACTTAACCACTAAAGCAAATACATATTTATGTCAATTTTCACAAAAACAGACTTAAATTATTCAGGGCGTTACAATCTAAACCAATACTTATGAGAACTAAACTTCTTATTTCAACATGAGATTATGTTGATTTATGTGTTGTATGCATCAAGCCAATAAGTTATAAATACTCCCATTACAATTGATTTTTGGTCAAGAGCTAAATATTTTTCAACTTTGAATTTTTGTATGTACGTACATGTTCCAATTGCTCCAGCACAACAAAGATGAGTGAATACTCAAAGAAAGTTGAGAATATATATTAATTACGAGTCTCCTTCTATTATTATATGTTTTAAATGCATTGGAGATTCAATTATGACATATTTGTGATTACTATTTTTATTCAATAGTTTTCCCGACATTATGGGGAGAGAATTAATAACTTTTAATGAGTTAGGAGGAGAATAATTTGAACCAGAAGTTCAACAAGGATAGCTTATTACAAGTTCCAAATATGAAAATTCTCATAAAAGAAAATAATAAATCTAGATGGTCATATAGTGAAGGTAGGTGCTCCAGAAGAGACCCAAGACATAACTAATAAGTAAAACTTCAGAAGAGATTCAGGTACCTAAAATTGAAGATTAAAATAGTGAAAATAAGAGTTCTCGATAAGTTATGTCAATTCGAGAAAATGTCAAACCGATAATAAAAGTGGTCGACAATGGTTTTACATGCAATATTATTGTTGAAAAAATGAAATAAAAGAAGAATCTCGAATAAATCTATTGAGAAATATAGATATGGAATAAATTGGTCAAAATAAAAAGATGCAACTCAAGTACAATTAAATTCATGGAGTTTTTGGACTAGTAGTCCAAATATCTAAAGGTATAAGGCCAATGAGGGTGCAAATGAAGTAGTTTTGCAAAAGCGGAATAAAAATATGAGTTTTCGCTAAGTCCTGACATTGATTATGAAAAGATATAATATTCTTTTGTGGTGGATGCAACAACCTTTAGATATATTATTAAATTGACAATTCATAAAAAATTTAATTTGCGTCTAATAGTTGTTACAACCTTTTATGAATCAGTATATAGTAAAGTTTATATTAACATCCTTGAAGAATTTAGAATGCTAGAAGCATATTGAAATTCTCGGAAAATTGTTCATTTATATGAATTGAAATAATTTGAACATATGTGGTAAATTTGACTTAGTGAATAGTAGTTGAAGGAGGATTATAAAATGATCCAAAATACCTATTTGTGTTTTTATAGAAGAATCATGATTAAAGTTTTCTATGATTATTGTTGAAACTCCTAAAGAGATCAAAATATATTTCCCTCAAATTTTCCCTCACTCGTGACTTTCAAAAGAGTGATGATATAAACACTTAGCAAATACATTCAAATAGTCATTTGAAAAGCTAGTATTCAAGATTGAATACATAGAATATGAGATATTATGTGGTGTTTTCATAAGGGAGAGTAAATACGTGTTGCACTCTTTTTCCCTTAACTGAGGTTTTGTCCCATTAGGTTTTCCTGGTAAGTTTTTTATTGAGACAACATGTTTTGTGCATTATAGATATGTGTACTCTTTTCCTTTATTAGGAATTTTTTTCCCCACAGAGTTTTTATCTTAATAAGGTTTTAATGAAACACATTATCTACCAATGGACATCCAATGGGGAGTGTTATGAATATCTTATTAAGTGGATGTTTATGAAGATCAAGATAATTTTTGATATACTTTAAATTCTAATAGTCACTAGAAGTAAAGTTCTATTTCATTTATACTTCTTATGTCTATAAATATAGACTTTGGAGAAGCATTGTAAATGATTATCATTGATCAATAAAATACGATTTCTCTTTTACTCTCATAATTTCTATGTTATTTACTCTCTGTCTATCATTTCTTATTCTTTTCTTTCCTTTTTGACTTTTGGCTAAGCATAAATAAAAAAAATTGTTGCCTCCAAAATGCACAAACAAGTGGGCTCCCATAGTGGGACAACTCAAGGCCCAACTGCTGCCTAAACCCAAAAGAAAAAAATAAAGAGAGACGAAAGGAGAAGCAAACCACGGCTAGTGAAGCAAAAATAATAGGAAAGGATGCATTAACTGTTCATTTCATTTGTACTTTAATCGCATGTTATGCCATTTGAAAATGAATAAAATAATAGGAAAGGATGCATTTAACTGGTATATTTGGGGTTGTAACTTCATTTCATTTGCACTTTAATCGCATGTTATGCCATTTGAAAATGAATATATGATGATTTTGTTTTTGATAAGCATGAATTGGGTTGAAACTTGTTCTTTTCAAGTCTTATATGCTTGCACTTTTTTCATTTTAAAAGCTTATATTTTGTATGAACTCTCTTGGTGCTTGTTCATGCATTTCGAAATGCTTTCTTTTTCAGAACTAGTAATGTCGGTTGAAATAAATAGCTCCTTAGTTGGCTTGTTCTTCCTTCCCCATGAACAAATGTCTTCTTCTCAAATGTTTCTATGCAAGTGTGCATGGAAAGTTCATTTTGGCATGAGAAACTAGGGGGCACGTGGGCTTTCCAAGCATGAGATGGGTTTAGCATTTGCATTAATGTGTATATATTGAATATATATATATAGATATGCGTACCTATAAACCTATGCATGATAATAAATGTATGAACCCTTATACATTATATGTGCAGTGTAGTAATTTTGTTGTGTGCACATGGGCCATATATATATGTATTCCGTATATAAGTTTATATATATATATTAGGCTATGTGGTTATATAGGCATACTGAATTATGTGCATTTATGTGCATTATAGTAGATTATATATATGCATGTGTATGTGTGTATGTATATGTATGAGAATGCTTAGAATTTAGATGTTATGTTTTAATAGGGCTGCGGTGATGTAATTTTTCATTTTGTTTCCTTGTTCATGTTTTCATTTTATTGTATTTTATATGTGTACATCAGTTCACATTGTTCATATTACTCAAACGTTTGTTACTCGAGATTATCAGGCATGAAAATCGTTTTCAAGGCTTTTCAAAATTAAGGCAACATTTACAAATTAATTTAGATCTTGAAACTAATGTGGGTGAAATTTCACCAATCTCTATTAAAAACGAAATACGAGTAAATTGATTTTTATTTGTTTTTCAAATAAAACCCATATATTTGCATTAATCAAAGAATATTCAAAGATATTTTATATTTAAATAAAATATGATTTACTCCAAAAGTAAATAAAATATGATTTACTCCAAAAGTAAATAAAATTTTATTTTATGAGATTACATTTAAATATTGAACTAAACTCGTAATTTTAAGAAAATTAAGACAACACATCTTTAATAAAGTGCCAATTTTAAGCATCACAAGAGTGCTTAAGTATTTGTATTTACCTCATGAGCATCGCTACTCCAAAACATTATACCTAAAACTTTTAAAAATTTTATTCAAGTATTGGTACTTATGATCTTGGTATCAAGTACACAAACTGCCTGGCCTCCGAATAATGATTCATAATGTATTTGTACTCAATTTTCGTTTGTCATGTTTGGTGGGTGCTTGTAGTATTTTATAACCGTTTAATTGCTTATGTGAACAGGGTAGAATCAAAGCTTGACCAAACATTGTCACTCTAGCAATCAATGTAGCGTTCCTTGTATGACCAAGCCTCTAGAACAAGTAAGTGTCGTTATACTTATCCTCTTAATTCTCTTAATTCTTTTCTGGGACAACTCTCACTATCTACTCCATTAAATTTGTCGCATCCCAAAAATTAAGTTAAGAGAATTGGGTTTGTGGTTAATTGATTGATTGAATCTAAACATGAATATGCATGATTGTTAAAATGTGTTAATGTATGTTTTAGTGTAAGTAAACATGATTTGTATGATCTATGTATGACTTACGACATGTTAGAATAGGAAAAAAATGGCATGAAAACACGAAATAGTATTTATAGGTGTCATTGTGTCATATGTAGGTTGGGCATGTTTTGTTATCTTTGCAATTGAGTCATGATTTTTATGTTATGCAATTAAAGTCCCTATATGAAATGACTTGAAAATTTGCATGATTAAGTCTTATTTGGATAATTTCATAATTTTACTCTCGATTTTACAAAAAAAATTTACTAAAATATTTTACTCAAATTACGATTTAGTCCTTAAACTTTGCTTTAAAAATTAGATGAGTTTTACTAATCAGTTCTAGAATTTTCTTTCAATTATTGCCCTTATTAAATTATTTTATACTATACATATGATTTAATTGTTGAATTACAAATGTTACTTATGTCGTATGTTAAATAAGAAATGAATATTAGACTTGATGGTTTCCTTGTATCTAAGTCATTTTGTTAGAGTTTACTAAGGGTAAATGAATTAAAATATTAATATTGAGACTTGACTGTGAGTATTAATTGTTATTTATAAAATATGATGGAATGTGCTAAGAACTATAAGCTAAATAAGTTAATAAAAAATTGAGTAAATGTGTAAGCTAATAAAGAATATGTAAGTTGAGCCCAAAATAAACATATATAGTTAAGGAACAAGATTAAGCAAGAAGTAAGCTTCAAGCCTAATGGTTAATTTGAGCTTAGGTTCAAACCACTGTTCCCGAAACCACTGTGGTCTCGAAACCACTGTGGTCCCAAAACCACTGTTCCGACCTCACCAAAATTGGGCTGTTATAACTCTTTCCCCTTAGAAATTTTTGTCCTAAAAAATTCTTACCAAAAAAGAGGTTAGGGTATTGCTTTCTCATGGTATCCTCAGGCTCCCAAGTAGTTTCCTCTAATCAATGTCGTTTCCAAAGGACTTTTACCAAAGCCACCTTTTTTTTTCTCAGCTCTTTCGTCTCATAAGCCAGCATCTTAATCAATTCCTCATTGTAAGTCATATCAGGCTGAATCTCAACTTCTGTTGGAGTAATAACATGTGAAGGATCCAATCGATATCGTCGTAGCATGGATACATGAGACACATTATGAATTTTATCAAGCTCCGGTGGTAATGCTAACCGATATACAACAGGCCCAATTCTTTCAATGATCTCATAAGGCCCGATAAATCGTAGACTCAATTTTCCTTTACGACCGAATCGGAGAACTTTTTTCCAAGGTGACACTTTTAAGAATACTTTATCACCAACCTGAAATTCTATCTCTTTTCATTTTAAATCGGCATAAGACTTTTGACGGTCCGAGGCCACTTTCAATTATCTTCACCTTGTCTTCGGTTTCCCGGATCAAGTCGACTCCGTGTATCTTTTTCTCACTTAACTCTATCCAATACAATGGGGTTCTACATTTACAACCATATAAAGCTTCATACGACGCCATTCTAATACTTGACTGATAACTGTTAGTGTAAGCAAATCAATCAAAGGCAAGTACTTTTCTCAGTTACCTCCAAATTCAAGAATACAACATCGAATCATGTCTTCTAAAATCTGTATCACACGTTCAGATTGTCCATCTGTTTGAGGATGGAATGTAATACTAAAGTGTAAACGAGTGCCTAAAGCTTCATGCAACTTACTCCAAAATCGAGATGTAAACCAAGGATCTCTATCTGAAATAATAGAGACAGGTACTCCATGCAATCTGAAAATCTTAGAGACATATAATTCAGCCAATCTATCCAATGAAAAATCCATACGTATCAGGATAAAGTGTGCTGACTTTGTTAAACAATCGACAATTACCCAGACAGTATCTTTCTTTTTCAGTGATAAAAGGTAATCCCGTTACAAAATCCATGGTAACTCTTTCCCATTTCCATTATAGAATTGTAATTGGCTGCAATAATCCCGAAGGTACTTGGTGTTTAGCTTGCACTTGTTGACATATCAAACACTTTGATACAAATTCAGAAATATCCCGTTTCATTCCCGGCCACCAGTACATCTTTTTCAAATCACTATACATCTTAGTACTACCAGGATGGATAAACATGTTGCCATTATGAGCTTTATTCGAAATCTTCTGTATCAGTTCTGAAGTTTTTGGTACACATATAATGTCTCTGAATAATAAACAACCATCGGTCCTGATCTGAAATTCTGAGTCAAGAGTCGATTCACTTTGTATTTGTTTCGCTTGTAACTTATCATCATTTTTCTGAGCTTCAGAGATCCGTTGCATAAACATCGGTCTAACTTTTAACTCAGCTATGAGTGAATCATCATCAGATAAAGACAACTGGGTGCTCAATGCCCGTAAGGCAAACAAGGATTTTCGGCTCAAGGCATCTGCAACTACATTAACTTTCCCCAAATGGTAATCAATAACGAGATCATAATCTTTCAATAATTCCAACCATCTACGTTGTCTCAAATTCAGTTTTTTCTGTGTCATTAAATACTTCAGACTTTTGTGATTCGTAAAGATGTGACATTTTTCACCAAAAAGATAATGCCACAATATTTTTAATGCAAAAACAATAGCTATTAATTCAAGATCATGTATCGGGTAATTTATTTCATGCGGTTTTAGCTACCTAGATGCAAAAGGTACTACTTTACCATCTTGCATCAATACACATCCTAAACCATTCAATGAGGCATCTCTGTAAATTGTAAATTTCTTGCCCGATTTAGGTTGGACAAATACGGGTGCTTCAGTCAATTAAGCTTTCAATCTATCAAAACTCTACTGGCATTTATCAATCTATTCGAATTTCACTTCTTTTTGCAACAATCGAGTCATCGGAGAAGCTATCATTGAGAACCCTTTAACAAATCTCCCATAGTATCCTGCTAGTCCTAGAAAACTTCTGACTTCAAAAACATTCTTCGTTGGCTTCCAGCTTACAATAGCTGAAATTTTGTTCGGGTCTACTCGAATACCCTCTGCAGATGCAACATGTCCAAGGAAACTAACTTCCCGTAGCCAGAATTCACATTTATTGAATTTAGCATACAACTGTTTCTCACGCAAAGTTTGCAAAACAATTCTTAGATGTTCAGCATGCTCATTCACATCCTGAGAGTAAACTAAAATATCATCAATAAAAATAACCACGAACCTATCCAAGGATGGTCTGAAAATTCTATTCATTAAATCCATAAATACCGCCGGGGCATTTGCTAATCTGAATGGCATCACCAAAAACTCATAATGCCCATATCTGGTTCTGAAAGCTATCTTCGGCACATCTGAATCTTTTACTCATAGCTGATAATAACCAGATCGTAAATCAATTTTTGAAAATACAGTGGCACCTCTTAATTGATCAAACAAGTCATCTATACGAGGTAATGGGTATTTATTCTTGACTGTGACTTTATTAAGCTTCTTGTAATCGATGCATAATCTCAATAATCCATATTTCTTCTTTACAAACAGTACTGGTGCACCCCATGGTGAAAAGCTGGGTCGGGCAAATCCTCTATCAATCAACTCTTGCAACTGTACCTTCAACTCTTTCATTTAGCAAGAGCCATTCTATAAGGTGCTATAGATATCGGCGTCGTCCCTAGTACAAGGTCTATGGAAAATTCCACCTCTCTAGCTGGAGGTAAACCAGGTAGTTCTTCTGGAAATACCTCAGGAAACTTACAAACAACCGACACTAACTGGATTTTCAACTCTGACACTTTGGTTTCCAGTACAATAGCAAGGTAAGCCTCATACCCCTTTTTAATATATCTCCATGCTGATATTGCTAAAATTACATTAGACAATCCATCTAGTTTCTCAGATTCAACCTAGAGTAACTCACCATTTTGATGCTTCAATACAATGTATTTATGCTTACAATTTACCACTATATCCTGTTGAGTTAACCAATCCATTTCCAATATTACATTAAATTCATCAAAAGGTAACAACATCAAATTAGCCGGAAAACAATAACCATCTATTATTAATAGGCAATTTTTACAAACTTTATCCACCATAACATATTGACCCAAGAGGTTTGAAACTTTAACCATAAATTCGGTGAATTCAACAATCATATTTTTATCAGATACAAATTTTGTGTATATATATGAGTGCATGGAACCAGGATCAATCAAAGCAATAATATCAGTTAGAGAGAATGTACTAGTGATAACATCTGGTGCCGAAGCATCTTCCCTTACACGTATTGCCTAGGTTCTTGCCAGAGCTCTAGCCTCAGATTTAGCTATTAAATCTTTTGCAGTACTACGACTACCACTGACATTTCCAGAGTACCGTGGTGGTCTACCCCTCGAGGTAGGATTACTCGATTTCAGGGTCTGTTCAACGTCTTTCTCAACCCTTTCTGAGCAATGTTTAAGAAAATGGTCGAGAGAACCACACTTGAAGCAAGCCCCACTTCTCATCCGCCACTCTCTAAAATGCAATTTATTATAGATATTGCATCGTGGTTTGAGGTTTCCAACACTCTCAACACTAGTGGTTAAGGGAGACGAAGACCTCGGGTTGGTGCGTTTAGAGCTTCGTTCCTTTCCCAAATACTCCCTTGAGGTAGCAAAATGCTCATGATAATTCTTTGATTTCTTTGAAGCAGATGACTGTGCCTTGCTTACAAATCTTTTACTTGAAACCTGAGCTTCCCTTTTCGCTGGCTTCTTTTCTTTTCTTAATTCCTTGGCCTTGTATGCTCGTTCAGCCAACACTGCGAATTCTCTTAATTCCAGAATTCCAATTAACAACTTGATATCTTTGTTTAGCCCTTCTTCAAATCGTTTGCACATTTTGGCTTCAGTCTGAACCCATTCACTAGCATACTTTCTCAATCTAACAAATTTCCATTCATACTCGGACACTGTCATATTCCCCTATTTGAGCTCTAGAAATTCATTTTTTTCTGGTCTAGGAATCTGTGACTAATATACTTCTTTTTAAACTTTGTTTGGAAAAATCCCCATGTAATATTTTCCTTAGATAGGTCGTGTCTTTCAACAAAGATACTGCACATTTCAGGCATTCGGCTAGTGTACATGATAACTTATCTAGAACCCGAATAGTATTTTCCAGCCAAAACTCAACCCTCTCTGGATCGTCATCGACCGTAGCCCTAAATTCTTCAGCCCCATTTTTTTTATTTTATCTACCGGAGCCTTACCAATTCTAACAAATCTAGCATCCTATAGCATTTCATCATTTTGTGAAGCAGGTGGGGGAGGTCGTTGAATAGCAATATTTGTTCTCATATATTCACTAAACCATTCATCCATCAATTCAAAGAAGGCTGCTTTTGCCACCTCACTTCGTCCCTCAGATACGGGCTTTCTAATACCACTAGATGCAGCTTACTGCACGAAAGCTTGAGCAACGCTCTCAACTTCCTCAGTCTTGGCTTTAGCTTGGTTGGAAGACATTACTATATGAAAATACATTTAAAAGTGGTCAGGAGATATCACACTATCGTAATTTATATAATGGCATCTATAGCTAGACTCGTACTTGCTATGTTAGTCTGAGAATTGGCTAAACTATAGCTCTGATACCACTAAATGAAATACCCCTAACCCGTATCCGTCGTCAAAACAGGGTTTCAGAGTATTACCGAAACATTCAAAATATTTTTCAATTAATTTACATAAATTACTATTCATTTTTTTAGATCATACATATCATCCCATATATAGACCCTCGAGGCCCAAAACAAGTGTTAGAATCAAATGGACTAAATCGGGAACTCAAGGAATTTTTCGCGAAATTCTAAAATTTTTCCTAGGTGCAGGGCTCACACACCCGTGTGGTCTAAGGACACGCCCGTGTGGTCAGGCCGTGTACTACACACGCCCATGTCCCTAACCATGTAACTCTCTGGCTTTTAAAGCATGAAGAAATTGATGTCACAAGCCCGTGTGCTAGGCCGTGTGGCGAATTTTTATTTTCAAAATTTAGGTGTAGTTTTCGCACGGTCGTGAAACACACCCGTGTTCAAGGCCGTGTCAATCACACGACTGAGACATGCCTGTGTCTCTAACCGTGTGCCCAATTCTGAGCATTCTGTTTCTCATTTTTAAGATGCAGGGGACACACGGTCGATCCACATGCCCATAGGACAAGCCGTGTGTCACAAATGGCCAAGACACACGCCCGTGTGCTTGCTCGTGTGGAAAAAAGCCATTTCCTAGCCTCATTTGTCACCCAAATTTACCATGTTCCTGCACTAAAACATACCAAATACAATCCAACCATTTCAAGCATCCATCTCAAACAAATTCCATCACCTACAAGGCATACCACTACATGCATACATGTTCATAATTTTACCTTGGTTTAATCCATATATTAGACAGACTAAAAACAACCACTTAATATATATATATAAAGCTAGCATAGTATGACATTATAAGTATATCAAACAACCATTACTAGTCATTCCAATGGCTAAATTACAAACATCATCATCAAGCGATAATTGGCCAATTAAGCTTATATATGCCATTATATCAAAATGAGATTTCTATTTATACCAAAATGAGATAGTGGATAGTGTGATGACTGCTTCGACTGACTCCCAAGCTTCGCAAGCTTTGAGCACTATAAAATAGGGAAAAATAGACGGAGTAAGCATTTTATGCTTAGTAAGTTCGTATAATGGAAAATAAACTTGCCGATCTTATTTATTAATACAAGCACACATAAATACACATTCCATCAATTTTGGGTAAGTTACCTAAACACATACACTTATTCGAACAACTTAGTCACATAACCTCATATAAATATCAAGTAAACATAGATGAGCTCATCACATTACAAGTTCCATAAAATTTTCACCTTTCCTTGTTTCAAGATTCCTTTTCTGTTGAACTATTGAAATGCGATGGACAACCGGTTAGTATACTCAAAAGTACCCCTTTGGGCACAAACTTAACAAGCGCACTCTCAAGCAACATATTATGTTATAGGATTACTAGTTCAGGTTAAATCCTTTTTATGACATATACTCTAAAGAGCTTAATTTGGATTGTCCGTCCGGGCTAAACCCAATCTATAGCATATGCTCGAGCAGCTTATATCAGGATTACCCATCCGGGCTAAATCCTTTTTACAACATGTGGAATATCATCCTCGTTCGAGCATATCACCTTAATCCATCAAATTTCAACGTTTAACCGAAACATAGCAATTTGTCCTCATTTCACAACTTAAGATTATTTCATAATGTATGTTATCTCATTCACATCAACACAATCATACAATTTAAATTCAAGCATTCAACATACATAGTTAAGTTACACAAACCTACCTGGAAAATGGTCCGTTTTTTAATTTCAACTAATTCGAAACCTTTTGCTTTCCTCGATCTAGTTCCGTAGTTGTTCTTTCCAGATCTATATGGATAAATTTGACTGTTAATCTATCACATTTCATATACATTTGCATTCTATTGCATCCTAGGTAAAATTACCATTTTGCCCCTATCCTTTTTAAAAATTTTGATTTCGTCCCTAGGCTCGGAAAATGAAATTCATGAAATTTAACCCTCTTTCCAAGCCTAGTCAAAATTTATAAACAATATTTACAGTACACATTTTTCACAAATTTCAGAATTTTCCATGGGTTTTTACCATTTTTCATTTTAGTCCCTAAATCAAGTTTTTGCCAAAAATTGATTTGTAAAAGTTGTTTATCTATGAACAAGCTTTCATTTTCTATCATAAAATTCTAATTTTCAGCATATTCTTCCATGACCCAAATTTCATACCTTGATAACTTTTCAAATTAATCCCCTAAATAGAGAGATTAGGCTATCCCAGTTTCAAAAATATAAAAATCATGAAAAACGAGACTTGATTTCATACCTTTTCAAGCTTGGTAAGTTTTCTTCCTTTCTCCTAGGGTTTCCATGGAAATTTTGGGGAAGATGATATAAAATTAGATGAATATTTCTTTTTATTTAATTACCATCTTTTAATTTTAGTGATTTTTAATTTAATCCATTGTCTTTTCTAATTTTTCTATGGATGAGTTATTAAAACATCTACTAACTACTCTTCAATGCTCTAATTACCATATAAGGACCTTAAATTTTGAATTCTATAGCTATTTGATACCTATAGCTACTAGAATCTAACTTTTTCATTTTATGCAATTTAGTCTTTTACCTAATTAACCATGCAATCGATAAAATTTTTGTATCAAAATTTTCATGTGACCTTCTTATCATGATGCCAACCATAAAATAAAATAAAATATTTATTTTTAACTCAGATTTGTGGTCCCGAAACTATTGTTCTGACCTCACCAAAATTGGGTTGTTACAATATGCATTGGCTGTACCGACGACTGTAGTGCTTTCTCGCCTACCAGTCAATGTGTAAGCCAAGATGGCATGAATGTAGCGCAAAGCTTGAGGAAGAGAAGTCACCTTCGACCGACTCGGGTCATAAAGTATCGTGCTCGCCGTAAGATCTACCCAGCAAAGAGATGGTGAGTAGTGGCTGTGCCGATATAATCAAAGGAACCCCTCGGCACTCATGAATTCTATAGTGTAGAGTCCCAATACAGCTCTGAACTCTGAGGCACTCATATGTAGAGTCGTACTACCTAGTCTAAAAGTAATAGTGACCGACTCATCATGGGTCAACATCACCTGCTGTAAGAGAAATGTCGAACAAAACTCTAAGGATAACTCCGAGTATGTGGGCTCAATGATGGAAAAAAGCGGTCTTAATGATGTGTAGCAATGATGGCGTAGACATGATCAACTAACTAGACCTACTCTAAAGTGGCCCAGTCAATACATCAGTCTAATTTGAATGGCCTCAATTGAAGATGATGATATAAGTCTTCTTGGGGACCCTGTGGGAATTAGAGATAGGGATGGCGTATATCGGCAGAAGCGCCCGAGGAGGAGGTTATGCTCGGAGTCTTTCACTTTTTTGAAGTAGGGACAACGACCTTGGATTTCGCACATGTGTTCGTCATGATGTGCCTGCAAGAAAAGATGACCAAAACCAATTTCAGTATTTAATACAAAAGCATGAATCCACATAATGGATCATTTCAAATAGGAACAAAATGAAAGTTGAATCCAAAGAAAATCATAAGATTGTACATGCAGCTAAGAGAGTTGAACACAACATTGAGCATGAAATAGGCAGCAAAAATATAATAATAAGAATAAGGGTAAAAAAAATTTAAAAGAAAACATAATGCCATAAGAAGAAAAATTATAATCACAGCTTCCTAAAAACTAATACCATGTATAAGTTTAATAATGATAAGATGCAGTAATGATAATTAAGGGGAAAAATGAAAATAATAAAAGCAATACGAAAAAGAACCAAAATGAAAGAACATAATAGTAATGGTTATCACAAAAAGAAGAAATAAAGATTATGAAATAATAATAAAAAACAAGGAAAAAAATAAAAGTAGCAAACAAAATAAACATAATGTTAAAAAGCATAGAAATAAAAATAATAATGACAAAACTAGTGAAAATGGAAAAGTAAACAAATGAAAAATAAATAAATAATAAGAATAATAATAAATAAATAATAAAAAGAAAAAGGAAAGACCAAACAATAGAGGAACTGACAGTGAGGGACGGGTGGCGGCAGTGCATGGGAAAGGGCTCGTGGTGTTACATTATGGAAGAGGATGGGAGGAGGACGAGGTGAGGGGGTAAGGGAAAAAGGGAAGAGATGGGCACAGGGTAGAGACTGGTCGAGGGGGTCGTGTGCGTGGTGGATGAAGGGAGAAAAGGAGTGAGGCTAGTGTGTGTGGGTGGAGGCTGTGAGGGACAATTAGGGAAAAAAAAAAGGGGGAGGGAGGAAGAAGGGAGGAATAAAAATGGAGAGTTGGGGGTAGCCATAGTTGCAAGGGGATTCGACGGCGGCTAAGGTGTTGGGGATGGTCAAAAGACAAAGTAAAAGAAAAAAAGATTAGGGTTTGGGTTAAAAAAGGGTGACTCGGTCGTGTAAAGGCCTATTTTCAAACGGCCTAGGACATGTCCATGTCTCTAGGTCGTGTGGACCACCTTAGGCCATGTAACCTTCAAAATTTTAAAAAATTAAGTTCAATGACTCACACAGTCGTGTAACTCACTGTCGAATACCCCATTATGCTCACGGCCTGGGACACGCCCGTGTGTCCAAGCCTTGTGGGTCAAAAACATTTTTTTTATTTAAGATTTTAAATTAACATGCAATGGAATTAAAAGAATTAGCAAAAGTTAAACACTCGGGTTGCCTCCCGAGAAGCGCTTATTTAGAGTCTAAGCTCAACTTACCTTGTATGCGCACTTACAGCGGTTTGCGGAGTCGAAGCTCCTCTTTCTCGTTAACAATGTTGTTACCAAAATAAGGTTTAAGTCGAGTATTGTTTACCTTAAATGTGCTGAACTCAGAATGGGTTACCTCGACTGTACCATATGGAAAGACATTCAGTACCGTACATAGGGTTGATCCATTTGACTCGAGCTACGAAAGGGAGATTCATGGATCCGTTTTTTCCAGTAGTACTTTGTCCCCAATCTTAAATTGGTTCATCTCATTCATATGCTAATCATGGCGTCACTTTAGCTGTTCATCGTTCTTTTCGGGTTTCTCCTTGATATTTGTTCGCCATTCATCTAGTTCATCGAGATGTAGCATTCGCTCTTCATATGTTGTACGATTTTTGTCATCTTGATTGTAACATGACTCTATCATGTTTTCTCGTGGGATTTCCTGCAAAGAAGGTTGAGCCACACGGTTACTCACATTAACATAATATTTAAAATCATCTCGATCACTAAAAACTCTCATAGAATCATGTGCTTGGAGAGTAATCATTTTGTCACCTATACGAAGTACAAGTTCACTCGCACCAACATCAATTATAGTCATAGCTGTTGCTAAAAAGGGGCGACCTAAAATTAAAGGTACCTCACTACCCTCATCCATGTCTAATATAACAAAGTCAACAGGGAATATAATTATTGATTTTAACAAGCACATCCTCAATAACACCCCTAGAATATCTAATGGTTCTATCCGCTAATTGAATACTCATCCTAGTTTGTCTAGGTTTCCCAATACCTACTTGTTTAAACATTTTATAGGGCATGACATTAATACTAGCCCCTAAATCATCCAAAGCATTATCAATATTTAAACTACTAATTAAACAATGAATAGTAAAACTCCCTAGATCTTTCAGTTGGTTGGGTAGTTTATTTTTTAGGATGTCCGAGTAAACTGCATTGAGCTCCATAGTCAACGAATCATCTAACTTCCGTTTGTTTGCCAATAACTCCTTTAAAAATTTGACATGATTGGGAATCTGCGAAAGAGCTTCAACAAATGATAAGTTAATATGTAATTTCTTTAAGATTTTAAGAATTACCAAATTGTTCGTTCATGTGGTCTATCTTCATTGCAACTAGCTTACCTCAACCTTATCTTTATTCACCACAATTTCTTACATCGATTCTTGTTCAGATTCAACTAACCCTTCTTCATCTCAAGCAGTAATTGCATGAAGCTACTTCCTTGGGTTAGTTTTAGTATTGCTAGGCAAACTACTTTGTGGACTTTTCAAGATTGATTTAGCAAGTTGGCTGATTTGATTTTCGAGCTCTTGAATTGATTCTTGTTGATTTAATGTTGCTTTAGTATTTTATAAACGTGTTTCTGACACTGGGATAAACTTTATCAACATCTCCTCAAGGTTTGACTTCTTCTCTTACTAGTAAGGTGGTTGTTGGAAGCTCGAAGGGGGATGTGCTCTCTAATTTCCTTGACCACCCCGAGAGAAATTGGCATAATTCCTCCAACCTGCATTATAGTTATTACTATAAAGGTTATTTTGAGGCCTAGAATTATTACCCATATAATTGACTTGCTCGTTCTCTATGCTAGGAGCGAAGGGTAAACATTTTGGATTATTTATTCCACCTCCATTTGCATCACATTGCATCACCGGATATACCTACGTAGAAAGATATAAACCATCAATTTTTTATTAAGAAAATCTACTAGGTTTGATAACATGGTGGCTGCATCTAAATTAAAGAAACCAGCTTCTTTCATCGGTTTTATCCTCATGACTTGCCACTGATAATTATTCACTTTCATCTCTTCAATAAATTCATAAGCCACTTTGGGTGTTTTATTTTCAGTGTACAACTAGCTGTTGCATCAATCAACTGCTTCCTTGAGGAGTTCAAACCATTGTAGAAAGTTTGAACCTATAAAACCCATGGTGAGGGCACCGTCTCGATAAGTCCTTGTACCTCTCCCATGCATCATATAAAGTCTCTAAATCAATTTGTACAAAGAAGGAGATATCATTCCTCAGCTTGTCTGTCTTAGCCGGTCGGAAGTACTTTAGAAGGAACTTTTCAGTCATTTAGGTCCATGTAGTGATGGAACCTCGTTGTAAAGAGTTTAACCACTGTTTAGCTTTGTTCCTCAATGAGAAAGGGAATAATCGTAAATGAATGGCGTCGTTAGTGGCTCCATTAATCTTGAAAGTATCACTGATTTCCAGAAATTTGGCCAAATGAGTATTTGGATCTTTGTCTTGCAAATCGCCAAATTGAACAAACTGTAGTACCATTTGAATTGTATTCAACTTCAGTTCAAAATTAATTGCAGCAATAGTGGGTCACACAATACTGGATTTAGCCCCAGTCAGAGTGGGCTTAGCATAATCGTACATAGTACAAGGAACATCAGTTGCTACAGGAGGTACCTGAATATTCTGATTATCGTCCATCTCCTCAGTAATAATAATGTCCTCTTATTCGTCTACTAAGTTTTGTCGACTCTGCCTTGCTTCTCTACAGTTTCTACGAGCTGTACTTTCAATTTCATTGTCAAATAACAATGGTCCCGATGGGTTTCTTCTAGTCGCCGGCAACGGCGTCAAAATCTTGATAGTCACAAAACTAACAATAAATACGAAAAAGGCAAACGCACCTATCAAACAATAGTATAGCTACGGTGAGTAAAGATATCATATCTACGAGGACTAAAAGTATTAGTAATTATCGTTTTCTTATTATTTAGCCGACAATTTGGAGTGATGGATTTTAAAGCTAAAATTACTAAACTAATTTAACTGTAACAGAGAATGAATCAAGTAAATAATCGAATATTAACCAATGAGAGAAACAATACCCGAAAAAGAATCCACCTAGACTTCACATATTGTTATGAATCTGAATTAGACGATTTATTCACTTGGTATCTTGATCCGTAGAAATCCCTAAATTATGTTAATATATCTTTTAAGAGTAAGAACAACTAACTCTAGGTTGATTAATTGAAATCTCTTTCTAATTAAAACCCCTATCATCGCATTAACTCGATCTATGGATTTCCCTATTAGATTTGACTCTAATCCGGTAGATTTATGTCGTCCTATTTCTAGGATTGCATGTAACTCCACTCAATTATGATAGATCTACTCTTAAACAGAGATTTTTCCTCTATTAAATTAAGCACATTACCATGAATTAATATTTAGGAAATATTAAAACAAGAAATAAGCCTACATAATTGAGAACAAGAATAAAGTATTTATCATGTAAATCAGAAATCAAATAATAGAATTCATCTTAGGTTTCATCTAACCTAGGTATCTAGGGAATTAGTTCATAATCCTGAATGAAAACATCTAAAGTCAGAATAACCACAAGACTTAAAGAAACTCATAAAAACTTTGAAAAAAATTAAAAAGAGATCTCCAATCTTAATGGAGATCCACTTTCGAGTTGGCTTTAATGGTGTTCTTCGAGTTTTTTCTTCGATATTCTATGATGGCTCCCTATATCTCTTCTTCTATTTGGTATTTATGGAATTTAGAATGTTTAGAAAGCCTAAAAATTGTGTTTTTTCGCGTATTTGGGAAATAGTATGGTAAATCGACACGGGTTGGCACATGGGCATGTGTCTAGCCTGTGTAGGTCACATGGGCGTGTGCCCAACCGCATGGATCCTAAAATCTGCTCTTTTTCTCTGATTTTCGCTCCTTTTGCTCCCAAATGCTCACCTAATTATAAGAACATGAATTAAAGGGATTAGGAGTATCAAATTAACCAATTTGCATAAATAATCATCCAAAAATGCATTAAGAATGAGATTAAAATATGTTAGTTTTATCATTTATCAAGTGGGTATGTGCATGTCCATGCAACATCTATATTAATCTCATCTTCTATGGTCCTTCTCTATAGTGAAAATTCACATATTAATAATTAACATGAAATAATATAAATTATGCACAAAAATCATGTAATAAAGCATAATTTCACATACTTTATAAATTCATGTCCAATATTAATATTTAACTAAAATTCACTTAATTCAATAACAATTACTCAAGATTAACATATTTATTAAGTTAAAAGGTGGTAAAAATATATAAAAAAATCCTATATAGTTTCGAGTTTACAATTATTCAATGTTAATTGTGAACTTTATGCTCCTAATCCTTTAAATTCATGTTTTTATGTTTAATAGAGTATTTGGGTGCAAAAATAGTGAAAAAAGAGCAAAAATTGGAAAACCAGAACAAACTTAAGGAGCCACACAGGTTGCCCCATTCCACACGTCCTGGACACACGGTCGTGTGAGCCACACGACCTGTCACACGACCATGTGGTAGGTTGTGTCGATTTCGCGAATTTGCACCCTAAACTGCGGGAAATTGTGTGTTTTAGGTTTTTTTTTGGAATTTTAAGACATATATATGAAAAAAATAAGGTAGGATGAGTTGTCATAGAATACCCAAGAAAACAATTCAAAAAATACCATTGAAGTCGATTCTGAAGCAAATTTTTGTGAAGATTGAAGATTCACATTTGATTTTGTAAAAGATTATCATGAGTTTCTTCGTTTCTTTTGGTTATACTATATTTTGGATGTTTTTATTTTCAGGCATGAACTAATTTTCTAAATACCTAAGGAGATGAACCCTATGATGGATTCTGTATTTTGATTTTTTTTTTATTTTACGCAATAAATACGTAGATCTTATTCTCAATTATGTGTGCTTAATTCTTGGTTTGATACTTCTAGAGTATTGATTCATGTTTGATGTGCTTAAATCAGAGGAGGAATAGACCCTGTTTAAGAGTAGATCTAGTGTAAATGAGTGGGGTTGCATGCAATCTTAGAAATAGGATGAAATAAATCTACCAGATTAGAGTCAAATCTAATAGGAGAATCCATAACATGAGTTAATGCGATAATAGAGGTTTTAATTAGAAAGAAATTTTAATTAATCAACCTAGAGCCAGTTGCTCTTACTTTCGAAAGAGATATTAGTGCAATTTAGAGATTTCTACGGATCAAGTTACTAAATAAAGAAATTGCATAATTTAGATTAATAATGACAGATGAAATCTAGGTGAATTTTTTCCTAGATATTGTTTCATTTCTTGATTGTTAATCGTTTATTTTCATGATTTGTTCTTTATTGTGTTCGTTAAATAATTAATTTAGTTAATTTCAGTTTTTAATCAAATACCCGATTTATTCGGTTAAATAATAGAAAGACAGCAATTAATAGTACTTCTAGTTTTCGTGGGAACAATATCTTTACTCACCATAACTATACTATTAATTGATAAGTGCACTTCCCTTAGTCAAAATTTTAGTTAGTTTACTACGCATCTTCCATCTCAATCAAATCTCTTCCTTTTAGGAATCTTTTTCTAACCATGCAACCTAGAAAAAAAAAACTAGCTTTCAAGAGTATAAGCAAATGATTACTCATAAAGCAAATTTCATTCCAAAGCACCAAGTCTTTTAAACCCAATCTCTGTTAGATTTGGGACGACAAGCATTATTTAACTTGGTCGAGTCATTTTTATATTTTCAAATAAAATTTGAATTATAAATATTTATTTAGAATAGTAAATATATTTAAATAGAAATGAACCAGTTTTTTTTTTTTGAAATGCATGTATGCATACTCTTTTATGTAATATCAAAATATAATATGTATGCTTATTTAATAACAAACATTTTTTATTTTAATTTATAGGCTTAAGGGTAAAATTTTTTTTATAAAAAATAAAAAATAAATAAATTGAAGCCTTTAAAAAATCACACCATGTTAAATCCTTAATGCCAAAAAAATAATCAACTAGGTCCTTCCATTAACGAAAACCATTAGTTGACCAGTTTGACCATTAAAGACGCTGACGTGGCTGAGGGTAACCACTAGGAAATGACATGTTCCATGCCACGTAGAAGGATGATGACATGACATGCCATGTTAACAAGTTTCTTTTAAGTATTTTTTGAAACAAATTATAAAAGTAATTAATAAAATTTACATAAAATTGACCTAGGACATATGGTTGTCGTTCATTTGAATTTGGGTAACTATTTGTCCAGATTTGTTCTTAATGAGTTCAAAACTATAAAAATTTAGAAATTATAAAAAAATTATTATTTAAAAATTATAAAAAATTGAAAAATTCAAATTTTAATATTTATTAATATTTTTATATATATTCAAATTAAAAAAGTTCAATTTGAAATATTGAATTAATAATTTTTATATTCAAAATTTATATATACAAATTTTGTATACAAAATTATTCATTCAATTTTTAATAATAATTTATTTGTAAAAATATTGGATATAAAATTATTATTTCAATATTTCAATTTGAATTTTTTAATTCGAATATATAAATTATTAATAAAAATTAAAATATTAAAATTTAATTGTTTTCATTTTTTTCAATTTTTAATGGTTTTTAGAATTTCAAAATAATTATTAATATTGTTATAAATTCTAAATATTTTATAGTTTTGAACTCAACTGCACTACTGCTCTCACTAGTAATCTTTCATTTTTGGCGGCATGCTCACAAGCTTCACATAAAATTTTCCAAAATCTAGGACTGTAACACCCCTTATCCGTATCCAACGCCGGGATAGGGTTCGAGGTATTACCGGGTTAAAACATTTACATTCACACAAAACCAACCAGAAAATTTCGTTCAAATTTAAAACTTTTCAATTTCATGCAAATTGTCCCTTATAAGGGCCTACGGGGCCCAAAACATACATTGAAGGTGATTCGAGATAAACCGAGGACTTTAGAAAACTTTAGGGCAACTTAGAAAAATTTTCCTACTTTGGGAGTCATGCGCCCGTGTGGGTAGGTCGTGTGATTACACACGCCCGTGTCCTCAGCCCGTGTAACTCACTGACTATGACGTCATCATACAATTAGGGTCACACGGCCATGTCTCTGCCCATGTGTTTACTACTGGGCATTCTGTTTGCAATAATTAGGGTGCAGGGGACACACGGTCTAACCACACGCCCCTAGGGCAGACCCTGTGTCACACACGACCTAGATATACGCCCGTGTGTCTACCCGTGTGGACAAATTTGAAGCTATTTGCAAGCCATTTGTCACCCTTAAATGCTCGTTTACTCATTCATCTAATATGACATGCAACCTAGTACATTTAGTCACTTAAAGACTCACAAATGTGATTATGCCATGCCTTTATAATGACAACATGTCGCTTATACAAAACATCATACTTTCATATGGCATTCCACACCAATTTCATAATCAATTATTATGCTAAACCTACTTTTAATTTACCTACTTATACCATAGATTGAGCATACTTATTAACCATGATTTATTCAATTAGCACATGTGCCATTCATCACATATCTCTTCCACAAACAAACACATCAAACATAAAAACATTGCATGCATGTATAATTGATTAGGGTTACAACCCAAATGATCAACATGGACCATATCACATGGCCATATACAAAATAAATCAAATATTTCTATAAGCTAACCCATTTGACTAGACCAATATGACATATAACAAAAAGACCAAGTCCCTTTACATGCCATACTCAAAATATTAAGACTAACTATACCCCAAATGTCCAATTGATAGTGTGATCGAGCTTCCGACTTTCTTCGATCCCCGAGTTGGCTTGGCGATACTATAAGAAAATGGGGAAATGAGAGGGGAGTAAGCATGAAGCTTAGTAAGTTCACATGCAAATAAATAGCAACAATAATCATATATATATATATATAAACATTATTGACATATCATAGATTTCCTTATGTGATATTCTGAACTCATAGATATAACTCAAATTTGTTAACATAACTTACACATTTTCAATCTTACCAAAAATTCATCACATATTGAGCTCATACCTATGAGTTTATCGTACATACCTGTACCAACTAAAATCACAATGTCATATTCCCTCTTCATTGATTTACTTTTCGATTGACTTACAAGTTTACCCATTGAACACTCGGAATATTATTGGATACACGGAAGTCTTGCACATAGTGCTTCAAACGTAGCCACATGCTACCTCATATCACAATCACATATTGCTCGCTCACGAGCTAATCACAGGCCTGCTCACACAAGTTGACAGTCAGGACGTAACTACTCGGGCTGCTCACACAAGCTGACAGGTATCCGCAACACATGTCGGGCTACCCAGCCACCGGTAGGACGTACAAGACCAGCATCTGAATTCACATATCATATTTACACATATATCATGAGCTCATATCCATATAGTTCCTAGTGACATATCACATTGTATCCTAAATTATTCCTAAGGTTCAAACGGGGTTTTCTCGATATCTCATATTCGTCAAATTTCATTCACAATCTCATGCTCATAGCTTACAACATCATTCACACACTTGACATAATAAGTAATCATATAAACTTATACATTAACAAAATATTAAAAACATTATATATTATTGCAACATTTACACACGAACTTACCTCAATACAAAATGATGGTAATCAGCCTAATCATCGTATACTTTATTCTTCCCTCTATCAAGATTCGTATCACATTTTTCTTGATCTATAATGCCAAATTTAACTTCTTTATTAATCTCATTATTCAAATCAATTCATAATTCATGCTTTGGTAAAATTACCTTTTTACCCCTAACTTTTTACTTATTTTCAATTTAGTCTCTAGGCTCGTAAAATGAAATGCATGAATTTTCTTTGTTACTCAAGCCTAACAGAACCTATACCATACTCATTTCAAGCCATATTTTCCTTTATTTCACATTTTTACTACCCACTTTTACACTTTTACAAACAAGTCCCCTTTTTAGGTGTTTTCACTAAAAATCACCTAGTAAAAGATGTTTATCATGCATCAAACATTCATATTCCTCCATTAATCAACAAAATACATGCATGTTACACATGGGTCAAATTTTATGCATGAACTCTAGCTCAAAACATAGCTAGAAATGGGTAGATCATGCTTCAAAGACTTCAAAAATACAAAGAATATTAAAAACGGGGATAGGGAGCACTTACAATCAAGCTTGGAAATGTTGAACAAAACCCTAGCTATGGCTATTGAGAAATTCGGCTAGCACTTGGAGAAGATGGACACATTTTTGTTTTGATTTTCCCTTTTTATTCTTTTAAATACCAAATTACCAAAATGCCCTTACGGTTTTTCTTTCAAATTTTTCCTATGCATGTCCATTTTTGTCCAAAATTATAGAAAGTAGTCAAATTGCTAATTAGTACCCTCTAACTCATAATCTAAAGCAATTTCATGCTTAAAGCTTCTACAATGCAAGTTTTGCATCTTATTCAATTTGGTCCCTAAAATTCAATTGGACATTTTATGCATAGAATTTCTTCATGAAACTTTCACACAAGCATGCAATCATATCATAGACCTTATGAGAATTATAAATTAATTATTTCTATTTCAAATTTGTGGTCTTGAAATCACTATTCTGATTAGGCCCTAATTCGGGATGTTACAAGGACATTACAAACTTGTTTTTTCTTCTTCTCTATTAAGTAAGCATGTGTTTAAAGTATACATCGATAACTCGGTATATTCCATTAGAGTTTCTTTTTGTTCCTAACGTTGTTGCCATGAACATCTCTGTAAATGAAATGAAACTGTCTATCATTAAATCCATATCACAAGTAACTTTTTCTGAGAATTCTTTCATGAGTTCTGCCATGGTGATAAATCCGGAAGCATATGATCTATCTTCATTACTATAGAATACTTTCAGAATCCTCCTTATGCACTCAATATCATATTGCACTTCCTTGGCATAGCCTTGAGGACGAATTAACAAGCCCTTTACTTTTGCCTGGTCCAGTTGTTTTCCAATCCTAATCTCAAAACCATTCCTACATCGAGCTAGCTTCCAAGTTGATCGCGCATCGAAGCACTTCAAAGAACAATGTGCAAGGAAGGTGTTCTCTTCTGTGAGGCAAAAGCTTTTCCAAAGTTTCAATTACATTTCTTTGAGATTTCCTCTTGTAAATTGACATGGTCTCCCTTCCATTGTTACAATGAAAGATCCACTTCTTTGCATATCAATAAATGGAAGCAGAAATGTAAGTTGGTGGGATTTCATGCTATTTCATTGTGTAAATGATAGGCTCATATAGCTGGAGAGACAATGTTGTTAAATCATCCTTCTAGTCAAGAGCAAAGAACCTCCTCTTCACATTAGGCCTATCACTATCATCACCTTTGTTTGTTGAGACAATTATCGGTTCCCCTAGATGTCTCAGATTATCTGATGCCTTTGCAATTAAGTAGGCATTGAATAAACCAATATGCATTGTTTGTTGATGTATGATCGGTTTTTTAACGTTCCAGCAATAATGTGCAAGCGTACATTGTCGATGCAAGTATAGTAGACAGATGTGAGTTTGTCGAATATCGATCCCACAGGAATGGTTGTCTTTTGTCTATTAATGTCGATGTAATAACTAGATAGAAACGAGATAAATTGTGAGGATAGTTGTCGGAGCAACAATTTGAAAAAAATAAAATAAAATATGATAATGATAAACTGAGATCCCGAACAAGAATCTTCAGCAGAATACTAAGTGCTCACAAGGTATAAAAGGATAGGTGATTGTCGAGGCAATAAATTTCAATGTATATCTTACCAAGCGTCACTTCTCTATTTAATATGATACTTAAACATGAAAATTAACCCCACCTTTAAATGATGGCAATATAGCATTATTAAGAACAAGTGGACTAAATTCCTTTAATCCTCACTCAACTTTCGTTGAAATACTTATTGGCTCGAACTATCACTGCACTTTCTAATGTCAGTGGATGCAATAACACTTCTATGTTAAGAAACATTCAAACCCTAAGATTAAACAATAAAAGCAAGATTGAATAAGATAACATTTAACCAAGAATTCATGTGTACTTTCATACAAACAGAAAACAAAGAGTAATCACCAGCATTTAGAAAGAAATAAAAAAGAATCGAGTAGAGAATATGATTCCCAGACAACTTGACTGGATCTCTCTATTCCCTCTTGTCTCGCATTTAGGTCTCCTTGTCAGAAGCTAATTTGCATAAATTTTCATGTTGGCTCACCCGTGAGAGGCTTAAGCTACCATAGCCGCAAGCTTCAAGGTAGGATGAAGAAGATGATGGTCAAGAAAAACCTCTTCTCCCCCTTTTTTTTCTCACGTCAACCTTTTATGTCCTCCTCCAATAGCAAATGTGTCTTTTCCACAGAATTATTCTGTCCTTCTACGTATAAGTTGGTTATACCAGGCTGGACAGCTCACGCATTTTTAGTTCTTATCCGGACAGCTATCAGGTGCAGCGATAATTCTAGATGCAATCTGGAACTAACTTATGAAGCGACATTAATGCAAAAAGATAGTAAAATTAAGGATAAAATAGGCTAGATTTCGCTGAGTTATAAAATGCAATTTACTAAACTGAAAATGCTAAAATACATGCTAAGGATAACTAAATGGGAACAATTTAACCAATAACTAAGGAGGAAAACCTATATTCTTTCTAGTGCTATCAATGTAACACCCTGAATTTTAGGGATAGAGGTTTTAAGGTATGTGTTTAGGGTCAGTGCCTAGCTCGACCAATTATGCGTGTTTTCGTGTTTTAGTGTTAGAATGGGCCTGCAGGTCTGGTGGTTGGTTGTGTATTAGTGTACTTCTAGGTTCTGGGTTCGAATCCTCATGTGTGTTTTGAGTAGTTGTTTTATTTTTGTTTTGTTTTAAAAGTCTAAATATTTATTTTTATTTGTTTTAATTACTTTTAGATTTTATTTTTTTTTGAAAAAAAAAAGAGAGAGGTTTTCGCATTCTTTTCTCCTGACACGTTTCCCATTTTCTTCCTCCTTTAATTTTGGGATTTCTCAAGTTTAGGGTTTTGATCTTAAAACTTGTTTTGGTGGTCTTCGTTTTGGGCATTCAAAATCGAGTACTCAGGTGTGTGTTCGAAACATTTTGTTTCTTTAACGTATTACTGCCTGGGTTCTACGACTTTCGACAAATTCTGTATGCTTCCATAAATTGTTTGATAAAGGTGTTATTTTGGGTTAGAATGATGTTGAATCATAGAATAATCTGCAATTTTTGGTATACTTTTAAGTTTAGGCAACTGGAGGAAATGGTTTGGCAGTGAATTGCGTGGGTTGCAGCCAATTTCGATGTGGTTTCATGACCACATGGGCATGTGCCCCACATGGGTAGTTCACATCGCCCAGCTTTTGAGAATTACGGTTTTCAGCCAAATTTTGGTGCCACACGACCGTGTGGTTAATTTTGGAGACTTCAGTTGATTTTTTCACACGGACGTGTGTTCTGGACACACCGCAGTGTCCCATGGGCAAATGGGCGTGTGAGACTTCCACATGGTCGTGTCTACCTTGCACTCTATTTTAGCACAAATAGACAGATAATTATAGGGTTGTCCACATGGCCATGTCCCTAGGTCACACGGGTGTGTGTCATAGTCACACGATCGTGTGCCTCCTCTCACATAGGCGTGTGCTTCTTCACAAGGGCATGTGCCTCCTTCATATGGGCGTGTTGACCCTCACACGGCCTAGGCATTTCCACACGGCCATGTGGCCCTATTTTGCCATTTTTCATATTGTGCCAGTTTTTGATCTAATTGTGTTTTTATATGTTCCGACCCTTGGCTAGGTCTTAGTAAGGGTGGTTGGAACTCTATTTCAGACTGGACTGGCGTTTTATTCGCAATCATAGCTCTAGTTAAATGATTTGTTTAAGTGTTAATGGATGTTACGTCATAAGTGATGCTAACTCTAGGCAACTGAATGTGTACATTTCTGGTTTTGTATTCTATTTCTGTATGTCTATTTACAAATGGTGTGCATTCTACATTTGCATCACTATTTTTGGGTTTGATTCCAACGAGAATGGAGTCTGATCTATTTTGGGCAGTCTTAATGCGATTTATTAGTACTGCGGTTTACCGCATTGTATTTTGCATATGTTAGCTCAACTGCATATTATCATTTGAGTGGCTTGGTCTACATACGTGGTGTGTTGGGTTGGATGGGCCTTTCGAGGTCCTATATGGTGTGCATGGTTGGTTGGGCTTGATTAACTCATTTGTGGTGTGTAGGGTGGTCGAAGAGGTGTTTGGTTGGATGAGTGGGTTTTTATTACTTGTTACATTCATATGCGTCTGATTAAATGTCTGAATATATATATATATATATGTGTGTATGTGTTTGACTATGGAAGTACTAAGGTATCGATGATGTGCTAACATTGAGATAACTGCTATGTTGATTTATTTTGGCTTATCGGTTGAATTTCCATTTAAGATACTATGTTTTGGAATATTAGTCATGTCAATCTGCTTTCTGCCTTTTCGTATATGTTTTAGACTCATACTAAGCTCGTGTAGCTCACCCCTTTAGTTTTCCCTTTTCAGGTACTCACGTTTTTCGTAGCTAGACTTGGCATACCGGAGGTCTCAGACAGTTACATTTAAAAACAAGTTAATAAGTCTTCTTTTCAGTTCCTATTTTGATAAATTATTTTGAACGGTAAGATTTTATAAGAATTGTGGTTTAAGTTAAATTTTGGATTTTCGTAAACTTTAATCTTGAACTATTTTTGTAAAATACTATTTTGGACTAAATTTTGGAAACTATAGAATTACATTTCCAAATGTTTTTAACGTAATTTGAAATTTTCTATTTTAAATCTAGAAATAATAAATAGTTTAGCTTGAATCCAACAAACTATGTTGAAATGAGACTTCTACAACTCGTTTTGTACAAACTTCCTACGATCACTTCGGTGATCAATGTGACCTCCAAGATCTGGTCAAAACTTCTAGGTTGGGTTCTGGGTGTTACATTAGTGGTATCAGAGCTAGGTTTATAAAAACTCAACCTGTGTTTTTTTACTTATCCATGTACGTGCGTATGTTCGTTTTTAAAAAAAAAAGATTTTGAGAAACTATACCACAGTGTTTTTGAAAAAGATTTTGTAAAATAGTTTGTCTGAGACTTCGATACTGGTCCATGCGAAACTTTAGGAATGTAATATTAGTTCTGTAAGACTAGAACTGTAATGTTTAGATATTTATGCTTGTGTCTGATTTTGGAAATTTTAGATTTCGTAAAAGATTAGTCTGAAGATCGTTATGAATTCTGATGGTAAGTAGGTTTGTGAGGATTAGCTTGGTGAGACTCTCGATGGGTCGTCAACTTCTCCAGGATGTGTGTCTGTTTAATAATCGGAGGTTAATGCAGCTCTGTCGACTTTAGGTAGTGATAACTCGAAAGTTGGTACTGAGGCATTAACTCGGGTAATAAGAGAAGTGTTAAAGTATTTGAGGCTAGTTTAGAGAGGACTAGAGAAATGCTTCAAGATAGGTGTGTAGATTGTGAAAAAAAAAGATATCATAGTCTTTCGAGGTTAGAGCCTCGGTCTGCGAAATGTATAAAAATGCATTTGGGTAACAGTAAATGTAGTGTGGAGGCTGCTAGTAATGGTGCAAGCGTTCCGGCTTGTGCGTATTGTAAAAAGAGTCATCCAGGTGACTATTGGAAAAATTCGGGAGCGTGTCTCAAATGCGAGTCCATGGAACATTGGATTAGATAGTGTCCTCAGTGACATTGAGATAGGTATGGTTGGGTGCTAATGGTTGAGAATGTTTCAACTTTTTGATTTTGGCATAGTGATTATGTGTGTGATGGGTATATAATGTGTATCTGCTTTAGTGGCTAAGCGTTCTGGGTGTGTGTTTGAGATCTTGGGTTCAAATCCCACTGTCTAGTAGGGTAGTGTTTCGGGATTAGAGTACGCAGTGGGAGCGTAGTGGTGTAGCTTGTGTAGGCAACTGTTCTATTAGTGGGAAATTTCGGGGACGAAATTTCTTTAAGGAGGGGTGAGTTGTAACACCTTGAATTTCAGGGTTAGAAGTTTTAAGGTACGTGTTTAGAGCCAGTGCGTAGCCTGACCAATTACGTATGTTTTCGTGTTTTAGTGTCAGAATGGGCCAACTGGTCTGGTGGTTGGCTGTGTATTAGTGTACCTCAGGGTTCTAAGTTCGAATCCTCATGTGCGTTTTGAGGATTTTTTTTATTTTTGTTTTGTTTTAGAAGTATAAATATTTATTTTTATTTGTTTTAATTATTTTTACATTTTATTTTCTTTATTTGAAAAAAAAAAGAGGCTTTCACATTTTTTTCTCATTGACACGTTTCTCAATTTCTTCCTCCTTTAATTTTTTGATTTATCAAGTTTATGGTTTTGATCTTAAAACTTGTTTTGGGGGTCTTCATTTTAGGCATTCAAAATTGTGTACTCAGGTGTGTGTTCGAAACCCTTCTGTTCTTTTAACGTATTTCTACTTGGGTTCTACAACTTTCAACAAATTTTGTGTGTTTCCGCAAATTGTTTGGTAAAGGTATTATTTTGGGTTGGGGTGATGTTGAATCATAGAACAATCTGCAATTTCTGGTATACTTTTGAATTTAGACAACTAGGGGAAATGGTTTGGCGGTGAATTGCGAGGGTTGCAGCCAATTTTGGTGTGGTTCCGTGACCACACAGGTGGCCATACGGGCGTGTGCCCTACATAGGTGGTTCACACGGCCGAGCTTTTAAAAATTAGGGTTTTCAGCCAAATTTTGGTGCCACACGGTCGTGTGGCTAATTTTGGAGACTTTAGTCAATTTTTCACACAAGCGTGTGTTCTAGACACACACCCGTGTCCTGTGGGCACACGGGCATGTGAGACTTCTACACTGTCATGTCTGCCTTACACCCTATTTTAGCACAAATAGACAGATAGTTACACAGGCTATCCACATGGCCATGTTACTGAGTCATACAGGCGTGTGTCATAGTCACATGGCTGTGTGCCTCCTCTCACACAAGCGTGTGCTTCTTCATAAGGGCATATGCCTCTTTCATATGGGCGTGTTGAACCCCACACAGCCTAGGCACTTCCACACGACCGTGTGGCCCTATTTCTCCAATTTTTGTACTGTGTCAGTTTTTTATCTAATTGTGTTTCTGTGTGTTCTGAACGTTGGCTAGGTCTTAGTAAAGGTGGCCGGAACTCTGTTCCGGCTTGGTCTGGTGCGTTATTCACAATCATAGCTCTAGTTAAATGATTTGTTTAAGTGTTAATGGATGTTAAGTCATAAGTGATGCTAAATCTGGGCAACTAAATGTGTGCATGTCTAGTTCTGTATGCCTGTTTACAAATAGAGTGCATTATGCATTTGCAGCACTCTTTTTGGGTTTGGTTGCGAAGAGGAGTCTGATCTATTCTAGGCAGTCTTAACTACAACTTATCAGTATTGCGGTTTACAGCATTGTACTTTGCATATGTCAGCTCAGCTCCATATTATCTTTTGAGTGGCTTGGTCCACATACATGGTGTGTTGGGTTGGATGGGCCTTTCGAGGTCCTATGTGGTGTGCAGGTTTGGTTGGGCTTGATTTGCTCAATGTGGTGTGCAGGGTGGTCGGATAGGTGTTTGGCTGGATGGGTGGGTTTTTATTACTTGTTGCATTCATACTCATCTGATTAAATGTCTGAATATATATATATATATGTGTGTGTGTGTGTGTGTGTGTGTGTGTGTGTGTGTGTTTGACTATGCGAGTACTGAGGTATCAATGATGTGGTAACATTAAAATAACTGTTATGTCGTGTCACTCAGTTTTTTGCCTTTTAGTATATGTTTTGAACTCACACTGAGCTCGTGTAGCTCACCCATCCCCAAGTAGAAAGACAAGCAAATGAGTGGTACAATGTTTTCAGTGGATCCAAGCTCAAAAAAACTCATGGTGATCCAAGCTCAAAAAAATTTAAGCTTTGAAAAGTTCGAACCTTAGCAAATTCTAAATTCGTGTTGATCCAAGCTTGAAAAAACTCAAGCTCGAAATAATCCGAAATCAGTGCCAATCCTAGCCAATAATATGTTCGATCCAAAACCTGAATTTATAACTAAATAGAAATTAATAATTAACATTATGATAATAATTAAAATAAAAATACAATATAAACAAATAAGTGATCATTATATTAAACAATTATAAACAATAAAATTAATTAACAATTTAAGTTATAAATTAAAACAATTTAAAAAAATAATTATGACTAAAATATTTTTTAAATTTGATAACAAATGATCAAGTTGGTTTGAATATGAACATTAATTTATCTAAATTAATTTTTAGAAATATATTTTTAAATATATATAATTGTAAACATTATAAAGAAAATTAATAATTGATTGAATTGTGCAAAGGCTAATCTTTTTTAGCATTTGTGCTAAATAAATTAACTATATATCATGTTTTCTTCTTTTTCTTTTTCCTTTTTTTTTTTTACGTTTTATGCTCATGTTTGATGATAAAAGTAGTGTATTTTTCAACATTATAGTTTTATATCCCATATTGAAACGGTTGATAGAAAAAATGAACTTAAACGTATAGATAATATGTTATTTTTATAACCGAATGGATTGAAATTGATCTAAAATAAAAGGTTGGACTGGTTAATCCATGAACTAGTATGAATCGATTGTATTGAGTTAAAAGAATGATTTTGAACAGGCAGTTGAACTAGATAAACTATTTTCTCTATTTTTTTATTTTTAATGAGTTTTTAATAATTTATCCAATTGAATTGAACAAATAAATCTTCCAATTGAATTGAACAAATAAATCTTACTAGGCGAATGATTAAGCCAAGAATCAAATATTTAACTAGTTCGATCACTGTTCATATTTTAGAAAACTCATTAAGAAAAAAAAATGATAGCAAAAACTTGAAAAACTAATAAAAAATTGGAATTTACCTGTTTTGAGATAGCAAGAAAGCAAGAACCATAATTTTTTTTTTTACTTTTTAATTTTTGCAATGTATTACAAATATGAATCATCCTTTTTTTTTAAAAAAAATCTATCTTAAAGAATGAATTTCGATAAATTGATATTCAAATTTAATTGAATTTAGACATTCATTTCTATGTCATTTTTAGAATTGAATTTTTAATAATTTTTAATTTTTAAAATTTTTAATTTTTAAAATTTTTGCTGACATAGAGGTATCTTGTCTATTACTGACATGCATTGTCATCAAGATGACTGACTCAACTATTGTGATGAATTCCGCATTTTGGATGCTCCTTCTTCTTCTTGGCGGGGCAATGGAAGTCACCCATGCTAGTCATGCACCCAAATTTCCTCTTCATTTCACTCCACAAGCTCACCTTTCCTTTATTTACTCTTTGCCTGATGCACCCATTTGTGATTTCTTGCTTCATTTCACGGCAGTCCTTTTCAAGCTCCTTCACCTTGATGCTCATTTTCTCCATTTCCATCCTTACTTCATCTTCTTCCTTCTCTTCTTTCTCTGATTTGTCGTCATTATAAGCCGTCCGGGCCAGTGTTTCTCGCATCTGCAACTGTGCCATAAACAGCACCTGCACTACTGCTCTCACTGGTAATCTTTCATTTTTGGCAGCATGCTCACAAGCTTCAGGTGACATTTTCCGGAAATCCAGGACCTTACAAACCTGTTCTTTCTCCTTCTCTGTCAGGTAAGCATGCTTTTCAAAGTATATGTCGATAGCCCGGTATATTCCATCAGAGTTTCTTTTTGTTCCTAACGCTGCTGCCATGGACATCTCTGCAAGTGAAATGAAACTGTCTATCATTAAATCCATATCACAAGCAACTTCTGCTAAGAATTCTTCCATGAGTTCTGCCACGGAGATAAATCCAGAAGCATCGGAGCTATCGTAATTGCTGTAGAATACTTTCAGAATCCTCCTTATGCACTCAATATCATATTGCACTTCCTTGGCATAGCCTTGAGGAAGAATTAGCAAGTCCTTTACTTTTGCCTGGTCCAGCTGCTTTCCAATCCTAATCTCAAAACCATTCCTACAAACCGAGCTAGCTTCCAAGTTGATCGCGCATCGGAGCATTTCGAACAACAATGTGCAAGGAAGGAGTTCTCTTCCGTGAGGCAGAAGCTTTTCCAAAGTTTCAATTACATTTCTTTGAGATTTCCTCTTGTAAATTGACATTGTCTCCCTTCCATTGTTACAATGAAAGATCCACTTCTTTGCATATCGATAAATGGAAGCAGAAATGTAAGTTGGTGGGATTTCATGCTGTTTCATTGTGTAAATGATAGGCTCATATAGCTGGAGAGACAATGTTGTCAAATCCTCCTGCCAGTCAAGAGCAAAGAGCCTCCTCTTTGCATTAGGCCTATCACTGTCATCACCTTTGTCTGTTGAGACGATTATCGGTTCCCCTAGATGTCTCGGATTATCTGATGCCTTTGCAATCATAGCCTGTAAGCAGGCATCGAATAAACCGATCTGCATTGTCTGTTGAAGGGACTTTTCGGACGAACGCAAAGCCTTGATAATTTCATTCCAACTAGGAAGGACCGTTTGTTCGAAGAAAGTAACAGCTTTGCTTAATAGATTGTTATTGCAGTGATTTTCATCCATACCCAAGTAGAAAGACAAGCAGATGAGTGGTACAATGTTTTCAGTGGACATCCGAACTGCACATCCATGGCAGAATCTTGCAACAAGGTCGAAAGTCTCTGAATCAGCTGGAATGTCATGAAGCAAGTAATATAGATCTGCATTGGAATTCTCTTTAAGTAAGGCGGCAACTTTAGCTGATTTTGAGGCCAGAAGTTCCTAAATTATAATGATCATATTCAAATTTAAGTGTTGATTGATAAAGAAGATATTATTAATGAAATGAAGGTTGTTTTGGAACATATCTCACTTTGTCTAAGGAAAGAGGCATACTTCCTACTTGAACTTCCAATTCTGTAGAAGATGCAGATTTAGTCATCCTGAGAACAACAAAAAGGAAAAAGTTATAAGGCGGAAATTGATAGGAATATGGAGAAACAATTAGAAGATTCAATACCTCAATAATGTATCTGCGTATCGCCTTTCGGTCATGTTGTTTGGTTTCAGCTTTTGAATGCCAACCAGAATGCAGAATCACAGTAGACTTTATAAATTCAGGTTCCTTGATCAGTGTGACAAAGTTAGGCCAATTCAGTGCTACAGAGTTGAAAAGCAGAATGTTCCATAACAGTAACTATAATATATTGATAATATTAACAGCAAATGTTTATGAACAGTTAAATCGGATGTTAGCGATTCTTAAACAAAATGTTTGATGGGGAAAAACAGTCGTATGAAAAAACAGAACAAGAAGCATGTATATGTGATATCTAGGATTGAAAGCCAAATTATACAGAGAAAATATATTAATTACCTTGAAGAATATAGTGAGAGAAGTAAGAGAGGAAGAACAGCATTTACCTCATTCGTAAATCTTCATTTGTTGAGAAAGAGTTGAAGGAAAAAGTAAAACAAACGTTCCACAATAACACAAATACTAGTTCCTAATTTTATGGGGGTTCTGTTATTTAAAATATTTTCCAAAGGGATTCTGATACTAGAAGCTGTTTATTTTATTATTATTACTTTTTCCTTACAAAACAAATTAATTTATAATATTTTTGGATTCAAATTTGAGACCGATTCATTTAAAAAAATTATATCAATAAATTGAAATGAACTCAAATAATATTTTTGAGAAACAACTTAAATTTAAAACAATCATTAAAAAAATATTAAAATTTAGAAATTGTTATTTAATTAGACTTTTTTAAGAGTCGAGCCCTAGATAGAGCTGACAAAATAGGTCTAAGCTAGAAAGCTCGCTCATAATGACTGAACTTAAAACAATTCGAGTAGGTAACGATCCGAGCTAAAAAAAGTTTGAGCTTGAGAAAGTTCGAACCTGAGCAAATGCTAAGTTCGTGTTGATCCAAGCTCGAAAAACTCAAGCTCGAAATAATTCAAAATTAGTGCCGATCGAAGCCCATAATATGTTCGATCCAAAACCTAAATTTATAATTAAATAGACATTAATAACTAATATTATGATAATAATTAAAATAAAAATAAAATATAAACAAATAAGTGATAATTATATTAAAAAATTATAAACAATAAAATTAATTAACAATTTAAGTTATAAATTAAAACAACTTTTTTTTTTAATAATTATGAATATAAAATATTTTTAAATTTAATAACAATTTGTCAAGTTGGTTTAAATATGAACATTAATTTATCTAAATTAATTTTTAGAAATATATTTTTAAATATATATAATTGTAAACATTATAAAGAAAATGAGTAATTGATTGAATTGCGCAAATGCTAATCTTTTTACCATTTATGCTAAATAAATTAACTATATATCATGTTTTCTTCTTTTTCTTTCTTTCTTTCTTCCTTTCTTTCTCTTTCTTTTTTTTTTTTTTTTTTTTTTTTGCATTTTATGCTCATGTTTGATGATAAAAGTAGTGTATTTTTCAACATTATAGTTGTATATCCCACATTGAAACGGTTGATAGAAAAAATGAACTTAAAAGAATAATAAATATGTTGTTTTTATAACCGAATGGATTGAAATTGATCTAAAATAAGAGGTTGGACTAGTTAATCCATGAACTAGTATGAATCGATTGAATGAGTTAAAAAATGATTTTGAACGAGCAGTTGAACTAGATAAACTATTTTCTCTATTTTTTTAATGAGTTTTTATTAATTTATCCAATTGAATTGGACAAATAAATCTTACTAGGCGAACGATTAAGCCAAGAATCTGTAACACCCCAAACCCGGCCTAGACGTCATGGCCGAATTTGACGATGTCACATGCAATGGAAGTCGAAAACAAGTTTGTCGAGTTAAAACCATTCTAGTTAATTAGCCTTTCTCTTAGTTCGAAGTAAAACGTATGTTCTTCGTTATGTCTAAAATAATATCTTTTTAGCGGAAGCTTTGAAAAACACTTGTTTTAAAAAGAACCATTTGATCTTAGTGAAAAACGAGTTTTATCATGCTTAACAGTAATAAACCGTAAAACAATTAAAAAACCGAAAACTTAAAGCCAGACAGTCCAAAGTCCATAAGTTACATCAAAACCTCAAATAAGTAATAAAATCTGAAAATTTGCAAAAAACAGTCTAAAATTTACGTGTGGCCACCGTCGAGTCCTCCACTGCGCTAATCTGTCAAGTCTAGAGATTACTTGTACGGATTAAACAAAAAATGTGAGTTTTTACAAACTCAGTGTGTAATCCCTACGGAAACATGCATACAGATACACATCATAATACAGTCAGATATAGGCTGGGCCTGAGCACATTATAGATTCAGTTTGGGCCTTAGCCCAATCAGATACAGTATGCAATAATAGAAAATCAGAATCCTACCCGCCAGCCTCTACACACCATTTCCGTCCATCCCTGCACACCATGTGGGGATTAAATTAACCCACCCATCCCTACACACCATGCTGTACCGAAATGCGGCACATAATTAAAAATTTGCAAGATAACAGGCTTGATATCCTTTCAGATACTTCCTCCAAATAACAATAACCCAACCCGATGCAATACAACATACAAAAGATGTCATGCTATTATGCAATTACAGTCCATACGTTTAGATCAGCATACATGCTCAGTTCAAATTTCATACAAATAGTTCACACAATTAAGGGTCTAAGTAATGCTTACCAACCCTATAATAGGTTCACAGTCGACTTGGGCGACCCCTGTAACCTTAAGCAACTTTTCAGAATCATGGGCTCACACGCCCATGTGGCTTACCCGTGTGGGCCCACACGCTTCTATGGCCCACACGGCCCAAATTGGCCTTGGCCGTGTGATCCACACGATCTGACTGAGAATCCCACATGCCCATGTAGTTTTACCCGTGTTGGCCCACACGCCCGTGTGGCCTACACGGCCCAAATTGGTATAGCTCGTGTGTCGCACATGGCCTAACTAGCCATCACACGATCGTGTCATGTACGCACGGCCTGGCTCGTCGATCACACACCCGTGTTCCATCACACAGCCTACCACACGAGCGACTACACACCCGTGTAGTGTCGCCATAATGCTTTTTTGGCTTTTCGTCGAATTTCATTTTTTGCATTTTGGGTACACACCTGATCTCGTTTTTGACGCAAAAGTACTCCTGAGATCACCAAAACCTATAATCGACAACCAAACCCTACAATCAGTCCTAATTTGTAATTATTCTGAAACCATAATATTGACAACAGTTCGAAAAACCCATTCGTCACTTACCTTAGAACGAACAGCAGCCTCGAAAACTTAATTCACCAATGGAACCCCAGCCGATCCTTGACCTTCGTCTAAAACGAGCGTAGCAAAACAACCTTTTTGTTAATCATTTAACTGAAACGTTAAGTACTAATAAAACAAAACCACTTACCAAATGAAACAGTCAACGTTGTGAAAAAGCACAAGGTAGATTTAGAAGAGGAGTCGAAAGAAAAAAATAGGTGGAAAAAGGGAGGGCAAAAATTTAGTAGTGGGAAGAAGGGAAGAACGTCAATTTTTTTGAAACAGGAAATTTTTTTGAAAAAAGAATAAAATTAAAATATCCCAATCCCCCCTTTTTCTCCCACTTACCCACTAACACACACATTCTCAGAATTCTTGTTTGACCGAAACTCTCTCGGTCAAACGAGCAAAAACATACTCCCACGCTCGTGCAAGAATTCAAACTGCAGACCTCCAACACACCAACACACATTTTAACCACCAGACCAGCTGGCTCATTCTGATATGTTTTTACAACCAACCAAACAAAATCCTATTGATCAAGGTCAAGGCTTTATTTTAGAAAAATACCAAAATTTTCCCAAGGCAAGGCCTAAACTTGGGACCTTTCACACACACCCAGAACACTTAACCACTGAAGCAGATACACAGTTGTGTCAATTAATTGCAGAAGCATAAATATAAAATTTGGGGCGGTATAGAATCAATTGTTTAACTAGTTTGGTCATTGTTCCTATTTTGAAAAACTCACTAAGGAAACAATTATTAAATTAGATAAAAAAAATGATAGCAAAAGCTTCAAAAACTAATAAAAAATTAGAATTTACTTGTTTTGAGATAGCAAAAAAGCAAGAACAATAATTTTTTTATACTTTTTAATTTTTGCAATGTATTACTAATATGAATTTTTTTTTAGTTTAAAAATCTATCTTGAGAATGAATTTCAACTAATTGATATCCAAATTTAATTGAATTTAGACATTCATTTCTATGAGTTCATTTTAGAATTGAATTCTTAATAATTTTTAATTTTTGAAATTTTTGTTGACATAAAATTGTCTTGCCTATTACTGACATGGATTGTCACATCAACATCAAGATTACTCACTCAACTATTGTGAATGGGTATGACAACCTAGCACACAAAGGGGTTAATTGATGTATTTTGTCAGTTGGAGAGTTCAACTGAGTGCAAAAATTTTGGTGGGTCTTATTTGATTTTTTTTAGAATACTTCAAAGATTTTTTATACCATTAAACCTATAATATAATATAGTTATAGTATATGATAGATTATCATATACATAATATAGTAATACATAATATAATAATGCAAATTATAATAAATTATATTGTGAGCCTAGACGTTATGGCTAGATTGATAAGGCTATATTAGCCACCAAAATGGCTAAACTAACTTACATTACTTTTGAATACTTGAAATAAACTCATTTTACAGAAAAAACTGTATTTGCACTTTGAGTTAGTTTAAAAGAGTTCATTTAATAGATAATCTATACTTAAGACTCATTTTATTATTGATAGTGTTGTTTAGAAAAAAAATCGTTTGCTTGTCACTCTTCTTTTTAAAAAATCGATATTAAACTAATGCAGCAGAAAAACCATTTTTCAAGTCATTTTGGAAACTTAGTTGCCTTATCGATTTGTTTTTTAAAAACGGCTCATTTGCAATGTAGCGAAAATTAGGGAACAATGTCAAATTTTACTTAAGCCCGATATCATGCATTTTTCTGTTATTATACTTCAGTAATCCATGCATGCAAAAATCCGCCAAAAAAAGTTATCAAGTCACAAACCAAAAATAATTAAAAATTACAAACCAAAACCAATAAAGTCTTAATAATACTTATTAAGAATAGTCAATGCAAATGTAATATGTCACACAATCTCATACATAATCATATCTCAATACTTTTCATATTTATTTGGCATGTTAATGTTAGAGTATGCCCAAAGACCAATCATAAGATGATTGTGATAACATACTTATTTTACCTCATTTATTAATATAAGGCATAGACATTATTGTTTCAGTTTGTTTTCTGTGTATATAAATAAACTATTTTATAATAATATACTGAAAATAATATGATTATTCTTAAAAGGTCCTTAGTCGAGTATTATTGTGGGCTTGGACAACAATAATGCATTAAGACTAACATGTACTTGATTGATGATAAAGTGTTGTTCTTGACGTGAGATATCAAAATCAATACATGAGTATGTGTGTTAGAGAATAACATATTGAACTAACTCACTATGAATATGTTTCTTGGATTATTATGTAATAGTCACAACATTACTCATAGTGATTATTACGTATACTATCCTCAGACTTAAGATCATTATTATTCCAACATCGTGAGTCGTATATTTTGATACAGTTAAACCTCCACCGTAACTGGTTGTTCTATAAAGGCTAATGTTGGATATACCATAATCTATGTAGTGGGATATGGTTGATCAATATAGAATTTGTCCCTCATACATAATGGGAGCAATATCCTAGGCCACTTGATTAAGTGAGACTAGAAATACATGGCCATGCTTGAATAAGTTGATATGAGATATCATACTTATTTGTTTTTCATAGTCTACTCAGGATATCAAGAAACATTAAATGGACTATGCAAGTGTGACTATTCCATGACTTGTTTCCGTTCTAGATATAAAGGAAAAAAAGATTTAATATATGAAGGGTTAATCACAGAGAGGTTATGTCGAATCATGACTTCTTGTAACTTAGATAGCAATGATGCATTGCTAGATGTCACTCATTGTTTGTAATATTAGAATTGTTCTAGTATTACTACTAATGTTACAATAACCTACAGGGTCACACCTTATGGTTGAAACAAACGGAATCCAAATATAGTTGGTATTGTGTTTAGCTGTTATATGAATTAAATTGATTATAGAATTAATTTAATTGGGCAGTTAAATATCGAATGAATTATATGTACAAGTATGTTGTACACATAATGAAAAATATGGTTAAATTAATATATGAATTTGATTTGTATAAAATTTAACTAAAAATAATTTACCAAAATCTTGTTATAAATATTTTAATTATAATTTAGGATCGAATACTATTATTGTAATTGGAATTTTTTTTGGTCAAATAAAATTATAGTTATGGTAATTATAATTATTATGTTTGGTTAATTATTATGATTTGATTTATATAAAAAATATCAATTATTCATGAATTAGGATATATAGGGTTTTTAAGAAAAATCTAAGATACCCGAAGTAAGGTGTGTGTGAGGTTTAGCAGTCGTCATGTGATTTTTATCTCTCTAAAAAAGTTTTAGAGAGTGCTTACCGTTCGTTGTCACACCGGGTGGATTACGTAGAGGCTGAAATGTTTCGTAGCAGCTTGGAATCGATATACAATTGTGTAATCTGATTCTTCAATTTTTTAGACGATTAAAGGTAATCGTTCATGCTCTTTTCACCCCGATTCATTCCTTGCACATGGATCTCTAGATGTGATTGTAACTCCCCAAGTTTTATATCTCTGTTTTCGTGAAAATTTGACACAATTATGTATCTGCTTCAGTGGTTAAGCGTTCTGAGTGTGTGAGAGGTCCCAAGTTCAAGGCCTACCCTTGGCAAATTTTGATATTTTTTTCTGATCTAAGCCTTACCTTTGGGGAGTGGGCTTATATTTAGTTATTTGCAAATCCACATCAGAATGAGCTTACCGGTTCGAGTGGTAAGGGAGTCAATGTGTTAGAGGTCCTGTGTTCGAATCCCTGCGTGAGCGTGGGTATTATTTTTGCTCAGTCGTCTAATAGAATTTTGGTAGAGCTGAAATACATGTGGTTGTGAGTTAATGGGATAGTGGGAGGAAAATTAGGGATGTTATCAGATTGCTAATGTTGTTCAGTTTGAATTCTTTTTCCAAATTTCCCAAAATTGGCGTTTTCTTTTCTCTGTTGCTCTCCCCTCTGCGTTTTCTTCTCTCATTCGTCTTCCTCTCTTTTTCTTTTGATTTTCAAACTATATTGCCAACAAATCGATGGGTCTTCTATTTTTGTGGCTCTTTTCTGTTCAAAACCGTTACGATTCAATTCAGTGAGTTTGGGTAAGGTAATTCTATTTCGTTTGTTAAAGTTCGTTATTAATTGTTGTTATGTCGTTAGGGGAAGATTCAGGAACTCAAAATCGCTCGTCGGGAACTTAGTTTCGTAGGGATTGCCATTGTTCGATCGAAGGTAAGGGGTTGTTACTTAAAGGGTGAATAGCTCGTTATGGGTTCGATTATAGTTCGGTTTTAAACATCTAATTCGGTGTTTATGTTGGTCAATCTTAGGTGTTGTGTGGTTCGAGAGTGTCTCCACATAAAAAACATACCAGGTGTGTACCCGAAACGCAGAAAACAAGGTTTTAGCAAAAGCAAAAAAAGGCCACTGTCGATGCCACACGGGCGTGTGGCAACATGGTAGGCTGTGTGAGAGGACACGATCGTGTGATCGACGAAGGCATGGTCGTGTATAGCACATGGCTATGTGGTGGATCGAGTGTAGCCATGTGAGTCATATGGGCTAGGCCAAGTTGGGCATGTGGGCCTACACAGGCGTGTCGAATATTGGGCCAGGCCAAGTGGGTCACACGAGCATTTGGGCCCATTATACTGAGATTTTTCATAGGGTCGCACGGTTTTTCCTAATCGACATGGGCATACTGCAAGGTTGGTAAACACTATCTAACCCTGAAACCAAGTGAAATGTTAGACTGAAATATGGTTATGAGCATGCCTATGTGTGTATCTATTATTTGTTTATTAAAGAATGATAAGTATGATATATCTGTTGATTCTTTATGTATATTATGTTATCTGATATTAGGGAGTGGATGATGTATATTGGAGGAAGTGTTCTGAAATGCCTCTTGTGCCTAATATCTGGCAACATGGCTGCATTATATCTGTTATGTGTCGCATTGGTACAACATGGTGTGTAGGGCTGGGTCAGTGTTTTAAACCCCACATGGTGTGTAGGGATGGACAGAGATGGTATGTAAAGAATGGGGGTAGGATATCTTATTTTGATTCTGGTTTACACAAATTTGTATCTAAAATGGGCTTAAGCCCGAATCTGTATCTGTCTGATTCTGATTTTTTGTTGTGTGTATGCTTAATTCTGTGGGGTTTCACACTAAGTTTACGTAAACTCACTACTTTCTGTTTAATCTATACAGGTAATCTACAGAGTTAAGAGGATCGGTGCACCGGAAGACTCAACGGTGACCACACGTTATCATTGGTTTATTTTGTTTTATGGTTTTATTTTGTATTTTCATTTAAGTTTTGAAATAGATAAAAGCAATTAAAGGTTTATAAGCTTAAGGTTTTATTGAGTTAGCTTCGTTTTTAAACTCATTCTATATGACATCACCAGATTTGGCCATAACAATTAGGCCGAGTTTGGGGTATTACATTTAATGGTATCAGAGCCAAGATATAAAACTCAACTGTGAATTTTGTGTTCCAAAATATGTTTTAAAGAAGTGGTTTCCAAATGGTTTAAAAATATTTTAATTGGGAATGTGGTACACCGAGTCTCTAGCGCTGATCCTGTAAGTATTCTGAAACATAGATAGTTATTTTGAAATGCAATAGATAACATGCCCTGAAAACTATAGTGAAACAAATAGAGACTGAAACTTTCAAAAATATTACTGAACTTCTGATATTTATTACATAAAATATCTATTAATAAATTTTGAACTTATGCATAAAACTCTTAATATAGATAAACTTGACTTAGACAATGAGTGTACGGAGAATTCACAGACGTGGTATTCGAGGCCGAGGTAGAGGCCGTAGGGGGCTCGAGTTGAGTCCTCATCTTTAGACAGCATGTCAAATCTGGACACTAGTGAGATACCTGTGTCACTTGCTACTGAGACTAGGTCTCAGAGTCGTTCGATTGGGGATGACGCACTGTCTCAAGCCATGCTGAGGATATTAGAGAGGGTCGCTAGACCAATTCTAGATCTGGAGGCCGAACTAAGGGACTCCGATCTAATGGAACTGAGTTGTTTAGGGGTGTCACAGGAGTCGCCCCTAATGTGGTTGAGTATTGATTGGAGGCCACTGAGAGAATTATGGATGATCTGGACTGTACCCTCGAGTAGAAATTGAAGGGTGCAGTCCCCTTGCTTTGCGATGAGGCTTACTAGTGGCGGTTAACAGTTAAGGAGGGCACTTAGCCTGATTACTTGACTTGGGAATTCTTTAAGACTAAATTTCAGAGCAAGTATGTGGGAACTAGTTACGTTGATGCTCGCAGGTGTGAGTTTTTAAATCTCATACAATGTGGCTGATCTGTGGCCGTGTATGAGGCTGAATTTCTGAGGTTGAACCATTATGCTCGAGGCATGATGGCATCTGAGTATGAGAGGTGTGTTAGGTTTGAGGATGGCCTAAGAGATAATCTAAGGGTTTTGATTGCTCCGTAGAGAGAGTGCAAGTTTTCTATTCTAGTCGAGAAGACGAAGATCGCCGAAAATGTTAAGCACGCGGAGTATCAGAATAGAGATAAGGAGAGAGGTAAGAACAAGAAGGATTCGGAGCCCTCAAGTTTTGTGCAGAGGATAAGAAGAAAGCCAAATCTGATGGGCTGGTTAGAGTGGAGGCTCCTGTTGCTTTAGCTAGGTTGCAGCCTTGTGGTGATTGTGGTAGGCGCCATCTAGGTGAGTGCTGGAGGAGGATTGGGGCCTGTCTGATATATGGATCTTTAGAACACCGTATTAGAGACTGTCTACAGCGGGCAGATCAGACACAAGCTTCGGGTTTGTGCAGCTTCAGAGGGTAGATAAACAGCCACCTAGGGGCAGTGATCAGGCTAAGAGTGGTAATGGTATGGGCTGTGGGTAGAGAGCTCTGGCAGAGGTGCTGGTCAGACTGAGGCAAGACAGCCTATTTTAGTTTATGCGGTACATCACCGAGAGAACAGAGAGACTTCTGACGTCATCACTGGTATGTTCTTTATATTTGATCTACCTTATTTAGCTTTGATAGGCATAGGGTTTACTCACTCATACATAGCTAGTATTGTATCTGGAAACCTGGAGATTACGGTTGAGAGCACTACAAGTGAGGTCACTGTATTGAGTCTATTGGGGCAGTCTATTTAGGTTAGCAAACTATATAGGGATGTTCCCTTAGTGGTGCAAGAGACGATATTTCTGGCTAATCTAATGGAGTTACCATTTGGGAAATTCGATCTGATTCTGGGTTTGGACTGACTAGTCAAGCACCGAGTTAGTGTGAATTGTACGACTAAGAGAATCATTCTAAGAAATAAGGTAGATGAAGAGGTAATTGTAATCGGAGAGTGTCGGGATTATTTGTCTAACGTGATCTCCGTACTTGTGGTTGAGAAATTGGTGCGAAAAGGGTGTGAGGCTTTTCTGGCCTATGTCAGTATTTCTAAATCTAGGGGTTCTTCTTTGGGAGATATCAGAACTGTGAGGGATTTTTCGGATGTTTTTCCTGGGGAGTTACCAGGATTTTCTCCTAACCGAGAGGTTGAGTTTGGGATTGAGCTTCTTCCAAGTATAGCTTCGGTGTCCATCGCTCCATATCGTATGGCACCGAAGGAGATTACAAAGCTGAAAGCTCAACTACAAAAGTTGTTGGGCTGTGGTTTCATTTGTCCTAGTGTGTCTCTGTAGGGAGCACCAGTCCTGTTTGTTAAGAAAAAAGATAGGACCGTGAGGATGTGCATTGACTATTGACAATTGAACAAGTTGACTGCAAAGAATAAGTATCTGCTTTCGAGGATCGATGACTTGTTTGATCAGTTCTGAGGGGCTTCTGTGTTCTCTAAGATTAATCTTTGATCGGGATATCATCAGTTGAGGGTTAAGGAGGCTGATGTTCATAAGATCACATTTAGGATTCGTTATGGACATTACGAGTTCCTAGTTATGCCCTTCGATTTGACGAATACACTGGCTACATTTATGGATCTGATAAATCGAGTATTTCAACCTTATCTGGATTAATTTGCCCTCGTATTCGTCGATGATATTCTGGTTTACTCTAAGACTGAGGATGAGCATGATGAACATCTTAGAGTAGTGCTTCAGATTCTGCGTGAGAAGCAGCTTTACGCTAAGTTAAGTAAATGTGAGTTCTGGCTCCGTGAAGTAACTTTTTTAGGGCACATGGTTTTTGCTCAGGGGATTCGTGTTGATCCTTAAAATATTGAGGTTGTCCAGGATTGGAAACAGCCTAAGAATGTATCCGAGATCCGTAGCTTTCTAGGTTTGGCAAGATACTATCGGCGTTCCGTTGAGGGGTTCTCTTTGATTGTTGCATCGTTGACTAAGCTTCTGCATAAAGGTGTTCCATTTTTTTGGACTGAAGCGCAGCAATCGAGCTTCGAGAAGCTCAAAACTATTCTGACTCAGGCTCCTGTTCTAATACAGCCTGATTTTGGAAAGAAGTTTGTAGTATATAGTGACGCGTTACATGTTGGATTGGGTTGTATTCTGATGCAAGATGATAAGGTTGTGGCTTATACGTCCCGTCAGCTTAAGACATATGAAGGGAATTATCTGACGCATGATCTCAAGTTAGCTGCATTAGTCTTTACATTAAAAATCTAGAGGCATTATCTGTATGGTGAGAGGTGTGTTATTTACACTGATCACAAGAGCCTCAAGTATCTCCTTACACAGAAGGAGTTGAATCTTAGATAGCGTCATTGGATTGAACTACTCAAAGATTATTATTGCACCATTGAGTATCATCCTGGTAAGGCTAATGTGGTAGCTGATGCTCTAAGCCGTAGAGCGATGTTTGATTTGAGGGCGATGTTTGCTCGCCTTAGTTTATTTGATGATGGGAGTTTGTTAGCCAAACTACAGGTTAAGCCAAATTGGATTGAGCAGATTCGAGATAAGCAGTTAAGGGATAAGACTCTGGGTCTGTGGTTCCGCCAGATTGAGAGTGGTACTACTTCTGATTTTAGGTTGAGTACTGATAGGGTTTTGTGTTTTCGAGGATGGATTTGTGCGCTGAACGATTCTGATTTAAGACAGTCTATACTGAGGGAGGCACATAATAGTCCTTATACTATGTATCCCGGCAGTAATAAGATTTATCGCGATCTCTAAGAGTTGTATTTGTGGTTGTGCTTAAAGCATGAGGTTACAGACTTTGTGGCTCGATATCTGACATGCCAGCATGTTAAGGCTGAGCACCAGTTGTCGTCGGGTTTGCTGCAGCCAGTTAAGATTCCCTTATGGAAATGGGAACGAGTGACTATAGACTTCATTAGTGGGTTACCCTTGACACCCACTAAGAAGGATTCTGTTTGGGTCATCCTGGACCGATTGACCAAGTCGACTCACTTCATTCCGGTTGGGACGGACTTTTCTCTTCAGAAGTTGGCGAAACTATATATCTTTGAGATAGTTAGATTGCATGGAGTTCCAGTATCGATTATTTCTGATAAAGATTCTCGTTTTACGTCTCGATTCTGAAAGAAGTTACACGAGGCTCTGGGTTAAAGATTGGACTTTAATACTGCGTTCCATCCTCAGACTGATGGTCAATCTGATAGGGTGATTCAAATACTAGAGGATATGCTTCAGAGTTGTGTAATTGATTTTCGAGGTAGTTAGGAGGATTATCTGTCGTTGGCTGAGTTTGCCTATAATAATATTTTACAGGCTAGTATTCAGATGGCACCTTATGAAGCTCTGTATGGTCGTAAGTGTCGTACTCCACTGTGTTGGACTAAGTTGGGTGAACATCGGATTTTGGCTCCTGAGTTTTTTTTCTGAGACAGAGGATAAGGTTCGGCTAATTCGGGATCGTCTGAAAGTGACTTCTGATAGGCAGAAATTGTATACAGATCTGAATAGACGTAAGATTGAGTATTATGATGGGGACTTTGTATTTCTTAAGGTTTCTCTGTGGAAGAAGGTTTTGAGGTTCGGTCGTAAGGGAAAACTAAGCCCTAACTGTACCGAATTCTGAAGCGTGTGGGACCAGTTTCTTACCAGTTGGAGCTACCCCCTGAGTTGAACTGTATTCATGATGTGTTCCACGCCTCGATGTTGAGGCAGTACTGTTCTGATTCATCCCATATTGTTGCGATTAAGGAGATTGAGGTTAGGCTAGACTTGAATTTTGAGGAAGAACCGGTCCAGATTCTGGATCACGATGTAAAGGTTCTAAGGAGGAAGTCCATTCCATTAGAGAAGGTTTTGTGGTAGAATCATAGCACTGAGGAGGCTACGTGGGAACCTGAAGACTCGATGCATCAACAGTATTCTCATCTATTCTGATCAGGTAAATTTGAAGGTCGAAATTTCTTTTAGGGGGTAGAGTTGTAACGCTACAAGTTTTATATCTCTGTTTTCGTGAAAATCTAACACAACTGTGTATCTGCTTCAGTGGTTAAGTGTTTTGGGTGTGTGTTAGAGGTCCCAAGTTCAAGCCCTACCCTTAGAAAATTTTGATATTTTTCTGATCTAAGCCTTACCTTTAGAGAGTGGGCTTATATTTAGTTATTTGCAAATCCACATCACAATGAGCTTATTGGTTCGAGTGGTAAGGGAATCAATGTGTTGAAGGTCCTGTGTTGGAATCCCTGTGTGAGCGTGGGTATTATTTTTGCTCAGTCGTCTAATAGAATTTTGGTGGAGCTAAAATACTAAAGTGGTTGTGAGTTAATGGGATAGTGGGGGGAAAATTAAGGAGGTTATCAGATTGTTGATGTTGTTCAGTTTGAATTTTTTTCCAAATTTCCCAAAACTGACATTTTCTTTTCTCTATTGCTCTCCCCTCTTTATTTTCTTCTCTTATTCGTCTTCCTCTCTTTTTTTTTTCGAACTATATTGCCAACAAATTGGTGGGTCTTGTGGTTTTGTGGCTCTTTTCTATTCAATATCATTGCGATTCAATTCGGTGAGTTTGGGTAAGGTAATTCTGTTTCGCTTGTGAAAGTTTATTATTAATGGTTGTCATTATACCATTAGAGGAAGATTTAGGAACTCAGAATCGCTTGTCGGGAACTTAGTTTCGTGGGGATTGTCGTTGTTTGATCAAAGGTAAGGGGTTGTTACTTAAGAAGTGAATAGCTCATTATGGGTTCGATTATAGTTTGGTTTTAAACGTCTAATTAGATGTTTATGTTGGTTAATCTTAGGTGCTGCGTGGTTCAAGAGTGTCTCCACATCAAAAACGTACCAAGTGTGTACTCAAAATGCAAAAAATGAGGTTTCAAAAAAAGCCAAAAAAGGCCACTGTCGACGTCACATGGGTGTGTGGTCACCCGTGTGGTAGGTCGTGTGAGAGGATACGACAGTGTAATTGATGAAGGCATGGCTGTGTAGTGGCTCGAATGTGACCGTGTGAGCCACACGGGCTACGCCAAGTTAGGCGTGCGGGCCACACAGACGCGTGGGCCCACATGGGCATGACACATGGGTATGTCAATTATTGGGCCAGGCCGTGTGAACCACACGGGCAAGGCCAATCTGGGCGTATGGGCCCACATGGGCAAGCCAAATGGGATGTGGGCCCATTGTATTGAGATTTTCTGTAGGGTCGAATGGGTCATCCTAATCGACTGTGGGCCTATCGTAGGGTCGGTAAACAATACCTAACCTTAAAACCAAGTGAAATGTTAGACTGAAATATGGTTATGAGCATGCCTATGTGTGTATCTGTTATCTGTTTATTAAAGCATGATAAGTATGATTTATCTTTTGATTCTGTATGTATATTATGTTATTTGATATTGGGGATGGGATGATGTATATTAGAGGAAGTGTTTTGAAAGGCCTCTTGTGCCTAATATCTGGCAGCATGGCTGCATTATATCTATTATGTGCCGCATCGGTACAACATGGTGTGTAGGGCTGGGTGGGTGTTTTAAACCCCACATGGTGTGTAGGGATGGAAGGAGATGGTGTGTAGAGGATGGGGGTAGGATATCTGAATCTGATTCTGGTTTACACAAATCTGTATCTGAAATGGGCTTAAGTCCGAATCTATATCTGTCTAATTCTGATTTTTTGTTGTGTGTATGCTTAATTCTATGGGGTTACACATTGAGTTTATGTAAACTCACTCCTTTCTGTTTAATCTGTATAGGTAATCCACAGAGTTAGGCAGATCGGTGCAGCAGAGGACTCGACGGTGACCACACGTTATCATTGGTTTATTTTGTTTTATGGTTTCATTTAAGTTTGGTATTGAGATTTGAAAGGTTGTATTTTCTGGGACTGTACGGACTTCTTAACTGTCTGGCTTTGGTTTTGGGTTTTTGGATTTAACTTGCTTATTGCTTTGATGTTTACCTAAAACATGATTTTCTAAAAAAGTAAATTGTTTTTCCCTAAAAACGACGGGTTTTCCTAAGCTTCCACTAAAATGAAATGTTCAAGGCAAGTCGACTAATTGAATATAAGTTTTGAAATAGATGAAAGCAATTAAAGGTTTATAAGCTTAAGATTTTATCGAGTTAGCTTCGTTTTTAAATTTTGAAACAATTTTAAAATCAAGTGAAAATGTTTTTAACCAAGTCAAAATGATCTCAATTAAGTTAAAATCATTTTAACACATCAAAATTATTTTCAAACAAGTCAAAATTGCTCCAAGCCAAAAAGTATCGTTATCATTTGGCCAAGTACCGATAATTTTGGAAATATCAATACCCTTAGAAAAATTGAGACCAAAAAGGCATTTTGTTTTTAGAAACCCTAAAAATTATCGATACCATGCCTTTTGTATTGATACTTTTTAAAAAAAAATAATCGATACCTTTCTTAAAAATGATACCAAAATTGTATTATGTTTCTCATAAACCCTACGAAGTATCAATCCGGTATCAATACCTATTTGATGAAGTACAGATAAATATTTTTGAAGTATCGATTATTTCATTCCAACGGTCACTGAATTAGCATTAATGACAACAAATATCAATACCCTTTTTGGAGGTATCGATACTTGCAGTTGTAGGTGAAATAAATGCTTTGGTTTTACATCCCCAACGACTATATTAACTTCACCAACAACCTCAACGGCTGGTTTAGAAGCTTCCACTAAAATGAAATGTTCAAGGCAAGTCTACTAATTGAATATAAGTTTTGAAATAGATGAAAGCAATTAAAGGTTTATAAGCTTAAGGTTTTATCGAGTTAGCTTCATTTTCAAACTCATTCTATGTGACATCACCAGATTCGGCCATAACAACTAGGACGGGTTTGGGGTGTTACAGTGATCGCCAGACTTAATTTTTTACTGCGCCATGGGGTGTATTGGTGATCCAACAGTTCAACATGCCCTTAATAATCATATGCTTTTAGTAAATGGAAACAGTGTTCCAACTTTCAAATCACGATTAAGATTATATCTTTCAACATTACACAATTTCACATACTTTTACGATTTTCCAATGTGCATGTATAGCAACATTTCCAATATAACATAGCAAACAATCCATGCAATTATATCATGCATAAACTTATATCTCAGCAAATCATGCTATATATAGACAATAAATCTCATACCAAATAACACAATCATGCATCACAATATCATTCACACAGTCACATTGTCAAAGTAGCAACTTTGCTAACATATCAATCTTTTAGGGCTCGAAACGTACTTGGTTCGGCCACTTTCAAAATTAATTATTTGGCTATTAAGCCAATCCAATCAGCAAACTAAATCATCAAATATATCAAAAAAAATTATCATTTTTAATTAAGTTTTTAAGTTTAACGCACACTTTATTTTTTGCTTTCTCACAGCACACTAACGAATCTTCTAATTTTCCTTAATAAACCTTAAAACGAAAAATCAGTATAAATTCCATCAATTCATCTCCCTTAAACACCCACTTATTGAAACAACAACTAATATTGATTAAAATCTCTGATTTAATCAATCTATACCCAACAACTCGATTGAAACAACAAACTAGTTTACAATTAATTGCACTTACACTTCCCGAATTGTGAGATCCGAATGGCTAAATGATCAAGAACGTCTTTCCCTAATTAACCATGTGATTAAAGGATGATTAGGAGGGTTCATGAACTCAAATTAATGCTAGGAAAAGATAGGCAAGAACCAAGAAACAAAACAACCCATTTTCTTGCACATAGGCGCATGCATTACCACCCCGCGATTGCCAAATTTGGGGCTAATTTAAAAAAGACTTAAAGATCCATTAAAAATATGGAAAAACAAATTTAAAATATTTAAACGTCTCCTAAATTTTAGATATTGAAATTTAGGTTTTTAATTGACAAGTTTAATCAACAAATTAAGAAAGAAGAGATCTTACACAAGCTAGTTGAGAGAAACGACAATGACACTTTTTTGGCAATGTTTGGGATCGATCTTGAAGTTCAAGATTTCAGATTTGGGACTGATTTTAATGAGGAAAAATACCAGTAAGATAGTGGAGAATATGTTAACAAATCTTGAGAAAAGAAAAAGAAAGAGATGGAAAAACTAGGTGTAGGTGACAACAACAATGGAGGAAGAAAGAAAAAAAATTGAAGATCAATGAGGAGAAGTGATAGCTCGATGAAGCAAATCGAAAATCCCAAGAGGGGGTAAATTGGCCTTAAAAAAATTTGGTGAAAGCAAAGGCAAGAATGAAATAAAGAAAACAAAAAATTTAGAATGGTTCGACCCCAATTGCCTACTCCACTACCTTAGCTTTCCACTACTAAGGATTTTCCCAAATTCACTAATTTGTTCAAACTTTGAGGACAAGGTTTAACCTTACAACTCCTTAAGATTTATACCCTAAATCTTAAGTTTCAAGCCCTCTCAAAGAGATACAAATGAGCAAACAAAGAAACAATCCTTGCAAGATAAAATTGTTTACAAATTGAAGCACAAATACAATGAGATACACTTGAGCAAAGGAATAGAGATAAAACTCACAAGTGTATGTAGGAAGAATATGAAAATTTAAGCTCTAAGGTTTTTTGATTGATGATTTTTGCTTGAAAGTACTTTCTTGGATGTTGTAGGACTTTGAAAGATGATATTTATACCCCCTAATAGATTTTCAGCCATTGAGGTTGTTGGTAAAGTTAATATAGTCGTTGGGGATGTAAAACCAAAGCATTTATTTCACCTGCAACTGCAAGTATCGATACCTCCAAAAAGGGTATTGATATTTGTTGTCATAAATGCTAATTCAGTGACCATTGGAATGAAATAATCGATACTTCAAAAATATTTTATCGATACTTCATGAAATAGGTATCGATACCGGATTTATACTTCGTAGGGTTTATGAGAAACATAATACAATTTTGGTATCTTTTTTAAGAAAGGTATCGATTATTTTTTTTTAAAAAGTATCAATTCAAAAGGCATGGTATCGATAATTTTTAGGGTTTCTGAAAACAGAATGCCTTTTTGGTCTCAATTTTTCTAAGGGTATCTATATTTCCAAAATTACCCGTACTTGGCCAAATGATAACGATGCTTTTTGGCTTGGAGCAATTCTGACTTGTTTGAAATTAATTTTGATGTGTTAAAATGATTTTAACTTAATTGAGATCATTTTGACTTGGTTAAAAACATTTTTACTTGATTTTAAAATTGTTTCAAAATTAAAAGAGTTTATTATAAATATTCAAAGTTTTATTTCTTAGAATTCAAATTTAAAAATTATTTTGTCAATTTTAGCTTATATTCAAAAACACTTTTAATTTGTTATATCCAAATGTTTTATCAAATAAAGCTTAGTTTAACAATCTCCCTTTTTTTTATATAACAAAACATTTGGTAAATTTGGTTTTGAATAATTGCTCACCCTTAATAAAAGACATTTTAAATTTGAGGCCAAAATAAAATTTGTCATTCAAGTTGGCATTCATTTTTACTAAAAAAAATTTTAGTTACAAAAAATTGCATTTAGTTATCATCAAAGCTCATCAAAAGATAGATAAAGTTAAATGAGCATCTAAAAAATATCTTAGAATACAAATAAAGCAATAAAGTGCAATAAAAAGTTATAGGCATAAACAAAAAAAAAAAAAGGTGCAAATGTTATGAAAATTTAGAACTAGTCTAATCATCATGATGAGGAGAGAAATGAGGCATCGAAGGGAAATGAGCTAAGAGAGATGTTATTTGCGTCTCCAAAGTCGAGAGATGAAAGTTAATATCTTCCTTAAGACCTCGAAAGTAATTGCTCAAGGAATGGATAGCATCGAGTATAGCACTATTAACTTTAGAGGAAGGTTAAACATCATGCAAAGAAGAAGTCAATGGAGCAACGGGCTCGAGTACTGGAATATCGTCAAAAGCAGCGTCGACGTCATCATCTTCATTATTCACTGGATGGTCATGTTTCATCTAAGTGTTGGTGGCAGCATCGAGATGATATCCCGCATGATGTAGGTTCTCATAACTAATAGGTTGATTAGAAGAAGCAGGGGTGTCTCCATGGGTGTTAATGCCTAATTGCCTAAAAATGTATGACAAATACGTACCATGAGGAAGAGTAATACTTATATTCATCCCCCTTCAAATAGCTTTCTTAATGTCATTAAACAAGATAAGTGCAAGGTTAGGACGCCTATAGGATTTAAAATAGTCTAGCCACCAATAATCAATGTTTCGAAGCTTGGCATACTTTTTGATAGGTCTTAGATTCTAGGTGAGAATTAAATGGAGAACACGGTCATGGAGATTGAGTTCGGATGCCGATCCGGACTAGATAAAAAGGGAGGGATCAAAATGCCCTTTTTCATCGGAGGAACCTCTGTAAGGTAAGTGAAGATAATCGCCAAACTCTTCGAGAGTGAGGCGAATAGGAGTTCCCATTAAAAATGTGGTGATGGCAGTAATAGTATCGCCGGACTCGTCATGTTTGAGTTTGGCATTTGAAAAGAAAGCTCAAACAAGATTTAAATAAGTTGGTGAAGAAATATTTAAAAATTTCATCTACCCCCAATTTTGTAAAATAGGGAGATACGTAAAGCTAATAGCTTCTAACATGGCTATATCAATCTTCCTAGCCACCCATACACGTTTTGATGCAAAATACGAGTTAAAAATATACCAAGTGTGTGAGTTTTGAAAACAAGTGCTAAATGATGACTCCAACTCACTAGATGGATTAAAAGAAGATGCACTAGTCCTAGAACGCTTCTTTGGGGCCATACTAGCTATTAACCACTTAGAAAAACACAAAAACCAAAAAAAAATCTCTTTAAGGACTTTTGACAAACACTTGGCGGGTTAAGGTTTGAAAATTTTTTTTAGCAAAGATCTTTAGGAATAGCTAACCTCCTACAATAAAACATGATATATATTGTTCAAAAATATCCTAATAACCATCAACAAACACGATTTCAACCTACATTTGTCAAAATCAACAAGTTGAAAGTTTTAGTTATTTACCTCAAAAATGTTGAAATAGGAAAATCTTCAAGCAAGGATGAGCAAATCTTGTGAAAAGGATGTTTGAAGATGTAAAAGAACCAATATTTGTTGAAAAATTGAAGAAATTTGAAAAACTTTGAAGATGAGATAAGAGGATTTTCGATGAGGGAAAAACTAGTTTTAGGGATTTTTGTTTTAAAACAGCAGCAAGTACCTTTAAAACCCTAGTGGTATCTATATTTTTACATGAATATCAATATTTTTATAAAATTATCGATATTTTTAAGTTACTTTCGATACCAAATTACCATTTTGTTTTCCAAGTGTAGTAAGACAACAAAAACGAGATTTTTAGTTTGTATTGTTTGATAAGGGTCCTAAAATGACTCCAAAACTGTTCCTAAACATTTCATATGCATAAAGATATGTAGTGTGAGGAAAATGAATGAAATGCATGAAGCAAAAATATGTTAAAAAAATGACTAAGTTAATACCACTTCTCTAAAATATAGAAGAAAGTGAAATCAAAATAGAATAGTTTTTCACATGAAACTCTTGCTACCTTTTTGCATATAAAAATCATGAAATCCATACTCAACAAGATTTTTGCAATAAAAATAATCAAATAAGGTACAAGAAAGTTTTAACACAAAGTCAAGGCAAGGTTGTTAAACCTAGTTCTCCTCTAAGTGTCTAAAATCTTTCTTTGTCTAGTTTTGTGAAAATGTCAGCTAATTGGTTTAAGGTGTCTATATACTCTAGAACAATTTCACCCTTTTGGACATGATCTCTAATGAAATGATGTCTAATTTCAATTTGTTTAGTTCTAGAATGTTGGATGAGATTTTTAGTGAGACAAATAGCACTAGTATTGTCACACTCGATTTTTTTTGTCAAAAATGCTAATTCAGTGGCAGTTGGAATGAAATGATTGATACGTAAAAAATATTTTATCTATATTTCATGAAATAAGTATCGATACCGGATCGATACTTCATCGGGTTTATGAGAAACATAATAGAATTTTGGAACTGTTTTTAAGAAAGGTATCAATTATTTTCAAAAAAGTATCGATACCAAAAACATGGTATTGATAAATTTTGAGGTTTTTGAAAATAGAATGCCTTTCTGGTCTTCATTTTTCTAAGGGTATCAATATTTCCAAAATTATAGATACTTGGCCAAATGGTATCGATACTTTTTGGCCTGGAGAAATTCTGACTTGTTTGAAAATCATTTTACTGTGTTAAAATGACTTTAACTTAATTGAGATCATTTTGACTTGGTTAAAAAGATTTTCACTTAATTTTAAAATTGTTTCAAAATTTTCTAATAGTTTACTGTAAATATTCAAAGTTTTTATTTCTTAGAATTCAAATTTAAAAATTATTTTGTCAATTTTAGCTTATATTCAAAAACACTTTTAAGTTGTTATATCAAATTGTTTTACCAAATAAAGCTTAGTTTAACAAGAAAAGATGGGAGGAATTGCTAAGGTGAGTAAAAATAGAATAAAGGTTGATTATTTTGTGTAAAATTAACATTTATACCACACACATTTAAAACAAGGGATTTTGTAAAAAAAAATGGTTATTTTGCATGGGAAAGGATTCAAACTTGGAACTTCAATTTAATTTTCATGCTTTTGAATTTATCAATTAACCACTAGACTATTTTCTTATGTTTGAAATAATTTTATAATATCTATTTCAAAAACAAGGCGTGTCACATACTAGGGTTTGAGGCAAAATTAGCAAAATAATTAATTATTACATTGGCATAAAATTGTTTATATATAATAAAATATCAAAATTATTTGAATTTATCTACACCCGCTCGACCTAGATCGATCTAAATCTGAGAAAATCCAAGCTTCAAAAAAATTGATCTGAAAAGGTAAAATCTCACATCCCATATACTTTTTATCAATATGTGTACAAGAATGACAATAAGGGAATGTGTAGTCTAGTGGTTTAAAAATTTCTTAGCTATCATAAAGGTTTAAGGTTCAGGTCTTAATGTTCACATTATCTTTTTTTCTTTTTTTACAATTTTTCCATGTGACATAAGTATTTGTCGTCCAACCCCCTTGTTGCCTCAATAAGTTGATTCCTTTCCTCCATTAAGAGTCAAACTTACCTTAAGTTGGTGGATGCATGATTCCTTTTTTAATTCCATGTCTCCCTCCCTTGCCAAAATCTCCCATCTTGCCTATTTGATGTGATACATTGAACCTGGTCACAGTTGACCAAGCTAGACACACCCATTGTCGTCCCTACCTCTCTCATTTCTCCCATATTCTTAGTTTTTTTTTCATTTTTTTTCACCTCCATTTCCTCTCTATTTGACAAACAACCACCGCCTTCAACCACCACCTAAAATTCATCCACTGTGGGCTATAGTTTCACCAGCTCGACACCACCTTCCAATATTCTCTTCTCCTTCTCTTTTCTTTTGGTTACCACCCCTCACCACCACCATCGCCACCGTGAACCGCCGCGAACCACCACAACAAACCCTTTCTCCTCCACGCATTTTCTTTTCTATTTTCTCTTAACTTTGTGACTGAACCCTCTTCCCCCCTTTTTTTTATATTTTCTCACCTTATTGGGACCACTGCCAGACCACAATCGCCGCTATCGCCATCTTTTTTCATCAGAATTTGATTTTTCTTTCTTTCTTTATGTAACACCCCTAACCCGTATTTATCGCCGTAACAGGGTTATGGAGTATTACCGTGAAAACGTAACTTAAAATATTCATCTTCAAAAATTTTATTAACCATAGTATAATTCATTCATACACATGTGTATCGTCCCTTATTCGAGCCCTCGAGGCCTTAGAAACACTTTAGAAATGATTCGGGACCAAATCGAAAACATTTGAAACATTAAGGAAAAAGTTAGAAAAATTCACACTGCAGGAGTCATACGGCCGTGTAACAATTGAAATAGGGACACACGGTCGTGTCCCAGCCCGTGCTTGTGCCCGTGTAACTCTTTAACTTGGGTTACACGACCAAGCCACACGCCCGTGTGCTATGCCATGTAACTTTTGAAAAGCAACCTTTAAAACCTACAAGGGACACACAACCGTGTCGCATGGCTATGTGTCACACACGACTAAGACACATCCCCGTGTCTTAGGCCATGTGGACAACAAAATGGCCAAAATCAAGCCATTTCTTTTACCCATTAAAATATGAACCTACAAGCAACTTGCACATATGATCAAGACCTTAAAACATACCCAAATCATACATAATAAGACCAATTCAATAACCATTTGACCATCCAACCAATACGTCATATAGGCACCTCAAACAAAAACCATCAAATATACCTAATAATATGCATAATTGACCATATTCATACCAATTCGTATAGCTCATAACCATCTCAAAAGATAACCTAATTTAGCCACATTATAAGCATACCATCACATACCAAATTGGTCATTGCAACATGCATCAACTTAACCATAAAAAAACCATCCATCAAGGCATCAAAGTGCCAAAAGCACACCAACCATAATATCATATATACATGCCAAACATAACAACTAAATCATTAAACATAACTTTAAACATAACATTCAATTTCAACAATGAACTTTATAATTTAAACATAAACCTATACCAATGCCTCAAGATTTATCAACTATATAACCATCAACTCACAAATGAGTAAGTTTATCACCATCATATATAATTTTCATTCCTAACACCATGGGATTTTATAAGACATATTACACCATCAGTAACATTTTCATAAAACCATGAACTACTTTCTTTACTTAGTTTCCATTCCATTTACTTAGCATAAACTTAAAGAACATCAATTTCATGAATTAGTATATTTATTCATGACATAAGTAAATTCATCCATAGCCTATGTAAATTTCTCACATATAAGTACATCATTCAACTCATCAATCCTTTTTTTTGTAACATCCCGATTTTGGGCCTAGTCAGAACAGTGGTTTCGGGACCACAAATTCGACGAATAATTTTTTTTATTATATTTTTATGGTCTATGATTTTACGAAATAAATTTGTGAAAATTTCGTTCAAAAATTTTGACGTTTGGGCACTCAATTTGGTCAAAAGGACTAAATTGTAAAAAGTGCAAAAGTTGAGTTCTACATGTTAGAAGTGTCTAATTGTTATGAGTTTTTAAATTAAAGGTCCTCAAATGGTAATTAGACCATTTTGAAGTTTATGGACAAAAATGGACGTGGTATGATAGGTTTTTAAAAGTTTTTCATTAAGGGCATTTTAGTAAATTGGTAATTAAATGAATTAAAAAGCCAAAAATAAGCCAAATTTTCTCATCTTCTTCCTCATGGCCGAATGTCTCATGAAAAACACCATGGATAGGGTTTTCAAGCTTTCCAAGCTCATTTGTAAGTGATCTCGAACCCCATTTTTAATGTTCTTTACATTTTTGAAGTCCCCGTAACATGATCTACTCATTTCTACCATTATTTTGAGCTAGGATTTATGTTTAAAAATTTATGCATGAGTAATATGCATACATTTTGATGTCTAATGGTAGAAAATGAGTGTTGGGTGTTAGATAAACAACTTTTGCTAAGCGATTTTACGTGAAAACGAGTAAAACGTCATAATCAGTAAAAATACCTAATGTTCATAAGTACATGTTAGAGTGAGAATTTGATATTTCCATAGAAGGAAAAAATGATCAACATGTCATAAAACATAAAAAAAAATAGGATGAAGTTTAATTTCCGAGCCTTGGGGAAAAAGTGCAAATATGCAAAAGTTTAGGGGTCAAAATGAAAATTTGTAAAAATATGATTTATGGACCCATTTGAACAATGTGAGTAATAAATGAGCTATATTTGTAATGTTAGATCAAGGAAATCAAGATTCGAGCTAAAATCAGAAAAATACGAAGTAGTGGACTTAAATGGTAAAAATGGCCATTTTCTTATACGAGGTAAGTTCATATGATTTTTAATAATGCAATGTTTATTTTAATGTTATTGCTTTAATAGTACATGAGATGTAAGTACATGTGCAAATAAATACCTTAATTGATGTTTTAAATGTTTAAATAACATTTATATGATTAACATGTTATTTGGTTACTTTGTTGCTATAATATGTTTTGATGTTTTATGCTTATGTTATAAGTGTTGCCATGTTAGTATTTGTATATGGTAATGCCATATGATATGAGGCCAACATTCTGAGAATGTCCGACAAAGAGATGAAAGTCCGAAAATCCCATTTGAGCTTAGGAATTGGTCAGGATACAAGTGACATGTCACTAGGATAGCTATGTACGTATGAGTTCATTTGATGACATGATACATGCTAGGTGTAACACCCCTTACCCGTGTTCGACACCGGAATAGGGTACGAGGCATTACCGGACTTAATCACTAATCATCGTATAAAAACCGATTCATAATTTCACTTTAATTTAAAACTTTTTCAAACACATTCAAGCTGTCCCTTAAAAAGAGCTTACAAGGCCCATATCATGCTTTAATTCAACCACACACATAGGCAAGCATGCACATTCATAAATTGCATCATTTAATTAATAACATAATCAAGACTATCTACATTAAATGACTTTATACAATAGAGACCTTCAAATAACATAGGTCAGTATTTTAGGCCAATTCCTAGCAACTTAGTAACAATTAAACGAGTCTCCATACATGCCAAAGACTTAAAAATACTTTAAAACCTTTATATATCGATCAATTGTTTGATAGTGTGATTTAACCTCCGGCGACCTCCAACTCGAGCTAACATCTGAGACACCATAGGAAAAAGGAAAGGAAGGGAGTAAGCATTATAGCTTATATGTAAATTTTAATAAACAATACATTATCATACTTTAAATGAAGTCACAATATGTTCCCGGAATATTACCATCACAAACACACACATACTTTCACTATTACAATCATAAACAGGTTCAAAATAAGCTGTCTAGCAGAGTACCAGCAACTAAATTATTTATTTCTGGATCTACAGAACTCCAAATTACAAACCGTTAATTTTTCATGAAACTAGATTCACATATATTCTTACCATAAAATTTTCATAATTTTTGGTCTAGCCAATTAGTACAGTTTATTCATTGCAGTTACCTCTGTTTCACTGCTCAACTGTTCTGACCACTCTTCACTACGAATCAATTTTCTCCTCGTAAAGAATTTAAAGGATGTTCTTGTTTTTTTTCATTTGAAACTAGACTCATTAAATATTTCAAGCATATAAATTATATCCCCTAATTATTTTTGTACAATTTTTAATGATTTTTCCAAGTCAGAACAGGGGATCACGTAGTCATTCTGAACCAGTCTCTCAAAAACTTAAATATCTCATAATATAGAATTGCTTTGCTTGCTCTGTTTCTGTTATATGAAAATAGACTCATTAAAATTTAATTTGATATCTCATTCAGTCTCTGATTCAATTTCTACTATTTTTGGTAAATTTTTAGATTCACGTCACTGCAACTATCCATAACAGTTTTATTGTCAATTTTGATCTTTCACACTTCAATTGTATTCATCATTTACCCATAACAATCTTTCCTGTAATATCCCGAAAATTTTTACAGTAAAATATTATCCGTGATATAGTAAAATAAGGAAATAAAGTGACAAAAAGGGAAATTTTGAGTTATGTCAATATTGGAAAGTATATTATGATATATTAATTCAAGAAAGGACTAAATTGTAAAAGTGAGAAAAGTTTTGTTACACAACAGTAAATACTCAAAATTTGAGGGGTTAAAGTGTAAATATGAAAAATTTGAAGGGCCAATAGTGTAAATATTTTAAGGGTGGAATAATCTAGAAATTAAGTAAAATGGATGAATTAGGACCAAATTGAATAGATGAAGAACTATGGGGGACTAAATTGTAATTTTACCAAATTAAATGATGACTCAAGGATGGAATTCTAAAAGATAATGAAGGGCAAAATGGTCAATTGGAAGAGAGAGAAATCTAGAAAGCAATGATGATGTTGGAGATATTTTAGATTAAATAAATAAATAATAGTTTATTAATATTTTAATTTAATTTTTAAATGATATTTTATTATTTTATTATTATTTTACTTAGTATATATAAGGAAAGAAAGATGAAGAATCATCATATTTTTTTCCATGCACCCAACGTATGAAGAGAAAAGGAAGAAAGAAACTTTCTTTTCTTTACAATTTGGTCCTTCCACCAAAAATTCACCATTTTCACCTAGAAATCAAAAGAATTTCCATAGCTACTAAGAGAGAGAAATGCTAAGGAGACCATGAGGAGTTAGAATGTCAAGTTGGATTCAAGAATAGAAGCTGGAGGAGAGAGAAAATAAAGTTAAAGATTAGTATCAATAGAACAAGGTAAGTACATCAAGATTTCAATATGTTTTTAAGTTTGTTATTATTGACAAAGCATGAAAATAATGTTATAGTAGAGTTTTCTTACATAAGGTCCTATGTTCTTGATATATTAGTAAAGAAAAAATAAGAGAAAGTGATGAGAAATGGTGTAGAAAAAGAAAATAAGGGTGTTATAACATGGTAATTAATATCTTGTACCAAAACAGTTTTGGACAGCAGCAGTAGTCTAACTTTGAAAAATCATCAAAAATTTTAGAAATCGAATTATAGGATGAATAAAGTATGAAATTAAAGCTTATTGAGTATAGTTTCTTATAGAAGAAATTATGTAAGCAATGGAATTGTAAATCATGAGATATAATCAATTTTGTGAGACAAGGTCAAAATGATTTCGGGTTCCACTGTTCTGAATTTTGAAAATCATCAAATATTGGATAAAAACAATTATGGACTTAAATTTATATGTTTAGAATCTTGAATGAGTATATTTTCAAGAGAAATAAACGGGAACATCATTCGAATTCTGTACGAGGAGATAATTAATTTTTAGTGAAGAAGGGTCAGGACTGTCAAACAGCAGAATAGGGGTAAATTTAAAGAATAAACTGTACTTATTGGCTAAACCAAAAATTCTGAAAATTTTATGGTAAGAAGATATATGAGTCTAGTTTCAGGGAAAATTATCGGATCTTAATTTTGAGTTCTATAGCTCCAGATATAAATAATTTAGTGACTATAACACAGATGGACAGCTTGAATATTCATAAAAGTAAATAATAAAAATTATAGATAATATTACTTACAAGTGTGTTAAATACATTAAGGATGTGGAATGGAGAGGAGGAGGACGAAAATATGTATGAATATTCATCTAACATGGCTAATTTGCATGTTTTAGGCTCAGGGACTAAATTGAATAAAAGTAAAACTTTATGGGTAATTTTGTAAAAATTTTAGAAATGACCAAATTGCATGAAATGAACGATTTTATTATTTAAATTACAAAATTGAATGAAATTATTAATTTAGTTCAAGATCGGGGGAAAACATGTTTTAGGGATTAAATTGAAAAGTGTTGAAATTATGGAAAATTCTGATATTTTATAGAAATCATGAACTGTTATCAATATATATGAGAATAATAGCTGGAAATAAGGATTAAATTGCAAGAATTTTATTTTCCTGACCCTAAGGATGAAATCGTCATTAAATAAAAGTTTAAGGGTAAAATGGTAATTTTGTCTAGAGCATTAATTAAATACATTAGAATATGAAATGAATGAAAATGATGATCAAATTTATTTATAAAGATCTGGACGACTCAAATAAGATATTTGATCGTGGAAAAGAAAAGATATTGGATTAATAAAATTATAAACACAAACAAGTAATGAGGTAAGTTCATGTAACTTGAATTATATTCTTAAATGCTTGAAATGCATGTTTTTGATATGAATATGATTTGAATGTTCATTATATGAAAATTTATGAAATATTGACATATTGATAAAAGGAAGAAACCGGTTGAATGAAAGGAAAATTCGATGGATCTTTGAAAAGGAATTGACGATAAAAGGATCTAGCCCGACGGGTGATCCTATCCTGATATAGCCCTCCCAAAGAATATGTGGAAAATGGATTTAGCCCGACGGGTAATCGAATTAGGTCCGCGAGTTAGCTCGACTGGTAATTCGGATCCAAGCTCATTAGAGTAATTGTCGTTGTAGGGGATTTAGCTTTGAATCGTAATCCCGACAATACTCTATGAGTTTATATTACGAGAGATTTAGCTCGACCGTAATCCCACTGTAAAGGATGAGGTTCGCGGGAGTGTGCTCTCTGATATGAAATGTGTAAGACCATGGTTGAAAGATACCATGGCAACCTGATATGAAATGTGTAAGACCATGGTTGAAAGATACCATGGCAACCTGATATGAAATGAATAAGACCATGGTTGAAAGATACCATGGCAATGTGATATGAAATGAACAAGACCATGGTTGAAAGATACCATGGCAACATGACAGAAAATGAGTAAGACCATAGTTGAAAGACACTATGGCATCATGTCAAAGACAAATAAGACTGTGGATGGGAGACGCTATGACATCTATTGAACAATTGATATTCAGGTAATATGTATCAGATGACGAATGGTTATATGAAATGGTTGTGTGAAATGTTTACAAGAACTGGTCATATAGAAATATATGTACAAAATAGTTGTATGAAATAATTATGAAGATAGATAAACGAAATAAGAATAAGTACATGGAATATAATTTATGTTAAGTTTGATATAAACTTTACCGGAATAAATATACATAAAATATATGGAAATGATGGAGCATGAAATATTGATATAATGAAATGATTGATATACACTTACGAAGAAACGGTAAGAGAATGATATGTTTCATAACATGTGCATATATGATTATCTTTGATATGTTGATACAAGGAAATTATGTAAGTAAAGACAATTATTAAACTCAAGTGTGACATGTCGAGAAATAAGTATATCAATGTTGAATTTAGATGAAATATGTGCAAGCATACTAACAATGATGTTGTTTGACGCTTAGACAAGTGTAAAGCTATTGATTGAATGGTAACATGTTTAATTATAAGGAGCATTGAAATGGTAAGTACTTAGATGAAAATAAAATTTAAGATTTTGCGAAATTTTTTTTTTATGATCCCGATTTAATTTCAGTTGGTTTCTATTGTATGTTTGGGGCTTCGAGGGCCCAATAGAGAGACGTTATGATTATTTTCAAAATATGAATAATAAATGACTCAAAATTTTCTGAAAATGTTCAGTAAACTTCGGTAATGCCTCGTACCCTATTCCGGTAATGGATACGGGTAGGGAGTGTTACATTTCCAATTTCCAATCACATATCGAGCATATTGCTCATAAGTTACACATGTATATACTTACACTTATCATGACAAAGTCATACAGAATTTCATTTAATCAATTTCCAAGTTGAACGCTTCGGAATAATAACAGATACGCGATGATATCGCACACAGCCCACCTTTAAAATCAAAGCTCTCTTGTAAACATAGTGGCCTTCACTTAGCACCACTCATGTGACCTAGCTCGATTGTACACATAATTTTGGCTCTCTTGTACACATGGTGAACACTTAGTACCACCCATGTGACCTAGTCAGTTTATCTCGTAGCTCTCTTGTCTACATGGTGTCCTTCACCTGGAACCACGCATGCGACCTAGCTACATATATCCCGTAGCTCTCTTGTCTACATGGTGTACACATAGTATCACCCATGCGACCTAGCTACATCATAATATCTCGTAACTCTCTTGTACACATGATGTGCACTCAGCATCATACATGTGACCTAGCTACATACCATCTGTATCATCCAATCTTTCTAAAGGTTCAACCGGGATTTCTCTCTCTTTCTAATACTTGATTCCATACTTCCAATAGTCAATTATGATTCAAAAATCAGCTACAATACATAAAATATGCTGAAATATAAAAACATAATAAAGATAATGTATTATTTACATACAAACTTACATACTTTCTCATTTCCATGTCGAATTAATATTGAATATTTAAATCATCATAATTATACTTACTTTCAACACCTCGGCAATCCTAGTAAATATATCAATTTTACATTGAAACATGCATAAATTAATGCTTATTATACATATGAATTTACCTCGATACTAAAACGGCCATTTTATCAATTTTCTCGATTTTCGATTTTTCTCCCATTCTTGGTTCAAATCTCGTTTTCCGGGATCTAAAAATCATATTTTACTTATTTAATTAATTTACTATTCAAAACAGTCCTTAAATCAAACTTTGGCAAAATTACAATTTTGCCCCTAAACTTTTGCATATTTACACTTTTGTCCCTAGGCTCGAGAATTAAACTTCATCCCTTATTCTTATGTTTTATGAAATTCTGATAATTTTTTCCTTCTATGGCAACATCAAATTCTCACCATAACACATAGTTATGAACAATAACAACTTTTACCGATTAAGCCGTTTTACTCATTTTTGCTTAAAACTGCTTAGCAAAAGTTGTTTAACATAATTTCAGCCTTCATATTCTACCATAAAACATCAAAATAAACACATTTCACCTATGGGTATTTTTCCAAATATGAACCCTAGCTTAAATTATTGCTATAATAAGCTTAATCAAGCTACTGGGATTCCAAAAACGTAAAGAACTTGAAAAACGGGGCTAGAACGGACTTACTATTGAGCTTGGAAAGCTTGAAAACCCTATCCATGGCTTCCCCCATGCTAATTTAGGCCTCTATGAAAAATATGAGTCAATTTTGTCTTTATTTTCTCTTTTTATTTCTTTTAATTACCAAATGACTAAAATGCCCTTAAGGCCTTTCTTTAAAATTTTGTCCTATTCATGCCCATTTTTGTCCAAAAAAAATATAATAGTCTAATTACCATTTAAGGACCTCCTCTTTAAACCCCCATTTAAATCAAGTACTTATGAATTAGAACACATATTTTGCAACTTTTGCAATTTAGTCCTAGAAGTCCAATTAAGCACTTTATCAGTAAAATTACTTAACGATATTTTTACACAATATTTTAATCAATAAATAAACCTTAAAACTTAATCGGAATAAATTTTTGGACTTCAAATTCGTGGTTCTAAGACCATCGTTCCGTTTAGGCCCTAAATCGGGTTGTTACAGCAACTTCTGCAAATAAGCTCTAATAGGCAAATTAAACATGCAATCTATAAAATTTCTTATCAATACTCTAACACATACATATAATCACTCGGTAAATCATAAAAATTAATCGAAATAAACTTTTCTATCTCAGATTTGTGGTTTCGCAACCACTATTCCATTTAGGCCCTATTTCGAGATGTTACACTAGGTCCGGGAGCTTGTGTAGCCCCGTTGAGAGGCATGTAATTATGTAGTACATGCTAGGTCCGGGAGCTTATGTAGCCTTGTTGAGAGGCGTGATTATGTGATGCATGCTAGGTCCGGGTGCTCTTATGTAGCCCTGTTGAGAGGCGTGCTATGTTATGATTATGGCACTTCGATGCATTTGTATCCAAGTATCCTGTTCATTATTCCAATTGTTCAACGGGTAATGCATATGAAAATTCAAACGTAAGCTAAGTAAGGTATGTATATGTGCAGGAAAGCAAAGGTATGTATTTGCCATTATGTGCTCGTATGACTATGATGATTTATGGAGATATATGTACTTGTGTATTATGTATAAACGGTAATGTTATATGATTTGATGAAAGTATGATGGTTTGTGGAAAGATACATGTATGATATTAAATCATGCCTATGAGTATAAAGTAACAATGAGTTTTATGATTGCTATTGTGATTTTGCACCGAAATAGTGTTGAACAGCAACAGTAGCCGGACTTTGAAAAATCACAATAAAAAGTGGAAGTCAAATTAGAGGCTGAATAATATATGAAATTAAAGCTTAATGAGTCTAGTTTCACATAAAGGAAATGAGATATTTGAGTTCTTGTGAGATAGAGTCGGAGTGATTCCAGACTCCCCTATCTTAGCTTTGGAAAATCACTAGAAATTGTACAAAAATAATTGTGAGTTAGAAATTATATGATTAAAATCCTTAATGAGTCTATTTTCTAGAAAGATATATGGGAGCATTATCCGAGTTCTTTATTATGAGATAAATAATTTTTAGTGAAGAGAGGTCAGAACTGTTGGACAGCGAAATAGGGGAAACTTTAATGAATAAACTGTACTAATTGGATAAACCAAAAATTTTGAAAATTTTATGGTAAGAAGATATATGAGTCTAGTTTCAGGGAAAATTAACAGATCTTAATTTGGAGTCCTGTAGCTCGAGTTATAAATGATTTATCGACTATGACTCAAGTAGACAGCTTGACCAGAATATGAATAAAAGTGTAATTATAGTTGTTTTACCTAAGGAAACATATTGGTAAATTGCTTATTAATTTCATATGGACTTACTAAGTGTAAAGATTACCCCCTCTCCATTTCTTTTAGTATTGGCAGGTCGACTCGGGGTTGGAGATCGTCGGAGGCAGCATCACACTATTAGAATGTTGATGTGAAGCGTCGATAAACTTCAAATGTTCTCACGTGAGTGGCATGTATAGAGACTTAGTCTTTATGATAGTTGTTAGTATGATTTGGCCAAACGTATTGGCCTATTATGGTTAAATTGTATATAGCCATGTGGTATGGTTTATATTTGATCATTGGGTTGTAAACCTAATTGATTATGCAGGCTTGATACATTGCTTTATGATATGTGCGTGGTGATGTCTTGATACGATCGAATATATGATATGTCATACTTATGTGGTGGATAGATTATGATCAATAGATGTGACCATATTCTTAATGTAAAGGTGTAACGTAAGAAAAAGTAATACCGTTGTTAAACATGAAATTGGTGTGGAATGTCTTAGTCAAGCATGTTGTTTTATGTATGTGAATTGATGGTATGTCTAGGCTTGGTATAAAATATGAACAAGATCTGGTATGTCTAGTTCTGGTCAATGTAAGAATGTGTATTACATGCACGATGGTAGACAAATGATATATTTGTATCAAAATAGAGGATGTTGAATGTTATTAAAACTATGTGGGTGCATGTAGGGTGACAAAAAAACTTGGAAAATAGCCTAAGAGTTAATTACACGGGCTGAGACACGGCCATGTGTCTCAACCGTGTGAGGGACACGGCCTGCAGACTCGGGCGTGTAGCTTGGCCGTGTGGTTCAATTTGTGTGCTGACGTCATAAACAGAGAGTTACACGGCTGAAGACACGGGCGTGTCAAAGGCACATGGGCGTGTGACTCTGTTTTATGGTAAAATTTTCTATGTTTTCCCAAAACTTTCCAAAGTTCTCGATTTAGTACCGAAACCTTTCTAAAGTATGTTTTGGGCTTCGTAGACCCAAATAAGAGACTATGTGTATGCGAATGAATGTTTCAAAATAAAAATGAAATTTTATAGCCCGTATTTTAGTTAGATGTTTGTATGTTTGTCCAGTAATGCCTCATACCCTATCCCGATCTTGGGTACGGGTAAGGGGTGTCACATTTTTTGTCATATTATATTTCAATTATGAACTTACCATTTTATTACCTTTTCTTATCCATTTCATCTGCATAATACAAGACATAAGCATAAACATCAACTGCATGATAACCCATTTCATTAGAAAATACATATTTTGATTCATACCACACTTTCATGAACATAAGCATATTTCCATTTGGACACTTACCATTTCAATGCATAACTTTAAAATAAAACATCAAACAATCCAACCAATAGCTTGACACAAGCCTAAGATCATCAATAACACATGTTAGTCTATCAATTCATAATTCATTTTAATTAACATAAGATAATTCATTAAACATGAACCACATCACTTGAAATCATCAATTTCATGAACATAGACATACTTTCATTGAACATTTCCATTTCATTCTTTTTCATAGTTTTCATGACATAAGTCATTTGAATTCTCACCATTCCTTTCCTTTACATGCCCGTTGAACCACTTAGAATAATATCGGATAAGTAAGAAGCTCACACAAAGTGTGCTAAACATATGGTTGAAACCATTCCTTTCCTTTTTCTTTACATTGTTGCTCACACGAGCTGTGAAATGGGCCTACTCACATGAGCTGTGGGTCGAAATATAAGCTACACAATGTTGCTCACACAAGCTATGGAGTATCTGCAACAAATGCAGGACCTCAGCCATCGGTAGGACATTCAAGACCAACACCTAAAACATGGCAACCCTAATGACATATCATTTGTATCCTATATATTCCTAATGTTCAAACAGGGCTCGATAACCGTCAATTCTTCATAATGTGGACATAATCATATATATATTGATTCATTTACATTAGAACAACACGTCAAATATTCAAATTAATAAACATTTAAGTGATTATAGTTTATACTAACTTACCTAGCTAAATTGCAGAAATGTCAAAATACAAGAGCTATTTGGTAATTTTCCCTTCTCCTCAATTTTCCATTCGTTCTTGATTTAAATTAATAATTTCATTCAATTAATTAATTTATATAGTAAAACTAATTCATTTTCTGCAATTTAGTCATTTTTTATATTTTTACAAAATTGCCCCCAATATTTTACTTTTATTCAATTTAGACCCTGAGCCTAAAACATGCAAATTAAACATTTTTATTCAAAACCCATGTCAACTGAATGTTCATAGCTTCCATTACAACCTATATTTGCAAAAATTTCACATCAAGTCCTTATATTTTTACTATTTCAACAATTTAATCTCTGATCGTTAAATTCACCCAAACTCACTAAACAAAATACTTATAAATAATAAATAATACCTCAAATTCATCATTTAACATCTAAAATCATAAATATTTAATGGCAACATTAAAAATCTTTAATAGTTTCAAATACGAAGGTACGGGCCGGTTAGACCTAGTTGCAACAATCTCAAAAACATAAAAATTATTAAAAATGAGGCTAAAACGACATACCATGCTAGCATTTGAACTTGCTTAAACCTCCAAGCTTAAAAATGGCTTCTTCCCTCTTTTACAATTCAGTGGTGAAGGCTGTGAAGAGATGATAAAAACTTTTGTTTTATTTAATTTATCAAATTACTATTTTAACTTTGGTTAATAATTAAATAAAACACTAAATCCATGTCTATATTTGTTCACTAACTCCTTAAATGTTTTAATTACCATTTAAGTCCATTTACATTTATTCATTAAGCCATTTAATCACTCAAATCTATTAGTAATCAAATTTTACATCCTTTATGATTTAGTTCTTTTTAATTAATTAATTATCTAAACGTTAAAATTTCTTAACAAAGCTTTAATACAACCTTAATAAGACTTTCTAAATATTTATAAAAATATTTACTGCTTGGTTTATAGAAACGAGGTCCTAATACCTCATTTTCTAAAATCATTTGACTTTAAGGTCTTACCACTTGAACTTAATTAATCGTTTATATAATATAAATTATCATATCAGAAACCTTTTTAAAATCATATTTGACTTGTAAATATTAAATAATAATATTTACGAACTTACTCGTTAGATTTGTGGCTCCAAAACTACTGTTTCCAACACCGCTGAAAAACGGACTGTTATATATTTAGTTAATATTTAATTAATAAAAATAATCATTTAAGGAATTTTACTTTAGGGACTTTAATTTAATAGTAATAAAAATAATTAATGTTTTATTTCAATAAAAAATAATCATTAATTTTAAAATTTTCGAAGAGAAAATATGCTTTTATTTTTTATTAATATTTTACCTTAATAAAAAATATTTTCAATTCAATGTAAGTAAATATATATAATAATTGACAGAAAATTTAGTTATGTTTAATTTAATAAAAATAATCAGTTAAGTAATGTCATTGTAATAAGGACTTTAATGTTAATGTTAATGGTGATGGTAATATATTTTATTAATATTTTAATCTATTAGAAATTTCACTTTAATAATAACTTTAATTTTAATGCTAATAAATTTATTGATACTTTTTTTGAATTGAAAAATTAATTTTAAAAAATTTAACAATAAATATGTCATTCAATATTTGTAGTTTTAGAATGTATGTACATGTATGGATGGATGGATAGATTATAAAGATTTTAAATTCCATAAGACTCTTTTCGAAAGGTTAGTAGTTAAATTTAAATAAATAAAAGAATAAGGGTTAAATTAATAAAAAAATATAAATGTTGATGATTAAATTTGACATTTTAAATTAATCTCAAACTTCAAAGCAATATGATTGAGTTTCAAAGTATGATATCATATCAATTAGGTCATTGTCAATTTAAACCTTAAATAAATTGAAATATGACATGATCAAAATTTAATTGTGTTCAAAATATTAAACTCTAAATCTCAAACTAGCCTTAAATCTTAAAACATATCATGACTTATAACATCCAAGCTAACAAAATAATTTAATTGATATGGTATTAATATTTTGATACTCAATAAATAATTTTAAAGTTTGAGATGAATATAAAATTGAATCATAGTCTGGGGAGATATGTGCAACAAACATATTTTTAAGTGGCCCGTTTATTGCCCTATAAACAAGGTATTAAAAGAGGAATTAGTTGGTTTTGTAATTTAATAATTAGGGCTTTGACAAAACAGAACAAAACGTGTATAGATTCCCTGGAGGGGAGGTTTCCAAGGTCACCCACCTTGAGCTTTGGGCTCTGTCTCAGCATTTTTGAATCCTTTAAGCTTTAAACGCCATTAGGTAGGCTCACATTTTTAATTTCCTTTTGATTATTATAATAGTAGTATAATTTAAGAGTTAAAAAGATTTGCAGTAGGGGCAAGGGCAGGTTTTGAGTCAGGCTAATGGTTGAAATTGTGTTCATTCACATGGGGTTTTCACCTCAAAGTTAGGGACATTACTTCTGATTTTGAGTATTTCTTGGCTTATTGTTATTACACCTTTTCTTTTTATCTGCCACATGGATGCTGAAATAATGAGTGTCTTGGTAAGGTCTGGAAAAAAGAGGCTTCATTTTGAAGGATGTTCATTTCATGTGCTCATTTATATTTTAATGGACATTGCTTACTAATATGATAAAAAAATTTCTCTTATCATTAACAAATTTCTTAATTTAAACTGACTTGATGGGTTCAAGTCATTAAAGCCTGGAGACATATCCCTGGCACAAGCATTGGTTTAGGCTAACAATCAAGCAAGCAATGAAGTGAACATAATTTATTATAAGAAGAAAAAAAAAACTGAAATCTCCATTAAGGGATTCACATTTCACAATTAAGGTTGAATACTAGATTGATCAGGTAAGGACAAGGAGAAGATGATGCATCTGTATGGACTTCTTGCTTTGATTTATAATTAAATACAACTTCTTCCTCTCTTTTTTAATAGAACAAAAGATGAGACTTATCTTGTTAATCGTGTACCATAAATTGCTTTTTATGTTATACTATAATTTTGGCCATAGTCACCTGTTTTGAAGAATGAGAAATCCCAGGTTAAGAATCATGGGTGGAGAGAGGTAAAACAGAGTAATTGATGGGTGATTTTATTTTACCAATTGGGGATTTTCCTTGAAACAATAGTTCATGAAAATTTGAAATCAAATTTGCTTCTTCTTTGAGAAAAGAGAAGTGTTAAAAAAAAAAAAAACCCAAGATGCTTGCTTGACTAGCCTCAAAGGTTTGGCTCAAATTCCAAAAATAAACCAGCCCAGTCTAGTAATCATTTTGAGGAAAACAATGCAAAAACACATGGTGTATCTGTTCATAAGTACTCTAACAAAACATATTCAAAAAGATTACAAGGAAAAAAACAGAACCCCGAGGTGAAGGTAGTGATGGTGGTGTGGTGTGTGAGTTCCAAATGGTTTCTTTATCTACCCTTTTCTTGCTTGCCTGCAAAGGAAATATAGTTGTAGAAATAGTATTAGACTAATAGCACTAGAAGCTCAAGTAGACTACGTTTTAGATAAGCAAAAAAAACACAAAAAAGAAACGAGAGAGAGACCCAATGCAAAACTAAGAGAGGAGTGGTTTGGGATTTGAGGCAATATTGGCAATGCCAATGCCGAGGCAGTCCAAAAACTACAAGCAGCAGGCAATGCCAAGGCAATCTTTGACCACTCACCTTCACTATTATCGCCTTCTACTTCTATCACTCTTCTTTACACTTTTACCTAATGCTGTTTTTGCAGCCAACAGTGAAGCTATTGCATTACTATCTTGGCTTCATAGCTCCCCTTCACCTCCTTCATCACTCTCCAACTGGCATCCTTCAGACCCCAACCCCTGTACCTGGTCTTATATCACTTGTTCTTCTGAAAACTTCGTCATTGAAATCAATATCCAGTTTGTCCAGCTAGCTCTTCCCTTTCCTTCCAATCTTTCATCCCTTCCTTCCCTTCAGAAGCTGGTCATTTCTGGTGCTAATCTCACTGGAACTATCCCACCTGATATTGGAGACTGCTTGCAACTAAATGTCATCGATGTCAGCGCAAACAGTCTCGTTGGTAGCATTCCTTCAAGTATTGGAAAGCTCCACAACCTGCAGGACTTGATTTTAAACTCCAACCAGCTCACTGGGGAGATCCCAGCAGCCATTAGTGAATGCAGCAGCCTTAAGAATCTCCTCATATTTGACAACTATTTAAGTGGGAACCTTCCAGTTGAACTTGGTAAACTGTCAAATCTTGAAGTTATACGTGCAGGTGGGAACAAGGACATTGCAGGAAGAATCCCAGAAGAGATTGGAGACTGCCAGAACCTGAAGGTGTTGGGCCTTGCTGATACTAAAATCTCTGGTTCAATTCCTGTTTCACTAGGTAAGCTAACCAAACTCCAAACTCTATCAGTATATACCACCATGCTTTCAGGTGAGGTTCCACCACACATAGGCAACTGTTCAGAGCTTGTGGACTTATATTTGTATGAGAACGATCTCTTCGGGTCACTTCCACCGGAGTTGGGTAAGCTCCAGAAGCTGGAGAAGTTGTTGCTGTGGCAGAACAACTTTGAAGGGAGTATTCCTGAGGAAATAGGGAACTGCAAAAGCTTGATGACCATTGATCTGTCCTTAAATTATTTTTCTGGTAGCATACCCCACTCATTTGGCAACCTCTCTAATCTTCAAGAGCTCATGCTTAGTAACAACAATATCACTGGCAGTATACCACCAATTCTATCTAATGCCACAAGCCTAGTACAGTTACAACTTGATACTAATCAGATATCAGGCTCTATTCCGGCAGAGCTTGGGACATTAACAAAGCTCACGGTCTTCTTTGCGTGGCAAAACAAACTTGAAGGAAGCATTCCAGCAGCATTAGCTAGTTGGAGGAGCCTCGAGGCTCTAGACTTGTCACATAATGCACTCACTGGTAGCTTACCCTCCGGTTTATTTCAGCTTCAAAATCTAACAAAGCTTCTCTTAATTTCTAATGACATTTCGGGCACAATCCCTCCGGAGATTGGCAATTGCAGTTCCCTTATTAGAGTCCGGCTTGTTAATAACAGAATCAGCGGAATGATCCCGAAAGAGATTGGGCTCCTAGACAACCTTAGCTTCCTTGACCTGTCTGAAAACCATCTTGGTGGCTTAGTGCCAGATGAGATAGGTAACTGCACTCAGTTGCAAATGTTGAACCTTAGCAACAACACCATTGAAGGTTCTTTTCCTAGCTCTTTATCTTCTCTTACGAGACTTCAGGTATTGGATGTTTCTGTTAATCAGTTTAAGGGACAAATTCCAGAGAGTTTTGGCCAACTAACTTCACTCAATAGACTTATACTTAGCAGAAACTCTCTTTCTGGAGCAATCCCTTCCTCTCTTGGTCATTGTTTAAATCTTCAATTGCTTGACCTTAGCAGCAATGCACTATCTGGCACGATACCAGAGGAACTGTTCGACATCCAAGCTCTAGATATTGCTCTAAATCTAAGTTGGAATGCACTATCTGGGGTAATCCCACCTCAAGTTTCTGCACTGAACAAATTATCAATATTGGACCTTTCACACAACAAGCTTGAAGGTGACTTGGTAGCAATTTCTGGGCTTGACAACCTTGTTTCTCTGAATATCTCCTACAACAATTTCACCGGCTACCTCCCGGACAGTAAGTTGTTCCGACAGTTATCTGCAACAGAAATGGCTGGAAACCAAGGGCTGTGTTCTAAGGGACACGATTCATGTTTCCTTAGCAGTGCTTCAGCAACTGGTATGCAAAGTGATAGTGGTTTCAGACGATCACAAAAACTTAAAATAGCTATTGCACTGCTTACTACCTTGGCCATTGCATTAGCAATCTTTGGGGCCTTTGCAGTTTTTAGAGCTAGAAAGATGATAGGAGATGATAATGATTCTGAGATGGGAGGGGATTCATGGCCTTGGCAGTTCACTCCATTCCAGAAGTTGAATTTCTCAGTTGATCAAGTTTTGAAATGTTTGGTAGAAGGTAATGTTATCGGAAAGGGTTGTTCGGGGATTGTTTATCGTGCAGAACTAGAAAATGGGGAAACCATTGCTGTAAAGAAGCTTTGGCCAACTACAATGGCAGCTGGATATGATTGTCATAGTGATAAAATTGGTATAGGCGGAGTTCGTGATTCCTTTTCTGCTGAGGTAAAAACTCTCGGTTCTATCCGCCACAAAAACATAGTCAGGTTCTTAGGTTGCTGTTGGAACAGAAGTACAAGATTGCTTATGTATGATTACATGGAAAATGGAAGCTTGGGAAGTCTTCTTCATGAGCGCAATGGCAGCTGCTTGGAATGGGATCTTAGATATCGAATCATCTTGGGAGCAGCTCAAGGTTTGGCTTACCTACACCATGACTGCGTTCCTCCCATTGTTCACAGAGATATCAAGGCCAACAACATCCTCATTGGTCCCCAGTTTGAATCCTACATTGCTGATTTTGGACTTGCCAAGCTTGTCGACAATGGAGATTTCGCTAGGTCTTCTAGCACAGTTGCTGGATCCTATGGTTACATTGCTCCAGGTTAGTTCAAAATCCATGCTTATCAGAATTATGAGCTTGCATATAAAACTGCATTTCCATTTTCTCAAGAATATGCAATAACTGTCAAAAGACATAAAAATGCAATATTGCCATCGCATTCTTGTATACTGCTGAATATGTGATGTTTAAATGAAAATGGCAACTCTCATATGGTTTAATGTCATTGCAGAGTATGGTTATATGATGAAAATAACAGAGAAAAGTGATGTGTATAGCTACGGAGTTGTTGTGTTAGAAGTCCTAACAGGAAAACAACCGATTGATCCAACCATACCAGATGGACTCCACATTGTAGATTGGGTCAGGCAGAAAAGAGGTGGGGTTGGAGTGCTAGATCCGAGCTTACAAGCTAGGCCGGAATCCGAGATTGAGGAAATGTTGCAGACCATAGGGGTGGCATTGCTATGTGTAAACCCTTCCCCTGATGACAGACCTACCATGAAAGACGTAGCTGCAATGCTGAAGGAAATAAAGCAGGAGAGGGAAGAGTGTATGAAACTGAGCATGGTTCCAGACGGCTCTTCGGACTCGGATCATAATCACCAAGGGAACAGCAACTCTCCATCATCAATGATCCAAAACTCATATCCCCAGAGCAGCAGCACCAGCTTTTCTGCATCTTCATTGCTATACTCGTCTACTTCCAATGCTAAGCTAGCTTTCAAGTAGTTTAGTAATACTCAGCAGGCAGTTAAGCTATAGAAAGTTTAGGTGAGGGCACCTCTAGTTGAGCTGCAAAACTTTATTTAGTATTTATTTATTTATTTTCCTCTTGTGGTTGAAAACTGTGGTTAATTTCAATATGTAAAATTTGGAAATAAGTAATTGAAAAGTAGCAAAAGAATGATATGTTTTCAAGATGAAACAAGAGATTGAATGAAGGATTACCTGACAGCAACCTCAACCACTATTTTCGTGCACTTCTCTCGACTAATATAAAACAAAACAGAACATAATCAAAATGATGTAAGAATCCACAAGTATGACAAAAATGCTACTTCACAACCTGAATAAAGCAAAACTCACATATGCTATATGTTTTAATCAATAAATATTACCAAAACTTCCTAGAGAACATAACAAAAATGATGTAAGAACTCACAAGTATGACAAAAATGCTACTTCACAACCTGACTAAAGCAAAATTCACATATGCTATATGTTTTAATCAATAAATATTACCAAAACTTCCTACCCGATTTGATGTCCATGTCCTAAGGGAAAGTGAAAGGCTAATCTCTGGTGTAGGTGTCACAAGCCGCAAATAAAAGCTTGTGACAAATGCACACAAAACATCTCATGGAGGTCAATTGATTAAATGAGGCTCATTTGACCCACATGAACTAGCCTGATTCATGGAACACATTAAGAAGCCTATTTACTTGAAGCTTTAGTAGTCCAGTGAAGCACTCCAGTAAAACTAAAGTTACAATGGTGAATATTTGTAATCCTATAGTATTTAAATCTCTTAGTACTTTCATCTTAGAGATAGGCTTAAATTTTCAAACGTTGATGTATTTTAAACTAAACGTTGGATCATGGGGAGATCAACTATAAATAAAACCCTTTTTATCATTTGTAATCATTTAGTTTTAATTTTTTTAAAGTAATAGAAACACTTTAAGAGCATTTACTCAAACATTCGGTGTGCATTTGCATTATTGTGACTTTTTTGTTCGCTTTTTTCTTCTTTGCTTGAGAGTTTGCTTCCACTTTATTTTGATGCCTTAGAGAATTTCCTTTCTGAATTCTCATTTTCGAGAGGAAGGCTGATTTAGGCAGATTCGAAGCAAATGAATCACCTAAGGTCGCGTGATTTCCCAAACTAAAGTTCTAGCCCCGTGACAATTGGTATCAAGAGTCGGTGTTCGGTAAGGCACTGGTTGAGATGACGAAAGGAGTAGACGAGCAGGTTGAGCCTAGGGAGACCAGTGGGAGGGGTAGGAAAGCTAGCAGATCAAGGTATATGCTATCAGCTTTGGAAGGTAGGGTTGCCAAACTCGAGGGTTCCATGGGTGATGTGAGGGATGTTGGATTTGGTGCCCTTAGTGTAGTATTTTCATCTAAGTACACTTGTAATTTTTCGAATAGATTGGTTAATAAAATTATTCATGAATTACATTAATACTTTGTATATTTTTCTCACATGAGTTTTGTATGCAAAGAAAAATGGAGGAAAATGTTGCTCACTGATTGTCTAATGTTTCACAAATATTCAATGGTATTACGTGGTTTGATCATAATACAGAAAGAAAACTTATATTAGTAGACTAACCTAAACATGTCCTTAACCTAATCGGAAATGAGAAAACCAATTGAAAGACTAATATATCATCTATTATTTTATTTAACATTCGTAACCCTCGTGCGATAGGGTTAAATTATGTGTGACATAGTGAAGGAACTCACTAAGTTCATTTGAACTTACATTAGTGTGGCTAATGTTCGAAGGATCTGCAAGGTTGATCGAGGACTCGGATAAGGGATCAAGCCAAATGGAGTGGAGAACCGGGATCGCTGATGGATCAGAGTTATGCATATAAGAAAGTGGTACTATCAAAGGCTTCGCCTCGGGAATTTTTATGTCAAAATCAGACAACACCTTTAGAATTTGGGAAAAAGGGATAGTTAGCCTCTGAAAAGAGTTGTATGAGTTCCATTGTAATTAAATAGATAGATTAGAGACAAAAAATTGAAGGACTAAGTATTAAGTGGCTTAAGGCTTTGGTTGTAAGAATTATTATTTGTTTTATTTTAGACTGTTTTATAGCAGTTAAGTTAGAAAAAATTAAATATAGGTGAACCCAGTCCATTTGTGACGCTCCATACTCGAATCTAGAAGATGGGTTGGGTTGGAGTGTTACATAATATAGGAATTAATTACTACTACTTAGACTTATTATTGTAAAAAGGTCTTCATAGATTTGTTCCATCCTCTCTTAGGGATGATCCTCAAAATACTTCCAAGTGTTCCGTTGTAACTAAACTATATTATAATTTGAATCGTGCACTTGCAGACACCACTGTTCTAATCTTATATATATATATATATATATATAGTGTGTTATATTACAATAAATGATAACTCGTTTATAAGCAGTCAACCGTCCACCCTATTTCTACTCTAAGTAGGAAGTTATTTTTCTAGTTAAAATAAACCTATACAACTCAATGAGGGTTCTACATTCTCTTCCTATAAATAGATGACACTAGTATAGCTATTTAAACAAATTTGAGAGATTGTTACTCTGCCAAAAAATAGAGAGAATATTTTCTCAACTATTAAATATATTTTTCCAGAATAACAATTCTATCAGCTTCTATTAAAGAAGAGAGAATTTTAATTTCACCCCAAAAGGACAATAAAACTTTTTCTTGTTCTGTGTTTTGATTCAATTGGTTCGAGCCCACACTCGAAGTAGTTTGTGGTACGAGAATAGCAGAGAAGATCATTTGGTTGAAAGTTAGAAAACATTAAGGATTCGTTTATCCAAAAACACAAGTATCATTTTTGTCTAAGGTTTATTGCTATAAATATCACAAATTGGGTAAGTTTTTAAAATTTTAATTTTCTGTTGTGCAAGAAAATCATTTTCAAATCGGATTTTTTTCCAACAAGAGGGACCCTTGAGCCAATCAAGGGACTCACAGTAGAATTGGACTCGAGAAAAGATCAATTCTAGGAACAGGTGTTGGGTTTCATCCACGTTAGTGCGGGAGAGATGCAATAGGCTTTCAAGGCCATTGATGAGAAACTAACTAAGAGGAATGATGCTCTCGAAGTTATGATGATGACTTTGAAGGAGGAAACTAAGGCAACAATGACGAATTTGAACAAGAAAATTGAGGAGCTCAAAGGAAAGCTTTCTGTTGTTGAAAAAAAATCTGGTTTGAAAGCGATTTTCTTACACAACGAAAAATTAAACTTTTGAAAATCAACTCAGTTTGTAATATTTATAGCAATAAACCCTAACCAAATTCATTCTTGTGTTTTTGACTTAGTGGATGTTTATTGTTCCTAGCTTTCAACCAAATGATCTTCTCTGCTATTCTTGTACCACAAACTGCTTTAAGTGTGGTTCAAACTAATGAAATCGAAATACGAAACTAGAAAAAATTCTTTCTTTTGTTTGGGGTGAAAATGAAAATTCTCTCTTCTTTAATAGAAATCAGTAGAATTGTTATTCTAGAAAAACATATTTAATAGTTGAGAATAAATTCTCTTTATTTTTCAGTAGAGTAACTATCTCTCCAAATTCTGTTTGATGTCCTACCAATGCCATCTATTTATAAGAAGAGAATGTAATTTTTTTTTTGAGTTGTAGTGGTTTATTTCAAATAGAAAAAAAAACCTTCCTACTTAGAGTAAGAGTGGGGTGGACGACACACCCCAATATTCCTACTAGGGTTGTGTCCCCTTCATGTTATATGAGCAGTTTTAGGCCCCTCTCACATCGGGTCCAATTATGAGTACTTTTTTGGGTCTTTTGACCCAATACTCTGTAATATGATATAACCCAATACGGTTTTTCTATTTCCCAAAAGAAACTTTAGTATTCTATATTAAACAATTTTTTTCATCCCTATTTTACCCCTAGTAAAGTTTTAACGATTTTACCATAATAATATTTTGATGATTTTACCCTTGGTAAAATTTCGAGGAAATATGTTTAATATTTCACAACTCAACATGTTCACTAGGGCCGAATGGTTTATTTTATTTCTGGGCTTCAAAACAGCTAAAAAATATAAACTAATTCTTCCAATTATTTTTATGTAATCCATATATAATTGGAAATGAATCATTTCCATTTTGGAAACCTACATTCATTTCCAAATGATTCCATTTTTGCATTTCAAAGAAAACCATAATCATTCCTGAATGTTTCTCATGTCTCTTTTCCTATTCATTTTGTTCATTTCTATTCAAACACACAATTCATTTATGGTTTCAGCGAGATAGCGAAGGGACCAATTGGACATATGTAATTAGGGCTCAAACGATTTATAATTAAATTCTGGATTTTTTCCAATTAATTATAAACTCATTTAGTCACGAAATCATTCCACTATAATATCGTGACTGAGCTCGCCTTAACAATATACCATTACGAAAGCAACTACCCAGTGCTTGTCTAATGACATTGTCATAAGTGTGTTACCCTTATAGGATATCATTGATCTCTTTGGGATAATATTCATTCTTCCAATATGATCCTATTTTATCTCATGGTAACCATTACATGTTCCTTTATGAAAAGTTAATTACTATCGAATAGCAATTAAGTCATTCATCATAAAGACGAAAGACCCATGGCCATGTTTACTTTTCATTAACCATGTAATGCCAATGAGAGGATAGCATTTACCCATGGTCATTTCCAATAATATTGCCTTATTTTTTACCAATACAACATCCACATTACGAGCCACTTTGTGACGAACCCAAGCCAACCCTAAAAATTTTTTTGGGGTATTATTATCTTGAGCCTTTTCACCTCTATGTCGTGTGAGGCTTTGGACACTCGAGCTTTTTCTTTAGTTTCAAATGAGAACTGAACGAACTCATTGATTTATTCGGTTGGCACCTCTTTGGTTTTGGCTAGAAAGTGTATCGATTCGTCTACACTTTCATTCAGAATTTGGTTAAGCTCTATGTTAGTGGTTAGATCTACTTCTACATCTACATCTATGAAAAATTTAATTGGATCAGAGACTTCTTCGGTGATCTTCAATTCTTTCTCGTCTCTGATTCAAAACATTACTGACTTTCATAATCTACTTCCGGATGGTCAATGGTGATACCGTAAGTCTCACAAGCAAAGTTAGGGGCATCATGTATGACTTCTTCCAACGGGGTCTCTACTTCTGCTTGCCTTCAAAGTAATTCCTCTAACTGGTCCACCATTTTTTGAATTATTTCTAGGTTAGTTTGGAATGCATCCGAATCAAAAGAGAATGTGGATGAATATTCTGCACACCTTCGATCATGACTCTGCTAGTTTGTTGAAACTCTATTTGTCCGATATGACCTTTGATTGCTCTTATGTTGCTCATACAAATATCAATATACATTGTCATCCATGATTAACTTTAATTCTTGCTAAACTTAATGTGTAGGCATACTGGATTCTCTGTCATAACTCCATTTGTTCGTCGAAGCTCCATTCATCAAACTTGATGCTTCGTTAATGTTCCCATCCAATGATTTTGTACAATCTGGTTTTTGATGGTTAATCGCACTACAAGGGTCTTCGTGATCAAAGTTAGGAACATCATGCACAACCTCATCTAATGGGGTTTGTTACAGCTCCATCATGAGCAATCTTTGGTTCTTTTTGATCTCCCCTTTCTTCATAAAATCCTTCCTCGTATACTTCATCGTCGTACCATGCAAACATCTCGTGTTCCTTATCCCAACTGCTATCATCGTCAAATTCATCATCAATTGCATCCATGATTAAATTAAATAATCAACAAGGTAACTAAAAATATTTAAATAAATAAAAATTGACACACCATCTAACTTGTTTATCTTTCGACTAGTATTATTTTACAATATATTAAATTATTAATAATTTTCACCATCGCAATCACTGGCAACGGCGCCAACAACTTAACTGCCGCCAGACATGGGAACTTTTGGACTGGAAATACAACAAAAAATAAATATATAATTAAATAGCGATGTCTGCAAGTATATGGATCAAATTTTAATATAGTGTGTTTACAACAAAACACTTGAAAAGTATTCTGAGGACCGTACCTAAGGGATTGTAGATTGGAGAAATTTATTATTAAATTAATTACCGAAAATAAGTACTAATCTAATCAAGTTCTGAATTAGTAGGGTGAATCCAACTTAAAGTATTTATTAAACTAATTAAATTAATTAACTTAAACTAAGCTAATGGAATTTCTTATTCCTAATGTTGGCAATGCGAGCTCTCAACCTATAATCTTTTAAATTCCTAATTATCAACTAAGTCATTAATTACCTTCAACTAAGTTGCTTACCACCCTTAGCTATGAATACACTCTCGTTCTAATCTTCACTAAGGATTACCATCTAAGTCACCCTCTTGGTCTCTTCCTAGGCATATAGATACCCTCTCAGTCTCACCGCTTAGCACAAGTTATACTCGATAGACTACCTTTTTCGGTCTCACCTGTCTTGATATTCTATTAGGGGCATCACTCCCTAATATACCAATTACTCTTGAATAAAATCTCAATTTTAGGTGAATAATTACTTAATTAATAAATCAGATCCATAACCGAAATATGTCAGATATAAAATACACATAACTTTTTCTAATATTCATATAAACATCAGTTGATCAGGCTAACAAAAATATAAATAGAATAACAAGGAAAATGAGAGAAAGTTCTTGAATAGATATAGGCACGGCTCCGGAGCAATCTCCGCTCACAAACGTCTTCAGATTGGAATAAGGAAAATCCCGACTACACAAACATATAATAAAATTACAAAGAAAGCAAAACAAACTGTTTAGGTCTAAAACGTCTAACTGTAAAAAAAAATCCCTCTAATGAAGTTATAATAGTGTTTATATAGGCATAAATTAGAGCAAACACTAGGGTATAATATTCTTAAAATACCCTTGATACTAATAAAGTAGTATTTAATAAGCTGTATCTTCAAAATCAGCTCACATGTAACGCCCCAAATTTCATTTTTCTATTCTGTTAAATTGTGACAACTGGGTATCTGCTCTAGTGGTTATGTGTTTCGGGTGTGTGTGAGAGGTCCCAAGTTCAAGCCTTAGCTTTGGCAAATTTTGGTATTTTTCTGGTTTAAGCCTCATACTTGATTAGTGGTATTATATTGGATTAATTGTAAAAACATTTTAGAATAGGCCTGCTGGTCTGGTGGTTAGGAGGAGTGTTGGTGTGTTGGAGGTCCTGTGTTTGAATCATCGCATGAGCGAGGGAGTTTATTTTTGCTCGTTTGACTGAAAAAGTTCCAATTGTACTGAAAAACTGAGAGTGGGTGGTTAGGATGTAAAGTAGTGGGGGAGTTATTAAAATATTTTATTTTGATTTTATTTTCAAAATTCGTTTTTCTCTCTGCTGAAAAAAACTGACGTTTCTTTCTTCTCCATCCACTGTTATTCCCTTTTCTTTTTCCGTCATCATCATACCATTGTTCTACGAATCTCTGTTTCATTGTTTATGGTGTTTCTTCGCTTGGGTAAGTAGTGGTGTTTCTTTTTCGGCTTGAGTAGGAAGTGTTTTTATTATCATTAGAAACAGTTTTCCATTTTGGTATGGTGACGAAATTTGTGTTTTGGGCAACAGCGAATTGAGAGGGTCGTGGCATTACTCTCACTGAATCGTAGTCAATTGTTCGAGTGCTGGGGTAAGTAGAGAACTCTCGAATCAAACTTTTTTCATTTTGTAAATTTGGTTTTTCACATATTAAGACTGAGTTTTGGTTTTTGGATTGTCGATTATAGGTTTTGGTGGTCTCGAGATTAGTTTGCCAATAAATTGACACAAGGTGTGTACTCAAAATACAAAAAATGGGATACAGAGAAAAGCTAAAAAAGCTTTCTATTGACACCACACGGGCATGTGGTTGCCTGTGTGGTAGGTCGTGTGATGGACAAGGGGGTGTGTTCGATGAGTGCAGGCCAAGCGCACATGACACAGCCGTGTGATGGCCAGGCAGGTCGTGTGCGACACGTAGGCTGGAATAATTTGGGCCGTGTGGGCCACATGGGTGTGTGAGCCTGTATGGGTAGTCCACACAGGCGTGTGGGATTCTAGGCTAGGCCGTGTGATCCATACGGCCATGGCCAAATTTGGCCGTGTGGGCCACACGGGCGTGTGAGCCCATTTTATCGAAATGACTTTTAAGGTTGCATAGGTCGCCCAAGTCGACTGTGAACCCATAGTAGGGTCAGTAAGCGTTATCTAGACCCCTAAATGTATGATCTAAATGTATGTGATGCATGGATAATAATGCATGATTACTGGTTTATATATGTATACGTTTGACTGATGGTTGCATAAAAATATGGCATAATGTATGTTTGCATTGCATCGGGTTGGGATGATGATATTTGAAGGAAGTGTACTGAAAGGCTCATAAGCCTAATATACTAGCAGCTCAGCTACAAATTACTGTTTTGTGCCGCATTCGGTACTATCTGAAGTGTAGGGATAGGTGGGTTGATTTAATCCCCACATGGAGTGTAGGGTTGGACGGAGATGGTGTGTAGAGGCTGGTTGGGTAGGATTTTGTGCATATTTGTACTGATGCTGTAATGGGCTAAGGCCCATCTGTCACTGATACTGAAAAGGGCTAAGGCCTAGACTGAGTATGATTGTATAATGATTGCTTGTTTTCTGTGGGATTACATACTGAGTTTACGTAAACTCACCCTTTGGTTTAATGTGCACAGGTAATCTCCAGACTTGACGGATCGGTGCAACGGAGGACTCGATGGTGGCCACACGTATTTTAAACTATTTTTAATTTTAGATTTGGTATCAATTTCTTAACTATTTTTTGGGTTATTTTTTTATGTAAACTGGACTTCTTGGACTGTTTGCTTAAATTTGATTATATTTATTTTCATGGATTATAACTGCTAGCAATAGGGAAATTCGGTTTTCAAAATGAACAATTAATTTCTCTTAAACCACGATTACTTGAACTGTTTTAAAAAGCTTCCATAACGAGTAACATTTTGAAACAATCAATTAAATATGTAAAATGTTTTTGAAACTAATGTGAGATAAAGAGAAGTAATTAAGCGAAAATGGTTTCATCGCGACAACACGATTTTCTTAAACACCCTATCATATGACATCGCCAAATTCGACCATAACGTCTTGGCGGGGTTTGGGGTGTTACATTTAGTGGTATCAAAGCCAGGTTGGAAAACTCGGCTGTGGATTATAGGTTTTTGACTGGTTTTTGAAGAATTGATTCTTAAAATGATTTGAAATATTTTTACCGAGTATGTGGTACACCGAGTCTTCGGTGCCAATCCTGTAAGTACTCTGAAACTGATATATGCTTTAATTGAAAATGCTATGATATCCTGAAACTACTATAGGTAGTATACTATACTGAAAACACTTTAGTTAGTGTATACTGAGACTGTAGCAAAATTGATAGAGACTGCGATTTACAAAAATCACTCTGAATTAATGAAACTATTTACATAAAACATCTGCTAATAATTATTGAATTATAACTGATTCATAAAACTCTTAACACAGATAAATCCAATTAGACAATGAGTGCATGAGGTATCCGTAGATGGGGTACTAGAGGCTGAGGTAGAGGCCGTAAAGGGGCTCGAGCTGAGTCCTCTTTCATGGGTAATATACTGAATTTGGACACAAGTGAGACGCCAGTGTTACTTGCCGCTGAGACTGGTCTCATGATCACATGGCTGGGGATGACGTATTGTCCCAAGCTATGCTCAAGATTTTGGAAAGGGTCACTCCAATACTGGATCTAGGGGCCGAGGGTCGGTTATGGAACTATTTCGGTCCAATAGAACTGAGCTTTTTAAGAGTGTCAATGGAGTCGCCCCTGACGTGGCCGAGTACTAGATGGAGGCTACGGAGCGGATTATGGATGACTTAGATTGCACCCTGAGCAGAAATTACAGGGTGCAGTCCCTTTGTTACGAGACGAGGCTTATCAGTGGTAGCTTACTGTTAAGGAGGGCACTCAGCCCGAACGTCTGACCTGGGATTTCTTTAAAATCGCCTTCTAAGGGAAATATGTAGGAGGAAGTTATGTGGATGCTTGTAGGAGAGATTTCTTGAATCTGACATAGGGAGACCGATTAGTGGTCGCGTATGAGGCTGAATTTCTGTGATTGAGCCATTATGCACGAGGTATGGTGGCGATTGAGTATGAGCAATGTGTTCGCTTTGAGGATGGCCTAAGAGATAACTTGAGAGTCCTGATAGCTCTGCAGAGGGAGCATGATTTCTCTACACTGGTGGAAAAGGCGAAGATAGCTGATGAGGTTAAGCGCGCTAAGCGCCAAAACCGTGATAAAGAGAGAGGTAAGAACAAGAGGGATTCAGGGCCCTCGAGTTCTATACTAAGGCTTAAGAAAAAGGCCAGATTTGATGGGCTAGTTCGAGCTAGGCCCCTGTTATTGCTACTAGACTGCAGCCATGTGTCGACTATGGTAGACACCATCAGGGTGAGTGTTGGAAGAAGACTGGGGCTTGCTTGAGATGTGGGTCATTGGATCACCATATTAGGGAGAGTCCGTTGAGGGCCGATCAGATGCAAGCTCAGAGTACTAGTACTGTGCAGCCACAGAGGGTAGCATAGCAGCTACTGAGGGGTCGTGGTCAGGCCAAAGGTGGTAATGGTATGGGCTATGGGCAGAGAGCACCGAGAAGAGGTGCTGGACAGACTAAGGCGAGGCAGCTTGCTCTAGTTGATGCTGCACATTGTCGAGAGGACAGAGATGCTTCAGATGTCCTCACGGGTACGTTTTTTACTTATGATGTGCCTTACACTGCATTGATATATATAGGATCTATTCATTCCTACATAGCCTGTTTTGTTTCTACAAATCTAGGATTATCAGTTGAGAGCACCATGAGTGAAGTCATTGAACTGAGTCTATTAGGGCAATTGGTTCAAGTTAACAAACTGTTTAGAGATGTTTTGCTAGAGTTTTAAGGGACAGTCTTCCTGGATGAACTGATAGAGCTGTCGTTTGAGGAGTTCGACCTAATATTAAAAATGGATTGGTTGGTCAAGCACCGCGTCAGTTTGGACTGTGCGACTAAGAGGGTCGTATTGAGGACTGAGGAGGATAATAAGGTAGTTTTGATTGGAGAATGCCAGAATTATTTATCTAATGTGATTTCTGTGCTGGTGGTAGAAAAGTTAGTTCGTAAGGGATGTGAGGCATTTTTGGCTTATATAAGTGTTTTTTTTTATTCTAGGGACTCTACTGTTAAGGACATCAGAACGGTAAAGGATTTTTCGGACATCTATCCTGACAAGCTACTGGGGTTACCTCTGAATCGTGAAGTGGAGTTTGGGATTGAGCTTTTTTCTGGTACAGCTCCGGTGTCTATCGATCCCTATCGGATGGCACCAAATGAGCTTACGGAGCTTAAGGCTCAAATTCAGGAGTTGTTAGATCGTGGGTTCATCCGCCCTAGTGTGTCCCCGTGGGAAGCACCAATACTGTTTGTTAAGAAAAAGGATGGATCCATGAGGGTGTGTATTGACTACCGGCAATTGAATAAGCTGACCGTTAAGAACAAGTATCCACTTTCAAGGATTGATGATTTGTTTGACTAGTTCCGAGGGGCGTCTGTGTTCTCCAAGATTGACTTGCATTCTGGGTATCATCAGTTGATGGTTAAGGAGGCTGATATACATAAGACAACGTTTAGGACTCGTTATGGTCATTACGAGTTCTTAGTGATGCCCATTGGACTGATTAATGCACCAATAGCTTTTATGGACCCGATGAACTGAGTATTTCAGCCGTATTTAGATTAATCTGTGGTGGTGTTCATCGACAACATATCGGTTTATTTGAGGACTGAGGATGAACATTACGAGCACTTTAAGATTGTTCTTCAGATTTTGAGGGAAAAGCAGCTCTATGCTAAGTTCAGCAAGTGCAAGTTCTGGTTACGTGAAGTAACATTTTTGGGTCATGTGGTATATATTGAGGGGATTCGAGTTGATCCTCAGAGGATAGAGGCTGTTTTGGATTGGAAGCAGCCTAAGAATGTGTTTGAGATCTGTAGTTTTTTGGGGTTGACATGTTATTATCGGTGATTTGTGGAAGGGTTCTCACTAATTGTAGCACCCTTAATTAAGCTGCTACGTAAGGGTGTACATTTTGTCTGGTCTGATGCGCAGCAAAAGAGTTTTAAGAAGCTCAAGACTGTGTTACCTAAGGCTCTTGTTCTGATACAGCCAGAATCTGGGAAGGAGTTCACGGTTTTTAGTTATGCATCACATGTCGGTTTGGGATGTGTGTTGATGCAAGATGGTAAGGTTATAGTGTATGCGTCTTGTCAGCTTAAGACACATGAGGCGAACTATCCGACGCATGATTTGGAACTGGCCACCGTGGTATTTGCACTGAAAATCTGGAGGCATTATCTGTATGGTGAGAAGTGTATCATCTACATTAATCACAAAAGCCTTAAGTATCTCCTCACTCAGAAGGAGCTGAATCTTAGGTAGTGTAGGTGGGTTGAGCTACTTAAGGATTATGACTGTACCATTGAGTACCATCCTGGCAAGGCCAATGTGGTGGCCGATGCGTTGAGCCGTAGGACTATGAGTGATCTGAGAGTGACGTTTGCTTGACTTAGCTTGTTTGATGATGGGAGTTTGTTGGCTAGAGGATGAGTCTCTAGGTCTTTGGTTTCGATAGGTTGAGAGTGGTGCTACTGCCAACTTTGGATTAAACAGTGATGGTGTATTGTGTTTTTGAGGACGAATCTGTGCACCGAACAATGTGGATCTAAGATAGCCAATTCTGAGGGAGGCGCATAGTAGCTCTTATGCTATGCACCCTGGTAGGAATAAGATGTACCGAGACCTTCGAAAGTTGTATTGGTGGCCAGTGTTGAAGCGAGAAGTTACTGATTTTGTGGCTAGATGTCTGACATGCCAGCAAGTTAAGGCTGAGCATCAGTTGCCTTCGGGTTTCCTGCAGTCGGTAAAGATTCCTCTATGGAAGTGAGAACGTGTAACTATGGATTTCGTTAGTGGCTTGCCTCTAACACCCACTAGGAAGGATTTAGTATGGGTCATCGTAGATCGATTGACCAAGTCCACTCACTTTATACCGGTTTGTACTGATTATTCTCTACAGAAGCTGATGAAGCTTTATATTTTAGAGATAGTGAGACTGCATGGGGTACCGGTTTCGGTTATCTTCGATAGGGATCCTCGCTTCAAGTCTCGATTTTGGAAAAAGTTGAATGAGGCTCTAGGTTCAAGTTGGATTTCAATACTGCATTCCATTCTCAGACCGATGGTCAATTTGAGAGGGTGATTCAGATATTGGAGGATATGTTGAGCTGTGTTATTGATTTTCGAGGTAGTTGGGAAGAGTATCTGCCATTAACGGAGTTTGCTTATAATAATAGCTTCCAGTCTAGCATCCAGATGGCACCTTACGAGACCCTGTATGGTCATAAGTGTCGCAATCCCTTGTGTTGGACTGAGTTGGGTGAACGACTTGTTCTGGGTCCTGAGTTGGTTTTTGAGACTGAGGATAAGGTTAGGTTGATTTGAGATCGACTGAAAGTGGCATCAGACAAACAAAAATTTTATGTAGATCTAAAGAGATGCGAGATAGAGTATTCTGTGAGGGACTTCGTATTTCTCAAGGTCTCGCCATGGAAAAAGATTTTGAGGTTCGATCGTAAAGACAAGCTGAGCCTTAGGTTTATCGGGCCATACCATATTCTGAAACGAGTGGGATTGGTCGCTTATCAATTAGAGTTACCTCCAGAGCTAGACCACATCCATGATATGTTTCACGTCTCGATGTTGAGGCGCTACCGCTCTGATCCCACACATATTGCTCCCGTTGAGGAGATTGAGATTAGGCCAGATTTGACCTTCGAGGAGGAGCCGGTTCAGATTTTGGATCGCGATGTTAAGGTTCTAAGGAGGAAGTCCATTCTATTAGTGAAGGTGCTGTGGCAGAATCATAGAACTAAAGAGGCCACGTGGGAGCCTGAAGATGCGATACGTCAGCAGTATCCTCAATTATTCTGATCAGGTAAATTTTGATGCTAAAATTTTCTTTTAGGGGGTAGAGTTGTAACGCCCAAAATTTCTTATTTCTGTTTTGTTAAAATGTGACAACTGGGTATCTACTCCAGTGGTTATGTGTTCTGGGTGTGTGTGTGACGTCCCAAGTTCAAGCCCTAGCTTTGGAAAATTTTAGTATTTTTCTGGTTTAAGCCTCATACTTGATCAGTGGGCTTATATTGGATTAATTATAAAACCGTTTCATAATAGGCCTGCTGGTCTGGTGGTTAGAAGGAGCGTTGGTGTGCTGGAGGTCCTGTGTTTACGGTGTTTGTTCACTTCAGTAAGTGGTGGTGTTTCTTTTTCACTGTTTACGGTGTTTGTTCACTTCGGTAAGTGGTGGTGTTTCTTTTTCGGCTTGAGTAGAAAGTGTTTTTATTATCGTTAGAAATAGTTTTCCATTTCAGTATGGTGACAGAATTTGTGTTTTAGGCAGTAGCAAATTGAGAGGGTCATGGCATTACTTTCACTGAATCATAGTCAACCGTTCAGGTGTTGGGGTAAGTAGAGAACCCTTGAATCGAACTTTTGTCACTTTGTAACTTCAGTTTATTGCGTATTAAGACTGAGTTTTGTTTTTGGATTGTCAATTATAGGTTATGGTGGTCTCGGGATTGGTTTGGCAGTGAATTGACACAAGGTGTGTACCCAAAAAGCAGAAAATAGGATACGGCGAAAAGCCAAAAAAGCTTTCTGTCGACACCACACGGGCATGTGGTCTCCCATGTGGTAGGCCGTGTGATGGACACGGGCGTGTGTTCGGCGAGGCCAGGCTGTGCGCACATGACACGACCGTGTGATGGCCAAGCAGGCCGTGTGTGACACACGAGCTAAACTGATTTGGGCTGTGTGGGCCACACGAGCATGTGATTCACACGGCCAAGGCCAAATTGGGCCGTGTGGGACCACACGGGCGGGCCACATGGGCGTATGAGCCCATTTTACCAGAATGACTTCTAAGGTTGCATGGGTCGCCCAAGTCAACTGTGAACCCACAGTAGCATTGGTAAGCGTTATCTAGACCCCTAAATTTATGATCTGAATGTATGTGATGAATGAATAATAATGCATGATTACTGGTTTATATATATATACGTTTGACTGATGGTTGCATAAAAGCATGGCATAATGTATGTTTGCATTGCATCGGGTTGGGATGATGGTATTTGGAGGAAGTGTAAAGAAAGGCTCATAAGCCTAATATACTAGTAGCTCAACTGCAAATTACTATTTTGTGCTGCATTCAGTACTATCTGGAGTTTAGGAATGGGTGGGTTGATTTAATCCCCATATGGAGTGTAGGGTTGGACGGAGATGGTGTGTAGAGGTTGGTTGGGTAGGATTTTGTGCATATCTGTACTGATACTGTAATAGGCTAAGGCCCATCTGCCACTGATACTGAAAAAGGCTAAGGCCCAGACTGAGTATGATAGTATACTGATTGCTTGTTTTCTGTGGGATTACACACTGAGTTTACGTAAACTCACCATTTTGTTTAATGTGCACAGGTAATCCCCAGACTTGACGTATCAGTGTAGCGGAGGACTTGACAGTGGCCATACATATTTTAAACTGTTTTTAATTTCAGATTTGTTATCTATTTCTTAACTATTTTCTGGGTTATATTTTATGTAAACTGGACTTCTTGGACTTTTTGCTTAAATTTCGTTATATTTATTTTCATGGATTATAACTACTAGCAATAGGGAAATTCGGTTTTCAAAACGAACAATTGATTTCTCTTAAACCATGATTACTTGAATTGTTTTAAAAAGCTTCCACAACGAGTAACATTTTGAAACAATCAATTAAATAGGTAAAACATCTTTGAAACTAATGTGAGATAAAGAGAAGTAAATAAGCGAAAATGGCTTCATTGCGACAACACGGTTTTCTTAAACACCCTATCATGTGACATCGCCAAATTTGGCCATAACGTCTAGGCCGAGTTTGGGGTGTTACATCACGTGACCATTGATGTCATCATCTAGTCACGCTTACATAACAACATCATGACACCAAGGTCACCACATCACAACGTCAACCTTGGTTTTAGTCCTTGATGCTTCGAAGTTTAGTGTCGTGATGCTAGATGTTGATGTCATGACACGGTCGTCGTTCCTTGCATACTTAAGCCCAAATTGATGCCCTACACACTCAAATAATCCATTAGTCATTCTCGAGGCTCGAGTTGGCATTACGGGTTATCAAAATACTAAAAACTACGTAAAAACATTTACTTTACCAAAATTAAACCTAAGCAAATAAAAACTAAAAATGAAATAAAAACATATAAGAACACTAGAAAACATGATCTTTAAATGCCAGATAGACCTTTATTTGCCACAATGAATTATGGCGGATTAGTTCACATTCATTTCTTCAAACTTTTCTTTTTAAAGAAATATTGTGGAGAATCAAAATTGTTGATTTGATGAATAAATGAATATGAGTATTATAAAATTGTCATAGCTTATCATGCATATATGAGATAAGCATGCCATATAGTTTAGGAAAGAATGCCACATGTACTTGTCATGCATATATTAATCATTCATGATTGAAATAGGAAATTAAAAAATTTGCATGGTTTTAAAATATTGAGTGAGAGAAGGTCCTTAAATAAGACCTGCGGCCTCCATCAATGGTCTTTTGTGATGGCATGACAAGTACACAACCCTATGGTAGGATTGCTATGTGGATTTCACTGAGGAGATTTCCTAAAAAAAAAAAGAAGAATTCTCTTGTGATCAAATGGTAATTAGACCAGCCCTTGTGGTAGCCATTATCATGCGATAGGTAAAGAAATTCTATCTTCAAAAGAGGAAAACTAGTCAAAGCATGCTACTCGGTGAGATTGTCCCATGATGACTCATTTATGGTGCATGATGGGATAGGTGTTGAGTTGATGGTTGTACACTCAAGATCTTCAAGTTAAGTAACTTCTCATGGAGCTCTACTTAAGTTAGAATTATGGCCAAACGTTACATGATTATTAGTACATATGGATGCTTAAGGAATTAGGTTCATGTACTAATTGGATGGAAACCCATGTTCTTACTAGTTGATCATGATCACTCCACGGTGGCTTGATTTAATGGGTGTGGGAATTATCGTTGCAACAACTTACAAATGTTTTTCATGGTTTAATGTAAGACGCACGCATCATCTTAATGCATATCGTAATACGCATGCATCATCTTAATGCATATCGTAATGTTGCAAAACTTTATCAAACATTTACTTGTATAAAGATATTAATAGCTGAATATTTTATTTTCAATTCGAAAATGACACCCACTCCCTTATTGAACATACTTATTGAAAACAAGTTTAATGGAAATAACTATAAAGAATGGAAAAAGAATCTGATAATTGTCTTGGGTTGTGAGAAACTTAAAATATTTCTTGATACTAAATGCCCTTCGGCCACTCAAGCTGAAGCTAGAAAACACTGGGAAAAGTAGGATGAGATAGCTCATTGCTATACGCTAACAAGCGTGACCAGCACTTAATATAAGCAACTAGAGAGCTATAAGACTGCTAAAACGATTCTAAATAAGCTAGAGGACATGTTCGGAGGCCAAGCTGCCACAACTAGCTTGATAAATACCTAGCAAAAGCCCGACACTCCAATCAAAGACCATATGATCACTCTTATAGGATATTTTGTTAAGGTCTCGACAATAAGGCCAATTTGGACTAGATTACCCAAATAGAGATGGTGTTCAAAAGCTTGTTCAAGAATTTTTCTTATTTTTGGGCCGCTTATAACCTTGGGAACAAGAATTTGATGCTTACACAACTCATGTAGGAACTACAGTTCTATGAGCTGGTGTTCAATGACGGTCAGTCGGTCCGAAGAGCAGAAGCAAATATAGTCATCACTTCTTCCTAAAAAAGGAGGGAAAGTACGCTGAGAAAGGAAAGGCTAAGGTCTCTAGGCCACCACAAGTGGAAAAGAACAAAACCAGTAAGCCTAAAGACTTATCTAAGTCTAAATATGTAACACCCTCACTCGTCTCCGTCACTGGATTAAGGTTACGGGACGCTACAGTAAATAACAAAATAGAATCTTGCTATTTCAATTCAAAACTCATTAAAACATTCATTAATCATCAAACATTCAGTTAAACATTTTGTTCATGCAAGACCGGGCTTAAATCGAGCTTCTAAAAGCTCTAAAACAATTCAAAACCAAGTAGGGACTAATTTGAAACTTTTCAAAAAAATACGATAAAAATGCAAAATAGGGGGTCACACGGTCGTGTAACAAGTTGAGGCCGTGTGGAGCTGAACCACACAGTCATGTACTCCAACATTGTATAAGGTTGATGCTATGTAATATAAGGTCACACGGTCGTGTCTCCAAGTGTGTAACAAACTATAGCCATGTAGACTGGAGTCACACGGTCGTGTATCCAGACCGTGTAGCTCACTGAGGTCGTGCTACAATTCAACTACTATTTCATAAAGGGAACACGGCTGTGCCACATGCCCATGTAAGGCATCCTTCCATATGTTAGACTGTGTTCACCTATAGGTACCCTACAAGGCAAGTTACAAACCACAAACTCTCATATACCATATATGCACTTCATACAATTTCTTAAACCTAGTCAAAATGCACCAAAAACACCATTTAAAACATCATTCCTAAGTGTCTAACCAATATTCCATTTTGGCACCATCACAACAAGTTATAAACCATTACCAAAGCATTCAACAAATATAATACTATCATGATTCAATTATAATTTTCAACCACACATATAGGCATATGATACCATTGTGCATTTTACCATGAATTTTTATCAAACCTTACTCTGTAAACTAACCTAAAACATGTCTTAACATCCATTAATATTGACCATTTAGGTCTCAAGTAAACAACTAGTTCTATAACACGTAAAATCCATCCCAATCTCAATTCCAATACATCTATTCATGATTCAAGACATCTCATGTACCTAATAATCAACCAATCATCAAAGCATTACCATTCCATAATTATTCATGATTCAAAAATAGGTATACATCAACAAGACATACTCAAAAAATTCATTCCATCAACCATTTCAAATAGCCTTATAAACACATTACATAATAACCATTTTAACCACATTATCACATCCACCACATAATCCCAAAATAACTTATATACATGCCACAAAACTGGAATATACGAGTCAAAATCTATCGAGACTGAAGCTTGATAGTGTGAGCCTTGAAGTTGATCTGACTGCCTAGTTCCACAAAACATCGACAACAAGAAACAGGAAATGAAACAGAGTAAGCTTATATAGCTTAGTAAGTTCATAGCTAAATTTTAAACCAAGATACCTCAATCACATAATTGAATTTAAACAAGTAATATAAAGATAACAACTTGACATCCAATTTACAAGAAACAGGTGAGATTTGCACAAGTTCAAATCACAAGATAATTCCATGTATATCAAGAATTCAATCAAGACCACTTATAAACATTCATATATATCAACAAGTCATTTGATAATTAATCACAAGTTTTACTAGTCTGATGAACTATAGAAAATTATTCCAGATACTCGGGTAACAACACCACACTAGGGAGCATTGTACTACCATCAGGGCAGTAAAGTGCAAATAGAGGCACGATTGTGCAATCAGAGGCACCGTAGAGCAAATAGACACACCGAAGTGTGAACAGAGGCACCGAAGTGCAAACCCGTACAAGCACGCATTCTAACCATATTAGCATGGCAATTGTATTTTAATCGTTTACTACGTTCAAATGTGCATTTAAATAGGATTCATAACCTTCATAAATCAGGGGCACTTCCATGTTCTCAGTACACATGCTGTAAACTAGTCATAATCATTCCAGAATCACATAAATCATATTTCAAAAGTATTAAACAGTTTTCAAATAAGTTATTTCTCACCTTGTACTCAATTTATAGCATTTCAATTCCCAGCTCACAAATTTGAACATCATATATATATAAATTCATAATTCAACAGTAATATATATACATTTCTATACCTATGAACTTACCTAATATATATTCGGCTACTAAGTTGATTCGTAGGGATTATTCTGCCATTTTCCCTTTTCCATAAAATTTTCCTTTGTATGATTCAATCCTTGATCTATATAATAGTTAAATTCAATTTATCAAATTCAAATACATTAGCAAGCTTATTTTCACGTATATGACCTATTAATTTCATTTCACAAAATTTCCTTGAACTTTTAAATTTTATTCAGTTTAGTCCTTAAAACTGAAACTATTATAACTTTCACATTTAAACCCCAAACATAGAATCGATTATAGTTTCATACCTAATTAGCCTTCAATTACTAAATTTTATAGAATTTTCATGCCAAGATTAACATATTTTCATATTAGTCCTTAAGCTCACAACTAATAAAAATCCTTTTACAAAATAGTCCTACTTAACAAACAAGCTCATAAATCTACCATTTAACCTCAAAAAATCTAAAAATCATTAATGGTAAGTTTCAAAACTTTTAATAGTTTTACAAAATAGCCCCTGGGTTAGCTAGATTAAGCTACAACGATTTAAAACACATAAAATTTACTAAAAACGGTTTAGAAAATGCTTATCATGCAATAGTATTAAGCTTGGATGAAACTTTGGTTCCATAAAAGTGGTGATTTTAGTGGAACAAAAGAAAAATTAAAGAAGATGATAACTTTCCTATGTTTTAATTAATGTTTATTATTTAATTACTTAATTTAAGTATTATTTTATCCAAAATAATGACATAAACCATCCACCAATATTTAAAAAAAGGTATATTTACCTCTTAGATCCTTAAACTCACATTAATAATGCATTTTAGCTAAATAAATCAAGATCACTTAACTTTTACGTCTTTTACAATTTACTCATTATACCTTAATTAATTGTTCAATTGCTAAAATTATTGGACCATGACTTAATATAACTTTATAATATTGTTGTAAATATTAATATTTACTGACTAGATCACCAAAATACGAGGTTCTAAAACCACCATTTTTGGTACCACCAAAAAAGGGATATTACAACTCTCCCCCTATAAAATTTTGTCCTCAAAATTTCTTACCTGAAAATAAGTTTGGGTATTGTAGTCTCATAGATTCTTCTGTTTCCCATGTAGAATCCTCCACTCCATGTTTATGCCACAATACTTTAAACAAAGGTACACGTTTATTCTGCAATTCCTTCACTTCCTGGGTCAAAATCCTAATTGGTTCTTCATTGTAGGTAAGATCAGGCTATAACTCAAATTCATCAGGATATATCACGTGTGAAAAATCAGAATGATAACGGCTAAGCATTGAGACTTGGAAAATATTATGAATTCTGTCAAGTTTTAGAGGTAACACTAATCAATAAGTTATGGGCAGTGGCGAAACTAGGGGGCTGGTAGGAGCCCCTACCCACCTAAAATGAAACTATTTTCATATAGTAGCCCTTTTAAAATTTTTAAAATTTTAAATTAGCAAAGGTAAAATTTCATTTCCCCCCTTTAAAAATATAAAAATTTGATTTAATCCTTTAAAAATTATAAAGATATAGTCTATTAAAATAGTGAAATTGAATTTTTTTCTATTGTAAAAATTACAATTTCATTTTGGCCCCCCAAAAAATTTTCTTGTTCCACCCCTAGCTACGGGTCCGATTCTCTCCAAAATTTCATATGGCTCAATGAACCTCGGGCTAAGTTTCCCTTTTCTGCTGAAACACAAGACTTTTCTTCAGGGTGAGATGTTTAGAAACACTTTCTTACCAATAGAAAACTCAATATCTTTTGTTTTCAGACAGAGTAAGATTGTTGACAATCGGATGCAAATTCCAAATTATCTCAAATGATTCAAACTTTATCTTCAGTTTTGCGGACCAAATCATCCACGGCTAACTTTCTTTCGTTCAACTCTAACCAATATAACGGACTTCTATATTCATGCTCGTATACAACCTCGTACGGTGCCATTTTTATGCTCAACTGATAGTTTTTATTCTAAGCAAACTCAACTAATGGAAAATATTTTTCCCAGCTACCTTCTAATTCAATTACACAACACCGTAACATATCTTCCAGAATCTAAATCACTCATTCAAATTGACCATCTGTTTACAAATGAAAAAGCAATGCTGAAATTCAATCTAGAACCCGAAGCCTCGTGCAACTTACCCCAAATCTAAAGGTAAACCTCAGATCATGATCAAAGATAACCAATAGCGGTACGCTGTGCAATCTAACAATTTCTGAAATGTACAATTCAGCTAACTTTTTTAGGTGAGTAATCAGTTCGAATAGGTATAAAACGAGTGAAATTTTTCGATCTGTCTACTATAACCCAAATCAAGTCTTTCTCTTTGGAGTCAATGGTAATCCCAAAATAAAATCCATCGTAACATACTCCCATTTCCACTTGGGAACCATCACAGACTATAACAAACCTGATGGAACCTGATCTTTGTTTTTTACTTGCTATCATATCAAACATTTGGATACGAACTTAGATATTTCACGTTTCATTCTCGGTCACCAGTCATGTTGCTTTAGATTGTTATACATTTTATTTCTTCCAGGATAAATTAAATAAAAACTATTGTGATCTTCATTTAACAAGTCTTGCTTCAACCCCGGATCATTCGGTAGGCACAATCAATCACGAAAATACAAGCAATCATTAGCACCAATAATGAAACTAGTCGTATGACCATTTCCCACTAATTCTCGTTTCGACAACAATTCTGGATCATTTCTTTGAAATTCTTGAATTTTCACTAAAAACACCGGTTTAACTCTCAAGTCAGCTGGAATAAAACCATCGTGTTCTAAAGTCAAACTTGCACTCATAGCTCTCAAAGCAAATGGAGACTTTCAGCTCAACGCATTAACTACCACATTAGCTTTTCGGGGATGGTAATCAATCACCAAATCATAATCTTTTAGTAATTCAAGCCATCTACGCTGTCGTAAATTCAAATCTTTTTGTGTCATCAAGTATTTTAGGCTTTTGCGATCGGTAAAAATATGAAATTATTCATCGTATAAATAGTATAGCCAGATTTTTAGGGCAAACATAACTGCTGTCAGCTCTAAATAATGTGTTGGATAGTTTCTATCATAGCGTTTCAACTATCATAAGACATAAGCAATTACTTTTACATTCTGCATCAAAACGCAACCTAGACCACAAAGCAACACATCACTATAAACAATAAATTCTTTCCTAGTTTCAGGCTGAGTCAGAACTAGAGCTTCAGTTAACATTTTTTTCAATTGCTCATAACTTTTCTGATGTTTATCAGACCATACAAAGTTGACATCTTTTTTGCAGTAACTACGTCATCAGAGATTCTATTATCAAGAAGTTTTTAATGAAACATCGGTAGTACCCGACTAATCCCAAAAAGCTATGTATCTCAGAGTTATTTTTCAAAACTTCCCAATCCACAATTGCCGATATTTTACTCGGATCCACTCGGATGCAATCAGTAGAAATTACATGTCCCAAAAATCCATTTTCTTGAAGCCAGAACTCACATTTGCTAAACTTAGCATATAATTTTTTTCATACAAAGTCTACAACACAGTTCTCAAATGTTCGGCATGATCTGACTCATTTAACGAGTATATCAGAATATCGTTGATAAAATCTACAACAAATTGATCCAAATATGGCTGAAATACTCGATTAATCTAATCCATGAATGTAGTAGGGGCATTAGTCAAACCAAACGGCATCATCAGAAACTCATGATGGTCGTAACGAGTTCTAAACACAAATTTTGACATATCTGCCTCTTTTACTCACAACTAGTAATAACCTGATGCAGATCGATCTTTGAAAACACAGTAGCCTTTTTCAATTGATCAAAGAGGTCATTGATTTGAGGTAATGAATATTTATTACTTATCGTAACTCTATTCAACTGCCAGTAATCTATGCACAATCTCATCGACCTATCTTTCTTTTTCATGAATAACAGTAGTCCACCATCATGAGACATACTTAGTCGAATAAAACTGTGATCTAGAAACTCTTGTAATTGTGCTTTCAACTCTTTCAACTTAGTAGGAGCCATTCTATACAAGGCAATCGAAATCAGAGTTGTCTAGGTGCAAGTTCTATTACAAATTCATTTTCTCTAACTAATGGCAACCTTAATTCTTCGGGAAATACATCAGCTAATTCTTTAACTATCAATGCCTGATCGATTTTTTATTTTGACACCTATAAATTGAGAATATACGTGAGATACGCTTCACAACCCTTTTTGATCAATTTTTGAGCCGAGAATGTTGAAATTATATTCATTGCACAATTTGTTCCTTTAACCCCAACACAGATGAATTCACCATTTTAACATTTCAGGGTAATCTATTTCTATCAATAGTTCACTATAGCATCAAGTTGGTTAACCAGTCCATACCCAAAATGAGATTGACTTCATCAAATGGTAATAGCATCAAATCAGCAGGAAAATAATAACCCCTGACTTTTAGGGGACACATTCTATAAATCTGATTAATTAAAACATGCTCACCCAGTAGATTTGTTACTCTGATAGTATAATTGGTTTACTCTACAGGCATATATAGGAATGAGTTGACCCAGGGATAATCAATGCATATACATAAAAAAAAGGGATAATGTACCAACAATAACGTCTAAAGCTAAAGCTTCCTCACGAGCTCAAATGGCATAGGCCTGGGCAGGTTCTCTGGCCTGTGATCACTCAGTCGTATTAATAGCTTTTCCTCGACTAGCTGTAGCACTTCTATTATTTCCTGATTTCCTACCTCTCTGCGAAGTAGTTTTAGGTTTAACAATTTGATTCATCGGAACATTATATCGCTTCGAACAACCTTTAAGGAAGTGTTCAGTGGTACTTTATCGAAAACAAGTTCCGATTTTAAATCAACACTCGTCAAAGTGGTTTTTACCATAATGTTCACAGATTGGTTTACTCACATTTCTAACACAGCCCACACTAGCAATGGGTGAATTCATAGATCACAGATTACTCGGTCTTGATCTATCTCTGTCAGTGAATCTCGAAAGGGAATTGGATTCATTGACATCATGTTAAAATTTCTTTGCTGTAGAGGTATGAACCGATCTACATGGTCCTCATTTACTGAACTCTTAGGATTTCATTTTTTATTGTTTCTTATTATTGCAAATTTCCTCTATTTTCTGTGCACGCTTGAATAATTCCACAAGTTCTCACAAATTCAAAGCTCCGACTAACATTTTGATTTTATCATTCAGACCATCCTCGAATTGAATACACATTTTAGATTCAGTTGGAATAATACCTCGAGCATACTTACTCAAACGGAAACCAATTTCCTTATTTTAACTCAAGTAACTCTTTCTATTTTTTTCTAGATATAAATGGCTGACATATTTCTTCTTGACTTCTATTTGAAATAAATCCCAGTTAACTTGATCACTCGGAACCATAGTCGTTAACGTATTCCACCACAAATATGCATCGTCTTTCAGTAACGAAATCGCACATTTTAGGCTGTCTTCAGGTGAACACATTAATTTTGTAAAAACCTGCTTCGTATTCTCAAGCCAGTATTTAGCTCTGGCCAAATCATCATCAACTTTACCTCTAAATTCCTCAGCCCCACATTTACGGATGTTATCAATAAGAGGGTAGTGAATCGATACTAGGGTAGGGTTTTGAGGACATGGGGGAGTCACAAGGTTGGCTTGCATAAATGAACTGAACTATTGACTCACCATGCCATAGAATACATTTTTCATTTCACTACTAAACATTTGTAGAACTGACATACTTTGACTCGCTTCCTTATTGGAAGTCGAAACATTACTTTCAACTTCATTTGCGTCAGCACAATTAGTTTCTGTCGACATCCTGTATCTATAAGAAAAATAGGATCAGACTAGATTAAAAGCATCACACAATCATAGGTATATGTGGCAAATATATTATAGACTCAATACGTGCTATGTCAGTCCTAGAATAGACTAAACCGTAACTCTGATACCACTAAATATAACACCTCTCACCTATCTCCATCATTACATTAGGGTTACAGGATGTTGTAACAAATTGTAACATGTTTACGCAAGTGTATGTAATCGTTCAAGTAATAAGTAAGTACAATGAGTTATCGTCTCTATAGGGATTGTATAAGCTTAAACAATTTATTGCAAAATTATAATTAACAATTTGATGTAAAAGACTCAATAAATTTGGATAGTGATGATTAGATTAATTAAATGCAAGAGTCATCCCTAATGCAGTTTCTAATATAAATGCAATTTACCTAAGTGTATGAATGAAGGCTTTAGCAAAAAAAAAAAAAAAACCAACATTAAATGGGCCAGGATAATTATATTAACTAATTCAATTTACTTTCATCATGCTTAACATGTTTAGAATTACTTCCATGGCAACTCAATCTCTTATGGGTTTGGAAACCAAATTAAGTCCTCTCAGATCGATTACTTAGTTAAACATGCATGTTGCTGATCATATTAGACTAAGGGTTTCTTAGCATTTATGCAAGGTCATAGGAACATCTACGTTTGCAATAGTTTAATGACCTAAATTAAGCATTGCACTTTCAATTATGTGTCTACTAGCCATCTTCTAGTTAGGATCGCTCACCTAATCTGACTGTACCCAATCACATATGAATGAAATGCATCATGATATTAATTGAAAACATAATCGACTGAGGCACAAAAGTGTTAACATGAATTAAATAAATCACATTAAATTAATATAATCATTCGAGTAGTTAAGAATTAAAACTTCATAGTTGATGTCAAAAACATAAAACACAAAGTAAACATATTTAAAATAAATGACAAAAGGAAAGAGTTTGCTCAGTTTAGTAGCCTTTTGGATCTATTCTGACTGATGTGCTCAACTCTACTCAATTCAGCAGCCTTCCGGATCTATTTTGACTGAAGTACTCCTCCGTTCTGATTGAAGTTTCTTTTGCTAAGGGTTTAGAAGGTAGCCGGCTAAAGAGTTATTTTGAAAAAGTTTTTAAGGCTAAAGATGGGAGAGGGAATAGACGACTATGCGAGGGAAAAAGGGAAAAGGAATTGAGAGAAAACTATTGAGAGTGAGAGAGGAATGTTGAGTGATGAGGGATGATAAATAAGTGATGGATGACAAGGTATTTATAGGTGAAGGTAAGGGTTTTTAGTTTACTAAAAATAGGATTAAATTTCCTTTCTCCCCTCTCTCATGTGGCTGGTCATGCTTCAAGGAAAATGGATGACCAAGTCTTCTCAATCTGAATTAGAATTTCAAGCTAACGATAGCTATGTAGTGGACGATTTCAACATGGAAGTTGTTGGGCAAAATTTTGATTATTTTCCAACTGCAAGGACCTTTAATTAAATATCCCAAAACACATTTTGGGCAGCCATATTCTATTACCAAAATTGGGCTTTTAATTCCCCTTGTTGGATGATTTTTCAGTCTAATAACTTACCAGACATATCCATCATTTATCACCTTCTTTACTAGGTCAAATTGTCAACCCCTTGCCCAAAATTGCATGATTTTGCCGTCCACATGGATAACTTGTACATGTCTATACTTTATTTATTTAAATCATGTCTCCAATGGACCTCCAACATAGTGAAAAATACATACATTAATAAATTAATATGAATTCATATAAAATATGCATGAACATAATGTAATTAAGCATAATTTCACATACTTTCCAAATTCATGTTTAAAATCACTAATTAAGTAAAATTCACTTATTTCAATAATAATTACTCGAGATAACATAATAATTAAGTAAAAAGATGGAAAAACATATAGAAAAACTCTATATAATTTTGAGTTTACATTTGCTACAATAAATACATAATAGAATCATGCTATTTCAATTCAAAACTTATTAAAACATTCATTAATCATTAAACATTCAGTTAAACAAGTAATACATGTAAGACCAGGCTTAAATCGAGCTTAAGAAAGCTCTAAAAAATTTCAAAACTAAGTAGGGACTAATTTGAAACTTTTCATAAAAATGTGGCAAAAATGCAAAACAGAGATGACACGGGCATGTAACCAAGTCGTGTAACAGGCAAAGGCCATGTGGAGCTGACCCACATAATCGTGTACTCCAACTGTGTAAGTGACTGATGCCGTGTAATATAGGGTCACACATGGCGCGTTAAAACGTGTTCACCTATAGATACCTTACAAGACAAGTTACAAACCACAAATTCTAATATAACATATATGCACTTCATACCATTTCTAAGACCTGGTAAAAATACAGCAAAACATAAAAAAAACCACTTAAAACATCATTCCTAAGTGCCTAAACAATGTCATTTTGTCACCATCAGAACAAGTATAAACCATTACCAAAGCATTCAACAAATATAATACTATCATGATTCAATTAGAACTTTCACCCATACATAGAAGCATACGATGAATTTCTATCAAACGTTACTTAGTAAAATAACCTAAAACATGTCGTAACTGTTGGAAAATCAGGATCAGAATTGTACCTTTTTTTTATTGTGATATCTAAAGTAATAAACATTTAAACAAAATTGTACCTTTTTTTTATTCATCTAGGATGAGCGCGTTGACCAAGTAGTCTTCTCCACTATTGTCAAGCTCATGTCTACCGAGTGTGGGCTCGCTTCGAATCAAAAAAAATTTCTCAAAAATTACCAGTAGGGTAATTTTACAATTTCTCTAAACTTTTAGGCCAAGTTGTAAAAAAGAAAAATATCTCTAGAAATTTTCTGAAATAATATCTTCAGTGAATTTTCTCTCTACAACTTTCTCTTGAATTCAAGTGTGTGATAAATAATGACTCAATGGCCTCTTTTTATAAGGAGAGTTTAGAGAGTTCAACTATGATTAAAGTTAATCACTTTAATATTAAATTTAAATCTAAACTTGATAAATATGATATTAATTTAATATTAAATCTTATTAAAATAATAGAATATTTATCTACAAGATAAATATTTAATTTAATTTAATATTAAGATAATCACTTTAATATTAAATTAATAAAATACTATCAAGATATGTATTAAATTAAATTTAATATTAAACTATTAATATGATATTATTTTTGGAATAGTTAATCTGAAATCAAATTATCTGGTAGAGTTCCAGTAAGAGTGTAACTCTTCTACTTCTCAACCACCAAAGACCAACCGCCGCCGGTCACCAGAACGTCGCTGTAATAGTCATCGACACAATCGTGTCTAGTGATGCAAGTGCGACACCCTTATGGCACTTTCAGTCAATTCGGCCTGGGTCATTAACAACCCAACTGTTCGGTCTAGCCACCGGTTGGACCATCAGCCTGGTTTCATATATCGGGCCTAGTTCGACTAGTTTTTGGGTCTTGATCTCAATTTTGGGCTCCCAGGCCCAATTGACGATCTTAGGTCAATTTTTCAAGTTCAATTACCCATTAGGCCAATTGTCTGACTTGAAAATTAATTTTCAAAAATATCATATTAAATTTAATTAATTTGATTAATTTAATCTTATTTGATAAAAAATTTTCTTTTCCAAAAATCACTTAGATTTTCCAAATTAATTTGTCAAGAAAATTCTTTAATCAAATTCTCTAGTTGAACAATTCTCACGACCACCTAATTTAAATTGACATCGAATAAATTAACTCAATTAAATTATCTCTAAAGTCGTAGAATTTTCCTCTAATTCAATTACAGTCTGATCAAGCTTTTGTTGAGCGAGCGGATGAACCAATCAAACATATACAATTAGGCTCTAATAATTGCAATTATGTCCAGAAGCATCGTTCCAGTAATTGCAATTACTTAATCTTGGAGTTAGTCCACAAGAAATATCATTGTAACAACCCAATTTTGGGCCTAGTTAGAATAGTGGTTTCGGGACCACAAATCTGACGTAGTAAAACTTGTTTTTATCACATTTGTATGGTCTACAGTTTTATGGAATGATTTCGCGAAAAATTTCATTTGAAAATTTTGACGTTTGGGCACTCGATTTAGCAAAAAGGACTAAATTGTAAAAAGTGCAAAAATTGAGTTCTACATGCTAGAGGTGTCTAATTGTTATGAATTTTAGATTGAATGTCCTTAGATGGTAATTAGACTATTTGTCAAGTTAGTGGACAAAAATAGACATGAGGTAAGAGAAATTTCATGTTTTATAAAAATGGGCATTTTGGTAATTTGTCAATTAAAGAGAAAATAAGTAAAATAAAAGAAAATTTTAGTCCATCTTCTTTATGATTGTGCTGAAATTTAGAAGGGGAGCCATAGCTAGGGTTTGGCCACTTTCAAGTTCGATTGTAAGTCCGTTCTTGCCCCGTTTTTAATGCTCTTTACATTTTTGAAGTCGTTATCACTCGATCTATCTATTTCTATCATTAATTTGAGAAATAATTAATGTATAGGGTTTTAAAAATGATATATATGTGTGTATTTCGATGTCTAATGGTAGAAAATGTGTGTTTGGTGTATGATAAATAACTTTTGCTAGGTGATTTTTGATGAAAATGTCAAAAGGACCAATTTATAAAAAGGTTATAAAATGTGTGTAAAAGTCTGATTAAATGAAAAATGTGGCTGTTATAAGCATAAAAGAGGTTCGTCTAGGCTTGGGAATCGAAGAAATTGAATCTATTTCAATTTACAAGCCTAGGGACCAAAGTGTAAAAATGTCAAAGTTTAAGGTGCCCTAATGTGATTTTTGAACTGAATTGAGTAATGTGAATAATAAATGAGTTTAATTTGCTATTATAGATCAAGAGAAACGAGGTTCGGACCTAGATCGGGGGAAAACAAAGTGTTTGATGATTAGGTCCCATTCCTACTATTTTTGTACCGAGGTAAGTTCTTATGTAAATAATGCATTGTTTTAATTACGTTTTAAATGCTTTACTATTGTATGAACTATGATTGACCATTGAGCATGTTCGAAAAGGTAACGAAAAATGTGAAATCCCGGTTGAACCTTAGGAATAGATAGGATACAAATGTCATGACATTAAGGTTACTCAGTCTATGTGTAAGACCATATCTGGGATATAGCATCGATATGAGATATCGTGTAAGACCATATCTGGGATGTGGCATCGATATGAGATTTCATGTAAGACCATAGCTGGGCTATTGGAATCGATACGAGATTACATGTAAGACCATATCTGGGATATGGCATTGGTATGGTACCATGTGTATGGAACTCCCGAGTATCCTTTAGTATTCCAAGTGGTTCAACGGGTAATTTAATGAGTATGTCAAAGATGAATTGTGTGTAAATCCAATTCAAGATGACTCAAGTATGTACGAAAGCCTCAAACGTGATGAGCTCGTTATGTGATGAACCCTCGGTAAGGTTATGATTGAGTAAGTTATGATTATAAGATCTTAATAATATTTATGCCAATTATCATCATGTTAATTGTATGTTAAATGTTGGTTTATGATGCCTATTATTTGCATGGGAACTTACTAAGCTATATAGCTTACTCCCCTTTTCTTTCCCTTGTCTTATAGTGTCACTAAGCTACCTCAGGGATCGGAGACTGTCGGAAATCCACTCACACTATCAACTGATTATTTTGGGTACCAATGAATTTGACATTTTGAGTTATGGCATGTATAGGGACTTGGTCATTTTGTTATGTGTCATAAATAATTTGGCCAAATATATTGGCTTTTTCTGGTTGATAATTCATTTTGTAAATGGCCATTGAAATTAGCTAATATTAGTTTAAGTATATATATATAACACCCCTTACCCGAGACCGTCGTCGGAGTCGAGCACGAGGCATTACCTGACTTAACTTACTAATTCGGGGCATAAAATTTTCTTTTAAAATTAATTTATTTACATTCATTCCATATGTCCCTAAAAATGGCCCTCGAGACCCTAAAACATGCAATTGAAACGGTTCGGTACCAAACCAGGAACATTAAAATTTTATTTTCCGAATACTTAGACAAATCAAAACAATTTATTTCATTATTCCTTATAAAACTTCCCACCTGCGTCATAGTTACTAAATAAATCATAACTCGAGTCACAAAACTCAAAATTTAAATTCGTGAATTTTCCCTGAAACTAGACTCATATATCTCCTTACTAATTTTTTTTCCAAAATTTTTGGTCTAACCAATTAGTACAGTTTATTAGTTAAAGTTTCCCCTGTTGCACTATTCAATTTTCTCCTCACTACGAATCAATTTTCTCCCTGTACAGAATTCAAATAACCATTCCATTTGTTTCTCTTGAAAGTAAATTCACCAATAAATCTATAAATATAATATATAACTCCTAATTATTTTTGTACAATTTTTAGTGAATTTATAAAGTCAGAATAGGGGATTCAGAAATCGCTCTGACCCTGTCTCACTAAAATTCAAATATATCTTAATATACACTTTTTTTGCTTACTCTGGTTCTTTCATATAAAAATAGACTCAATAAGCTTTAATTCTATGTCTCATTAATCATCTAATTCCATTTCTACTATTCTTGGTGATTTTTCAAGATCACGTCACTGCTGCTGTTCCATACTATTTTAATGCTTATTTCACTTTTTCATGATTTCTTTGTATTAACTACCATTTAGGCATACATAACACTGAAACATGTTCTTCATTAGCCATTTCAATAGCTAATAACTATCAAATATTTACATACCATTCTTTAGCCATATCATAAGGACATGCACACAAAATGGCTAAGTCCCTATACATGTCATAAACTAGAATGTTTGTAAACGAAGATACCCATTTGGTAACTTGATAGTTGATAGTGTGAAGTGATCTCCGATGACCTCCAACCCGAGCTTGCTTTTAAGTACTCTGAAACATGGGAAAATGAAAGAAGTAAGCTTATAAAGCTTAGTAAGTTCACATGTAAAATAATAAGCATTAGCAATCAATTTAGCTTACTACTATGTTGTCATAATTTGCTTAAATAATGTTTAGTTCTTACTTTCCCATCTTACTCATCAGTAATCTTACCAAAGGCTCAGAATACAAAAGGCACCTTACTTAATAGCTTGCTTACATACCTGCAATACCTCACTTAACACATGAGTACTCTTTCATAATATAGGCATATTGTCAATCATGTCATAAAGTGTCACAAGCATAACTGAAAACTCATCACTTACTCAATACTTGATAATCTCAATTACTTACAATATCAATATTAAATAAGCCTTAAATGCATACCTGTACTCTTTCTTCATGTTCTCACATTGTCATTTCTTTGACTTACTCTTTGGATTACTTAGGAACCTTTTCCTTTTTGAACTTACCATTGCCATGTCTTGACATGGTCTTACAGGTGGTATCCTTGCCTTATGAACTCACCAATGCCATGCCTTGGCATGGTCTTACATAGGACCTTTGCCTTATAGTAACTCATCAATGCCATGTCTTGACATGGTCTTACATGATTTCCTTACCTTATAGAACTTATCAATGCCATGCCTTGGTATGGTCTTACATGATTTCCTTGCCTTATAGAACTTATCAATGCCATGCCTTGGCATGGTCTTACATGATATCCTTATCTTACCTAATGCCATGTTCCAAATATGGTCTTACATGGTATCCTTGTCTTACCAAATGCCATGTTCCAAACATGGTCTTACATGGTATCCTTGTCTTACCAAATGCCATGTTCCAAACATGGTCTTACATGGTATCTTTATCTTAGTGCCAATGCCACATCTTGATGTGGTCTTACATGGAGTCCTTAATTATTGCCGATGCCATGTCTTGACATGGTCTTACATGGTATCCTTAACCGTCAATTCCTCCTTAAATGCCATGTAATGAACATGGACTTTTCTGTCAATTGTTCCTTAATTGCCATGGTACAACCATGGACTTTGAGATATCAATGCCTTGTTAAGTCATAGCTGAAACATACTTGCTCAAATTCTCAAGGTTAGTCGCATAACTCAATAATAACAATACTAATAACAATAATTGCATAATAATAAAATGCTACTCAACTTACATACTTACATTCTTAATCTCATCATATCATCAACTTAACTTATTCTCATCAAACTATGCTAGTCAATACTTTCTTGTTCTCATACAAAGCCATAATACAAAATATGGTCTTACATATAAATTATACAAGTTCTCTTTCAAATATCGAATTATTTTCGAGCATTAATCATTATATCTGAAACTCAATACTAAAGTATTTATGGCCAGAATATCAATTTATCATTCAAATATGCATAATTAAATACTTATTAAACATATGAACTTACCTCGATACCAAAACAACCATTTTACCAACTTTCCCAATATTCGATTTTCTCCCGTTCTAGGTCTAAATCTCACTTTCTGGGATCTAAAACATCATATTTCACTTATTTAATTAATGTAATATTCATAACATTCCCTAAATCAAACTTTGGAAAAATTACAATTTTACCCCTAAACCTTTACAGAATTACGATTTTGCCCCTAGGCTCAGAAATTAAAATTTATCCATTTTTCTTATGTTTTATGACACTCTGAACATTTTTTCCTTCTATGGAAACATCAAATTCCAACTCTATCATGTGCTTATGAACATTAGGTATTTTTACCAATTATGTCGTTTTACTCGTTTTCACTTAAAATTGCTTAACAAAAGTTGTTTAACATAATTTCAAGCTTCATATTCTACCATAAAACATCAAAATAAACACATTTAACCTATGGGTATTTTTCCAAATATGAACCCTAGGATGAATTATTGCTAGAATAAGCTAAATCAAGTTAGTGGGACTCCAAAAACGTCAAGAACATTAAAAACGAGGCTAGAACGGACTTACTATTGAGCTTGGAATGCTTGGAAACACTAAACATGGCTTCCCCCATGCTATATTCAGCCTCCATGAAGAAGATGGACCAATTTTGGCTTTATTTTCCCTTTTTAATTCTTTTAATTACTAAATGACCAAAATGCCCTTAAAGGCTTTTCTTTCAAATTTGTCCTATTCTTGCCCATTTTTGTCCAAACTTAAATATAATGGTCTAATTACTAAATAAGGACCTCCACTTTAAGAACCCATTTCAATTAAATCCCCTTTATTATCTAGAACACATATTTTGCTAATTTTACAATTTAGTCCTAATTATCAAATTAGGCACTTATACATAAAATTTCTTCACGAAATTTTCACACAATTATTCAATCAATGAATAAACCTTAAAACTTAATCAGAATAATTTTTTTTACCTCAGATTCGTGGTTTCAGAACCATTATTCTGTTTAGGCCCTGTTTCGGGATGTTACAATATGCCTATGATGATGTTTTCATGGATGTGGAAATTTGCATGGTTTAAGTTGATAAGTATGTATTATTTATATGTGGTAAATGGTAACTTGTGAATGATGTGTGGATGTCTTGATTGTGGCTGAATTGGTTTAATGAAATTACTTGGATTGGTGATTGTTTTGTGGTGTAAGTGTGTGCAAAAAGGGGTGACAAAATGGCTTGGTAAATAGCCTTGTTTTTGTCCACACAGGTAGACACCCGAACGTGTGTCTAGGCTGTGTGTGACACAAGGCTTGCCCCATGGGTGTGTGTTTCGGCCGTGTGTCTCCTGCACCTTAATTGTTGCAAAACGGAATGCTCAAAATTGAGCACATGGGCAGGGACACGGGCATGTGTCTCAGTCGTGTGGATAACACGGCCTCAAGCATGGGTGTGTGCCTTGGGCAAGTGAAGTCTGCACCTATTTTATGAAAAATTATGAAAATTAAATTGACTGCGCGACCTAGCACGCGGGCGTATGACTTGGCCGTATGTCTTCAATTTGTTCTTGGGTGATAAACAGAGAGTTACACGGGTTAGGGACACGGGCGTGTGTGACCACACAGCCTGCCCACAAAGGCATGTCTCAAGCCACACAGGCGTGTGGCTCTTAAAACATGAAAAATTTTCTAAGTGTTGTGAAAATTTCTAAAGTTCTTAGTTTAGTCCCGAACCGCTTCCAATGTATGTTTTGGGCCTCGTAGGCTTGTTTTAGGGATGATATGAATGTATAGAAAAGGTTTTAAATTTAGATGGAAATTTACGTCTCGGTTTTGTATGATTGCTTGTGTATAAGTTCGGTAATGCCTCGTACCCTATTTCGGCGTTGGATACGTATAATGGGTGTTTCAATCATGATTGAAAACTCCTTATTGTATACTCTTTACAAAACCAATTCATCAAACTGCTTTGTCCAATAACCTCGTCATGTGTCTGTTACCCTCATATGATATCCTCGATTCCTTTGAGTTAAACCTGTTTACTCAATACAATTCTTTTTTATCTCATTATCACAATTATGTCTTCTTAATGATTAATATGATCACTGTCAACTAATGACTGTGATAAATTGCTTGTTCGAGAACGAGCAACCCGTGGCTACGTTCCATACTACGTTCCATACTTATCAATCTACACAAAAAATACAAAAGACATGATAGTGAAATGTGAAGTTAATTTTATTTTCTGACATAATTGCAAAAAAATCCCTCAACCTTTGGGGGCTTTTGGATATATGCCTCTAACTTTTTTTTTCTGAATTCGGCCCTCAACGTAACGAATTTTTCAGATGTCAACCTAGTTGAAACGGTAACCGTCAGCTGACCATTAGTAAATAGTTGGTCAAAAAAATTGGTCTATGTAGCGTTCCAGTTGACTGATGACGTGGTAGGCATTTAAATAATAATGCTGATGTGACAAAAAATTAAACAAATTTAATAAACATAAAACAAAAAAAAACCCTTAAATCCTCAAATCATCTCAAACCCCCAAATTCGAAACTTTTTCCCAAATTCTAAAATCCCCAACTCGTTAGATTCCTCAAATCATGAAATTCCCAAATCATAACATCTGAAATCTTCATTGAATCCCTAAAATCTTCAGCAATCTCTTTTTTGAATCATTGATTAATGGATTTTTCTACATCTTTAATCCCTTAGAACCAAATCGTGAAATCCCTAATCTTTCTAGAAATTTTTATTTTTCTTTCTTGTCATCTGAAATCATGGATTCACATAGTTCAAATAGTCAGTATAAAGGTTCGATAACACATGGTTTGAATGGTTAGAAAGATTCGAAGAAAAAATAGTAATATGCAAATATTGTTGCTTCATTGCGGAGGGAGTATGTTTATGATGGACCAACAATAATGTTTACGATGGACCAACAGTAAAATGTCACTGTAATAAGTTAGCTCCAAGAGATACTTCATGGAGCGATATAAATCCGGGGAGGAGATTTTTATGGTTGTTCAGATTTTTGGGTAAGTGAAAATTTTTTATTTGCAAATTGAGCTTGAGCTCAACTTTGATGATTTCATAAATCTCATAATTTGTTTTGTTTTCAATTTGGTTGAATTGGGGTTTGTTTGTAGGACGGTGGTTTTGATTTCTTCAAGTGGTACAATGGGAAAATGTGTGACCGTGCGACTGAGTTACTGCGTCAATCGCGTGACAGTGAACGAAATCTTTTGAAGGATAATTTAGCACTTAGAAAGAATGTTATGGATTTTGTTGCATTTGATGGTAACCATAATAGTGGCAGTTGCAAATGTTGATTGACCAATATTGGTTGTTTTTTTTTAATGTAATTTAACATTATGCTTGGAAATAATGACCAATATTGGTTTTTTATGCCTAATTTAATTTAGCTTAGTAAATAATACAGTGGTAATAAACATAAGACTGAAAGGACAAATTTGACCATTTAAGCATATGATTTCCCCATTGCAATTTGGATAAATGTACTTTACAAAAGCATAGGATAGCCTTTACACCATTCACCCTATGCACCATCCACACTATACCAGCCAAAAACCAGTATTTAAGCGAGCTATACATGAACCCCCCCTCCCAAAAAAAAACCAACATATTGGTTTTCAATACAACAAAATAACATTCAACATTGGTGTATTCCAAAACCAGAATGTTATAGGCTCAAAATGTGACTACCATCTTCTGTTCCAAAACTAGAATGTTGTAGGTTTAAAATGTTGTAGGCAGGATACCTTACATCATCCTTTTTGGAACAAGAGTTGTCACGAGATGATCCTATGAAACAAAAAGAAGATACAAGATAAATGTTGTAGGCCAAGCTAGTTTTGGCACTTATAACCAGCATATGATATGCAAATAGATACATGAAATTATGGCACCCTAGATAAAATGATTTGCTTGACAAAGGAAATTCATAGACAGAAAACTATTGCAATAAGAGACTTGTGTTGTATGACCTATTTGCAGAAGGTTATATGCACAGTCATGAAGTGAATTATGGCATGATTTGGCATACAACATAAAGAAAAGGATAGCATCCCCAGTTCCAGAGAAAACATAACAGATATATATAATGAAGATGCATTTTTTCAACGTAAGATTGCACAAGTTCAATAGCAAGTTATTACTGTGAGTCATAAGAGAAAGAGCAGAAGTCATTCAAAACAAAATAATGATGATCTACTCATGTTTCTCGCAACTGATTCTTGTGTTCCCAGATGGTCGAAAAGAGCCTTTCGCTTGTTATTTCGTGACTTGGGTGTTGAAGAAGTTTGTCCACCACCATCTTGGCATGAAGCTATCATCATGCTCCTTGTGGTTCTACCAACTACAAAAGCATTTTATATTAATATTAAAACAATATACAATGTTTGATCAATTGTAAAAGGAAGAAACTCACATGAAAGGTTTGCTTTCCCGTAGATTTATCTGAGGTAGTTAACCTTTTAATGGAAGATTTCCCCTTTTGTTTTGGTGGTTGTGCATCTTGCTGTAGAAAATGGACCATAATCATTCGTTAGACAAAAATAAAATAAAAAATTTACTCAATATTTATAACTAAAGAACAACATTTTACCTGTTTTTAATTTGTGCAAGACCACTTGTTATGGCCATGTTGGCCACATTAAGTACATGTCATAAGTAAACCTTTCCTACTCAAGTGGCCAGGCTTCAATTTTTTTGGTTCATCTTTAGCCATCTTCCTATTCTTTTTAGGCCTTCCAGGCATCCTCCTTTCAATAGGAGGTAGCACTGACTCAATACCAGTTTTTTCCTAATCATGTGTCCCATTTATGGGATGCATTGGAAAAGAGTTGAGGCCCTAAGCGATACATTCATGCAGATATTCATCTAGTTGAGGCCCTAAGCGATACATGGCAGCACATAACCTTTGACATGTGAACATGGAACCCCACAAATTTTCCAACTTTTACAACTACATATCCTTTGACTTAGGTCCACTATATATTGATAACTTCATTTCCTCAACTCACATCCATTTTCACCATTCCATATTTGTTGCCACTCTACATAGTCCTTCTTGTTTGCATCAAACTTGCTTTCACCAATGGACCATAATTTTGCTTCCATCCATTACATAACTTGTTTTTTTGTACTATCCTAGTCATCATCTTGGTCCTAATATCCTCAAGCATTCTGATAATGCTTTTGAACCTAGCTTCAACAATGCTTGAATTGAATGCTTCACACAAATTATTGTAAACTATATCTAATTTACAAGTGAATTTTTCATCAAATTATCGTAAGCATCCTTATCTTTCTTCTCCAGTGCTGAACATAGATCCTCCCACTCCCTCTTAGTCATGCACTTCACAATCTGCCAGAAATCACACTAATAAGATTTCCCTAACTTCCTTTCTGACCAATTTGCAAACACGTGCCTCGTACAATTCCTATTCTCCACTCTTGTCAGTATGTCAGAAATTGCAATCTTAATGCCTAATTCAAAATAATGAACCAAATAGATTGTCAAAAAATTTTAGTTAAATACAAATAACAGAATAAAAAAAAAGACAATGCCAAGCTTAAATTTGCATATTTACTAACCTTTTGTTGGTCACTAATAATTGTGTACCCATACCCATCTTCCAAGCCCAAATCAGTTTATAAGAGACTGAGAAACCAGACCCATGAATTAGTCCACCCAACTTCAACCACAGCCCATGCAATAGACAACATTTGGTTGTTTGCATCCCTTCCAACAGCTATGAGAAATTCACTCTTAAATGGGCCTTTTAGTAAGCAACCATCTAGCCCAATGTGTGTCCTACACCCCACTTTCCAGCCTTTCTTTAGTGCATCAAAGCACACATAATACCTCTTAAAATGAGGAAGGGAGTTTGTTGCCACCCTTTGAACAACCATTTTTATTGTGCTTCCTAGCATATTTGACCTTTGTAACACCCCCAACCCGTATATGTCGCCGGAATAGGGTTTTGGAGCATTACCAGAACATTCAGAAACAGTTACATATAACTCATGTGAATTACTATTCATTTACTGAGATCATTCATAACGTCCCTTGATTGGAACTTCGAGGTCCAATACGAGCATTACAATCGAGTCGAGACTTAATCGGGAACTTTAAGAATTTTTTGTGACTTTTCAAAACTTTTCCAAGGTGCAGGGCTCACACGCCCGTGTGGTCCAAGGGACATGCCCATGTGACCCTGAGACACGTCCGTGTTGGAGGCTGTGTTCAACCTCGTGTAACTCTCTGACTTGTACACACGGCCATGCCACACAACCGTGTGCTAGGCCGTGTGGTTAATTAATTCAATTCAAAAATAGGTGCAGGATTCACACGGCCAAGACATATGCCCGTGTGCCCAATTCTGAGCATTCTGTTTCTCAAAATTAAGGTGCAGAAGACACACGGCCTAACCACATGCCCATGTTACCAGGCCGTATGTCACACACGGTCTAGATACACTCCCGTGTGTCTGCCCATGTGGACAAAATGAAGTCATTTCTAGCTTCATTTCTCACCCAAAATTTCACCCAAGACCTGCACTTGAAACACACATCCAATGCCAACCAATCCAAGCATTCAACTTAAGAAAATTTCATCATTCACAAGGCATATCACTACAAGCATACATGATCACAACCTTACCTTAGTTTAACTTAAGAATTCACAACATTGATCACATATTCTTAACATAACACAAGTGTATATATGTATCATAATAATCTACTTAGTAATACCAAAATGAACTATTACTAGCCATTCCAATGGCTAGGTTACAAAATAACATTTCAAGCTACTATTGGCCAAGTTGTCCTATAAATGCCATTATACCAAAATGATTTTTTTGCTAATTATACCCATAATGACTAGTTGATAGTGTGATGATGCTCCAGTGATCTCCAACCTTCACGATCTTGCGAGCACTTAAAAATAGGGGAAAATAAAATGGAGTAAGCATTACATGCTTAGTAAGTTCGTATAATGGAAACTAAACTTGCCAATCTCGTTTATTAAATCTAGGCATACAATAACAAGTATTCCATCCATTTGGCTAAATTGCCTAAACACATGCATCCAATCAAACATGTTAGTCATAAAGTTTACATATGCATCAAGTAAGAATAGATGAGCTCATCATGCAATACACTTTCAAGACATTATCATTTCATCTCATAATTCTCTTATCATGTCTAGAGTTATATGTCCGTTGAATCATTGAATTTCTGATGGATGCTCAAGTAATACACTCGAGGTGTATGATTCCCTAATCTATCAATGCTTATTCAACGGTACCCATTATGGCACTTAATCAAGGAACACACTCTCGAGCCATATATCGTATAAAAAGATTACCAGTCCAGGCTAAATCCTTTATATAATGTAAGCTCAGAGAAGCTCGATTAGGACTACTAGTCCAGGCTAAACCCTAATCATAACGTATGCTCGAGAGGTATTATATCAGAATTATCCATCTGGGCTAAATCCTTTCTATAACAAGGTTATTGGGATTACTCATCCGAGCTAAATCCCGTCCGCAACAAATGCAGGGCCCTATTAGTTTCGGGAAAGCGCATATAATCATCGGAATTCAACATTCAATCGGGACTTAACCCTTTATCACCATTTCAAGCATGTATCAAATTCTCCATCATAGCATACAAGTAAAGCACATCAATATAACTCATATTATATACAAACACAACATTCAATTAACATAATTACATGCTCAATTAGGTTACACGAACTTACCTCGACACTTGTTCGCGTAAAAAGTCTACTAATCCGAAACCTTTTCTTTTCCTTGATCTAACCTCGAATTAGTGTTGTCCGGATCTATATAAATGAATTTAACCATTAATTTCACACATTTCATATTTAAATGGACTCAATTAACGTCCTAGGCAAAATTACCATTTTGCCCCTAACTTTTTCATAAATTCTAATTTTGGCCCTAGGCCCGGAAAATAAAATTTGTGCAAATTACTCCCTATTCCAAGCCTAACCAAAGCCCATTACAAATTTTCCAACACATGTATTCATAAAATTTCAGAATTTTTCATCAAATTTTACAACTTCACTTTAGTCCCTAAATCATGTTTTCATCAAAAATCACTTTGTAAAAGTTGTTTATCTATCAATAATCTTTCATTTTCTACAATGAATTTCTAATTTCCAGCATATACATCCATGACCCATTTTCATACCTTGTTAAATTTTCAAGTTAATCCCTCAAATAAAGAGATTAAGTTATCCCAGTTTCAAAAATACCAAAATTACTTAAAATTAGACAAGAGAACTTACCCAATTAAGCCTTGAAAGTTTCCCCTCTCTCCCCTAGGGTTTCCATAGAATTTTAGGTTGAAGATGACAAAAATAAGGTGATATTTTTTTATCATCTTTTAATTAATTTAATTATTTCAAATTCCAATTTAGTCTTTGACCTTTTCTAATTTTTCCATGTATGAGTCACCAAGAATCTACATACTTTTCTTTAATGGTCTAATTACCTCTAGATTTGAATTCCATAGCTATTTAATCCTTATAGCTACTAGAATTCAACTTTCACATTTTATGAGATTTAGTCCTTTTCATAATTAAACACTTAATCGATAAAATTTTCATATTAAAATTTTCACACGACATGTCTATTATAGTACGGACCATATAATGAAAAAAAATTAACCTTATTTTCGGATCGGATTTGTGGTCCCGAAACCACTGTTCCGATTTCACTAAAAAATGGGTTGTTACAACTCTCCCCCCTTTAGGGATTTTTTTTCTAAAAAATCTTACCAGTAAAAAGATTTGGGTATTGCTTCCTCATAGTATCCTCTGGCTCCTAGGTAGCCTCTTTGATACCGTGTCGTTGCCAAAGAACTTTTACTGAAGCTACCTTTTTATTTCTTAACTCTTTTGTTTCTCGAGCTAAGATTTTGATTGGTTCTTCACCATATGTCTTATCAGGTTGAATCTCTACCTCTGTCGGAGAGATAACATGTGAAGGATCGGATCGATACTGCCATAGCATTGACACATTAAAAACATTATGAATCCGATCAAGCTCTGGTGGTAAAGCTAACCAATATGCAACCGGTCCATTTATTTCTATAATCTCATATGGTCCAATGAATCGTTGACTCAGTTTTCCTTTGCGTCTAAATCGGAGAACTTTCTTCCAATGCGATACTTTCAAGAATACTTTGTCACCGACTTGAAATTCTATTTCTTTTCACTTCAAATTAGTATAAGACTTTTGACGATCAGAGGCTGCTTTCAAATTGTCCCGAGTTACTTTCACTTTTTCCTCTGTCTCTCAAACCAAGCCAACTCCATGTAACTTTTTCTCACTGAGTTCCGTCCAATTCAATGGAGTTCTACATTTGTGTCCATACAAGGCTTCATACGATGCCATTTTAACACTAGACTAATAACTGTTATTATAAGCAAATTCAACCAAAGGCAAATACCTTTCCCAATTACCTTCAAACTCAAGTATACAACATCGAAGCATATCTTCCAAGATTTGTATTACCCATTCAGATTGACCATCTTTCTGGGAATGAAATGTAGTGCTAAAGTGTAACTGAGTACCCAGAGCTTCTTGCAATTTGCTCCAGGATCGAGATGTAAACCGAAGATCTCTATTTGAGATAATGGAGACAGACACTCCATGCAATATGACAATCTCAGAAACATATAATTCAGTCAATCTATCCAAGGAATAATCCATACGTACCAAAATAAAATGTGCAGACTTTGTCAACCGATCATCAATTACCCGAATGGCATCTTTCTTCTTTGGAGATAGGGGTAATCCCGTTACAAATTCCATAGTAATTCTTTCCTATATTCATTCCGATATCGTAATCGGCTATAATAGTTTAGAAGGCAACTGATGTTCAGCTTTGACTTGTTGACATATAAAACACTTAGATACAAACTCAGAAATATCTTGTTTCATTCCCGGCCACCAGTACATCTTTTTTAGATCATTATACATTTTATTACTACCAGGATGTATAGACATGTTACCATTGTGAGCTTCAGTCAAAATATTCTGTTCTAGTTCTGAACCTTTCGGTACACATACTCTGCCTTTAAATAATAAATAACCATCGAACCTGATCTGAAATTTTGAGTCAGGAGTCGATTCAATTTGTATTCGTTTTGCTTACAACTTACTATCATTTTTCTGAGCTTCATATATCTACTGCAAGAATGTTAGTCTAGCTTTTAACTCAGATATGATTGAACCATCATCAGACAACGATAATTGGGTATTCATTGCTCGCAAAGTATACAGGGATTTTCTGCTCAAAGCATTTGCCACTACGTTGGCTTTCCTCTAATGGTAGTCAATAACAATATCATAATCTTTCAATAACTCAAGCCATCTGCGTTGTCTCAAATTCAAATCTTTCTGTGACATCAAATATTTCAGACTTTTATGATCAGTGAATATGTGCCATTTTTCACCAAATAAGTAATGCCGCCAGATTTTCAATGCAAACACTATGGCTGCCAATTCAAGATCGTGTGTTGGGTAATTCTTTTCATATGGATTTAGCTATCGTGAAGCTACTATTTTACCATCTTGCATCAAAACACAGCCTAAACCATTCAATGACATATCACTGTATACTGTAAATTCCTTACCTGATTCTAGCTAAACTAACACTGGTGCTTCTGTCAATAAAGATTTTAATCTATCAAAACTCTGCTGGCATTTATCAGTCCAGTCAAACTTTACATCTTTTTGCAATAAACGAGCCATCAAAGAAGCTATCATTGAGAAACCTTTTACAAATCTTCGATAATAACCAGCTAGTTCCAGAAAACTTTAGACTTCTGACACATTCCTCGGTGGCTTCCAATTAACAATGGATGAAATTTTATTCGGGTCTACTCTGACACTTTCAGTAGATACTATATGCCCAAGAAAACTAACTTCTCATAGCCAAATTTCACATTTACTGAATTTTGCATACAATTGTTTCTCTCGTTGAGTTTGTAACACTATTCTTAAATGCTCCACATGTTCATTTTCATCTCGGGAGTAAACCAAAATATCATCTATAAATACCACCACAAACCTATCTAAAAATAGGCTAAAAATTTTGTTCATCAGATCCATAAACACTGCAGTTGCATTTGTCAAGCCAAATGGCATCACAAGAAACTCATAATGTCCATACCTGGTTCTAAAAGTTGTCTTTGGTACATCCAATTCTTTTACCCGTAGTTGATAATAACCAGAATGAAGATCAATCTTTGAAAATTTAGTTGTACATTTCAACTGGTCAAACAAGTCATCAATTCGAGGCAATGGATACTTGTTCTTTATTGTAACTTTGTTGGGCTGTCTATAATCAATGCACAGCATCAACGTTCCATCCTTCTTCTTTACAAATAGAACCGACGCACCCCAAGGTGAGAAACTAGGTCGAGCAAAACCTCTGTCAATCAAATCTTGCAACTGTACTTTCAGCTCTTTCAATTCAGTAGAAGCCATTCTGTAAGGTGCTATAGATATGGGTGTTGTACCCGAAACAAGATCTATAGAGAATTCCACTTCTCTATCCAGTGGTAAACCAGGTAATTCTTTTAGGAATACATCAGGAAATTCATATACAACTGGCACTGACTGAATCTTTGACTCAGATATTTTAGCATCCATCACATATGCAAGATAAGTATCATACCCTTTTCTAACATATTTCTGTGTTGATATTGTTAAAATCACAATAGGTAATCCATCTAGTTTATCAGATTCCAGATGAAACAATTCACCGTTCTCACTTTTTAGTACAATATAATTCTATTTACAGTTCACCACTGCATCATATTGGGTTAACCAATCCATTCCCAATATCACATCAAATTCATCAAATGACAATAACATCAAGTTAGCCGGAAAGCAATAACCTTTTACCATCAACGGACAGTTTTTACAAACTTTATCCACCATAACACACTGGCCCAGGGGGTTTGAAACTTTAACCACAAATTCAGTGAATTCAATAGGTAAATTTTTAATAGACACTAGGTTCATGCATATGTATGAATGTGTGGAACCAGGATCAATTAATGTAGTAATATCAGTATCAAGTAGAGAAAATGTACCAGTAATGACGTCTAGTGCAGAGGCATCTTCTCTAGTACGAATAACATATGTCCTTATAGGTGCTCGTGCCTCAGATCTAACTGTTGTATCCATGGTAGTACCTCGACTACCACTAACATTGTCGAGATGATGGGATGGTCTGCCCCTCGAGACAGGATTACTAGGCTTTGGAGTTGGTTCTATCTCTTTTTCAACTTTTTCTAGACAATCTCTGAGAAAATGTTCAAGTGAACCACATCCAAAACAAGCTCCACTTTTAGACCGACATTCCCCATGATGGAATTTGTTACAATGTTTACATTTCGGTTTGGGTTTACCAACACTACCCACACTGGTTGTAACACCTCTTACCCGTGTCTGACACCGGGACAAGATACGAGGCATTATCAGACTTAAACACTAGCAAACATGCACAACCGACCATAAATTTCGTTCAATTTAAAACCATTCATACAAATGCAAATTGTCCCTTATATGGGCCAACGATGCCCAAAACATACATCGGGAATAGTTCGGGACTAATCTGAGAACTTTAGAAAAATTTAGAAAATTTTTCATGAAATAGGGTCACAAGCCCGTGTGGGTAGACCGTATGGTCACACACGCCCTTGTGGCTTGGGACACACCCTTATCCTCAGCCTGTGTAACTCTTTGTTTATGACGTCATCAACACAAATAGAGTCACACAGGCAAGTCATATGCCCGTGTGCTCAGACCGTGTGACGAATTAAATTCCAAAATCAAGTGCAGACTTCACACGGCCTGGGCACACGCTCATATCCTAAGGTCGTTCCCTTCACACGACAGAGACACACGCCCGTGTCTCTGCCCGTGTGTTTACCACTGGGCATTCTGTTTTGCATTAATTAGGGTACAGGGGACACATGGTCAAATCACATGCCCATGGGGCAGACACACGGTCCGTGTGTCTCACACGGTCCGTGTGTCTACTCGTGTGGATAACTTTGAGGCTATATTCCTTGTCACCCTTAAATTCTTACTCACTCATGCATTTTTGATGGCATGCAACATAGTATATTTAGTCACACAAATACTCATAAACATGATTAATCCATGACTTTGCAATGTCAACATATCACCTATTTCATATGGCATTCCACACCAATTTCATATTTATTCACCTTGGTAATCCAACTTCCAATTTACTCAATTTTACCATAGCTTTGGTCATACTTATTAGTCATGATTCATTCATTTAGCACTTATGCCATTCATTACACATTTCATCCATAAGCAACCACATCAAACTTAACACATTGCATGCATGCATAATTAATTAGGGTTACAACATAAACAATCAATATGAACCATATCACATGGCCATATACAAAATGAATCAAATATTACCATAAGCCAACATATTTGGCTAGACCAATCTGACATATAACAAAAGACCAAGTCCGTATACATGTCATACTCAAAATGTTGAGACTAACTATACCCAAATGTCCAGTTGATAGTGTGATCGAGTCTTCGACGTCCTTTGATCCCCGAGCTAGCTTGGCGATACTATAAGAAAATGGAAAAGAGAGTGGAGTAAGCATAAAGCTTACTAATTTCACATGCAAATAAATATCAATTTAATCATATATATAAATACCATTGACATAACCTAGTTTACATATGTGTCGTCATAAATTCATAGGCATAACTTACACATTTCCAATCTTATCAAAAGTTCATCACATACCGAGCTATGCTACCTCATTTTACAATCACACATTGCTCGCTCTCGAGCGAATCACGGGCCTGCTCACACAAGCTGACAGTCAGGACATAACTACTCAGGCTACTCACACAAGCTGATAGATACTCGCAATACATGCCGGCTTACCCAGCCACCGGTAGGATGTACATGACTAGCACCCGGATTCACATAGTCACAAATACATATAATCTAATGAGCTCATAATCACATGGTTCCTAGTGACATGTCACTTGTATCCTAAACTATTCCTAAGGTTCAAACAGGATTTTCTCGACGGCTCATCTTTGTCGAACTCGTTCACAATGTCATTCTCATTGACCATAGTATCATTCATACACTCATTGTAACAATTAAAAATAGAAATTCATACATTAATTAAGCATTAAACCATGATACAACATTTCATCATTTACACATGAGCTTACCTCGGTACAAAATATGGACAATTAATTTGATTTAGTCCAAAATCTTGTTCTTTCCCCAGTCTAGGTCTGGACTCCGTTTTTCTTGATCTATAATAGCAAATTTAGCTCACTTAATCATCACATTATTCAAATCAGTCCAAAAACAATATTTAGGCAAAATTATGGTTTTGCCCTTCAACTTTCACATATTTACACTTTGGTCCCTAAGCTCGTAAAATGAAATGTGTCCAATTTCTTTGTTACCCAAGATTAGTCGATTCATATTCCCTCTTATAATAGCCCACATCTTTCATCAAATCACATTTTTAACACCTATTTTTACATGTTTTACAAACAAGTCCTTTTAGGTGTTTTCATGAAAAATCACTTAGAAAAAGATGTTTATCATGCATCACACTTTCACATTCCTCCATTAAACACCGAAATACATGCATGTCACACATGGGTAAGTTTTTGAACCTAAACCCTATCTTAAAATAATGGTAGAAATAGCTAGTTCATGCTTCAAGGATCTCAAAAACATAAAGAACATTAAAAACGGGGCTAGGATACACTTAATATTGAGCTTGAAAGTTGAAGAAACCCTAGCTATGGAACCCTTGAGATTTTCGGCCAAGGTGGGAGAAGATGGACACAATTTTGACTTATTTTTACCTTTTTATTCTTTTATTAACCAAATGACAAAAATGCCCTTTCTTTCAATTTTTTCCTATTCATGCCCATTTTTGTCCTTAAAAATAAAAATTGGGAAAATTGCTATTTAAGGACCTCTAATTAATAATCCATGAGAATATCAAGCTTAAAGCTTCTAAAACTCACATTTTGCAACTTTTGCAATTTAGTCCTAAATGTCAAATTGGACACTTTATCAATAAAATTTCTTTATGAAAATTTCACACAAGTATGCAATCATACCATAGACCTCATAATAATCATAAAATAATTATTTCTACTTTAGATTTGTGGTCTCAAAACCACTATTTCCACTAGGCCCTAATTTGGGATATTACACTGGTCACAGACGGAGATGAAGACCTTGGGTTAGAACACTGAGAGACCCACTCTCTTCCAGAATATCCCGTAGAGGTGATCACATGATCATAATACTTCTTTAATTTCTTAGAAGTAAATGATTGTGACTTACTCATAGTTCTTTTTTCAAAAACTCGAGCCTCTCTTTTGACTTATTTTTTTCTTTACTCAATTCCTCAGCTTTGTGTGCTCGATCAGCTAACCCTGCAAGTTCCCTTATTTCATGAATTCTAATCAATAATTTGATATCCTTTTTTAGGCCCTCTTCAAAGCGTTTACACATCTCAGCCTTGGTCAGAACCCATTCTCTGGCATATTTACTTAGTCGAGCAAATTTTCGTTCATATTTAGACACAACCATATATCCTTGATTGAGCTCTAAAAATTCTTTCTTTTTCTGATCCATAAATCTATGACTCACATACTTCCTCCTAAATTCAGCCTGGAATAATTCCCATGTAACATTCTCTCTTGGTACAACTGAAGCTATAGTATTCCACCAAATGATAAGTCAGTATCCTCAATAGAGATCTCACACATTTCGGACACACTCAAAGGTGTGTGCAGATAATTCATTAAAAACCCGGATAGTATTTTCTAGCCAAAACTCAGCCCTTTTCGGATCATCATTTGTGGTAGCTCTAAATTATTCCGTCCCACGCTTGCAGATTTTATCTATCAGAGGCTTACCAATTCTAACAGGTTCGGCACCCTGTGGTACCCCAGGAATCAGGTGGGAAGCAAGTGTGGGAGGTCGTTGTACAGTAGGATTTGTTCTCAAGTACTGTGTAAACCATTCATTCATCATTTGAAAGAAGGCTTGTTTTGCCTTCTCACTTTAGCCCTTAGACACGAGCCTTTCACTACCATACGCAGACGCAACTTTTTGAACTGAAGCAGAAGTATTGCTCTCAGCTTCCTCGGATTCAGCTCTAGCTCGATTGGATGACATTACTATATGAAAATACATTTAAAATGATTAGGAGTCATCACACTATCACAATTTATATAATGGCATGTATAGCTAAACTTGTGTTTGCTACGTCAAATCAGAGAATCAGCTAAACTGTAGCTCTGATACCACTAAATGTAACACCTTCAACTTGTATCCGTCGCCAAAATAGGGTTTCAGAGCATTACCAGAACATTTAAAAACATTTACAAATAACTTATGTAAATTACTATTCATTTACTGAGATCATTCATAATATCTCTTGATAGACCCTCGAGGTCCAATACGAGCATTACAATCGAGTCGTGACTTAATTGGGAACTTTAAGAATTTTTTGACTTTTTAAAATTTTTCCAAGGTGCAGGGCTCACACACTCGTGTGACCTTGGGACACACCCTTGTTGGAAGCCATGTTCAACCCCGTGTAACTCTCTAACTTGTACACACAGCCATGCCACACGCCCGTGTGCTAGGCCGTGTAGTTAACTAATTCAACTCGAAAATAGGTGCAGGTTTCACATGGCCAAGACACACGCCCGTGTTCTAGGCCGTGTGGCACACATGGCTGAGACACACGCCCGTGTCTCTGCTTGTGTGCTCAATTCTGACCATTCTATTTCTAAAAATTAAGGTGCAGAGGACACGCGGCCTAACCACATGCCCATGTTACCAGGCCATGTGTTACACATGGTCTAGACACACACTCGTGTGTGTGCCCGTATGGACAAAATGAAGTCATTTCTAGCTTCATTTCTAACCCAAAATTTCACCCAAGACCTACACTTGAAACATACATACAATACCAACCAATCCAAGTATTTAACTTCAGCAAATTTCATCATTCACAAGGCATATCACTACAAGTGTACATGATCACAACCTTACATTAGTTTAACTTAGGCATTCATAACACTGATCACATATTCTTAACATAACACATGTGTATATATGTATCATAATAATCTACTTAGTAATACCAAAATGAACTATTACAAGCCATTCCAATGGCTAGGTTACAAAATAACATTTCAATCCACAATTGGCCAAGTTGTCCTATACATGCCATTATACCAAAATGATTTTGTTTTGCTACTTATACCTAATATGTCTAGTTGATAGTGTGATGATGCTCCCGTGAACTCTAACTTTCACGAGCTTCCAAGCACTATAAAACAGGGGAAACTAAAACGGAGTAAGCAGTACATGCTTAGTAAGTTCGTGTAATGGAAACTAAACTTACCAATCCCGTTTATTAAATCTAAGCATACAATAACAAGTATTCCATCCATTTGGCTAAATTTCCTAAACACATGCATCCAATCAAACATGTTAGTCACAAAGTTTACATATAAATCAAGTAAGAATAGATGAGCTCATCATGCAATACACTTTCAAGACATTATCATTTCATCTCATAATTCTCATATCATGTCTAGAGTTATATGTCCGTTGAATCATTGAATTTCTGATGGATGCTCAAGTAATACACTCGAGGTGTACGATTCCCTAATCCAATCAATTCTTATTTAATGGTACCCATTATGGCACTTAATCAAAGAACACACTCTTGAGCCACATATCATATAACAGGATTACTAGTCCAAGCTAAATCCTTTATATAATGTTAGCTCAGAGGAGCTCGATTAGGATTACCAGTCCAGGCTAAACCTTAATCATAACGTATGCTCGAGAGGTATTATATCGGGATTACCCATCCGGGCTAAATCCTTTCTGTAACAAGGTCATTGGGATTACTCATCTGAGCTAAATCCCATCCGCAACAAATGCAGGAACCTATTAGTTTCGAGAAAGCGCATATAATCATCGTAATTCAAAATTTTATCGGGACTTAACCCTTTATCACCATTTCAAGCATGTATCAAATTCTCCATCATAGCATACAAGTAAAAGCACATCAATATAACTCACATTACATACAAACAAAGACATTCAATTAACATAATTACATGCTTAATTAGGTTACACGAACTTACCTCGACACTTGTTCATATAAAAAGTCTACTAATCTGAAACATTTTCTTTTCCTCGATCTAACCTCGAATTAGTGTTGTCCAGATCTATATAAATGAATTTAACCATCAATTTCACACATTTCATATTTAAATGGACTCAATTTACGTCCTAGGCAAAATTACCATTTTGCCCCTAACTTTTCCATAAATTCTGATTTTCTCCCTAGGCCCTGAAAATGAAACTTGTGCAAATTACTCCTTATTCCAAGCCTAACCAAAGCCCCATTACAAATTTTCCAGCACATGTATTCATAAAATTTTAGAATATTTCATCAAATTTTACAACTTTTCACTTTAGTCCCTAAATCATGTTTTCATAAAAAAATCACTTTGTAAAAGTTGTTTATCTATCAATAATCTTTCATTTTCTACCATGAATTTCTAATTTCTAGCATATACATCCATGACCCATATTCAAACCTTGATAACTTTTCAAATTAATCCCTCAAATAGAGAGATTAAGCTATCCCGGTTTCAAAGATACCCAAATTTTTAAAAACGGGACACGAGAACTTACCCAATTAAGCCTTGAAAGTTTCCCCTCTCTCTCCTAGGGTTTCCATAGAATTTTTGGTTGAAGATGAAAAAAATAAGATGATATTTTCTTTTATCATCTTTTAATTAATTTAATTATTTCAAATTCCAATTTAGTCCCTAACCTTTTCTAATTTTTCCATGGATGAGTTACCAAGAATCTACATACTTTTCTTTAATGGTATAATTACCATATAAGGACCTCTAGATTTGAATTCCATAGCTATTTAATCCTTATAGCTACTAGAATTCAACTTTCGTATTTTATGCGATTTAGTCCTTCTCGTAATTAGACACTTAATCGATAAAATTTTCGTATTAAAATTTTCACACGACATGTCTATTATAGTACGAACCATTTAATGAAATAAAAACAAACCTTATTTTCGGATCGGATTTGTGATCCCGAAACCACTGTTCTGATTTCATTGAAAAATTGGTTGTTACAACCTTAACTCATGAGCATAGTCTTGTAGTAAGCCAAATTCCTCCTTATGATTCCTAGCAATTTTCTCCTTCACTATTTTCTTCGTTCTACAACAACAGCCAATGGTCACATTTACATGCATCTCAGAAGAACATCTTCTTTGAATTTCCCTCAGCTTCATCTTAGGGTGCTCCTTGATAGTTGCTTCAAATTGTTGGGCGATCATAGCAGTAGTCACCATTTTGTTCTTAAACTAATCGAAAAATGGTGCTCATCCTAAAAGGTCTTTATTTGCAAGCATTTCACAATAGGACCATAGCTAGCCCTAATTCTCCATGGGCAGTTAGGGAAGTAATACACCTCACAATAACCTTTTTTGATTCATTCTTAGTAAACTTCAATTGTCTTTTACATTCTTTGGAGTACTTTTGAATTGCACTCTTAAACTGTTTTCCATCCCTACACAGTATTCCTAAACTAATTTTCAACTTATCACTGTATAAGGGAAACTTGGTCCTCCTTCTCTCACAATCTTCATGTTCTTTATCTTCATCGAACCCAACCAAGCTTCCATGTCCATATGAGTCTCATACCTCAGTTTTATTCGCATCCTCCTCTTCTCCACTACTTGCAGCAGCAACATTATCCACTCCATCTAATGTTGAAAATCACTAGCATATTCATCAGCAATATTATCTACTCCATCTAATGTTGCAAAATCAACAGGATATTCATCAGCAACAACTTCACTATCATTATCCTCTCCAGCAATACACCCTAAACTAATCTATCCACCACTTTCCACACCACCATACTCATCTACCTCAATACTAGTAGTAGACACACCCTCCCCATCAATTTGTACCCCTCATACATCACCCTCTCCAATAGATTCTACCCTTTCCAAATCACCTTTACCATCAAATTCTACCCTTCATCATCACCCTCCCCATCAACTTCTACCCCTTCAACATCACCCTCCCTAGCAGTCAACAAAAAAATTTCACCTACAATTATAGGGTTATCAACCTCATGTTCAACATATAGGTCAACCTCATTAAACTTAACCCTAAAATTCTAACATTGTTATGATGGAAGTGTCATCATAAATCACCCTTAGATTATTTTGTAACCCTCCTATACCAGGCTCTTGAAAATATATTAACATGACAGTGTTAAGCCCTAACCCAATTTTCACTATTTTACATAATTCAACATAAGATATTGTGTCTAGGTCCTCTTTAAGCCTAATCACTTTCCCACCTACATATCTAACATATGGGTCCTTTATAAAGTGCCCACCCATGTGTAAAATAATATAATATTCCTCATCTGATGACATTTGCAAAGCATAAACAAACATTTTTTAAGCAAAAAACATTAAAAAAAAACTCACTACCTACATCGGGACCACTTCTTTGAATACAATACAAAATAGTAACACATGTCTACCATTTTAATAACATCTTTTAGCTTAGGTAACAGAAATCAACAACACCGGGACCACTGTCGAATCAGAAATCGACAAAAAAAACCCTACATTGTGGCACTGAAATTGCAATAATAAATCACAAATAACCATCTACATTTTCAACAACAGTTTTATCAACAACATTGAGATCACTGTCGCATCACAAATCGACAAAATAAACCCTACATTGTGGCACTGAAATTGCAATAATAAATCACAAATAATCATTTACATTTTTAATAACAGTTTTATCAACAACATTGAGACCACTGTCGCATCACAAATCGACAAAACAAACCCTATATTGTGGCATTGAAATTGCAATAATAAATCACAAATAACCATTTACAATTTTAACAACAGCTTTTATCAACAACATTGAGACCACTGTTGCATCACAAATCGACAAAACAAACCCTACATTGTGGCACTGAAATTGCAATAATAAATCACAGATAACCATCTACAATTTGAACAACAGCTTTATCAACAACATCGGGACCACTGTCGCATTACCAATCGATAAAACAAACCCTACATTGTGGCACTGAAATTGCAATAATAAATCACAAATAACCAACAAACCAAACCAAAAATGGAATTTATTTTCCCAACAAACCAAATAAGAAAGCACCTACCTTTCGATTTTGGGTTACTTAAACTACTCACGATTGTTGAAGCTTTCTCGTTCTTAAAAGTTTTAAGGATTATGATTTAGTTCATAAAAGTTTTAAGGATTTCAAGAATATTTTGAAATGCTAACAATTTAGGTATTTCAAGATTTTAGGGATTCAATGAAGATTTTGGATGTTATGGATTTAGGGATTTTACGATTTAGGGAGTTTGACAAGTTGGGGGTTTTAAAATTTAGGAAAAAAATTTTGAATTTGGGGGTTTGAGATTATTTGGGGATTTAGGAATTTTTTTTTTATGTTTATTAAATTTTTTAAAATTTTTTTGCCATGTTAGTGTTATTATTTAATTTTTTGCCACATCATCAGTCAACTGGAACGCCACATAGACCAATTTTTTTGACCGGCTATTGACAAATGGTCAGCTGACAACTATCATTTCAACTGGGTTGATGTTTAAAAAATCTGTTACATTGAGGCCGAATTCAAAAAAAAAGGTTAGGGATATATATCCAAAAGCCCCTAAAGGTTGAGAGTTTTTTTTTTTTTTTTGCAATTATGCCTTTTTTTATTAATTGTTCAGATAAATAGAAAACAATTACATGTTTACTACAATATAGACACATTTCTTAACAGTAACATCTATAATATTGACCATTTAGGTCTCAAGTAAACAACTAGTTCTATAACATGTAAAATCCATCCAAATCTCAATTCCCATATATTTCATGATTCAAGATATCTCATATACCTAATAATCATCCATTCATCAAAGCATTACATTCCATAGTTTTAATGATTAAAAAATAGGCATACATCAACAAGACATACTCAAACCATTCATTCTATTAACCAAACCAAATAACCTTATAAACATATTACATAATAACCATTTTAACCACATTATCACATCCACCACATAATCCCAAAATAACTTATATACATGCCACAAAATTGGAAGAAATGAGTCATTATCTACCAAGACGGAAACTTGATAGTGTTTAGCCTTGAAGTTGATCCGATTGCCTAGTTCCACAAAACGTCAACTACTGTTGCTTGTAAAATAACTAATGCAATTTTGAAAGTTTACACGTCATTCAAGTAATAAAGTGATAAGTAAGTATCGTCTCCACAGGGATCGAAAATTGGTAAGAAATTGAGTATGTTATTATAAAATTGTTAATTATGCTAAAATATCTGAAAATATCTCAGAGTGAATAAGAAACTAGAATAATGAATTATTGAACTTAAATGATAAAGAACAAAGAATTGATATGGCAAGTAAAAGATGTGGCAATTCACAGAGAATATCAAGAGTATTTCTATTGTTGAATGAATAGGGTTGGGCTTATTCAGGAGAAATGTTCATATCAAGAAAATGCCATGACAAAATATAGTCTAATCTATTGCCCAGAGATTCGCTATTGTGACATGCCTCTTTCAATAACTAGATCTTAAGCTAAAAATTTAAGTTCATGTACATCTATAGAACTTGGGATAGATAACTGCAATGAACATCCTCTCTGTACAACTTGCAGCATCCATGTCTAGAGTGCTACGAATATTTTGTCGAGTATTCGCTTGCATCAAATGATTCAAGATCCAGTATTCTTATCCTTTTGAGAATTAAAAACACCTAAGAACATAACATACATTCAACTATGTCTAGAGCTTGCATGCATGTATTTAAAATAAGCATGAATTGAATGTAACAATGATATAAACAATCTCAAATCCTGGGAATGAAAGATGATAAAAAAATTCACCCAAACAACTCCAACCCAGAAAAGATTTAGTTCATGGGTGGAAAAGTAAACATCAAAATAGAATAATCCATCAACATTTCTCAATTAATTTCAAATCATAAGAAATTCAATATAGAAAAATAAAGGCAATACTGTAGGAAGTTAATTCCACACTCCAGCTTCTCTTTTATCTTCCGATTGTACATGAATCCAGGTATGATTTCTCTTCCCTTTCTTCACATCTATATTTTCCTCTCTTCTAAGCTGCTACACTTTCTTTCTCTGGAACTTTCCAACGAAGTTCTTCTTTGCGCAGAGAGAGATATTTGTTGTCACCAGTCCCTTTCTCACGCTAATTCTCCTTTCCTTTTTCTTCTTCTCTTTCCTTTTTTTATTGGGTAGATCCATCCCACCTCAGCGCACATTTTTCATTCCTCTTTTTAGGTTGGTTTTTCTGGTACATGTCCAGCTGGCTGAGAGTAATATGGATAGAGTGCTGAGTCATTTTCCCGGAATGTCCATGGCAATTATGTTGGCAATCAATCTTACCAATTGCCATGGAAATGTTTCACTTCCCTTATTTTCTTTCTACACCCTCTGAATCCTCTTCTTCTACCTACACCTATGTTCACACAGAACCACACCTTTCCTTTCCAAGTGATAAAAGTAACAAATAATGTCCAATGTAGCGTAGTCCAAGCTTTATTATGCAATGTTCTAAAATTACCCTAGAAATGCAGATGTATTTACTTAATTTCAAACAATTAATTCCATCTAGAGGCCTAAAATATAATTCTTTTCAAGAGTTATCAACTATAAGAAATGAAACAGAGTAAGCTTATATAGCTTAGTAAGTTTATAGTGAAATTTTAAACCAAGTTTCCTCAATCACGTAATTGAAATTTAAACAAGTAATATAAAGATAACAACCTGACATTCAATTTACAAGAAATAGGTGAGATTTGCACAAGTTCAAATCACAGGATAATTCCATGTATATTAAGAATTCAATCCAGATCATTCATATGCATTCACATATATCAACAAGTCATTTGATAATTAATCACAAGTTTTACTAGCCTGATGAACTATAGGAAATTAATTTGGATACTCAGGTAACAACATCATACGAGGGAGCACCATAGTGCTATTAGGGCACCGAAGTGCAAATAGAGGCATGATTGTGCAATCAGAGGCACTAGAGTGCAAACAGCACATTCTAACCCTATTGGCATGCCAACTATATCCTAATTGTTTACTACGTTTAAATGGGTGTTTAAACAGGACTTGTAACTTTCATAAATTAGGGGCGCTTTCATGTTCTTAGTATACATGCTGTAAACAAGTCATAATCATTCTAAAATCACATGAATTATATTTCACAAGTATTCAATAGTTTCTAAATAAGTCCTTTCTCACCTTGAACTCAATTTATAGCATTTCAATTCCCAACTCACAAATTTGAACATCATATATATATACATTCATAAATCAGTAGTAAACCATATATATAGATATAGATATTTATACCTATGAAGTTACCTAATATATATTCGGTTGTCGAGTTGAATTGCAGGGACGATTATGCAATTTTTCATTTTCCCTGATTTTCCTCCGTACAATTCAATCCTTGATCTATATAATAGTTAAATTCAATTTCTTAAATTCAAATACATTAGCATGCTCATTTTCATGTATATGACCTATTAATTTTATTTAACAAAATTTCCCTATAATTTTACATTTTATTCGATTTAGTCCTTAAAATTGAATCTATATAACTTTCACTTTTAAACCCCAAACATAGAACCGATTACATTTTCATCCCTAATTAACCTTCAATTACTAAAATTTACAGAATTTTCATACCATGACTAACATATTTTCATGTTAGTCTTTAAGCTCAAAACTAACAAAAATCAATTTACAAAATAGCCCTATTTAACAAGCAAGCTCATAAATCTATCATTTAACCTCAAGAACATCTAAAAATCATTAATGGAAAGTTTCAAAACCTTTAACAGTTTTACAAAATAGTCCTTGGGTTATCTAGATTAAGCTACAACAATCTAAAAAACATAAAATTTACTAAAAATGATTTAGAAAATGCCCACACTCGACAAACGGTTTCAGTGGAACAAAAGAAAAATTGAAGATGATATTTTTCCTAGTTTTAACTAATGTTTATTATTTCATTACTTAATTTATGTATTGTTTTATCTATAACAATTACATAAACAGTAAACTAACACATAAAAAAGGGTATATTTACCTTTCAAATCCTTAGACCCACATTAATCATGCATTTTAGCTAACAAAATCAATAGCACTTAACTTTTATGTATTATAATTTAGTCATTGTACCTAAATTAACTATTCAATTGCTAAAATTATTGGACCAAGACTTAATATAACTCTATAATACCACCATTTTCGGTACCACTGAAAAACAGGATGTTCCAAATGTTGCAAAATCGGGTTTGGAAAATGCAACAAAAAATAAATCTAGGGAAAATCAGAGTTTTAAAATTTTTCTAAAACTAGAACTTGGTTGTGATATCTAAAGTAATAAACATTTAATCAAAATTGTACCCTCTCGATTCATCTACGATGGACGCTTCGATCGAATAGTCTTCTTCGCTATCCTCAAGCTCATGTTTGTCGAGTGTGGGCTCGCTTCGAATAAAAAAAATTCACAAAAAAATTACTAATGGGTAATTTTACAATTTCTCTAAACTTTTGGGCCAAGTTGTAATAAGAAAAATATCTCTAGAAATTTTCTGAAATAATTTCTTTAGAAAATTTTCTCTCTACAACGTTCTCTTGAATTCAAGTATGTGTGTGAAAAGTAATGACCCAAGCTCTTTTTATAAAGGAAGAGTTTAAATAGTTCAACTATGATTAAAGTTAATCACTTTAATATTAAATTAATATAATATTTATCAAGATAAATATTAGATTATATTATATTAAATAAATATTAAATTAAATTAAATATTAAGATAATCACTTTAATATTAAATTAATAAAATACTATTAAGATAAGTATTAAATTTAATTTAATATTAAATCTATTAAAATAGTATTATTTTTGGAATAGTTACTCTAATACCAAATTTTCTAGTAGAGTTTCAATAGGAGTGTAATTCTTCCACTGCTCAACCACCGAAAACCCATCACCACCGACCATTTGTTGGCCACTGGAATGCTACCGTCATAGCTGTCGGCACCCCAAGGTAGTTCGATTTCTACCAGTTTGGTTTGGGCTAGTGACAGTACTACCAGTCCAATCCAGCCACCGGTTGGACCATTGGTCCGGTTTCACATACCTGGCCCGATTAGACTAGCTTTTAGGTCTTGGTATCAGTTTTGGGCTCTCGAACCCAATTTACGATTTCAGGTCCAATTTTTCAGTTCAATTACCCATTGGGCCAATTGTCTCACTTGAAAATTAATTTACAGAAATATCATATTAATTTTAATTAATTTGATTAATTTAATGTTACTTGATGAAAATTAATTTTCCCACAAATCACTTAGATTTTTCAAATTAATTTTTTAAGAAAATTCTTTAATCAAATTTTCTAATTGAACAATTCTTACGACTGTCGAATTTAATTCCATATCGAATAATTTGACTCAATTAAATTATTTCCAAAGTCGTAAAATTTCCTTCTGATTCAAATGCAGTCCGATCGAGCTTTTGTTGAGCTAGCGGAGGGACCAACCGGACATATACAATTAGACTCTAGTAATTGCAATTATATCCAGAAGTATTGTTCAGATAATTCACAATCACTTAATTATAGAATCAGTCCACAAGAAGTACGATGATAGAAAACTCCTTATTGTATACTTTTTTACAAAAGCAATTCATCGAACTACTTTGTCCAATGACCTTTTCATGTGTGTGTTACTCTCATAAGATATCCTTGATTCCTTTGAGTTAAATTCCTTCACTCAATACAATCCTATTGTATCTCATTGTCACCATTGTGTCTTCTTAATATTAATATCATCACTGTCAACTAGAGGTGATCATGGTCTAGGCCGGGCCCAAGCAAAAATTTATTCCCTTTGCTAGGCTCGGGCTCAGCATGAAAAATGGGCCTAAAAATTTTCCCAAGCTTATCCCAGATAAAAATGCTAAAACCCAGGTCCAACCCGGCCCGCTCATATTAATTTTTTTATATTATATTATTTTTTACATAATTTTTAAATATATATAATACATCAAAAATACTAAAAATATTAAAATAAATATTTTCGAACAAATTGAAAATAAATTTTAAAATATATGTATACTTAAATAATACTAAGATAGATGCAACTTAACAAGAAAATGTCTCTAAAATAATAACAAAATTAACAATAAAACAAGTGTTATACAATATCCAAGCAATAACAACAAAATAGTAGCAACATAAAAGTAAAATGGTAGGAAAATAGAGATAAAACAACAAGAAAATATAATTCAAACAACAACAACAAAAAAAAAAAAGCAAATTTTTTTGTCATTTAGTGAATTCGGGCCGGGCACGGGCCAAAAATGTCTTTCCCTAGGCCTGGCTCATTTTTAAAATGGGCCTTATTTTTTGCCCAAGCCCATTTTTTGGGCCTATATTTTTTCTCAAACCCTCCCATTTTTTAAAAAGGCCTTCGGATCGGGCCGAGTGGCTTGGCCCCTGAGCTAGTTTATTGTCAACAAATGGCTATGATAAATTGCATATTCAAGAACAAGAAACTCGTGGCCACATTCCATATTTATAAATCCACACAATGTCAATTAGAAGATATCGTTAACTCTTTAATTTATCTATGAATTCGAACGTTACTAGTAAAGCCATGCTATACACAAGTTATGTACCCAACATACCAGCTATCGGCTCGATCATCTTTAGAGCATAAACCTCTACTTATACCAAAGCACATGAGTTACATATGCATGGTTAGTGACTAACTCAGAATTTAGGTAAATCACACCATGAACGTCACAAGTGAATTAATTCACAAATAGATTCAAAATTAACTCATCTTGGGTCCAGTCCAGTTTCTCATTCTTTCAGTGAACACATATATGTCTCTACTCATGGAGTCAAATGCTCTGATAGCCAAGACTAGTCATTTCTTCAATTGGAATTATAGATGATGTAATAATCCTTCTCAGTATTTGAATCAAATGCTCAGTTTGATTATTCTACAAGATTACGGACTCGTTTAGATTATCTACTAAACTAAGCTGTTTTTTTCACAATCTAAACATTCTTACAGTGCCACTTATCATCAGTTTGAACTTAGACAATCAATGAGCTAATACTTGTTTGTCACAATTTCACTATGCATGCAAAATATGAAAGACAAAAATACAAAAGACATAATAGTGAAATGTGAAATTTATTTATTCATCGTTCAAATACATAGAGAACAATTACATGTTTACTACAATTTGGGCATATTTTCCAACAACAAAATGTATTTTTTTTGCAGCAATGAATGGTACTTTATAGCAAATTGCAAAGATTGGAAAGAATACTTATCTACCAAAGGAAAAATGTATGAAACTCTTTATGATGGAAGCTTGTTTAGTGGAGAATTCAAAAGACAATAGTCATTGATTTTGAAGTCACTAATCATGTTTGTGTTTCTCTACAAGGGTTCAAGGAGACGAAAGATCTTAGAGATAAGAGCTTATCATTGCGGACCGGGAACAAGACAAATGTTGCAACTAAAGTAGTGGGAGATGTACATCTTTATTTTGATAATTTTAGGAAGATTATTTTAATATACGATTTCTATTTACCATGTTTCAAAAGTAACTTAATTTTTATTGCATTTTTATATAAAGACAGCTTGACCGTGACTTTTAATAATTGAATTGCAATATTTAGAAATTGTAATCTTATTTGTAATGGATGGATGTTAAATAATATCTATTTTATCAAACCAAATATGTACACACTACTTGAGACTAAAATATCAAATAAAAGACTTAAAACTTCTCACTCTAATAAGGTGTACATTTGGCATTTGAGACTTGGTCATATTAACCGAGAAAAATCACTAGACTTGTGAAAGATGGCATCTTAAGTTCATTTAAAGAAGTTGATCTTCCACAATGTGAATCTTGCTTGGAAGGTAAGATAACTAAGCAATCTTTTAATGCAAAAGGAATGAGGGGCGAAAAACCCCTAGAACTTGTGCACGCTGACGTATGTGGTCCCATGATCGTTAACGTAAAAGATGGTTATGAGTATTATGTAACATTTATTAATGACTATTCTAGAGTATGTATACCTAATGCACTGCAAGAGTAAAACCTTTGATAAATTCCAAGAGTTTCGCGTAGAAGTGGAGAAACAACTAGGTTTACCCATAAAGGCATTTTGGTCAGATTGAGGTGCGGAATATTTATCTGATGAGTTCTTAGGCTACCTCATAGAGAATGAGACTTTATCTTAGTTAAACATATCAGGTACTTCACAACATGATGGCATGGTAGAGAGAAGAAATCAAACATTGTTAGACATGATACGTTCGATGTTAAGTTATTTAGAGTTATCAATCTCTTTATAAGAATATAAGGTACAAATTGTTTTTTATATTCTAAATGATGTATCAACTAATGCATCATCAAAAACTCCATACGAATTGTGGCATGACAGGAAGCCAAGTCTAAAACATTTAAAGATTTTGGGATGCTTGACCCACGTATTGGACAATGATGCAAGGAAGTTAGACTCACGAATAGAATTGTGTATGTTTGTAGGATATCCAAAGGGAACAAAAGGTGGTTTGTTTTATAACCCAAAAGATCAAATTGTTATAGTGTCAACTCATACTACTTTCCTTGAAGAAAGTCACATGAAGGACTTTAAATCTTAGAGTAAAGAGGTACTCAATGAAATTTTAGGATATATACAAAACCCTACTGAAATGGTCCCAAAACCAACTCCTAGTAGTAGACCTACAAATGATGAGTGACATAGGGTGCTTCATCATAGTGGGAGGGTCTCTCGTAGGCTGGAGTTCTTCCAGTCTGGTAGAAGTGTTTTTAACACTAAGTCTATCAAATAGGAAGATAATGACCCACTCATATATGATGAATCGATACAGAGTGCTAATTCCAAGCTCTAGGAAATAGCTATGAAAGCTAAGATGGACTCTATATATTCCAACTCAGTGTGGGAATTTGTTGACTTACTAGAAGGGATAAAACCCATATGGTGTAAGTGGATCTACAAGAGGAAAAGAAATGTGGATGGAAAAGAGGAAACTTATAAGGCTAAGCTTGTAGCAAAATGTTATACTTAGAAAAAAGGTATCAATTACAAAGAAACCTTTTCTTTGGTTGTCATGCTCAATTTAATCTGTATGTTACTATCCATTGTGGTGACTTTGAATTACAAGATCTGGTAAATTTATGTCAAGATAGTGTTTTTGAACGGCTATCTTAAAAACAACATCTAAATGATGCAACCCACCAGATATATAGCTAAAGGAAACGAGCAAAATGTTTTCAAACTGCTTAGATCCATATATGGACTTCAACAAGCATCCCGCTCATAAAATCAAAGATTTGATCAAGAGATCAAGAATTTTGGATTTGAGCAAAACATCGATTAGCCTTGTGTTTATAAACATTTAGAGGATGGAAATGTGGTATTTATCATTATATATATCGATGAAATTCTATTCATTGGGAATGATGTAGGGATATTGACAATAGTTAAACTGTTGTTAGCCTAACTTTTTAGCATGAAGGACTTGGGAAAAGCTAATTTTCTTCAAGGCATTCAAATCCTAAGGGATCAAAAGAAAAAAAGTCATTGCACTATCTCACACTTCATACCTAGACAAAATATTGAAGCGTTATACAATAACGAATTCGAATAAGAGAAATCAACCCTCCATATTGGGATTTCATCTCTCTTTAGAGGACTATCCTAAGACAGTGGAAGAAAAAAAGGGAATGAGAAAGGTTCTTTATGCTTCGGTAGTAGGAAGTCTCATGTATGTTATGTTATGCACATGCCCAGATATCTATTTTGTAGTGGGGTTGGTAAGTCGATATCAGATGAATCCAGGGCCAGCAAGCAGTCAAACATACACTCACATATTTACGGAGAATGAGTGATTCTACGCTTGTATATTCCAGAGGAGATATTACTCCTATTGGATATATTAATTCTGACTTCCAAACATGTCAAAATTCAAGGAAATCGACTTCGGACCGTGCTTTTGTCCTAAATGGTGGCTCTATATTATGAATAAGTGTGAAGCAGGCTTACATTGCTAACTTCACTATGGAGGGTTGAATATGATGTATGGAAAAGCTATGGTACTATAACAATGTGAACATAGCTAAACCTAAAAGAAACCACGTAAGGACAAAACACATTAAGGGAGACGATAATGTTTGATGAAATAGTGGATGTAGTCAAAGATTGCATATGAGGATAAACTCTAGGGATTTGTTTTGCCAAGACTCTACTAGCCAGTGAGCTCTTTGGGAAACATATAGATGGGTACAAGAACGTGAAACATGACTCATCTACTTCATTAGGGCAAGTGGGAGATTGTTGGATCTGGTGCCCTAAGTATAGTATTTTCATCTAAGTACACTTTTAATTTTTTGAACAGATTGATTAATAAAATTATTCATTAATTACATTAATATTTTATATATTGTCCTCAAATGGTTTTTGCATACAAATCAAAATTAAAACAAATGTTTCTTATTGGTTTTCTAATGTTTAACTAATACTAAACAATATTACGTGGTCAAATCATAATACGAAAAAATAGCTTGTATTGTAACATCCTGAATTAAGGTCTAGTCAGAACAGTGGTTTTGAGAACACAAATATGAAATAGAAATAATTATTTTATGATTATTTGATGATCCATGATATGATTGCATGTTTGTGTGAAATTTTCATGAAGAAATTTTATGCCTAAAGTGTCCAGTTTGAATTTAATTGAATAAGTTGTAAAACTTGTGTTCTAGAATCAAAAAGCATGAAATTACATTAGATTATTAATTAGAGGTCCTTAAATAGAAATTTGACCAAGTTCTAAAATTTTGAACAAAAATAGGCATGAATAGGAAAAATTTGAAAGAAATGCCTTAAGGACATTTTGGTCATTTGGTAAATAAAAGAATAAAGAGGGAAAAATCAAGCAAAAATGATGTCCATCTTCTCTAAGAGTGCCAAAATTTGGGGAGTCTCCATAGCTAGGTTTTCAACATTTTCAAGCTTGATTGTAAGTGCTCCCAAGTCTTGTTTTTAATGTTCTTTACATTTTTTAAGTTGTCATCAACCGATCTAGCCATTTCTACCATTATTTTGAGCTAGGGTTCATGTATGAAATTTTACCCATGTCTGACATGGTTGTATTTTGATGTTTAATGGAGGAATATAAATGTTTGATTTGTGATAAACATCTTTTGCTAAGTGATTTTTAGAGAAAACACCTAAAAGGGACTTGTTTGTAAAAGGTGTAAAAATGAGTAGTAGAAATGTGAAATAAAGAAAAATGTGGGCTGATATGAGTTAGAGTATGAATCGGCTAGGCTTGGGTAACCAAGAAATTGTATGCATTTCATTTTACGAACCTAAAGACTAAAGTGTAAATAAGTGAAAAGTTAGGGGTAAAAAGTTAATTTTACCAAAGTATGTGTTATGGGTCGATATGAGAAATGTAAGTATTGAATAAGTTGAATTTGGCTTTATAGATAAAGAAAAAAGTGATTCAGGTCTTGATCGGGGGAAAAACAAGGTTTACGAGGATTAGGCTCATTTCTATCATTTTGTACCGAAGTAAGTTCATTTGCAAATTATGCAACATGTACCATACTTTAAAGGCTTTAATATTCCATGTATGGTAAGTATATATATAATTAATGTGCTGTTGTACCATGTGTTAATACTTAAATTTTATTATGTTTTATGCTTTGATTATTACATGAGTATTTGACTGGTGCTATGAGCATTGAAATTGATGTTACAAGCAACTTTAATAGAAATGTGGTATCAAAGAATCTCGTTTGAACCTTAGGAATAGTTTAGGATACAAATGACATGTCACTAGGAACTATTTTATCTGAACTCATTGAGTTGTGGTTTGAGTTCATATATGTGGCATCCAAACTCATTGAGTTATGGTCTGAGTTCGTGATGTATGTGACACATGTTTTGGCGTCTGGGTACTGGTCTCGTATATTCTACCGGTGGCTGGGTAGTCCGGCATGTGTTGCGGATACCCGATAGCCTACGTGAGCAAACCCATGAGTAGCTCAAAAGCAAGCAACATGTGATATGTGTTATGAGGTAGCATTGGCTACATATAAGGCACTTAGGTACAAGATTCTGATGTATCCGATAGTATTTAGAGTGTTCAACGGGTAGTTCTAAAGGAAGTTCAATGCGTAATCTTGATGAATACGTCAAAGCTGAGAAAGTAAGTTATTATGTGCAAGTGGTACAAGTATGTACATTGAACTCATGAGAATGACATGAGATATGATGGACTTCTGGTAAGAATATATATATTTATATATATATGAAGAATGAGTTTAATAGATCTGATAAAATAGAAGATTATGTTCTTTATCTTAAATGTATGATTAATACTTATTTAAGTTGTATTTTATTTGCGTGTGAACTTACTGAGCTTTAAAGCTTACCTTCTTTCCTTTCCTTTTCTTATAGCGTCGCCAAGCTAGCTCGAGGATCGGAAGACGTCGGAGACTCGACCACACTATCAACTGAATATTTGGGTATAGCTAGCCTTACCATTTTGAGTATGACATGTATAGGGACTTGGTCTTTTGTTATGTGTCATATTGATTAGCCAAATGAGTTGGCTCATGAAAGTATTATGATTATTTTATATATGGCAATGAGAGGTGGCTCATATTGATTCTTTGGGTTGTAACCCTAATTATTGGTGCATGCATGCAAATGTGCTTATGCTTTAATGTGGTTATGGTTACTTATGGATAATGAGAGTGATGGATGGTATGTATGTTTGGTGTATGAAATATGATTAATGTGTAAGATGATAAATGTGATGCAAGGGGGTAACTTGAACATAGATTAGTAAAAATGATAGACAAATATGAAATTGGTGTGGAATGCCATATAAAAGCGTGATAGTTTGAATAAGTGATATGTTGGTATTGCCAAGTCATAATTTAACCATGAATGTGAATGCTTGAGTAGCCAAATGTGCCATGTTGCATGACATGAAGTGAGTATAAATATGTGAGTGTTTAAGGGCGACAATTGGCTTGGAAAATATCCTAGAAATTGTCCACACGGTTAGACACACGGGCATGTGTCTAGGCCGTGTGTGACACACGGTCTACCCCATGGGCGTGTGATTCGGCCGTGTGTCCCCTGCACCCTAATTATGCAAAACAAAATGCCCAGTAGTAAACACACGGGCAAAGACACGGCCGGGTGTCTCAGCCGTGTGAAGGACATGGCCTTAGGACATGGGCATGTGCCCAGGCCATGTGAAGTTTGCACTTAATTTTTGGAATTTAATTCGCCACACGGCCTAAGCACACGAGCATGTGACTTGGCCGTGTAACCTTTTTTGGTTAATGACATCATAGTCAGAGAGTTACACGGGCTGAAGACACAGGCGTGTCCGAAGCCACACGGGCGTGTGTGACCATACGGCCAACCCACACGGGCGTGTGACTCCTCAAAATAGGAAAAGTTTTCTAAAGCTTTCTAAAGTTTTCGGTTTAGTCCCGAACCACCTTCTATGTATGTTTGGGGCCTCGTAGGCCCATATAAGGGTCAATTTGCATATGTATGAATGAAATTGATTTGAACGAAAATTTTATGGTCTGGTTTTGTATGTGTGCTTGTGTTAAAGTCCGGTAATGCCTCGAACCCTGTCCCAGCTTTGGATTCTATAAGGGGTGTTACATTTAGTGGTATTACAAATATGGTTTAGTAAGTTCCCGGACTACGTAGCATGTGTTTGAGTCTAGCTATACATGCCATACATAAATTGTGATAGTGTGACAACTCCTGACGATTTTAAACTGTGTTTTTCATATAGTAATGAAACCCAACAGAGTAGTGGCAGATGATGTTGAAAGTAACGCGCCTGCTCCTGCTGAAAAAATGGTGCCATCTGATAGTTGACCCACAACTGTTAGTAGAGGAGAAGGAGGTAAAGAAGCCTTTCTCCATATGATGGATGCCTTGTACATGGAGTTCGTTCGAACGAACCCGAACGCCCAACCTGCTCCACCCCCTCCAAATCCTCAACCCATACCCCAAATGCCCCAAGGTATGGAATTTATGAGATTTCATAGAACCCCCGTTGATAAAATTTGGAAGCAAAAAAGCCAAGAATTTTAGTGCCAATGCTGATGATGACCCCAAGAAAGCAAAATTTTGGATTGAGAATTCCATTCGGGTATTCGATGAGCCATTGTGCACACCCAAAGAGTATTTGAAGTGCGTTATTTCCTTGTTGAGAGACGTGGCATACCATTGGTGAAAAATGCTAGTTTCAGTAGTTTCGAAGGAAAGAGTTACATGGGAATTCGTTCAAAAGGAGTTCCGAAAGAAATACATCAGTGAGCGATTCATCGATCAAAAGCATAAGGAATTTCTTGATTTGAAGCAAGGCCGCGTGTTAGTTACTGAGTATAAAAGAGAGTTTGTTCAGCTCAGTAAGTATGCTCGAGAGTGTGTATCCTCCGAGGCTAAAATGTTCAGAAGGTTTGAAGACGGACTTAAAGAGGAAATTAGAGTGTTAGTGGGTATTTTTGAGCTGAAGGAACTTGTTGTGCTCGTTGATTGGGCTTGTAAAACTGAGGAATTGACTAAGGAAAATAGAAAAGCCAAGGTTGAGGCTAGAGATAAAAGGAAGAGGCTGATGAGCAAGTCACTTCCATCCCAGTCTAAGAAATCCATATATATGTGTTCTCGTTCTTATGTTTCAACTGGGCATTCGTATAGAAACCGTAAGAAGCAAAATTTGGGTTTTAAATCTCAGGCTACATCTATGGCTAGTGTGGGTAATGATAGAGCTTCTAAACCCGAGTGCCAAAAATGTGGTAGAGGCTATATAGGTAAGTGTAGGGTGAGCGATGGATCTTGTTTCCGATGTGGTTCTTAAGACCACTATATCAAGGACTGTCCTGAAATGGTCGAGAAAGAAAAAATTTAGAATACAAGGCCAGGTAGTAAAGCTACAAAGGGGAGACCCTCGAGAAACGTCAGTAATGGGGCTAGTAGTAAAAATGTAACAAGGGATACAGCAGTGAGATCTAAAGCTAGAGCTTCGGCTAGAGCCTATACCATACGTGCGCGTGAGGACGCATCTTCTCCTGACGTGATTATGGGTACTTTTTCTCTCTATGACACTACTGTTATTGCCTTGATTGACCCTGGTTCTACTCATTCATATGTGTGCATGAAATTGGTATCTAGCATGAATATGCATGAAAGTGTCAGACCCATTAGGCTAGCATGTTTTAGTTCATAAGGTATGTAAGAAATGTCCTTTGATGATTAGAGATCATTTTTTCCCGCTGACTTGATGTTATTGCCATTCGATGAATTTGATGTTATATTGGGCATGGATTGGTTAATATTCCATGGTGCTATAGTAAATTGTAGACAAAAAGTTATTGAATTGAAATGTGAAAATGGTGAAATTCTTTGGGTTGAATCAAATGAGTCAGATAGGTTGCCAATTGTGATTTCTTCGATGTCTACTCAAAAATGTATTAGAAAAGGATTTGAAGCTTATTTGGCTTATGTGTTGAATACAAAAGAGTCTGAGTTGAAGATTGAATCAGTGTCTGTTGTATATAAGTATCCGAATGTATTCCCAGAAAAGCTGCCTAGATTACCTCCTATTAGGGAGGTTGAGTTTGGTATTGAGTTAGTCCCTGGTACAACACCTATCTCAATTGCTCCTTATAGAATGACCCCGATTAAATTGAAAGAACTGAAGTCACAGTTGCAAGAATTGACCAACAAGTGTTTTGTGAAACTGAGTTTTTCGCCGTGGGGTGGTCCGATGCTATTTGTGAAAAAGAAAGACAGATCTATGAGGTTATGTATAGATTACAGACAGCTCAATAAGGTAATGATTAAGAATAAGTATCCTTTTCCAAGGATTGATGACTTGTTTGATCAGTTGAAAGGGGCGACATGGTTTTCTAAAATAGACTTGAGGTCTGGTTACTACCAGTTGAGAGTGAAAGACTCGGATGTATCGAAAACTACTTTTTGGACGAGGTGTGGTCACTATGAATTTCTTCTCATGCCTTTTGGGATAACGAATGCTCCTGCCGCATTTATAGATTTGATGAATCGTATTTTCCAACCGTACTTGGATAAATTCATTGTTGTTTTTATTGATGACATATTGATTTATTCATGTGATGAATCCGAGCATGCTGAACACTTGAGAACTGTTTTGCAAACCTTGAAAGACAAGCAGTTGTATGCTAAGTTTAGTAAAAGTGAGTTTTGGCTTCAAGAAGTTGGATTCTTGGGCCATATTATTTTGGGTGATGGTATTAGAGTTTACCCAAGTAAGATCTCGGCTATTGTTGAATGGAAACCGCCAAAGAATGTAACTGAGGTTAGAAGGTTTCTAGGCTTGGCCGGTTATTACAGACGATTTGTTAAATGATTCTCCATGATTGCTACTCTGATAACGAGGTTGTTACAGAAAGATGTCAAGTTTAAATGGATAGAAAAGTGCCAACAGAGTTTTGAGAAATTAAAGGCATTATTGACTGAGGTTTTGGTTTTGGTACAACCCGAGTTGGGTAAATAATTTGTAATTTATAGTGATGCTTCATTAAATAGTTTGTAATGTGTAATTATGCAAAAGGGTAAACTCGTAGCTTATTCTTCGAGGAAGTTGAAGCCTCACAAGAAGAACTACCCGACACATGACTTAGAGTTGGCCACCATAGTGTTTGGTTTGAAGATTTGGCGACATTATTTATTTGGTGAAAAATGTCATGTCTTTACCGATCACAAAAGTCTTAAGTACTTGATGACTCAAAAGGATTTGAATTTGTGGCAACAAAGATGGTTGGAATTGTTAAAGGATTATGAACTTGTGATTGATTACCATTTGGGTAAGGTAAATGTGGTCACTGACACTTTGAGTAGGAAGTCGTTGTTTACCTTAAGGGCTATGAATACACGGCTGACTTGGTCCGATGATGGTTCAATTCGAGTCGAGTTGAGAGCTAGATTTACTTTTCTCTAACAGATTTGTGATGCTCAGAAAGTTGATAAAGAGTTACAAGCTAAGAGAATTTAGTGTGAGTCCAGCAGTGAACCAGATTTTCTGAGTGACTCCAATGGTTGTTTGAGATTCCGTGGGAGGATTTGTGTTCTAAAGGACATTGAATTGATTCAGAATATTTTACATGAGGCACAAAATGGTTGTTTGTCAGTTCACCCGAGGAGTACAAAAATGTATAATGACTTGAAGAAAATGTATTGGTGGAATGGTAAGAGAAGAGATATCTCAGAGTTTGTATCGAAATGCTTAGTTTGTCAACAAGTAAAGGCTGAACACCAAGTACCTTCAGGTTTACTTCAGCTCGTCATGGTTCCTGAGTGGAAATGGGACCGGATTACTATGGATTTTGTGACAGGTTTACCTTTAACTCCGAGAAAGGTAGATGTCATATGGGTTATTGTCGATAGACTGATTAAATCAGCTCATTTTATTCTAGTGCATACTAATTACTCACTCGATAAGTTAGTTGAATTGTACATTGGTGAAATTGTTAGACTTCATGGAATACATATATCGGTTGTATCAGATAGAGATCCGAGGTTCACTTCACGGTTTTGGAAAAAGTTACAAGAAGTTTTGGGTACAAAGCTAAATTTTAGCACTGGTTTTCATCCACAGACTGATGGTCAGTCTAAACGAGTAATTCAAATCTTGGAAGACATGATTCGATGTTGTGTATTGGAATTCCAAGGTAGTTGGGAAAAGTACTTACCGTTGGTGGAGTTTGCCTACAACAACAGTTATCAATCAAGTTTGAAAATGGCGCCTTATGAGGCATTGTATGGACTTAAGTGCCGAACACCTTTGTATTGGACCGAGCTCAGAGAAAATTAGATTTATGAAGCTAATCTAGTCAAAAAAACCAAAGAGAAAGTGAAGGTAATTCATGATTATCTGAAAGTCACTACAGATAGGCAGAAATCCTACGCAGATTTGAAATGGAAAGAAATTGAGTATCAAGTCAGTGATAAGGTATTTTTGAAAGTATCTCCATGGAAAAAAGTTTTGAGATTTGGCAAGAAGGGCAAGTTGAGTCCACATTTTATAGGGTCGTATGAGATCACCGAGAGAATAGGGCCGGTTATCTATCGGTTGGCTTTACCATTAGGGTTGGAAAAGATTCATGATGTATTTCATGTGTCTATTTTGTACCGATATAGATTAGATCCTTCACATTTGATTTCACCGATAGAAGTTGAGATTCGATCGGATATGACTTATGGTGAGGAACCGGTTAAGATTTTGGCACGAGAAGCTAAACAATTGAGAAACAAAAGCATTGCCTTGGTGAAAGTGTTATGGCAAAGACATGGGGTTGAAAAGGCTACATGGGAGCTAGAGGAGGTCATGAGGAAAAATACCCAAACCTTTTTACCAGTAAGATTTTCGGGGATGAAAATCCCTAAAGGGGGGACAGTTATAACATCCCGAAATAGGATCTAGTCAGACTAGTGGTGTAACACCCCTTACCCGTGTTCGACGCTGGAACAGGGTACGAGGCATTACCGGACTTAATCACTAATCATCGTATAAAAAAAACCGATTCATAATTTCACTCTAATTTAAAACTTTTTCAAACATATTCAAGCTGTCCCTTAAAAAGAGCTTACAAAGCCCATATCATGCTTTAATTCAACCACACACATAGGCAAGCATGCACATTCATAAATTGCATCATTTAATTAATAACATAATCAAGACTATCTACATTAAATGACTTTATACAATAGAGACCTTCGAATAACATAGGTCAATATTTTAGGCCAATTCCTAGCAACTTAATAACAATTAAATGAGTCTCCATACATGCCAAAGACTTAAAAATACTTTAAAACCTTTATATATCGATCAATAGTTTGATAGTGTGATTTAACCTCCGGCGACCTCCAACTCGAGCTAACATCTGAGACACTATAGGAAAAAGGAAAGGAACGGAGTAAATATTATAGCTTAGTAAGTAAGTATGTAAATATTAATAAACAATATATTATCATACTTTAAATGAAGTCACAATATATTCCCGGAATATTACCATCACAAACACACACATACTTTCACTATTACAATCATAAACAGGTTCAAAATAAGCTGTCTAGCAGAGTATCAACAGCTAAATTATTTATTTCTGGAGCTACAGAACTCCAAATTACAAACCATTAATTTTTCTTGAAACTAGATTCACGTATATTATTACCACAAAATTTTAAGAATTTTTGGTCTAGCCAATTAGTACAGTTTATTCATTGAAGTTACCCCTGTTTCACTACTCAACTGTTATGACCACTCTTCACTACGAATCAATTTTCTCCTCGTGCAGAATTCAAAGAATGTTCTCGTTTCTTTTATTTGAAACTAGACTCATTAATGATTTCAAGCATATAAATTATATCCCCTAATTATTTTTTTTAAAATTTTTAATGATTTTTCTAAGTCAGAACAGGGGATCACGTAGTCATTCTGAACCAGTCTCTCAAAAACTTAAATATCTCATAATATAGAATTCCTTTGCTTGCTTTGTTTCTGTTATATGAAAATAGACTCATTAAGCTTTAATTTGATATCTCATTCAATCTTTGATTCAATTTATAATATTTTTGGTAAATTTTTAGATTCACGTCACTGCAACTATCCATAACAATTTTATTGTCAATTTTGATCTTTCACACTTCAATTGTATTCATCACTTACCCATAATAATCTTTCCAATTTCCAATCACATATCAAGCATATTGCTCATAATTTACACACGTATATACTTAAACTTATCATCACAAAGTCATACACAATTTCATTTAATCAATTTCCCAGTTGAACGCTTCGGAATAATAACAGATACGCGATGGTATCGCACACAGCCCACCTTTAAAATCGAAACTCTCTTGTACACATAGTGGCCTTCACTTAGCACCACTCATGTGACCTAGCTCGATTGTACACATAATTTTGGCTCTCTTGTACACATGGTGAACACTTAGTATCACCCATGTGACCTAACTAGTTTATCTCGTAGCTCTCTTGTCTACATGGTGTACACATAGTATCACCCATGCGACCTAGATACATCATAATGTCTCGTAACTCTCTTGTACACATGATGTGCGCTCAGCACCATACATGTGACCTAGCTACATACCATCTGTATCATCCAATCTTTCCGAAGGTTCAACCGGGACTTCTCTCTCTTTCTAATACTTGATTCCATACTTCCAATAGTCAATTATGATTCAAAAATCAGCTACAATACATAAAATATGCTGAAATATAAAAACATAATAAAGATAATGTATTATTTACATACAAACTTACATACTTTCTCATTTCCATGTCAAATTAATATTGAATATTTAAATCATCATAATTATACTTACTTTCAACACCTCGACAATCATAGTAAATATATCAATTTTACATTGAAACATGCATAAATTAATGCTTATTATACATATGAACTTACCTCGATACTAAAACGGTCATTTTACCAACTTTCCCGATTTTTTATTTTTCTCCCACTCTAGGTATAAATCTCATTTTCCGGGATCTAAAACATCATATTTTACTTATTTAATTAATGTACTATTCAAAACAGTCCTTAACTCAAACTTTGGCAAAATTATAATTTTGCCTTAAACTTTTGCATATTTACACTTTTGCCCCTAGGCTCGGGAATTAAAATTCATCCCTTATTCTTATGTTTTATGACATTTTGATCATCTTTCCCTTCTATGGCAACATCAAATTCTCACTCTAACACATAGTTATGAACAATAACAACTTTTACCGATTAAGCCATTTTACTCATTTTTGCTTAAAACCGCTTAGTAAAAGTTGTTTAACATAATTTCAGCCTTCATATTATATCATAAAACATCAAAATAAACACATTTCACCTATGGGTATTTTTCCAAATATGAACCCTAGCTTAAATTATTGCTAGAATAAACTTAATCAAGTTACCAGGATCCCAAAAACGTAAAGAACTTGAAAAACGGGGCTAGAACGGACTTACTATTGAGCTTGGAAAGCTTGAATACCCTAGCCATGGCTTCCCCCATGCTAATTTCGGCCTCCATGAAAAAGATGAGTCAATTTTGGCTTTATTTTCCCTTTTTATTTCTTTTAATTACCAAATGACTAAAATGCCCTTAAGGCCTTTCTTTAAAATTTTGTCCTATTCATGCCCATTTTTGTCCAAACAAAATATAACGGTCTAATTACCATTTAAGGACCTCCTCTTTAAACCCCCATTTCAATCAAGTACTTATGAATTAGAACACATATTTGGCAACTTTTGTAATTTAGTCCTAAAAGTCCAATTAAGCACTTTATCAGTAAAATTACTTAACGATATTTTTACATAATATTTTAATCAATAAATAAACCTTAAAACTTAATCAGAATAAATTTTTTGACTTCAAATTCATGGTTCTAAAACCATCGATCCATTTAGGCCCTAAATCAGGCTGTTACAGCAACTTCTGCAAATAAGCCCTAATAGGCAAATTAAACATGCAGTCTATAAAATTTCTTATCAATACTCTAACACATGCATCTAATCACTCGCTAAATCATAAAAATTAATCGAAATAAACTTTTCTATCTCAAATTTGTGGTTTCGCAACCACTATTCCATTTAGGTCCTATTTCAAGATGTTACATTTCTCCCCCCCTTTAGGGATTTTCGTCCTCAAAAATCTTACTGGTAAAAAGATTCAATATCTTTTCTCAAAATTTCTTAAACATCTCCAAACAAATTTTCTTCAAAGCAATACTTTCAAAATCACCTCACTATCAAATTGAAATCCAACATAACTAAGTTTCAACTTGGTATGACCTCTATATTAATCGAAAACTATTTCCAATTCTCACATTTGCTTTCACCCTTTTTTTAAATCCAAAGAATCATATACTTTAAGCATCATACCGGATGAGTTAATTAACTAAGTCTAATTTTTCTTTAATCAGAACATTTCAGAATTCAGAAAATCTTCATATTAACTCGACATCTTTTCTCAGAATCGAGTTCATTTATTAAACCATTCTCAAATGCTATCACATTGTCAATTAATCTTATTGGAAGGGGGTGAGGTCAGAACACTTCTAACTTGCCTCTTATATATTCATGCATATAACTTAACACTTATCAATATATATATATAATTTGCTTCAAATAACTCAACATGCATATTCATTTTACACAACCCTCCTATCATCTTATACAAACAAATACACTTATACATGCGTTCATAATTCTCAAATAGAATTACTCATAACATTCATTTAATTTCACAAGTTACATTCATAGCATCACACAGTTGCCAATCAACATGAACACTTATCATAATATAAACTTTCCCTTCATCTCATCTTTCATATTCCAAGAGAAATTCTTATTCACGACTCATTCATTATCACATAAACATCATGAACTAGTACTCTTACCTTTTACGAGTCTCATTTCATCTTAATATTATCACAATTATATAATTCATTTTAGACATACTTACACACATATTCATATTTTAAAACAAATGCACTCAAACATACATTCCACAAATTTGAGTAAATCTATTTATCACATTCACTTAGTCAAATAAGTTAGACACATAATATCATGTCAATGTCAAACAAACATAGATGAGTTTATAATGAGGTAAACTTTCGTTTCTTTTCACTTTTCTATATTTCTCCACTTATGTCTATTTCATTCTACACTTGATCTCACACATATCATCACAAGTCACCAAGATCAATTTAAGTACATCAATATATCCACCAAATTATACGAACATACTTAACACCTTTTTACACTGTCGATGGTAGCTCGGTTGGAAAACACTTCTGTCTCAACAGAACTATTTCATCGGGATCGGGAGGCATCACACTACCACAGGTAGTAATATGGCATGTATAGCTTAACTCTTACACATACAAGGTAAGTCCGAGAACCGACTAAATCATAGCTCTGATACCACTAAATGTAACACCCCTTACCCGTGTTCGATGCCGGAACAGGGTACGAGGCATTACCGGACTTAATCACTAATCATCGTATAAAAAAACCGATTCATAATTTCACTCTAATTTAAAACTTTTTCAAACACATTCAAGTTGTCCCTTAAAAAGAGCTTACAAGGCCCATATCATGCTTTAATTCAACCACACACATAGGCAAGCATGCACATTCATAAATTGCATCATTTAATTAATAACATAATCAAGACTATCTACATTAAAGGACTTTATACAATAGAGACCTTCGAATAACATAGGTCAGTATTTTAGGCCAATTCCTAGCAACTTAATAACAATTAAACGAGTCTCCATACATGCCAAAGACTTAAAAATACTTTAAAACCTTTATATATCGATCAATAGTTTGATAGTGTGATTTAACCTCCGGTGACCTCCAACTCGAGCTAACATCTGAGACACTATAGGAAAAAGGAAAGGAAGGGAGTAAGAATTATACCTTAGTAAGTAAGTATGTAAATATTAATAAACAATACATTATCATACTATAAATGAAGTCACAATATGTTCCCGGAATATTACCATCACAAACACACACATACTTTCACTATTACAATCATAAACAGGTTCAAAATAAGCTGTCTAGCAGAGTACCAGCAGCTAAATTATTTATATCTGGAGCTACAGAACTCCAAATTACAAACCGTTTATTTTTCTTTAAACTAGATTCATGTATATTATTACCACAAAATTTTCAGAATTTTTGGTCTAGCCAATTAATACAGTTTATTCATTGAAGTTACCCCTGTTTCACTGCTCAACTGTTCTGACCACTCTTCACTACGAATCAATTTTCTCCTCGTACAGAATTCAAAGAATGTTCTCGTTTCTTTTATTTGAAACTAGGCTCATTAAGGATTTAAAGCATATAAATTATATCCCATAATTATTTTTTTAACAATTTTTAATGATTTTTTCAAGTCAGAACCGGGGATCACGTAGTCATTCTGAACCAGTCTCTCAAAAATTAAATATCTCATAATATAGAATTCCTCTACTTGCTCTGTTTCTGTTATATGAAAATAGACTCATTAAGCTTTAATTTGATCTCTCATTCAATCTCTGATTCAATTTCTACTATTTCTGGTAAATTTTTAGATTCACATCACTACAACTATCTATAACAGTTTTATTGTCAATTTTGATCTTTCACACTTCAATTGTATTCATCACTTACCCATAACAATCTTTCCAATTTCCAATCACATATCGAGCATATTGCTCATAAGTTACACACGTATATACTTACACTTATCATCACAAAGTCATACACAATTTCATTTAATCAATTTCCCAGTTGAACGCTTCGGAATAATAACAGATACGCGATGGTATCGCACACAGCCCACCTTTAAAATCGAAGCTCTCTTGTACACATAGTGGCCTTCACTTAGCACCACTCATGTGACCTAGCTCGATTGTACACATAATTTTGGATCTCTTGTACACATGGTGAACACTTAGTATCACCCATGTAACCTAACCAGTTTATCTCATAGCTCTCTTGTCTACATGGTGTACATATAGTATCACCCATGTGACCTAGCTACATCATAATGTCTCGTAACTCTCTTGTACACATGATGTGTGCTCAGCACCATACATGTGACCTAGCTACATACCATTTGTATCATCCAATCTTTCTGAAGGTTCAACCGGGATTTCTCTCTCTTTCTAATACTTGATTCCATACTTCCAATAGTCAATTATGATTCAAAAATCAGCTACAATACATAAAATATACTGAAATATAAAAACATAATAAAGATAATGTATTATTTACATACAAACTTACATGCTTTCTCATTTCCATGTCAAATTAATATTGACCATTTAAATCATCATAATTATACTTACTTTCAACACCTCGACAATCATAGTAAATATATCAATTTTACATTGAAACATGCATAAATTAATGCTTATTATACATATGAACTTACCTCGATACTAAAACGGTCATTTTACCAACTTTCCCGATTTTTGATTTTTCTCCCATTCTAGGTTCAAATCTTATTTTCCGGGATCTAAAACATCATACTTTACTTATTTAATTAATTTACTATTCAAAACAGTCTTTAACTCAAACTTTGGCAAAATTATAATTTTGCCCCTAAACTTTTGCATATTTACACTTTTGCCCCTAGGCTCGGGAATTAAACTTCATCCCTTATTCTTATGTTTTATGACATGCTGATCATCTTTCCCTTCTATGGCAACATCAAATTCTCACTCTAACACATAGTTATGAACAATAACAACTTTTACCGATTAAGCCGTTTTACTCATTTTTGCTTAAAACCGCTTAGTAAAAGTTGTTTAACATAATTTCAGCCTTCATATTCTATCATAAAACATCAAAATAAACACATTTCACCTATGGGTATTTTTCCAAATATAAACTCTAGCTTAAATTATTGCTAGAATAAGCTTAATCAAGTTACCAGGATTCCAAAAACATAAAGAACTTGAAAAATGGGGCTAGAACGGACTTACTATTGAGCTTGGAAAGCTTGAAAACCCTAGCCATGGCTTCCCCCATGCTAATTTCGGCCTCCATGAAAAAGATGAGTCAATTTTGGCTTTATTTTCCCTTTTTATTTCTTTTAATTACCAAATGACTAAAATGCCCTTAAGGCCTTTCTTTAAAATTTTGTCCTATTCATGCCCATTTTTGTCCAAAAAAAATATAAGGGTCTAATTACCATTTAAGGACCTCCTCTTTAAACCCCCATTTCAATCAAGTACTTATGAATTAGAACACATATTTTGCAACTTTTGCAATTTAGTCCTAAAAGTCCAATTAAGCACTTTATCAGTAAAATTACTTAACGATATTTTTACACAATATTTTAATCAATAAATAAACCTTAAAACTTAATCAGAATAAATTTTTCAACTTCAAATTCGTGGTTCTAAAACCATCGTTCCGTTTAGGCCCTAAATCGGGCTGTTCAGCAACTTCTGCAAATAAGCCCTAATAGGCAAATTAAACATGCAATCTATAAAATTTCTTATCAATACTCTAACACATGCATCTAATCACTCGGTAAATCATAAAAATTAATCAAAATAAACTTTTCTATCTCAGATTTGTGGTTTCGCAACCACTATTCCATTTAGGCCCTATTTCGAGATGTTACAAGTGGTTTGGAGACAAGAAACCCGAAATAAAAATAATTATTTTATGATTATTTGATGATCCATGATATGATTTCATGTTTGTGTGAAATTTTCATGAAGAAATTCTATGCCTAAAGTGTCCAATTTGACTTTAGGGACTAAATTGAATAAGTTGTAAAACTTTTACTCTAGAAGCTTCAAGCATGAAATTACATTTGATTATTAATTAGAGGTCCTTAAATAACAATTTGACCAAGTTCTAAAATTTTGGACAAAAATGGGCATGAATAGGAAAATTTTGAAAGAAATGCCTTAAGGGCATTTTGGTCATTTGGTAAATAAAAGAATAAAAAGGGAAAATCAAGCAAAAATGATGTCCATCTTCTCTAAGGATGCTGAATTTTGGGGAGTCTCTATAGCTAGGGTTTTCAACATTTTCAAGCTTGATTGTAAGTGCTCCCAAGTCCCATTTTTAATGTTCTTTACATTTTTAATGTTGTCATCAACTGGTCTAGCCATTTCAACCATTATTTTGAGCTAGGTTTCATGTATGAAATTTTACCCATGTGTGACATGATTTTATTTTGATGTTTAATGGAGGAATATGAATGTTTGATGTGTGATAAACATCTTTTGCTAAGTGATTTTTAGTGAAAACACCTAAAAAGGACTTGTTTGTAAAAGGTGTAAAAATGAGTAGTAAAAATGTGAAATAAAGGAAAATGTGGGCTGATATGAGTTAGAATATGAATCGGCTAGGCTTGGGTAACCAAGAAATTGCATGTAGGGACTAAAGTGTAAATAAGTGAAAAGTTAGGGGTAAAAAGGTAATTTTACCAAAGTATGTGTTATGGGTCGATATGAGAAATGTAAGTATTGAACAAGTTGAATTTGGCATTATAGATAAAGAAAAACGTGATTTGGGTCTTGATCGGGGGAAAAACAAGGTTTACGAGGATTAAGCTCGTTTCTATCATTTTGTACCGAGGTAAGTTCATTTGCAAATTATGCAACAAGTACCATACTTCAAATGCTTTAATATTGCATGTATGGTAAGTATATATATAATTAATGTGATGTTGTACCATTAATGCTTAAATTTTATTATGTTTTATGCTTTGATTATTCCATGAGTATTTGACTAGTGCTATGAGCATTGAAATCGACGTTACGAGCAAGTTTGACAAAAATGTGGTATCGAAGAATCCTCTTTGAACCATAGGAATAGTTTAGGATACAAGTGATATGTCACTAGGAACTATATGATCTGAACTCATTGTGTTGTGGTCTGAGTTCATGATATATGTGGCATCTAAACTCATTGAGTTATGGTCTGAGTTAGTGATATATGTGACACATGTTTTGGCGTCTGGGTACTGGTCTCGTATATTCTACCGGTGTCTGGGTAGTCTAACATGTGTTGCGGATACCCAATAGCCTATGTGAGCAGACCCGTGAGTAGCTCGAAAGTGAGCAACATGTGATATGTGTTATGAGGTAGCATTGCCTACATATGAGGCACTTAGGTGCGAGATTCTGATGTATCCAATAGTATTCCGAGTGCTTAATGGGTAGTTCTAAAGGAAGTTCAATGAGTAATATTGATGAATACGTCAAAGACGAGAAAGCAAGTTATTATGTGCAAGTGGTACAGGTCTGTACATCGAACTCATGTGAATGACATGAGATATGATGAACTTGTGGTAAGAATATATATTTATATATATATGAAGAAAGAGTTTAAGAGATTTGATAAAATGCAAGATTATGTTCCTTATCTTAAAAGTATAATTAATACTTATTTAAGTTGTATTTTATTTGCATGTGAACTTACTGGGCTTTAAAGCTTACCCCATTTCCATTCCTTTTCTTATAGCGTCACCAAGCTAGCTCGAGGATCAGAAGACGTCGGAGACTCGACCACACTATCAACTGAATATTTTGTTATAGCTAGTCTTACCATTTTTAGTATGGCATGTATAGGGACTTGGTCTTTTGTTATGTGTCATATTGATTAGCCAAGTGAGATGGCTCATGAAAGTATTATGATTATTTTGTATATGGCCAGGAGAGGTGGCTCATATTGATTATTTGGGTTGTAATCCTAATCATTGGTGCATGCATGCAAATGTGTTTATGCTTTAATGTGGTTATGGTTACTTATGGATAATGAGTGTGATGGATGGCATGTATGTTTGGTGTATGAAATATGATTAATGTGTAAGACGATAAATGTGATGCTAGTGGGTAACTTGAACGTAGATTAGTAAAAATGATAGACATATATGAAATTGTTGTGGAATGCCATATGAAAGTGTGATAGTTTGAATAAGTGATATGTTGGTATTGCCAAGTTATAATTTAACCATGAATGCGAATGCTTGAGTAGCCAAATGTGCCATGTTGCATGCCATGAAGTGAGTATAAATATGTGAGTGTTTAAGGGTGGCAATTGGCTTAGAAAATAGCCTAGAAATTGTCCACGCGGTTAAACACACGGGCATATGTCTAGGCCATGTGTGACACACAGTCTGCCCCGTGGGCATGTGACCTGGTCGTGTGTCCCCTGCACCCTAATTATGCAAAACAGAATGCTCAATAGTAAACACACAGGCAGAGACACGGCCATGTGTCTCTGCCGTGTGAAGGACACGGCCTTAGAACATGGGCATGTGCCCAGGCCGTGTGAAGTTTGCACTTAATTTTTGGAATTTAAGTCACCACACGGCATAAGCACACGGGCGTATGACTTGGTCGTGTGACCTTATTTGGTTGATAACTCATAGTCAGAGAGTTACACGAGCTGAAGACACGGGCATGTCCCAAGCCACACGGGCATGTGTGACCACACGGCTAACCCACACGGACGTGTGACTCCCTAAAGTTGGAAATTTTTCTAAAGTTTTCTAAAGTTCTCGATTTAGTCCCGAACCACTTTTAATGTATGTTTGAGGTCTCGTAGGCCCATATAAGGGACAATTTGCATATGTATGAATGAAATTGATTTGAAAGAAAATTTTATGGCCTGGTTTTGTATGTGTGCTTGTGTTAAAGTCCGAAAACTCCTTGAACTCTATCTCGGCTTTGGATACGATAAGGGGTGTTGCATGTATTATTAGACAAACCTAAACATGTCCTTAGTCTAATCGAAAATGAGCAAATTAAAAGACTAATATGTCTTATATCTTGTCCAATTGGGGAGATTCTTTGCCTTGGGCATCAGAGCGGATGACTCCCAGAAGATGGAGGCATAGATCTGACTGACTGGACTGATAGTACATCGGACTAGTCCCAAGTAGGATAGATCCTGAATTCATTTTTGGATTTATTCTCTTGTGATGTTCATAGTGTGGCATACCTACATCTTAAGTGGATGGTGGACTATGTATGCATGACTCATACACTTTAATATGAGTAAAAGCCTAAGATCAAATAAATAAGGAATTGAAAGTTGGTGCGTTGGGTGTACAACTACTACAGTACATAACATCATTCAAAATAGTAAAATTCATGGCACGAGACATAGGAAAACGATATCATCTCATTGGCATTACATGGTTGATGAAAAGTAAACCTAACTATGGGTCTTTCGTCTTTATGATGAATGACTTAATTACTATTCGATAGTAATTGACTTTTCATGAAGGTAGATGTAATGGTTACCATGAGATAAAATAAAATCATATTGGGAGAACAAATGTTATCCCAAAAAAATTAAGGATATCATATGTGGATAACACACTTATAACAATGTCATTTGATGAGCACTGAGTAGTTGCTTTCGTAATGACATGTTGTTAGGAAGAGCTCAGTCATGACACTATAGTGGAATGACTTTGTGACTAAATGAGTTTATAATTAATAGGTTAAAAGCTAGAACATAATCATAAATTATTTGAGCCCTAATTACATACATCCACTCGGTCCCGCCGCTAGCTCGTTGAAACTAGAAATGAACTGTGTGTTTGAATAAAAATGAATGAAATGAATAGGAAAAGAGAAATAGGAAACATTCAAGAATGATTATGTTTTTTTGCAAAAAGGAAAAATGGAATCATTTGGAAATGAATGTAGGGTTTCCAAATGGAAATGGAAATGGAAATGAAAATGATTCATTTGCAATTCTATATGTATTACTTAAAAACGATCGAAAGAATGAGTTTATATTTTTGAGTTGTTTTGAAACCCGAAAATGAAAATAAATCATTTAGCCATAGTGAATATTTTGAGTTGCGAAATATTAAACATATTTTCTCGAAATAGTAAAGTTGTCAAAATTTTATTGGAGGTAAAATAGGGATGAGAAAATTGTTTAATATAGAATATTAAAGTTTATTTTGAGACATAGAAAAACCGAATCGGGTTGGATCACATTACAAAGTACTAGGTCAAAAGGCCCAGGAAGTACTCGTAATTAAACTCAATATGAGAGAAGCCCAAAACCTTTCATATAACATGAAGGGGCGGCAACCCTAGTAAGAATACTACGGTGTGCCTTCCACCCCAGTCCTACTCTTATTAGGAAGTTGTTTTTCTATTTAAACTAAATCACTATAACTTAAAAAGAGTTATACCTTCTCTTCTTATAAATAGATGGCACCGGTAGGGTATAAAACAAGATTTGGGGAGATTGTTATCTACTGAAAAATAAAGATAATTTATTCTCAACTATTGAACGTATTTTTCCAGAATAACAATTCTATCAGTTTCTATTAAAAAAGAGAGAATTTTTATTTTCACCCCAAATAGAAGAGAGAAAACTTTTTTAGTTCCATGTTTTGATTCAATTGGTTCAAGCCCACACTTAAAGCAGGTTGTGGTATGAGAATAACAAAAAAGATAGTTTGGTTGAAAGCCACGAATAACAAATGCCTGCTAAGCCAAAAACACATGTATGAATCTGGTTAGGGTATATTGCTATAAATATCACAAACCAGGTCGATTTCAAATTTTTAAATTTTTGTTGCGTAAGAAAGTTTTTTTCAAACTGGATTTTTTCCAACATGATGAACAATACTTTCGTGCAATGGGCATTGAGAATGATGCCACTAAGGTAAACACTGCTCCAATTTATTTTACTTTTGTCATTTTTATTGTGGCATCGTAGGTCCACAAATGAAATACGAGGTGATATTGTTATTAGGATGGGTGGAGTTCTATAATGGATTTAGGAAGCAGTTTTACCCCGAATATGCTAAGAAAAAAGCTGGGCTAAGTTGTGTCGGCTTACGTAACAAGGCACTGCTTAGGAGTATGTTTGGGAGTTCACTAAGTTGTTTATCCAAATCCTTGATTTGAGTGAGAAAGAGGCATTCTACTAGTTCAAAGATGGGTTGAAATGTTGGGCAAAGCAAGAGTTGCATTGACTAAGGTTCAAAGAGCTACCAAAGTTATGGCTGAGACGGAGTCTTTTGTCGAGCTTAGTCCAAGGGAAGACAAGTTTGAGTCTTCCAAGCCCAAAGAGACGAGCAATGGCGGGGGAGACCATGAGGAATAATAGGATAAAAATAGCAATGAGGAGAATGGTAACAATGGTGGTAAGGGGAAACTATATAATAGGAAGAGGAAACCCAAAAACCAACCGAGAGGAATAGAGAATGAAAAGAAGCCAATATAATGCTTCTTATGTTGTGGTTTGCATATGATACAAGACTATCCAGGGATATCTAAGATATCTGTGATTAGTAAAGAAGAGAAACTAAAGCCTAATGAGGAAAAGATATTGAGATTTGGGTCAATGAATTTCAATTCTGCCAAAGCGAAGAGGGATTGCTAGTAAAAAGGGTTGATGTTTGTGGACATCAACATCACAGGCCAAAGGAAGAGTGCTTTTGTTGATAGTAGGCCATCTGATTTGTTCATATTGGAGAAAGTCGTGGGAACACTTGATCTCTCAGTTAGCAAATAGACTAAGAAGATCATGACTGTAAATTCCAAAGAGGTCCCAACTATAGAAGTAGCACAAGGTGTTGAGCTATAGATTGATCAATGAAAAGGCAATGAAGACTTTGAGGTAATTTACTTGGATGATTCCAACTTTGTTCATGGCTTGAATTTTCATGACAAGATTAATGTTCTTTTGCCAATTGCATATGTATCATAGATACTTGTCAACAACAATGCATTATGTCGGTGAGTTGATACATGAGGGGTGAAACCAAGATATTGTCGGAAATCTAACTAACTGAGGGTATTCCTTAAGGTAAAAATATTGATTTGGCATATCAAAGTGCTAAGGAGACCTTTATGGAAATGCTAGAGGTGCAACAAACCAACATAAAACTTGTTTAGTTATTGTGGGGCTACCATTTATGAAAGAGGTAGATTATGCATCCAACTTTGTGGGAAAAGTGGTGATGCAAACTAGATAGTTAAATAGAGTAAACTCTATGAGGGAGGTAAATCTCAAACACTTTTCTAATGTCTTTCATTATAATTTACCATTGGCTTGACAAAGACAAAAGGGCCCTTTTAAAGTTTTGAAGCAAGTAAGCCGAGGGGCTTACAAACCGAAGTTGGTGACAATACTCAAGGTTAACCCAATGTTCAATGTCAGTGTACCTAAGCCTATATGTGAGATTCAAGGGGATACCAATTGGGGCAAGTCAAAATGGGGGCAAGTAAAAAGGGCGGGATCTTATAATCGTGATGTATAAACGAGAGAGAGACAGTTCAAATGAGACGATGACAGAGACATAAGCCAAGGTAAATGTTTCAAGGGGCGAAACTACCCAATAAAGAGGCTAGTTGGGAAACAATCAAGGAATTGAGCTAGTTTGGGGACGATTCAAACCAGTGTTATTTGAAGGACACAATGAGAATGTCGCGAGAATGGGTGAGGGAGAATGTCACGGGCCGTGGACCAAATCCTGTAACGAATGCACACAAAACATCCCATGCATGTTAATTGATTAAATAAGGCTTATTTGACCAACATAAACTGACCCGATTAATGGAACACATGGAGAAGCCCATCCACTTGAAGATTTGTTGGCCTAGTGGAACACTAGTAAAACTAGAGCTACAATGGTGAATATTTATAATCATAAAGGATACGATTGTATAATATTTAAATCCCTTAGGACTCTCATCTTGTAGATAGGCTTAAATATCAATTATTGATGTATTTTAAACTAGACCGTTGGATCATGGAGAGCTTAATTATAAATAAAGTTCTTCTCCTCATTTGTAATCATTCAATTGTAATTTTTCAAAGTAATAAAAACACTTTGAGAGCATTAATTCAAACACTTGGTGTACATTTGCTTTCTTGTGGCTTTTCTATTCATTTTTTGCTTCTTCGCTTGAGAGCTTGGTTTTGCGTTATTTTGGTGCCTTAGAAATTTTCTTTTGTACATTCATACTTTCTAGAGTAAGATTGACTTAGGCAGATTTGAAGCAAATGAATCATCTAAGGCCGCACGATTTGCCAAACTAAAGTTTTAGTCCCGTGACATCGGCACCTTAAAATTTGAACTTATTGGCCTTGATTTTATTGAAATATGAGGCTTATTTGGATTTTTTGAGTTTAATCGACTTTTTAATTTAATTTTAAAATCAAACTAAATTTTAATTTAATTTTAGAATTAAGACAAAAGGATCAAACTTAAGATATAGGCTAAATTCAAAAGCTTTCCAAAATTTAAAGGTGAACTTGATCTTTGATTGGAATTTTGATTAAGACTCGTGCAAAAAGAGCATTATATCTAATATTGGTTTTAATTTTGAATTGGTTTAATTTTGAATTTGAATCAATTTTAAATTTAAATATTACATATTCAATTTAATTCAACATTATTTTTGAAAATTTGATGGAAATGTTTAAATATCTACCAACGTGTAAAAAAAAGAAATAATAATAAATTGATTTTTAAATAAAATTAGATTTTTTTTTAATTTAGTTTTGTTTGTAAATAAATTTTAATCATTTTGGTCCAATTGAGAAGTCATTAGAGATTTTACATTTTCAGGGTGTACGTTCAAAATCCAAGTTAATGTCAAGGTCTAAAGTCCAAAGAGTAAAAATGAGTCCAATTTGAGGATCCAGAAAGCATAAAGTTTACAAGATTTTAATGGCCTAAGGTCCAAATCTAAAAGAAGCTCAATGTGCTGAGCCCAAAATTTTAAGATTCCTTAATGTTTTGAAACCAAGTGGAGAGTGCATTTATGGAGAATTCCTTATTACTATTATTTAAATATATATATACACACACACACATTAGAATCTGAAAAATAAAACAAAAAAACTCAAGAAATCTGGGACCTTTGAATTTTCTGGCAAACTTCCGAAATTTTCGATTACCAAACTTAAAAGGGAGAGTTTTTGAAGTTTCTCTTGTAAAACAAATAAAATATGACCTTTGAACTTTGAAGTTTTATATAATTATCAAGATCCCCGCGTTGACCCGTTTGATGCCCTGCGTCCGCAGGTTTTCGTTGAATGGTGTAATTGCTATCGTGGTCCTTCATTAGTTTTTATCTACGCAATTTAATCCTTAACCCAGTTCTAAATAATTCAATTCAATCCTAATTTAATTTTAATTTTATTCAATCTGATACCTTTTGTTTTATTTGTTTATGTTTGAATTTAAATTTTCATTTTTATTTTATATGGTTTTAATTAGTGATCACGTAGTTGTTTTAATTATTTCATATGGCTTTTATATGGCTTTTGTATATCTGATGATAGAATTTACTTTAAACATGTTGAAGCATGTTCTTCTTTAATTTTTTATTAAGCATGACTATTTGTGATGATTAAGGTTTGTATTTTTACTTTATATATATATATATATATATATATATATATTGATTTATTGATTATTTTAGTTACATGATTGGGTCTGGTAGTATTAATTTTGTTTTGGATTACTTTGGTAATATTAATTAACATGATTTAATATTGAGTTTAATTGTAAGTGTAAATTAAGTTTGGTTAATTGTAAACAATATCATTTTTTTTAATTAATTTTTATTTATAAATATTGGTTTTGATTAATTTTGAATTTACTTGTGATCTTTGATTAAATTGCATTAATTAGACATTTTATGGGGAATACAAGTAGAATTTAGATTAATTTAGTTAATTGGATTATTATTGTGTTAATTACAAGTTTTTAAAATTTTTACTTTGCCTTTTTTTTTAAATTGATACATAAATAGACTTAGGTAAAAAAAAATTTATAATATGTAAATAATGGAGTTATTAGGGATAAGGATAATTAGAAGCTAAAAAATCCTAATAAAAATGTCATAAGCTAAGATGTTACTATTTTAGGACAAGCATTGTAAAAGTTCTAATTCTTTCCTACGTATAAATGTATTATCGAACTCAAATCTAATAAGTTGACCGAGATGACACAAAAAGGAATCTTGGAAGTTGAAATCTTTGATGTCTGGGGAGTACACTTCATGGGACCATTACTAAACTCATTTTGGAATCAGTATTTATTTTTAACATTAGATTACATTCAAAATGGGTAGAAGCGGTAGCATTACCTACAAATGACACCAAATCTGTAGTAAAATTTTTAAGGAAAAAAAAATTTCTTTCAAGATTTGGAACACATAAAGCACTCATTAGTGACAAAGGATTACATTTCTATAGTAAACAATTGGAATCTGCACTAGCAAAATATAGTGTTAGACATTGCATTACTACTACAAATCACTTGCAAGCCAGTATCCAATAAGAGGTTTCTAATCGTGAGGTAAAACAAGTTTTGGAAAAGACTGTGAATCCAACTAGGAAGGATGGTCAGCAAGGTTTGATGATGCATTATGACAGCTTCCAAAACTCATTTGGGAATGTTCCCTTACCGTCTAGTTTATGGGAGAAAAATGACATTTACCAATCGAGTTGGAAAAACATGTAACACCCCAAACCCGGCCCAGACATTATGGCCAAGTTTGGTGTGTCACATTGAAGTGTTTTTCGAAAACCATGTTTTCATTGAAAACCCTTCTTGATGTTTAGAAACTTTTACCGTTTAAACTTGTAAACCTTTGTAGTGGCAGAAACATGTTATTTTAAAAATAGTTAAGTATCGAAAAATCAAACCTTCTTTGTTATGGCTTAAAGCGAATGGATACTACGCACCAGGTAGGATTCAATAAAAGAGGAGGTGAGTCAATTAGACTGCTTAAGTACCTAGCTCTTCCATGATCCAATCCTAGACATGCACACATCCATTGCCACACTTTAAGCTTATTACTTGTCCACGAACAACAAATTAAGTTTAAGTCTATTTAAAATATTTATTTCCCTTGAAAACATTTACGTTGCAGAAGCTTTGCTCGGGTATCGTGATATTTTGAAAATAAGTAACTTTTATAAAACGCGCTCTAGAGCTAACCAATTTTAAGGAATCAATTTAAGTGATGTGAATCTCAAGTTGAAAACGATTTAAGTAATTTAAAAACCCAAAATAAAAATAATAGAGCGGCCTTATTACAACTTTAACCAAAATAGAAATAATCAAAAGCAAATGCGAAATTTAAAAGGGAGCTAATTGAAACTTATTTAAAAACCAGGAATTTAATCTTCGTGGCCACTCTGAATCCCGCCCAGCTCCAAGTCCACCAACTAGGGCTCACCTGCAAGGATGGAAGAGAAAGGGGGTGAGTTTGGAAAACTCAGTGTGTAAAGTATCTCAACCAGAGCCCAAATCAGTTCAAGCTTTACTGGGCCTAAGCCTTATTCAGAAATCAGAGCTAACTGGGCCTTAGCCCATATCAATATTAATCTGGGCCATAGCCCCTTATTACAAGTCGAGATATATTGGGCCTTGCCCATATTAACACAGTTGGGCCCATTACAATACAGTTGGCCCATAAACAAAACAGTCTCATAGGATTAATACATGATAACCCCATCCAACCCTGCACTTGCCTCCGTCCATCCCTACACTTCCTGTGGGGATTAAATCACCCACGCCATCCCTACACTTACAGTGTTAGCACCGGTTGCGGCACTGACTATAATCCGCAGCAAAGCTGCTTATATCATAATATGTGGCACAGCCACCAGAATGAGTTCTTCCTCCATAACAAAACCCAACCCCATGCAGTATAACATGTATGCAGAATATATATATAATTAACAAGGCATGCTTCAGAAAGACAATCAAATTATAGCGTAAGAATAGTCATTTACCCTCGAGGGGCGTAATCGTAAACTTACCCCTTTAGGGGTATTACGGTAATTTCATATTACAGAGATATTTCAGTAATTTTATCAGTCTTTTTAAGGTTTCATGCTCATTACAGTTATTAACGTACTATCAGCAACACTTACCGAGCGTTTTTACCAAATTGGGCCCGTTGGCCCATTAACCCGATTTCAGCCCATTAAGCCCAAATATACCGAAGTGCATGAAATTGTGCACTCTATAATCATACTGCTTGTGATTACCAAAAATAAACAACCAAACCACCTCACGAGCGCTCGCACACTCGCAAGTTCACAAATGCCGGCTTTTCGGCTTTTGCCGATCTAGTCTATGAGTGGGTGTCATTTACACACCTATTTCGCGACGACTACCACCGAGGTCCCTTACGATGTCCTACAATTGATTACCACAATTCTTATATTGCAAACCACAATAACCAATCCCAATACTCACCTACCATAATCCAACCATGCCCCTAAAGCCTTTAGAATCTTACCTTTTTGCCGAAAACCTATGACTAGATCTAAGTCTAGTTGTTCCAAAGATCCAAGCCTTCGATCGAACCTCTAGAAGACACTAATCACCAAAAGAAATCATCGGTTAAATACCCTTAAAGCCCTATGCCCAAATCGATAGCCTCCCTAGATTTTAGGGACTTTGGCTTTTTCTAAATTGTAAAATAAGACTAGATCTAAGGTGATGAGCACTTACCACCTATTCCTCTTTGATTTCTATGTAGATCTGATGTAGATCTATCCTCTAAACGATAGTAGAACTTGAATCCATGAGATCTGAAGTTTCGGCTATAAGTCCCTAAATCTATGGTACTTCAGCTTTTTAAGTGATGAAGAAGATGACGATTTGAGGCTATAACTTTGAAGTAATGTTGCCGACAGATACTAAGGGTTTAGAGAAGATGAAATTTAATAAAAAGGAATAAAAATAACTGAATGATTTTGGCTTGGAGAAATCGGCACAAGAAGTGAGTTTTCGGGATTTCGGCTTTTATGGCGATTGGCTATGAAGGTTTTGTGGAGGATGGGATCGATAGAGGAGGTGAGTAAGGTGATCAGAACGTTTCAGCTAGAAGAAAAAGCAAAAAGGAAGAAATAAAATGGAGGAAAAAGAGAGGAAGAAGAACTCAGCACCAAGGAGAAGGAATTTGTGTTTTCGGCTTTTATGAGAACTCGTAAAGGATGAATGACAAAGAAAGCTTTCAGTGTGGCTAACCCTAATTCTCCAAGACAGAAAAAAGAAAAGAACCTAACCCTAATATCAACTAAAACAATCGACCCACCTCCCTATGGCCCTTGCCGAAATTCACTTAAGTGATCACATGCCCTACATGCCTAAAATTAAAAAACAACAGATATGCCTCCCTTGCAACTTGAACCCCGACCTTTAATTCCTTCCCAGGCGCCATTTTTTTAGGAAATTAGTGGCATCACCTTGCCACTTTACCAAGGCCTTATTTGTATCATAATTTACCACCTCAATTTTAAAAGCCCATATCGCTAGAACCCTCTTTCTCCAAAATTAAAAATTCAGGAATTGCCTCGAATTAAATTTACTCTTGGGCCTTTTTCCCACACCATAACCCTTCGTAATTTATTTAATTACATACTAAATAATAATAATAATAATAATAATAATTAAAACATCCAAATTGTTCGAGCCGTCTTCTACCCGAACCTAGACTCAAGGCCCATTACTCCTAGGCCCAAAAATCGGGGCATTACAAAACATGCATATTAGGCAATAAAAGAATTGAACTTAGATCCTACCTTGGTCATAGAAGCAATGTTGTTCCAATTTCATAAGTTAAAGAAATTTTGATTTTTTACATATGAAAACACGAAGTTATACAAGGAGAAAGTAAATTGCGCCATGATGCCATTATAAAAAAGAAGAGTTTCATACCAGGATATCAAGTACTTTTATTTAACTCTAGGTTGAAGTTGTTTCCAAAAAGTTGCGATCGCGATGGCTATAACCTTACATTGTTAATCGTGCACTCACGAATAGAGCCATAAAATTGATAGCAAAAGATGGTAAACAATTCTTAGTCAATGGGTAGTGAGTAAAGCATTATTTTGGAGGAACTATAGATAAATTTTGTGATATACATTATTTAGAATGTACTATTTTGAGTTGTGAAAAAAATGAGATAGTTGATGAAGAAGATGAGGATGTAGGAATTTGGTGTTTAGATATGGTTGAAGTTTAGAAAATTTATTATTGAAAAAAAAATGTGTGTTGTTTCTATGTAGGTTAGCCACACAAAATGTGCATAACTCGTTTTTAGCTTTAAAGGAAAAGAGGAGGAGGTCCCTAACACACCTTGCAGCAAATCATAGATAAAGGGAAGTCCTAAAACTCTTTCTATTAGGATGGGAATACATTTAGGACAATGTGCACTCTAAAGTGTAGGGGTGTACATATTGTTTTGTTTGTGTTTAACTGTTTTGTTTGTGTGGTTTATGCTTTTGAATGTTTAACTTTAATTGCAAAAATTTAAAAAAATTTAAATTTTTTTGTGTGATTCCATGGTGCTTGAGCTTGCATTGGTGCAAGTGATGGGTTATTGGTGTGACGATATTAGTGAACTCTTGTACACATGTAAAATTGACGTGATAATAAATGAATTTTATTTTTTTAGAGTTAAACTAGTTAGTTCAGATTACTACACCATGTAATAAGGTAGAGGTAATTATTGTATGCTAAAACTCATAACATATGATGAATAGTTGTATAGATAAATATACATATCTATCTTGAACTTTAAGATAGTCGGGGAATCATAAAACGAGCATGTACTGAATCCATAAATTTTGAAATGTCTAGGGATGACCTAAGGAAAATTTTGTAAGCCAGAGGCTGAATGAACTCACCTGTATACTATGTACCCCTAGCACCATGATTTGAGCCTAATTTTTACTTTTCTTGCTCAACCTTTTTTGTTGAGAACTCGAACTAAAAATTTGAGTGGAAACTTATCCTATCTCTATCTGGTTCTTTTCTTTTCTTTGCATAGAATTAGATGTCGAGCCATACATATAAGGGTAAGTAGAAACATAATGAGGATTTTAAAAGAAATTTGAGAAACCTGAAAACAATTTGATGTCATAAGTAGATATCGTTGAGTGAGTGCACCATATGTCAAATTTTAAGCAAACAAAGGCTTAAATGAAGGATGAAAAGAGCATAGAACGAATAAAAGCATTGAGAGTGGAAAAAGAGAAAATGTGGAAAACAAATACTAATATTAGCTCAAAGTTGAAAAGATTCTTGGTCACTCAATAATGCACAAAACTGCTAAGCTCTTACGCTTATGGTATTTGAGTTGCATTCATCTAGCAAGTGGGAGAAATAAAGTAGTGAGGATATGAGTTACATTATGGGCCGATTAGGGGACAATATCATGTGTCAAACTACTTCTTGTGTTTGAACCATTTTGATGCTTCTTTTCCTTAAAATTGAATCTTCTTGAAGCCTTAGAACGTTACAAGCTGATAAGTATTATGTGACCTTGACATGTTGATTTATGGATGATTTTCATGTTATTTGTCTGGGAAATGAATGCCTTAGGTTCTTCTGGTATAAAAGTTATATTTGCATAGTGAATTTTGATGGACTCAAATGAAAGACAGTAAATATGTATGATTACCTGTTCACTTGTTCATGTTGTAATTATTTTAACTTTCATGATTCACCTTTAGAAGTTGTGAATTCCCTATGTATCTACCAAGGTTGCATGATAGAAGAGAAATTTCTATTGTCTGTATTCTTGACTGATTTCTTCACTAAGCACACTCAAAGGCTGTCATGTTGCATGTTCTTTGTTAGTCTGTGTGTTTGCTTAAGGATAAACAAAAACTTAAGTGTGGGGAGTTTGATATGCCATAATTTAATATGGAAAATCAAATCCTTTTCGATACTTAACGAGCTTCTAATTGAGCATTTTGACGTTACATCAATGGTTTTATGCCTTGCACATTATTTATGCTTTTGTTGAATAAAATAAGCCTTATAGGATATTTATTAACCAACTAAGCAACATTGTGTCTAATCAGTTATAATTAAGTGATGTAATTGGTGCAAGAAATGACTTGAGGTGAATGGCATAGATGTTAGAGGATTGCTTAGAATGTCACAAGACTGAAGACATTAAGTCGAAAAATTGAAGCTAAACATGCAACTGGGAGGAATTTTGAGTAAACTTAATACTGTAGGTGGGTTGTGGCCAAGGTCACAAAATTCAATGCTAGAAGTCGCAACATTTACAAAGTAAAGTTTCGAGATTCGATAGATAAAGTCACGACAACTATGAAAGTAGCGAGAGGTGAAAGTTGATCACAATGTTGTAGTGAAGTCGCGGCATTAATGTTGAAGTCGCGACACCCAAGTCACCACCCTACAAAGACCCGAGCAGATGCCAAGAAAGTCACAACATTGAACCCGTGGTGTTGCAAAATTGAAGCTCGGTGGACTTAAAATCGAAGGGTCGTTTCAGTCTGCACAACCCAAAATTTAAATGTAACTTAGGACATAATCATCCAAATGAGGTCAAATATTAAAAGTAGTATATAGTACTTTATAAACATGATGAATGAGGCTTTTTTACGATCATTACTAAGTTTAAGGAATTCAAGAAACAATTGTTACCTTGATTTTAGTTTTCCAGGAATTTTATGCACTTGCAATTTTCTTCATTATTTTAGATAGTTTATTTTCATTAGCTTCGTTCGCTTCGGATTATTTATCGCCAAGAGTGATCAAGAAAATCCATCTACGGGGATTTCAGTTTTCGCTCCAACACAATCTACATAATCATAATTCATCGATCAATTATTGAGCATCTCTAAACCCTTAATTCTTAGTTGTTAAATTTATTGAATGACTTGTGAATTAAGTGGGTATGGTAGAATTGTGATGGGTTAGAGCTAAATTCATCGTAAAGTTGGTTAATTGAAGTGGAAGCAATTAATCGAAATTAGAATTTAAACTTAATAATAAGACTAAATTAAATAAGATTAAAAAACTAGAATTGACAACTTTAGGTGAAATTTGGATAAAGGAGATTTTATCCGGCATTGATTCAATTATTCTATTTAGATCCATTAGGTCGAAAGAAAAATTGGACTACATCATAAATTGATAAAATTATAGGCCGAAAGGTATTAATTAGACCAATTAAGAAATTATCAGTAAAAATCACTAAGTTGAGATTAATTATGACCACAAAATTTAATCAACTCTTGTTTGTTAGCATTGCAAACTTTGTTTACTATTTTCATTATTTTTACAATTAGGTCCTTTTTAATTAATAGTAACTTTTTTACCCATATTTTATGATCAGTCATACTATAGTGATTAGATAAATAGCTATTTAGACTTCACTTTGTATGTTATTCCTTCCTGTTTTAATTCGATTTTAGTTCATACCTCCCTTAAGTACGATCCTCAAAATACTTTCATGCTTCGTTGTAAATAAAACTATATTACAATTTGACCTGTACACTTGTAGTACATTGCACTTTTCTATACTTGTTTACATTAATTATCTACCTTGGTGCGCACACACCGAAGAGCAGTCATGAACATTATTTACCTCTAGCCAAATTTGTTTTTAATAATAGTTCCTAATCAAGCATTCAAATGACTTTGTATAAAGCTTTGTATCGCTGACGATGTAAAATAACTTTGTGTTGGATAAGCTTGAGTGAGAAAAAGATGATTGCATTGGAATTGGTTCAAGAAACAGAGATAAGGTAAAACTTATAAAAGATAGATTGAAAGCAACCTCAGATAAGAAAAATTCATATGTTGATCTAAAGTAGAAGGAAATTGAATATGTTGTGGGTGAAAAAGTATTTTTGAAGATTTCTTCGTGGAACAAAATTTTGTGCTTTGGCCACAATGGAAAGTTAAGTCCCAGATATATTGGACCGTATGAAATCATTGAAAGAGTAGAGCCAGTTGCCTACCATTTAGCTCTATCATCGAAGTTGCAAAAGACACATAATATGTTCCATGTATCCATGTTTCAACAGTATCAATCTGATCCTTCTCATGTGATAATTGTGGAAATGATCAAGATGCAAAATGATTTATCGTACGAGGAAGAGCCAATAAAAATATTGGCTCGAGAAGTGAAGGAGTTGAGGAACAACACATGCCATTAGTGAAAGTCTTATGGAACAAACATAAGGTGAAAGAGGCTACATGGGAGCCGAAAGAGACAATGAGATCTAAGTATCCCCACCTCTTTTCAGCTAAATTTCAAAGACGAAATTTATTAAAAAGGAGAGAATTATAACAACCCAACTTTCAGTAACACAAATTTGGAACTCTATTTTCGTAAACTGAGTTCGTAAGCATGAAATATAAATATTAATGAAGTTAACATAAAAATATATTGAAGATCAGTTAAGTACTTCAATCGAAAATCTAACACCCCTCACCCAACCTGATCGTCGGGTCCAAGTTATGGGATTCTAAAACCATTGTCAGAGCAACTATTGTAACACACCTTGCTCGGTTCAGTCATCGAACCCAAGTTACGGAGTGCTACAGTCAAAGCCGGAAGAAAATGCATTCAATTCACATCAATTATTTCAAATAAACATAGAATTACTTCATAAATACATAATTAGGATTCAAATTAATCATGAATTATACAATCATAATAATTTCAATGTATAACCACCAAATATAATTTTTCTCAAGCCTTATACTAGCTTACATATTATCTAGTATTAATCTAAATTTTAAATAAGACTAATTTGCAACACTTACAAAATAACAAATCAATTAAATAATAAATAAAACTTTCAAATAATCAATCATGTCATAAACATTCAAATATGATGATACACAATTAAATTCGAGTCTCAATTGAGCTTACGAAAGATCTAAAATTGACCCGAAAATAAATAAGGATCAAATTGAAACATTTTCAAAAGATAAAGGCAATCATGCAAAATAGGGGTCACACAGTCATGTACCCAAGCTGTTTAACTCACTATGACTATCTGATTCAAAATCCTAGTTTCACTAGAAGATACACAACTGTGTGGCTAGGTTGTGTAAAAAACGGGAACCATGTGACTTGAAAGACTCCTACAATACAGTGGTCACAAATTTGTGTCATCAGTCTGTGTGTGACACATGACCATGTGCCAACCCGTGTAGTATAAAATGTGCCATTTAACTACCCAATTCATGTCAAGACAAACTAATAACTCAAATGGTGCATATTTAGCTCTTCAAACCTGCACAAAACCAACTAATACTTATGCCAATGTATGCATTTAGCCAACTACAAGACTATTTAACCATACCACATGAAATGATCACATTGCCAACCTTAACAACTCAAGTATTCATCAACTACTCAAACAAGACACTTCCATTGTCTTAACATTTCAAACTTAACCAAAACAAGTCATATAACATCCTACTAATGTCTAACCAATATTCCACATTGGCATCATTTCACAAACAACGTTACATGGATCAAATCATGTCATTCAAGATATGCACCAAAACTTGCCCTTTTATACTATTTCAATACCATTTCAAGATGCTAAATACCAATGTTACCATATCACTTATTAAGTCAAACATTCTATTATCCCAAAGACATTATCTCAACCTTAGAGTCTTTCAACTTTAGGTCATTCATTTACCACAATTATCGTTTACCACAATGACCTTATTCACATATTAAACATCATACTAAAACATTCAAATCCAACATCAATATTGGTTCAAACTTAAGAACCTTCAAAGTAAACACATTTATGTTACAAGTTCTATATGCATATCATCAAAACATTCCAAGCAAGCATTACATATATGAACCATTCTCCTTGACATTCAAAGATAAACACTTTTTATATATCAAAACTTATATACATGTCACATAATCGGGTCTAAAATGGTTCAAAAGCCTACCAAACTAAAGCTAGATAGTGTGAGCTCCAAGTTGATCTGATCTTCACGTTCTTCGAAAATTCATCTACAAGACAGGGAAAATATAACAGGGTAAGCATTATATATGCTTAGTAAGCTCATAGGTGTTAAAATAGTAAATTTACCTTATTTCATAATTAAACAATTCAAAACAAGTTTAACTATGTTTCCTGTCACAACATATCACAACTGAAGGTGAGTATTTCATATACAATCATATAATCCATCCATTCACTAGTACAAATCAATTCAGTATCGTTTCATCAGAACTTATAACATCTCGATTTTGGGCCTAGTCAAAATAGTGGTTTCGAGACCACAAATATGAAGTAAAAATAATTATTTTATGATTATTATGAGGTCTATTATATGATTGCATGCTTGTGTGAAAATTTCATGAAGAAATTTTATTAATAAAGTGTGCAATTTGACATTTAGGACTAAATTGCAAAAGTTGCAAAATGTGAATTCTAGAAACTTTAAGCATGAAATTGCCATGGATTATTAATTAGAGGTCCTTAAATAGAAATTTTCTCAATTTCTATTTTTATGGACAAAAATGGGCATGAATAGGAAAAATTTGAAAGAAATGCCTTAAGGGCATTTTTGTCATTTGGTTAATAAATGAATAAAAAGGAAAATAAGTGAAAAATTGGTGTCCATCTTCTTCATGTGTGTCGAAATTTCCAAGGGTTCCATAGCTAGGGTTTCTTCAACTTTCAAGCTCAATAGTAAGTGCATCCTAGCCCCGTTTTTTAATGCTCTTTACATTTTTAAAACCCTCGTAACCCGATTTACCTATTTCTAGCCATATTTTGAAGTAGGGTTCATGTTTGAAATTTGAAACATGTATGAAATGCATGTGTTTTGATGTTTAATGGAAGAATATGAATGTTTTATGTGTGATAAACATCTTTTACTAAGTGATTTCTAGTGAAAATGGCTAAAAAGGGACTTATTTGTAAAGTTTGTAAAATGAGTAGTAAGATATATGATTTAATGAGAAATGTGGACTATTATGAGCATGTTATAAGTTTGCCCAGGCTTGGGTAACAAAGCAAATGAACACATTTCATTTTACGAGCCTAGGGGCTAATTTGAAATTATGTGAAAATTTAGGGGCAAAATTATAATTTTTCCAAAGTATGATTTATTGACTGATTTGAACAATGTGATAATTAAATAAGTGAAATTTTCTATTATAGATCAAGAAAAACAGAGTCTGGACTTAAACCGAGGAAAGAACAAGATTTTGGACTAAATCGAATAGTTAGTCATATTTTAGTACCGAGGTAAGTTCATGTGTAAATAATGAAACACTACATTATCATGTTTTTAATTCTTTAATATTGCATGAATTGTGTAATTGTCTTTGTGTATTTAATTAATGATGACTTGATGATGATTCGACGAAGTTTGATATCTCGATACTCCCGTTGAACCATAGGAATAGTTAGGATACAAATGTCATGACATTAGGGTTATATGTGATCCCATGTAAGACCATGTCTGGGACATGGCATTGGCATCGATATTTGATCCCATGTAAGACCATATCTGGGATATGGCATTGGCATCGATATGAGACATTGTGTAAGACCATAGTTGGGCTATCGGCTTCGATCTGTGATCCCATGTAAGACCGTACTGGGATATGACATTGGCATATTACTATGTGCATGAGAGTTCCCGAGTATCCTTTAGTATTCCAAGTGGTTCAATAGGTAATCCAAAGATTATGTCAAAGAGATGACAAGGTATGATCATGTTGAAAGGGTACATGTATGTACACAAAGCTCATAAATATTGAGATTATGAATCGATGAGACCTCGATAAAAAGTGAATGAATGAATTATGATCATGAGTTTTATTGTACATTATGTAAATGACTTGACTTAAAATGTACCTATGATACTAGATGACATTGTGATAAATATTATTATATTATGTGTATAATAATGGATGGTTAATGTTGTTAATTATTTACATGCAAACTTACTAAGATTTATGCTTACTCCCTTTTCATTTTCTTATAGTATTTCCAAGCTAGCTTGGGAATCGAAGGACTTCGGAGCTCGATTCACACTATCAAACTAATCTTTTGGGTATAGTGAATTCAAGTATTTTTAGTATGGCATGTATAGGGACTTGGTCTTTTTGTTATATGTCATATTGGTTTAGCCAAATGTGTTGGCTTATAATGATTTGATGATTCATTTTGTATATGGCCATGAGATATGGCTCATATTAATTATGGGGATGTAATCCTATTCGTATATGCATGCATGTGCTATGGTCACTCATGATGTGGTTAAATTCATTTGGCATGGATGAATTGTGAATATGATCTGGGTGTATGATAATGGAATTGTGAGTAAATGGCATAATAACAACTAAGGCATGAATGTATAAAATGGAAGTAAACTGAAGTTACATATTGCATGTGGTTTGGTAAGCTTGGTCTAAATAAAATATGAAGTCTTAAGCTAGTGTAAATTGATAAGAATTTGATATGCATGAGTCATGTTTATGAATGTATAAGTTCTCATTTATGCCATGTAGGATGTCATTGAAATGTGTAAGTGTGCATGTGTTATTGAGGGTGATAAAAGGCTTGGAAAATAGCCTCAAAGTTGTCCACACGGGTAGACACACGAGCGTGTGTCTAGACTGTGTATGACACACGATCTGCCCCATGGGCGTGTGATCCGACCGTATGTCCCCTGCACCCTAATTAGGTAAAATAGAATGCCCAGTAGTAAACACACGGGCAGAGACACAGCCATGTGTCTTGGCTAGGTGAAGGACACGGCCTTAGAACATGGTCGTGTACCCTAGCCGTGTGAAGTCTGCACTTGATTTTTGGAATTTAATTCGCCACACAGGCGTGTGACTTGGCCGTGTGACCCCAATTATGTTGATGATGTCATAAACAAAGAGTTACACGGGATGAGGACAAGGGCGTGTCCCAAGCCACACAGGCGTGTGTGACCACACGGCCTATCCACACGGGCATGTAACCCTCCAAAACAAGAAAATTCTCTAAGTATTGCAAAAGTTCCAAAAGTTCTCGGTTTAGTCCTGAACCACACCCAATGGATATTTTGGGCCTCGTGGGTTCGTATAAGGGACAATATGCTTATGTATAAATGGTTTAATTTGGGAAAAATTTTATTCCCGATTTTGTATGAATGTTTATGTTTGAATCTGGTAACACCTCGGACCCTATTCCGGTGTCGGATACGGGTAAGGGGTGTTACAAAACTATCAAACGAAATACATCATTTTCCTGATCAATGTATATGAACACATTTATTTCCAATCACTATACCAAATTCCACATTACATTTCCTTCTTAAATCATTAGCCCTATGAACTATAATAACATATACGGATACACAATTAACTAAACCAAACTAGTAGGCATAGAAGTACAAAGTAGTAGGCACCGAAGTGCGGATCAATGGCCACCAAAGTGCAGACAAGTAGGCACCGAAGTGCAGAACAGTTAATATGATAACCAAATTATTCGATTTATTTATAAGTTCGATACCCTTTTTATCGATTTCAATATCATCAATTCATCCGTTACAATATCATTATATACATAACATAACAAGATTTAGCTCAGTCCCCAGCCAATTTCACAATTTCACCAATTTATACAATTTTCAATTAATTCAATTTATTCTTCTATCTCAATAACCAATCAAAATCACACCTATATGATTCAATTAATCATAACCAGCTATCAATCCATTTATCAACATTTCTTACAAATTAATCCATTCGTATAACAATTTACATCCATTCGATGTTACTTATCTTCTCATATTTATCATACATTTCAAGTTTTATCAAATTAATCATTTTTTATATTGATACAATATATATACCTAACAATTTGATCTAAAAAGAAAATCAAAGTATTGCAACTATATTATGAATTAACAAAGTAAGTCCCAAATGAACTTACCTGGAAAATGACAACTACAAAGTGTCAAGGATTAATCTGTAATTTCTCCTATTTCTCGATTAACTTTTGGTTGATTTAAATCCTAGTCTATAATAATTCATTAACAACTATCAGTGCCAATTACCCTATAACATTCTATTCAAAGCATATGACCACTTAATTTCATTTTAAATAATTTCCCTAAATTTTTGCATTTTATTCAATTTATTCCCTAAACTGAAATAGTTATATCTTTCAAATTTAAGCTTCGTTTTTCAATCCTATTTCAATTTCATCCTTTTATAACAGTCCAGAAACCATAATTATAAAAACTTCACAACCAATTTGACATATTCATAATTTAGTCCTTATACTCAAAACTAACATTTTTTTTACCAATTAGTCCCTGATCATTTCCAAGCTTGCAAATCTTCCACTTAATATCAAAAACATTAAAAGTCTTCAATGATAACATTTTAAAACTTTGACAGTTTCATGATTTAATACCTGTGATAACTAGATTAAGCTACAACAATCTCAAATACAAAAAAAAAATTATCAAAAGCAAGCATTTGGAGGACTTCCATGCATGATTGGAAAGTTTGGAAAGGTTCGACTATGGCTTCCTATTTTCCTTTCTTATTTCAAATGGTGGAACAAAGTAACGAGGAAGATAAGTGATGTTTTCAATGTTTTAACATATAATTTAAATTAATAAAACATTATTTAATGAAATTTCCACTTAAAAATTATACAAGACCATCCACTAGATATAAAAATGGCTTAATTGCCGTTTCAAACCTTAAACAATTATTAATTAGGCATTTTAGCTAATAAAAATTGATAGCGATTAACTTTTTCGATTATTTACAATTTAGTCATTGTACCTTAATTAGCCATCCAATCACTAAAATTTTTGGACCAAAATTTAATTCACCTATGTAATAACTTTGTAAATATTTAATATGTACAAGCTCGATTAATGAAAACGAGGGCTCGATACCTTATTTTCCAAAACCACTAACTTTAGGGTCAAACCACTTTTACTTTAACTAACTGTTCAATTAGAAAATTTATCATATCAAAATTCAATATAATACTATATTTGACTCATAAATATTAAATAATAATAGTTACAAACTCACTCGTTGAAATTGTGGTATAAAATTATTATTTCTGACACCACTGGAAAACAGGTTGTTATAACTACCGACGAAAACACAATAATTATATCAATCAAATAAAAAATTATAACTTAAAACACATTCATAATATGATTCACGTTGCGACGTCTGGCCGCTCGATGTTGGGATGTCACAAACTGTTGGTCGATGTTGCAACGAGGAGACTTTCTTGTCTCAATGTGGACTCTGTTTTGGTACATTTTAGGGCATTTGGTACCTATTCCATGGCAAGCCAAACCATTAGCTCATTTGGTGCCTAATGCACACTTATAACCTGCACAAAATAAGTTCAAAAACATGTTTAACCATTCATACAACTATTTCTAACTTCCATTCCAACATTTCCACAAATTTGGCAACAACAAATCAAGCTAAGTTACACCAATTCAACTAACCAAATCTTTTATTCATAATCATCCAAAATTATCAAATTTTACCATCAACCGTTTGACCATTTGTCATAATTTACAAGCCATTCAATGACATTATAAGCCATAACCAAAAGCCAACATGTACTACTTAGCAAGGTGATAGGTAACTCCAATATTTACTAAATCAAACCATGATCATATGCAACTTATCAAATTATAAAGAGAAACTATGTATAAACATAAGAACACAACTCACAAGTGTTAAACTACAAGACATAAGTACATGTACCTAAAGTCTCATTAACATATCACCTATATACATGCCACATAACTAAACATAGAATGATCAAAAGTCTACCGAAATGATGGATGAATAGTGTGAGCTCCTAAGCGATCTGATCAATAGATTCCGTAAATGGACAACTACAAAAATTGAAAACCATAACAAAGTAAGCATTTCAAATGCTTAGTAAGTTCATAAACATGAAATGGTAAACTTACCTCATTTTTATACTTGTAAGAAAGAAATTAACCAACTTGACAATTAAACCTAAACATGGCAATACAATTCCAAAAGGCGAGTTTACATAAACATTCCATATATTGGTTCAAATGTAACATGTAATCTACCATAATTACATGCTTCAATATCATACAAAGATCAATACCACATTTAACCATAAACACACCAAATCGTACTGTATTAAAAATCATTTCTCAAATTTCCAGATATTTAGCCTGATGAATTTTAGTAAATAAATTCAGATACGCAAGTACTACACCACACCAGAGAGCACTATAGTGCTATATAGAGGCACCGAAGTGCGAGCAGAGGCTCCAAAGTACAAACAAAGGCACCGAAGAGAAAACAGAAGCACCAAAGTGCAAACCCATACAAACATGCAACTAACTCTATTAGAATGCCAACTAACTTTATACATATATCAACATTTCTTTTCGATTCAATTCAATTCAAATCTCACCTTTTGTACCATTCTCTAAATAATTCGAAACATAATAAACATACATACATTCACATAACAAGATTTTATAAATTAAATACACGTATATGAATCATATGAACTTACCAAAAAAATCAACAATTAACAAAACATCAAGGACTAATCAGCTAATTTGACATTTTCGAGATTATCCGAGATTTGGTCCAAATCCCAATCTATAATAATAATTCATTTCAATTATAAATTCCAAATACTTAATATTAGTCTATTCTATGCTAATGATAGCTTAATTTCAAGTTTTTAATGTTCCCTAAAGTTTTGCATTTTATTTAATTTAGTCCCTAAAATAAAAATGCCATAACTTTCAAATTTGAGCTTCGATCTCGAAATCGATCTCAATTTCATCCTTATACAGACCACCAAAACCTACAATTATAGAAAATTTATGCCAAATTCATAATCATTGCACTTTAGTCCCTATGTGCAAAACTAACAATTTTTATTTTACAAATCAGTCATTTTTCATACTTAGGCTTCAAATATGACCAAATAACACCAAAAACTTCAAGAAATCATCAATGGAAACTTTTGAAAACTTTAATGTTTTTGAAAAATAGTAGCCGTGCTAGCTAAGTCAAGCTCTCGGGATCTCAAAAATATAAAAATTACAAGAGACGAACTAAAAACGACTTACCAATTTTAAAGAACAAATCTTGGACGATGGAAGGATTTTCTTCTTCCTTAGAATGGTTTGGGATGAAAAACATGATAGATAATATGTTTTATTTTTTTATAAATTCCTTTTATACTATGATTAAAACTAATTAAACCTGAATTAATCTTAATAAATCTTAATTAAGCATCATTAAGCTAAACTAAGTGGATGATGGCATCGCCATCCACTATTAACAACAAAAAATGGGTCTAGTTATTCAATTGATCCCTAAATTAAATAAAAATTCATAGTGATAGAACTTTTACAACTTCTATGATTTAGTCCTTGTACATTAATGAACTATCTAATTGGCAAAATTAAAGGACCAAACTTTAATTAAACTTTATAAAAACCTCAAAAATATTCAATAATATTATTTACGAACTCACTCGTCAAAAATGAGGTTCCTAAACCACTATCTCCGACACTACTGAAAAATGGATTGTTACAGAGATAATAGTTTATTAATGCTCAGGGTCTAATTTGCAAAAATCTAATTTCTATTAAGTTTTAATTTAAAAAATGCTTGAGGACCTAGATAGCAATTATCCAAATGACCAAAATGGTTATTACACCATTGTTCTATTATGAGTTAGTGGGAATTGATGATGATGGTCATTAAATTGATGTATTTATAATTAAAGAAAATAAAAAAGATTAATTAATAACATAAACATGATTAATTAATCTTAATTCATTTTTAATCTTATTATATATAATAAAATTAGTGGAAGATGACAACATATCACCTTCTTCCTAAGTCCCAACTATCCACTAAAGTGAAAAAAAGGAAAGAAAGCTCTATGGTTGAAGAAGTATTATGTAACACCCCTTACCCGTATCCGACAACGAGATAAGGTTTGAGGCATTACAAGACTTAAACTCACTCAAGCATACAAAATTGGGACATAAAAATGCGTCCAAATTAAAATCGTTCATACATGTGCAAACTGTCACTTATATGGGCTTACGAGGCCCAAAACATACACTAGGAGTGGTTCGGGACTAAACTGAAAACTTTCAGAACTTTTACTACACTTAGAAAATTTTCATACTTTAAAGAGTCACACACCCATGTGGGTAGGTCGTGTGGTCACACATGCCCGTATGGCTTGGGACACGCCCGTGTCCTCAGCTAGTGTAACTCTCTAACTATGATGTCATCAACAAAATAAGGTCACACAGCCAAGTCACACACCCGTGTGCTTAGGCTGTGTGGCAAATTAAATTCTCAAATTTTAGTGCAGACTTCACACAGCCTGGGCACACGCCTATATCCTCAGGCCGTGTCCTCCACACTGCTGAGACACACGGCCGTGTGTCTACCCGAGTGTTTACTACTGGGCATTCTATTTGCATTAATTAGGGTGCAGGGGACACACGGCCGAATCACACGCTCATGGGGCGAACCGTGTTTCACACACGGCCTAGACACATGCCCATGTGTCTAACCTTGTGGACAATTTCTAGGCTATTTTCCAAGCCATTTTCCACCCTTAAACACTCACATACTTACACTTATTTCATGGCATGCAACATGGCACATTTGATTACTCAAGCATTCACATTCATGGTTAAATTATGACTTGGTAATGTCAACATATCACCTATTCAAACAATCATGCTTTCATTTGGCATTCCACACCAATTTCATATTTTCCTATCATCTTTACTAACCTACTTTCAAGTTACACAGTTGCATCACCTTTATTGTCATGCACATTAATTCATATTTCATACACCAAACATGCATGCCATCCATCACACTCATTAACCATAAGCAACCATAACCACATTAAAGCCTAAGCACATTTGCATACATGCACCAATAATTAGGGATACAACCCAATAATCAATATGAGCCACCTCTGATGGCCATATACAAAATAATCATATACCTTCATGAGCCAACACATTTGGCTAATCAATATGACACATAACAAAAAGACCAAGTCCCTATACATGCCATACTCAAAATGTTGAGACTAACTATACCCAAATGTCCAGTTGATAGTGTGATCGAGCCTCCGACGTCCTTCGGTCCCCGAGCTAGCTTGGCGATACTATAAGAAAATGGAAAAGAAAGAGGAGCAAGCATAAAACTTAGTAAGTTCACATGCAAATAAATAGCAACATAATCATATATATAAATACCAATGACATAACATAGTTTACTTATGTGTTATCATAAATTCATAAGCATAACTTACACAATTTCAATCTTACCAAAAGTTCATCACATACCAAGCTCATTCATATAAGTTTTTTGTACATACCTGTACCAACTCGTAATACATTGTCACATTTCCTCATCATTGACTTACTTATTGAATAACTCACAGGTTTACCCGTTGAACACTCAGAATACTATCGGATAAACGGAAGACTTGCACATAGTGCTTCAAATGTAGTCACATGCTACCTCATATCACAATCAAACATTGCTCGCTCTCAAGCTAATTGTGAGCCTAATCACACAAGCTGATAGTTAGGACGTAACTACTTGGGCTGCTCACACAAGCTGACAGGTACCCACAACATATGCCAGGCTACCCAGCTACCGGTAGAACGTACAAGACTAGTACCCGGATTCACATAATCATATATACACATAATTTCAAGAGCTCATAATCACATAGTTCCTAGTGACATGTCACATTGTATCCTACATTATTCCTAAGGTTTAAACGAGATTTTCTTGATAACGCATATTCGTCGAACTCGTTCACAATGTCATGCTCATAGGCAATAAAATCATCCATACACTCGTCATAATAATTAAACATAGAGATTCATACATAAATAAAACATTCAAACATGATATATCATTGCGTTATTTATATATGAACTTACCCCGGTACAAAATATGGACAATTAATTCGATTTAGTCCAAAATCTTGTTCTTTCTTCGGTCTAGGTCTGGACTCCGATTTTCTTGATCTATAATAGCAAATTTAGCTTATTTAATCATCACATTATTCAAATCAGCCCAAAAACTATATTTAAGAAAAATTATGATTTTGCCCCTAAACTTTTACATATTTACAAATTAGTCCCTAGGCTCGTAAAATGAAATGCGTTCATTTTCTTTGTTACCCAAGCCTAGCCGAACCTATTCCATGCTCATATCAACTCACATTTTCCTTTATTTCACATTTTACTACTCATATTTACACCTTTTTATAAACAAGTCCTTTCCATGCATTTCTATCAAAAATCATTTAGTAAAAGATGTTAAACACACATCAAACTTTCATATTCTTCCATTAAACATCAAAATACAAACATGTCACACATGTTTCAAATTTCATACATAAACCCTAGCTCAAAATATAGCTAGAAATGGATAGATCATGCTTCAAAGGCTTTAAAAATGCAAAGAAAATAAAAAACGGGGCTAAGGAGCACTTACAATCAAGCTTGAAAAGTTGAAAACCCTAGCTATGGAACCCTTACAAATTTTGGCACACAAGGAGGAAGATGGACACAACTTTGACTTGATTTTTCCCTTTTTATTCTTTTATTTACTAAAAGACAAAAATGCCCTTTAAGCTTTTCTTTCAAATTTTTCCTATTCATGCCCATTTTTGTCTAAAATTTTAGAACTTGGTCAAATTTCTATTTAAGGACCTCTAGTTAATGATCCAATGTAATTTCATGCTTGAAGCTTCTAGAACACAAGTTTTAAAACTTATTCAATTTAGTCCCTAAAGTAAAATTGAACATTTTAGGCATAGAATTTCTTCATGAAAATTTCACACAAACATGATATCATATCATGGACCATCAAATAATCATAAAATATTTATTTTTATTTCGAATTCATGGTCTCGAAGCCACTTTTTTTACTAGGCCCTAATTCGAGATGTTACATGACCATTTATTCAAGTTAGTCCCTAAGTTATTTTATTTCATTTTTATGGAATTTTAATTATGAGAGCTTGATTTAGTTGGCACATATATAAATTTCTTCAATTGTTAAGTTTTAAGCAAGTTGCCATTAAGATGAGATTGACGATTTTGAGTTTGAATTGAAGAAATTGATAATTAATAAGCTTAGATTGTGAAAAGACTAAATTGGAAATTAAATTAAGCTTGCTAGATAAATTTGAAATAATAGGGACTAAATTGAATAGATTGAAAATTTTCCTGAGATTATGGTATAGATAGAAAGTATAAGGTCCTTAATGAAATAATGTGAAATTAGATTTTGATTCGATGTTAGATATTGAAAATGTGAGTATCTCGAATATGGGGACTAAATTGAATAAAATGAAAAATATGAGGGATTATGAAACTATGGTATTGAATAAGTAATGATATGTAATTGTACATTGGTTACCCTATTAATTGTTTGAGCAAAGTCGAATATAGTTGGTATGCCATCAGATTTTATTGTGTACGGGTTTATACTTTGGTTTTTTCGGTGATGCACTGTGTATACCAATATATTTTCTTTGGTTTGTCTGATCATGCACTATGTATGCCAATGAATTTGCTTCGATTCATTCGATGATGCACTATGTGTACCAGTATATTCGCTTTGGTTTATCCGATGATGCATTGAGGTGCCAGATTAGTGTGTTGGTTAGATAATCCATGTATTCGTCTTAACTCTGAGTCTAAGTTTGATTCCGATTAATAAGGTTTATAAAGTATGAACTTGATAAATGACATTGAATTGAAATTATAGTATAAAATGGTACTATATGTGCATATATGTAAAATATGATTAGAGATAGCATGTGAAAGATCATGCAAATTGGTTATAACGAGCTCTGAAGACCGACATGGAAATGAAATGAATCAATTGATTCAATAAAGATCAAATAGAAAAAAAAATAGATAGTATGAAATAGAATGAAATGAATAAGTTGTGTTATTGCCATATATGAATTAATCAGTGTGCATAAGCTTGGCTAAATGAAATTGTGCATCATCTTGGTATTTGGCATGAATGGTACATAAGTTGGTTGAATCTAGAATATGTATTGAATGTGTTCATATTGCTAATGTTACTGAATTATTAACTTGAATCATTAAAGTACCACTAAGCTTTATCGTTTAGCGTATGGTTTGTTTATTTCCATACCTAGGCATTGGAAGATCTCGAACTCTCAAGATGTGATCTTGCTTCCAATCCTCAAGCCATGACTTAGCAAAGTTTGTAACGTTTCCCCTATGATTTCAATAAATAGCATGTACCTGAGTTTTGTGTCAGTTTTGTACTATAAATGTTCAACTTGGAAACTAGTGTAGTTAATGTCAAATTGAATTGAAAATAGAGTTTGTTAAGTATGCATGAGAATAGTATATTAGCTGAAATGGTTGAATTGAGAAATTTGATTGATTGTTTAGGTGTTGTAAATTGGTACCATATGAACCTTTTGGAAATAGTGAGTGATGTCACGATGTTGGACCCTTCACATTGAAACAAGGAATGGAAAATGAATAGCGTCGTAGCCTAGAAATCCTGAGTTCATGACACCAACCCAGTAAATTGAAATCTTTAGATTTTGGTCCTCATTCAACTTTAGGTTATTAAAAGTGCTTTTATAAGCTCGTATAAGACCCTGAATATGATTGTAAGTCATGTTATGAATGTGTAATGATCTTAGCAACACATATGAATTGTTAAATTGAATTGCAATTGTTTTTTGTTTCTCAAGCAAAGAATGTGGCATCTCATAGCTTGGACCCCACAATCAGATCAGGTATGGGGTGTTAACTGTGGTCAAAATTTCAAAAGCTGAAGAAATAATATAACTCTAAACAAGATAAAATTACCCAACAAATATGTACACCTATTTCCCAAAACACACCATTTTGCTGAACAAATGATATCCAATGGCAATTAACCACATGTTTGAAAAGGTTGTTGTTCATCATTATCATGACTCCCCATAAATAAAGTCCTCGAAGTACATTTATGAAAAAATCTCAAAAAATTTTGTCAAAACATTTTTCGTTGTCAAGCAAGACCATCATCCACCGAAGAGTTGTTAATAGAAGGAAACAACAAAATAATGCATCTCGAGAAGGGCCACTTTATAACCACCCTCACATCTTAACTTGAATGGTAGGAGGAGTACCGTTATAACCCCAATTCAAATAAGGACAAGTGAAAGCCAGAAGGCCACCTGAGCAACTAACTCACTAGTGGCAAATCAAAAAGTCACCCCTAACCTCCACCTTTCATCTTAATCATTCGAACAAGTAAGAACCATCTGTTGGGAAATGTGTCCATATTGCAGTAAACATATAAATTTTTTCTATGTATTTGAACGATGAATAAATAAATAAAGTTAATTTCACATTTCACTATTATATCTTTTGTGTTTCTGTCTTTCATGTTTTGCATAAATAGCGAATTTCTTACAAGCAAATATTAGCTCATTTCTTGTCAAGTTCAAACAGATGATAAGTGGCACTATAAGAACGTTTACATTGCGAGAAAGACAACTTACTTAAGTAGATAATATAAAAGAGTCTTTAAGCCCATAAAAGAATCAAAGTGAGCGTTTGGTTCAAATACTTAAAAGGATATTATGCAATCTTCCCATAAAAGAATCAAAGTGAGTGTTTGATTCAAATACTTAAAAGGATATTATGCAGTCTACAATTTCAATCGAGGAGATGGCTAGTCTTGGCTAACAGAGTAGTGGACTCCACAGGTAGAGACATAGATGTACTTATTGTAAAAAAGATGCATTGGACTAGACCTAAGTTGAATTAATTTTGAATCTATTTGTAAAATAATTCACTTGTGACGTTTATGGTATGATTTACCTAAATCTTGAGTTAGCCACCGGCCATGCATATGTAACTCATATGCTTTGATATAAGTGGAGGCATATGCTCTAAAGATGATCGAGCCCATAGCCGGTATGTTGGGTACATGACTTGGGTATGGCATAGCTTGATTAACGAGTTAATGATATCTTGTCATTTGCATTGTACGGATTGATAAATATGGAGCATGGTGACAAGTTGCTTGTTCTTGAACAAGTAATTTATCACAGTCATTTCTTGATAATGATAATATTAATCATTAAGAAAACACATGGTGACAATGAGATAAAATAGAATTTTATTAAGGGGACGAATTTAACTCAAATGAATCAAGGATATCATATGAGGGTAACACATACATGATGAGGTCATTGGCAAAAAAATTGGATGAATTGCTTTCGTAAAGAGTATACAAAAAGGAGTTTTCAATCATGGTATTTGTTGTGGATAGACTCTATGATTAAGTAGATTGTGAATTATTGGAATGATACTTCTGGACATAATTACAATTACTAGAGCCTAGCTATATATGACCAATTGGTCCCTTCGCTAGCTCAACAAAAGCCCGATCAGACTGCATTTGAATAAGAAAAAAAATCATACGACATTGAAAGTAATTTAATTGAGTTGATTTATTCAATGAGGAATTAAATTGGGCGGTTGTGAGAATTGTTCAACTCGAGAATTTGATTAAAGAATTATCTTGAAAATTTTCAGTGATTTTTGAGAAAATTAATTTTGATCAAGAAAATTTAAATTAATCAAATTAATTAAAATAAATATGATATTTTTGGAAATTGATTTTCAAGTTAGACAATTGACCAATGGCTAATTAAACTTGAAAATTGGACTTGAGATCGAAAGTTGGAACTGAGAACCAAAATCGAGATTGAGTCCCAAAACTGGTCGAAACGGGCTTGGTATGTGAAATTGGGCCGATGGTCCAACCGGTTATAGACTAGACTAGTCGGGCCATAACTAGCCCAGACCGAATCGACTCGAGGTGTTGTGAGGGTGTTGCACCTACACTATCGAGCACAACAGTGTCGGCAGCTACGACAACGACATTCTAATGCTCGACGGATGATCGACTACGATGGTTCTTCAGCGGTTGAGCAGTGGAAGGATCACACTCTTACTGAAACTCTAACGAATAATTTGATTTCAAATTAACTATTTCAAAAATAATATTATTCTAATAAATTTAATATTAAATTTAATGTAATACTTATTATGATATTTTTTTTAATATAATATTAAGATAATATTCTATTAATTTAATAAATTTAATATTAAAGTGATTAAATTTTATATTAGTTGAACTCTCTAAACTCTCCCAATATAAAGAGAGTCTTGGGTTATTATTTTTAACAGGCTTTGAATTAAAGAGAAAGTTGTAGAGAGAAAATTCTCTAAAGAAATTATTCCAGAAGATTTTTAGAAATATTTTTTTATTTACTTGGCCCAGAAGTTTAGAGAAATTATGAAATTCCCCCATTGGTAATTTTATGGAAAATGATCTGATTTGAAGCGAGCCCACACTCAACAGATGTGAGCTTAAGGATAGTGGAGAAGACTACTCGGTTGAAGCATTCATTCTAGACGAATCGAAAACGTAAAATTTTGATTCAGTGTTTATTACTTTTAAATATCACAACCAAGTTCTAGTTTTTGGGAAAAAAAAATTAAAACTATGGTTTTTCCCTTAAACTTCTTTTTTTTTGTTGTTGTGTTTTCCAAAACCATTTTTCCAACAATTGATATCAGAGTTAGGTGGTGCTCTATCTATAAGAATAAACAGGTAACCAAAATAGATTCCACTTCTTTTTGAATGGTTTGATTACATAAAAAGTGACATTCTTTATATCTTATGCATGTTTTGAGTTATATATGGGATTGGATGTGATATTATATATTTGTCATATAATTGTTATTTTTTCCAAGGTTGTGGTTCTTAGGAAATAGACTATGGACTATCATCTCCACATAGGACTTTTTTTTTAAATTCATAGAATTCTTGTGAGCCAAAAACGAAAATAGGACTTAAATGTAATTTTTCCAAAAGGAGTCCATGACGAGGAGAAGATGAAGCAATGACAGTTGAAAACCCAAGGAATGCCATGTGATGAAAAACTATGTAATTTTGTCTTTCATTTATTTTCTAGAAATAGAAGCATGGAAACCTTGGCTGACAATTTTATTTTAGTTACCCTTCTCTCTCTCTCTCTCTATATATATATATATATATATATATATAGTAATTGTTAATGTTATAATTGTGATATATATGTATGAGATGATCCATAGTTGATCGATTAAAGATAAAAAGTGTGGTATTCTAAAAATGCATGTGTTATATTCCTCTATTCACTTATTTAGGTTATTTAATTACTGTGAAAAGTGTGGTAATGAGAAAGTGCATGTCTAAGATTGGCTCTGGTAAGGAAAGATTTGGTTTTTAACCTGTCAAATAAGACTCGCCTCCCTTTCCTAGAGCCCTACCTAGTGCACAGTACACAATCACTTTTTCAATTTTTCCCTTAAAAGAAAAACTATGGAGAATCAAAATTGTTTGTCTTTATGATTGATTGATTCTTGCAAATGAATGAAGATGAAGATTATAAAACTTTCATAGCATGCCATGCATATATTAGAAGCATGTCATATAGATTAGGTAAGAATGTCATTAGAACTATTGTATGATCATTCTTAAAATCTGGGATAAAAACATTGCATGTTTTTTTAAATATTGAGTGGGAAAAGGTCCCTGAGCAAGACCTATAGCCTCCATTAATTGTCCTTAAGTTATAGCATGATAAAGTTTCGAGTCAACTCCTACCCTAGCCACACCCCAAGGTAAACTTTATCATGTGGGTTCACTAGATGGGATTTCATTTTAAGGACAACTAGTCATGCATGACTGTTAGTGAGATTGCCCCACGATGACTCACAAATGAAAGCATGTTCATGATGGGTGTTAAGTCAATGGTTACACATTCAAGATCGTATCTTATTAAATAGTTTCCCAAGAAATGATATTTAAACTAGAGATGATGGTCAAATGTTAAATGGTCGTTGGTTCGTGTGGAGTCTTGAGAATAAAGATTCACGAACTGATTGGATATAATCCATGTTTTTGCTAGTTAATCATGGTACCCCGAGGCAACATGATTAATGGGTGTGAGAATGATCGTAGTAACAGAAAAATGTTTTTTAAAGTTTTAGTACAAGACGCATCCATCATACTGCATTCTTGATATGTTGCTGAAATGAAAATATTTACTTAATACAAATATAGTAATTAGTGAATCTTTATTATTTTTCAATTGAAATATGTCTCCTACTTCTCTTATTAGTGGACAGAGAATAAATTAAATGATTGGTGCTTCATATGGACAAGGAATACCATTAGATTCATTTTTTTGTCCCCTCACGATGTTGGTATTGCGATACCCAAGGATAGGATATCGCGATGCCGTCAACAAACTAGATTAGGGGTGCTCTTTGGGTAGGTGGTATCATGATACCTATAGGGGATATTGTGATATGACTGAAGGGTTGTCAAAACTTGGGGCATGTTGGAGGTATCGCGATTCTAAGGGTAGGATATTGCGATACCTTCTCCTTTGGTGATGTTCTCGCTTGATTTCGGCCTCCAACGCGTCCCTACAACACTCAATCGATTATTAGGGGCCCCACTGGCACAAGTGGCCAAATTGGATCTCAAAATAAGTAAAAAGAGACTTTTACACTTATGAAATTAAAATTCTAAAAACTATGAAAAATTACAAAAAAGTCACTAATTTGCTTGAAAACAAGCTCTATAAGTATAATGGGAAAGCCTAATTTGCCATATCAAATTACGGCAGATCAGGATGCTATGGTTCAGCCAGAGAAGTGGGAGAAGTTATTTTACATTTTGATAATTTTAGGAAGACTGCTTTAAAGGACGTGTTTTATGTACCTTATTTTAAGAGGAACTTAATTTATGTAGCATGTTTATTTAATGATGATTATTCTATGGCATTCAATAAATGGATTGTTATTCACAAAAATCGTTCTTTGATCTATAATGGATGGATGAAAAAAAAATCTTTATTTTATCAAACCAAATCACTACTCAATTCTTCAAACTGAAATGGTAAATAATAAGCTTAAAACTTCTCACTATAATGAGGGGTGCCTATGGCACTTAAGACTTGGTCATATTAGCAAAGTAATAATAACTAGACTCGTAAAAGATAGTCCTTTAAGTATGCTTAAGGAAGTTAATCTTCCACAATGTGAATCTTGCTTGGAAGGTAAAATGGCACTTAAGACTTGGTCATATTAGCAAAGTAATAATAACTAGACTCGTAAAAGATAGTCCCTTAAGTATGCTTAAGGACGTTAATCTTCCATAATGTGAATCTTGCTTGGAAGGTAAAATGACTAAGAGGTCTTTTAATGTGAAAGGTACAAGGGCCAATCTACCCTTAGAACTTATGCACACTGATATATGTGGTACTATAAGCATCAGTGTCCGAGGAGGTTATGGTTATTACGTGACATTTATTGACTATTCTTGATATGGATATGTGTATCTAATGCATCACAAAAGCGAAACCTTTGACAAATCTTAAGAGTTTTGTGTAGAAGTGGAAAGGTAATTAGATTTATCTATAAAGAATCTTTAGTCTGACTGAGGTAGGGAATAATTTTCTAACGAGTTCTTAGTATACCTCATAGAAAATGAGATTTTGCCCCAGTTGACTACACCGGGCACTCCACAATAGAATGGCATAGTTAAGAGAAAAAAATAGAACCTTACTCGTGTAACACCCCTTACCAGCATTCAACGACAGAATAGGGTCAAAGAGCATTACCGGACTTATAACACATTTAAACATACATTTCACATACAATTAATCACAAAGTATACATTCCATGCACAACCAAACATTTTGTCCTTAATACGAGTTTATGATGCCCTAAACATGCATTTGGAGTGGTTCGGGACTAAACCGATAACTTTAGAAACTTTTAAAGTACTTAAAATTTTTTCTTAAAAACAAGGGACACATTCCCCTGTAGCCCGGCTGTGCCTCTCACACGGCCAAACACACACCTGTGTCGCAGGCCATGTGGACATTCAAAATGGGAGCACATGGTCATGTCCCAACCCATGTCTGACCACGTATAACTCTCTGACTTGGGTCACACGGCCAACTCACATGCCTGTGTTGCTAGCCCGTGTACCCTAAAAATGGACATACACGCCCATGTGTCAGGCCGTGCCAAACCTGTAGTGTATATTGACTTATGCCACATGGCCAAGTCACATGCCTATTTTGCCACCCAAACTTGCATGTACCTACACCACATCAATTGGCACCAACACATAGCATATATAAGCATTTAAACCAGCCAATTCAAACGTAAATCATGCACATTATATACTTTCATTTTACATATACACAAACCACCAAAACATGCTATACTATTTGTACCAAACTTTACTTCCTCAATTCATCAATATAACCATTATCAACTATGCATCATTTGATCTATTTTCTCAAGCATGTTAATCAATCAAAACTTCTCTATTAGATATCTATTATGCTAACCATCCACTAGCATCACATGTCCAACTTTCAAAACATCACACAAGCCACATACACACACACATATATATATATATACAGTATTCAAACTTACTAAAATAAGCCATCATTCATGGCTATATATACAAACAAAAGTATAAACATTTACAAGCCATTTCAAATGGCACAACACATTACCAAATATACCAAAATGACCAAAGTCCCTATACATGCCATATACTCAAAACATAAGCACAAAAAGTACCAAAGTGATAGTAGGATAGTGTGATGAAGTCTCTGATGATCCCCGAATCTGAGCTAGCTTTGAAGTCACTATAAAACATGGAAAAATAAACCAAGTAAGCTTTATAGCTCAGTATGCTCGTATGAAATAAAATCAATCTTAACATGAATATACAAATAATCAATTTGAACATATCGACATGTAATTCATTTAACTAACAAACCTTTCACGTTTTCAATCATAATCTTATATATGAACTTCACAACTTCTTCGATTTAAGCTTATATAGTTCATGTACATACCTGTACCATCTCGTATCAATCTCATACAAAATCACATCTTTCATTTACCCATTGAACCATTCGGAATACTATCAGATACATGGGAAACTCACATCCTAGGTGCCACATATATAGTCAATGTTATTTCAATCACATATCACATAGATACTCACTCTCGAGCTATCAACGGACCTATTCACACAAGCTGTGTAACACCCCTCACCCGTATCCGATGCCGGGACAGGGTTCGAGGTGCTACCATACTTAACTCAAGCATACGCATATAAAATCGAGCCATAAAATTTCTTTTAACTTAAAACTTCTCGTTCATATGCATTTTGTCCCTTAAACAGGCTCACGAGGCCCAAAACATACGTTAGAGATGGTTCGGGACTAAACCGAGAACTTAAGAAAAACTTGGAAAATTCATGCTTTAAGGCTCCTTACGCCCGTGTGGGTATAGACCATGTTGTCACACACGCCCGCATGGCCTGGAACACGCCCTTGCCCTTAGCCCGTGTGCAACACTGACTTTAAAACACGTCCATGACACACGCCCGTGCGGCCTGCCCGTGTACAACATTGACTTTAAAACACGGCCATGACACACACCCGTGTGTCCTACCTGTGTACTAAACTGACTTAAAATTTTAAGTGCAGGGGATGCACGGCCATAACACTCACCCATGGAAGTGCGCCGTGTGTCACATTGCCCGTGTGGACAAAAAGAGGCCATTTTGTCACCCATTTTACACAACCTACACAAGATCATTTCAATATACTAATTTCACCACAATAGACATCAATTCATCCATATAAAGAACATTATATGCATTTACCAAAATGAATAATAGTCATTATTCTAGACTTGATACAAAATGAAGGGCTTTTGGCTTAAGCCAAAATACATAACCAATTTCTCATCAAATCAAACATCCTAGTCTAGCCCTATACATGCCATACTCAAAAGAAGATTTATACTATACCAAGTGCTTCGATTGATAGTGTGATCGATATCTCCGACTTCAAGGGATCCTTGAGCTAACTAAGCGACACTGAAAGAAAAGATAAATGAAAAAGAATAAGCATAAAGCTTAATAAGTTGCATATAAACAAATATACAACAACAATTTCACCATTAGTCATCATTCTCATAGCTCAAAGGTAAGCATAAACTTGACTTACTCATTACCGTCTACTCAAGTCACATTTTCTAATTTGAGCCCATTACTCATGCATACCAAATAGGTACCTGTACCACTCACAACATTACTATACTTTCTTTATTAAATCACTATCGTAACCTTTAAAGTTAAACCTTTCGGAATACAACCAGATATTCTGTAAGCCTCCAACATGTGATAAGTCGCCGATGCCATGTCCCAGACATGGTCTTACACTAGCTTTCGTATATACGTGCTGATGCATGTCCCAGACATGTCTTACACTAGCACAACTCTTAGCCGATGCGTGTCCCAAACATGTCTTACATTGGCACATCTCTCAGCTGATGCCATGTCCCAGACATGGTCTTACGCTGGCTCTCACAATGTGGTCGATACGTGTCCCAGACATGTCTTACACTGGCACACAAATAATCTGAATGTTAAGGCACGAATATCTGGTGTGTTCCTAGGGTTCCAATGGGATCTTTCTACTATCTCAATTATTACTATACATTCTCAATTCACAATCTAGCAATTCATGCTTTATCAATTCAATGACAATTTGAATACATGTATTAGCAATGTAGTTATATTATTTACATACAACTTACCTCGGATTACAAAATGTACTCGACTAATCAGTTTAGTCGATTTGCTTGGCTTTCCCCCGGTCTAGGTTTGGATTCGGTAAATCTTGATCTATAATAGAAAAATGCACTCATTTAGTTATTAAGCACAATTAGGCAATCTAAAATTCACTTCATAGGTAAAATGACCATTTTGCCCTTAGACCTTGGCAAAATAACCATTTTGCCCCTATTCTCGAAATTTAATTTTTATCAAATTTCTTCGTATCTCAAGCCTATTCGAACCCTTTTTACTCTTATAACAACTTCAAATTCTCACTATTTCACATATTCATAAACTGTTTTACAACTTATGCATAATAGCCCCTTTAGGTGTTTTCATGCTAACACCTTTCACAAAAGATGTTTAGAACTCTTCTAGGACTCATATTCTTCCATAAAAACTCAACAAACCACACAAATAATTTCATGGTAAAGTCCTAAACTCTTGATCATTTTACAAGATAGGACCCTCATTTGAAAGCTCATGTTTCAAAGGTCTCAAAAGTACAAAAATATTTTAGAAAAGCCATTAGGATTACTTACTTGTGAGTGTGAAGCTCAAAACCTAAAAAATGGCTGATATTTTCGGCTAAGAAGAAACGAGAAATAGGGTGATAACATTTTCCTTTTTTTTTAATTTCTATTCTAGTCAAAATTGGTCACTTAATCCCACCAAAAATATAAAATTTTGACCACACAAGACACCTATGGCCAGCCACCCTATTTTTAGGGGCCTAATTGCCATTTAAAGGCCCCAATTTTATTGCTCTAGCTATTTGGCACATTTGGGTACTAAAATGTAACTTTTGCCTTTTATACGTTTTAGTCCTTTTTCGCAATCGGGCTCACAAACATCAAAATTAACTCACCAAATTTTCCATACAATATTATAATCATATTATAACCTTGTAATTATAATAAAATAAATTTTTATAACTTCAAATTTGTGGTCCCGAGACCACTGTTCCGATTAGGCCCTAAATCGGGATGTTACATTTCTCCCCCCTTAGGGATTTTCGTCCTCGAAAATCTTACCGGTGAATAAGTTTAGATATTGTTCTCTCAGAGACTTTTCAGGTTCCCATGTGGCTTCCTCAACTCCATGTCTATGCCACAATACCTTCACTAGGGGTATATTCTTATTTCTTAACTATTTGACCTCTTGAGCTAAGATTTTGACTGACTCCTCACTATAAGTCATATCTAGAAGAATCTCAACCTCAATTGGCGCAATTACATGCGAAGGGTATGATCTGTACCGGCGTAACATGGACACATGAAACACATCGTGGATCTTTTCTAACTCTGGTGGCAAATCCAATTGGTAGGCAACAAGCCCTACTTTCTCGATAATCTCATAAGGTCCTATGAAACGATGACTCAACTTGCCCCTCTTTCCAAACCTGAGGACTTTTCTCCAAGGAGAAACTTTCAAAAATACTTTATCACCGGCTTCAAACTCAATTTCCTTTCGTCTCAAATCCGCGTAGGATTTTTGTCTATCCGAGGTGGCTTTCAGGCAGTCACGAATCACTTTAACTTTCTCCTCAGCCTCTTTGACCAAATCGACCCCGTGAATCTGATTCTCTCTCAACTCAGTCCAGTATAAGGGCGTTCAACACTTTCGCCCATACAAGTCCTCATAAGGTGCCATTTTCAGACTCGACTAATAGCTATTATTGTAGGCAAATTCAACCAATGGCAAGTATTTTTCCCAACTACCTTGAAACTCGAGAACACAACATCTCAACATTTCTTCTAAGATTTGTATTATTCTTTCCGACTGTCCGTCAGTTTGTGGATGAAAAGTCGTACTGAAACTCAACTTGGTACCTAAAGCCTCTTGCAACTTCTTCTAAAACCTTGAGGTGAATCTCGAGTCTCGATCTGAAATAATCGACAATGGCACACCATGAAGCCTCACAATCTCGAAAACATATAAGTCAGCCAATATTTCAAGGGAGTAGTCGGTACGCACTGGTATAAAGTGTGCTGACTTGGTTAGTCTATCGACAATAGCCCATACTGCATCTTTCTTTTTCGGGGTTAGTGGTAAACTGGTCACGAAGTCCATAGTGACACGATCCCATTTCCACTTAGGAATCATAATAGGCTGAAGTAAACCTGAAGGTACTTGATGTTCAGTCTTTACTTGTTGACATACTAGACACTTGGAAACAAATTCTGAGATGTCTCTTTTCATACTCGACCACCACTACATTTTCTTAAGGGCATTGTACATTTTTGCACTACCCGAATGGATGGATAAACAACCACCATGAGCCTCTCTCAGAATCTTCTGAATAAGCTCATCGTTCTTGGGTACACAAATTATGTCTTTGAACATTATACATCCATCGATATTAATAGGAAAATCTAATTCAATCTCTGACTCAGACTGAGTTCTCTTGGCTTGCAATTTCTCATCACCTTTCTGAGCTTCACAGATTTCATGAAGAAAATTTGGTCTGGTTCTCAACTCTGCTAGGATTGAACCATCATTAGATATAGTCAACTAAGTGTTCAAGACACTCAAGGCAAACAACGACTTCCTACTCAAGGCGTCGGCGACTAAATTCGCCTTTCCCGGATGGTAGTCGATAATCAATTCATAGTCCTTTAACAGCTCTAACCATCGGCGTTGCCTCAAATTCAACTCTTTTTGAGTCATCAAATACTCTAAGCTCTTGTGGTCAGTGAATACCCGACATTTCTCTCCATACAAATGGTGTCTCCAAATCTTCAGTGCGAATACTATGGCCACTAGCTCCAAATCATGGGTCGGATAATTTTTCTCGTGTGGTTTTAACTGTCTCGAGGCATAGGCTATAACCTTGCCTTCTTGCATGAGCACGCATCCCAAACCATTTAAGGTGGCATCGCTAAAAATCACAAATTCCTTGCCCAACTCTGGTTGCACTAATACTAGGGCTTCGGTTAACAAAGCCTTTAATTTCTCGAAACTCTGTTGGTACTTTTCTGTCCATTCAAACTTGACATCTTTCTGCAGTAGCCTTGTTATCAGTGTAGCTATCATGGAAAATCCGTTTACAAATCGTCTATAGTATCTTGCTAGCCCTAGAAAACTACGAACCTCTGTTACATTCCTCGGCGGTTTCCATTCCACAATAGCTGAGATTTTACTAGGATCAACTCTAATTCCATCACCTGACACAATATGTCCTAGAAATCCAACCTCGTTGAGCCAAAACTCGCTCTTACTAAACTTGGCATAAAGTTGTTTATCCCTCAAGGTTTGTAACACGGTTCTCAAATGCTCCGCGTGCTCATTCTCATCACGCGAATCAATCAATATGTCATCGATAAAAATGACAACGAACCTATCCAAGTATGGTCGGAAGATGCGGTTCATCAAATCCATAAATACCGTCGGGGCATATGTTAATCCAAAAGGCATAACAAGAAACTCATAATGCCTATATCATGTCCAAAAAGCAGTCTTCAGTACATCTTGTTCCTTGACTCTTGACTGGTAGTAACCCGCCTTCAAATCTATCTTAGAGAATACAGTGGCTCCTCTCAATTGATCGAAGAGATCATTGATCCTCGGCAAGGGATACTTGTTCTTCATTGTCACTTTGTTAAGCTGTCTATAGTCCATACATAACCTCATCGACCTGTCTTTCTTTTTCACAAAAAGTACTGGAGCACCCCATGGTGAATAACTCGGTCTAGCAAAACCCTTATTTGTTAATTCTTGCAACTGTACTTTCAACTCTTTCAATTCGGTGGGGGCCATCCTATACGGTGCAATCGAGATTGGAGTCGTACCAGGAACTAACTCAATACCAAACTCAACCTCTCTCTCTGGAGGTAATCCGGGCAACTCTTCCGGAAAAACATCTATAAACTCACAAACCACCGGTACTGATTCAATCTTCAACTCAGACACTTGAGTATTCAGCATAAAAACTAGATAAGCCTCATACCTTTTTCTCAAATATTTTTTAGTGATTAAAGACGATATTACCACAGGCGATTTATCCAATTCACCTAGTCCAACCCGAAGAATATTCTCATCTTCACACTTTAACTCAATAATTTTCTTCCCACAGTCCACTACAACACTATGAGAAGTCAATCAATCCATCCCGAGGATTACATCAAACTCATTAAACGATAATAACATAAACTTAGTCGAAAAACAATGACCTCCAATTGTCAAAGGACAATTCCTACATACTTGGTCAACTAGCACATGTCTACCTAAAGGGTTGGATACTTTTATCACAAACTCAATGGACTCTACTATCATATTTATGTGGGGTATCAAATCCATACAAATATAAGAGTGGGTAGACCCCGGATCAATCAAAGCAACAAAAGATATATCGTGAATAGAATAGGTACCCGTGATCACGTCGAGAGACTCTGCCTCTTCACGGGCACGGATAGCATAAGTCCTCACAGGCGCTCTGCCCTCGGACCTCGCCACAGCATCTCTAGTCGCACCTCTGCTGCTAGCTCTACTGTCTAGGTTCTTTTATGGTCTGCCCCTTAAAGGAGCACTACCTGCCCTCACATCTTGCTTTTTCTCATTGCTATCAATTTCGAGGCAATCTTGGATGAAGTGGTCTAATGATCCACACCTGAAGCAACATCTTTCATTCACTCTGCACTCGTCAAAATGGCGTCTACCGCTCTATGGACACTTTGGTCTAATTGGCCGAGCACTACCGACACTCACGACAGAAGTGGTCTGAGCTCTCGATGCCATGTTCTGCTTATTCTTGTTTTTACTTGGAAACCCCACTGAAATATTTGATCTGGTAGTGAACTCTTTTGGTCTCTTGGATGAGGACTGATGTGATTGCCTCATCTGTCTCTTCTTTAAATCTTGCGACTCAATGGTCACTTTCCTCCTCTCTTTTACCAGCTCTTCCGCTTTACACGCTCACTCAACGAGCACCACAAATTCTCTTAATTCCAGGATGCCCACAAACACTCGGATATCTTCATTGAGGCCATCCTCAAACCTCTTACACATGGTAGCTTCAGTGGATACACATTTCCGTGCATATTTGCTGAGTTTCATAAACTCATGCTCATATTCCATCACAGTCTTATTACCCTGTTTCAACTCTAGAAATTCCTTCCTTTTTTGGTCCATGAACCTCTGGCTAATATACTTATTTTTGAACTCCTCTTGGAAAAATTCTCAAGTTACTCTTTCTCTCGATACCACAGACACAAGAGTATTCCACCACTGATAAGTCGAGTCTTGTAGAAGTGACACGGCACACTTCACGCTCTCTTCAGGCGTGCATGATAGTTCATCAAAAACCCTGATGGTATTTTCTAGCCAAAACTCTGCTCTCTCCAGGTCATCATCTATACTAGCCCGAAATTCCTCGGCCCTCTGTTTCTGGATCTTGCCTACCAGAGTTTTCTCTCTTTTGAACATGTCTGCACCTTACGGAGCCACTAGGGCATACTGAGGAATCGGAGGAGGTGGGGGAGGTGGAGTGTTCAGGTTCGCACGAAAAAAACTTCGTATACCAAGCATCCATCATTCGGAGGTAGACTTCACTAGCCCCTCCGCCTTAGCCCATACTCACGGGCTCACTCTCTACTGGCGCAGTCCCTTTCTGCGAGAGTCGGCGCATTACTTATCACGTCATCCGCCGTGGTTCTATCAGGATCCATTACTATATAAAAACACAATTTATAATTGTCAGGAATCGTCACACTATCAATACAAATTTATGGCATGTATAGCTAGACTTATACTCTAGCTAGATTAGTCCTAGAACTGACTAAACCATACTCTGATACTAATAAATGTAACACCCATCGCCCGTATCCGACAACAGGATAGGGTTCAAGGTGCAATCGGACTTAACTTAAGCATACGCATATAAAACAGGGCCATAAAATTTCTTTTAACTTAAAACTTCTCGTTCATATGCATTTTGTCCCTTAAATAGGCTCACGAGGCCCAAAACATACGTTAGAGACTGTTCAGGACTAAACCAAGAACTTAAGAAAAACTTGGAAAATTCATGCTTTAAGGCTCTACATGCCCGTGTGGGTATAGACCGTGTGGTCACACACCCCCGTGTGGCTTGGGACACGCCCGTGCCTTAGCCCGTATACAACACTGACTTTAAAACATGGCCATGAAACATGCCCGTGTGGCCTACTCGTGTACAACACTGACTTTAAAACACGGCCTTGACACACACCCATGTGTCCTACCCGTATACTAAACAGAATTAAAATTTTAAGTGCAGGGGACGCACAGCCATAACACACACCCATGGGAGTGAGCCCTGTGTCACACATGGCCTAGACACACGCCCGTGTGCCTTACTCATGTGGACAAAAGGAGGCCATTTTGTCACCCATTTTACACAACCTACACAAGATCATTTCAATATACTAATTTCACCACAATAGACATCAATTCATCTATAGAAAGAACATTATATGCATTTACTAAAATGAATAATAGTCATTATTCTAGACTTGATACAAAATGAAGGGCTTTTGGCTTAAGCCAAAATACATAACCAATTTCTCATCAAATCAAACATCCTAGTCTAGCCCTATACATGCCATACTCAAAAGAAGATTTATACTATACCAACTGCTTCGATTGATAATGTGATCGATATCTCCGACTTCAAGGGATCCTTGAGCTAACTAAGCAGCACTGAAAGAAAAGGGAAAGGAAAGAGAGTAAGCATAAAGCTTAATAAGTTGCATATAAACAAATATACAACAACAATTTCACAATTAGTCATCATTCTCATAGCTCAAAGGTAAGCATAAACATGACTTACTCATTACCGTCTACTCAAGTCATATTTTCTAATTTGAGCCCATTACTCATGCATACCAAATAGGTACCTGTACCACTCACAACATTATTATACTTTCTTTATTAAATCACTTTAGTAACCTTTAAAGTTAAACCTTTCAGAATACTACCGGATATTCTATAAGCCTCTAACATGTGATAAGTCGCTGATGCCATGTCCCAGACATGGTCTTACACTAGCTATCATCTTCGAGGTCGATGCCATGTCCCATACATGGTCTTACACTAGCTCTCGTATATACGTGCTATTGCATGTCCCAGACATGTCTTACACTGCACAACTCTTAGCCGGTGCATGTCCCAGATATGTCTTACATTGGCACAACTCTCAGCCGATGCCATGTCCCAGACATGGTCTTACACTGTCTCTCACAGTGTGGCCGTTGCGTGTCCCAGACATGTCTTATACTGGTACACAAATAATCTAAATGTTAAGGCACGAATATCTAGTGTGCTCTTAGGGTTCTAATGGGATCTTTCTACTATCTCAATTATTACTATGCATTCTCAATTCACAATCTAGAAATTCATGCTTTATCAATTCAATGACAATTTGAATATATGTATTAGCAATATAGTTATATTATTTACATACAACTTACCTCGGATTACAAAATGTACTCGACTAATCGGTTTAGTCGATTTGCTTGGCTTTCCCCCAGTCTAAGTTTGGATTCAGTAAATCTTGATCTATAATAGCAAAGTGCACTCATTTAGTCATTAAGCACAATTAGGCAATCTTAAATTCACTTCATAGGTAAAATGACCATTTTGCCATTTTGCCCTTAGACCTTGGCAAAATGACCATTTTTCCCCTATGCTCGAAATTCACTTTTTATCAAATATCTTCGTATCTCAAGCCTATTCGAACCCTTTTTACTCTTATAACAACTTCAAATTCTCACTATTTCACATATTCATCAACTATTTTACAACTTATGCATAATACCCCATTTAGGTGTTTTCATGCTAACACCTTTCACAAAAGATGTTTATAACTCTTCTAGGACTCATATTCTTCCATAAAAACTCAAAAAATCACACAAATCCTTTTTATGGTAAAATCCTAAACTCTTGATCATTTTGCAAGATAGCACCCTCATTTGAAAGCTCATGTTTCAAGGGTCTCAAAAGTACAAAAATATTTTAGAAAAGCCATTAAGATTACTTACTTGTGAGTGTTTCAAGTTGCTGAAAATTTTTGAATCTCAAAACCCCAAAAATGGCTGATATTTTCGGCTAAGAAGAAATGGGAAAGAGGGTGATATCATTTTTCCTTTTTTTTATTTCTATTTTAGTCAAAATTGGTCACCTAATCCCACCAAAAATTAAAATTTTGACCACACAAGACTCCTATGGCCGGCCACCCTATTTTTAGGGTTCTAATTGCCATTTAAAGGCCTCAATTTAATTCTCTAGCTATTTGGCACATTTGGGTACTAAAATATAATTTTTGCCTTTTATGCGATTTAGTCCTTTTTCGCAATCGGGCTCACAAACATCAAAATTAACTCACCAAATTTTCCATACACTATTATAATCATGTTATAACCTCGTAATTATAATAAAATAAATTTTTATAACTTCGAATTTGTGGTCCCGAGACCACTATTCTGACTAGGCCCTAATTCAGGATGCTACAAGCTGTGGGTCAAGTTGTAGCTACTCGGTGCTACTCACACAAGTTATCAAGTAACCACAACACATGTCAGTATACTCAACCACTGGTAGGACATACAAGACCAAGACCCGGATCACATAATCACAATAATCCCTAATGACATGTCACTAGTATCCAAATCTATTCCTAAGGTTCAACCGAGATTTGAAATGTCGAATTGTTGTCTAATCATTGTCGAATATGTCTGTAGTCTTGTATTCACAATTTATGCAATATCAAAGCATTTAAAACATAATTATAATAATACTTATTACATACGAACTTACCTCGGATGTAAAAACGGCTAAAGTGGTCGATTATTCGAGAACTTTGTTTTTCCCTCGATCTAAATTCGAGTTTCATTTTTCTTGATCTATATGTAATCAAAATTAACTTATTTAATCATCTCTCTATTCAATTTAGTCCAAAATTCACTTTAAGGTATTTTTACACAATTGCCCCTAATTTTTCACATCTTTTACAATTTAATCCTTATTTCATAAAAACAAAAACTCATGCAATTTAATACTAACCCATGCTAGCCGAATTTCTCTAGTACTCATATCAGCTGATTTTTTTCAATTATTTCATATTTTAACCACAAAGTTTTCACAGTTCACAATTTAATCCCTAATTTGCATTTTCACTAAAAATCACTTTATAAAACTTGTATAATTCACAACCAACATTCATAATCTATCTCAAACATCAAAAAGCACATGTATTCATTAATGGAATCATTCAAAATCTTTAATAGTTTTGCAAAATAGTCCCTGAGCTAGCTAGACCTAGCTGCAACAATCTTAAAACATAGAAATCATTAAAAACGAGATGAAAAATCATACCAATGCATGGTAAATAGCTTGGTCGAATGCCCTAGCATGCTTTCATGGTTTCCTCCTTTAAAATTTAGTGAAAGAGATGATGAAGATGATAAAAAAATGGTTTTGTTTTATTTATTTTATGATTATTAACATTTTACTTAATTAACCTTAGTAAATAAACATTAAAATCACATAATACATGTCCAGTATTGTCCACTCACCAATATAATAGTCTAATTACTACTTAAGGACTCTTAATTTAAGGTTCTATATCTATTAGATACTTTTAGCTGATAGAACTCAAGTTTTACACATTACGCGATTTAGTCCTTTTTATCAAATTAACTAATCAAACGATAAAATTTCTTAACGAAATTTTCACACAAACATATTATCATTCTGTAGACATTAAAATAATAAAATAATAAAAATTTTGATTTTATATTTATGGTCCCAAAACCACTGTTCCAATTTGACTAAAAACGGGTTGTTACAACTCTCCCTCTTTAAAGATTTTCGTCCCTGAAAATGTTACCAATGAATAGGTTAGGGTACTATTTTCTCATAGCTTCCTCGGGTTTACACATAGCCTCTTCAACCCCGTGACACCACCAAAGTACTTTCACAAGAGCTATGCTTTTATTTATCAACTATTTAATCTCTTGAGCTAAAATTCGGATCGGTATGGTATAGAGGGGTGGTGCCTCTCAAAGAGGTGGTACTGGTGACCCCTATTAGGTAGGTGGCACTAGTGGCCCCTATTTGAGAGGCAGCACTGGACCAGCTCCCTTATAACAACCATGGCCCCGAAGAAGAAGAGTAGTAAAAAAATAGTAGAAGAGAAAAAAATTTTAGTAGAGAAGATTAAAGGAAAAGAAAACTAGAAGAAAAAAAAAAGGGAAGGTAAAGGTATTTTTTTTAAATATAAGGGATTAGAAATTATTACAAATAATTTTGTTACTAATTTTTTTAGTTTGATGTTTATTGTATTGAGAATTTTTATTTCCTTCTTAACAGATTTAGTATTGAAAATGGATAATCAATTTTTTGTATGTGTTTTCAATTGAGTAATTTTGACAACAATAGTTAGATGTATATTTTAATGTCACCAACAAATAGCAATGAGACTTAATAGAAATGTCACGTTTGATTATATGAAGGAAAAGATTAGTGCAAAAATTGTTAGACATTATGGGAGAAAGATCTCGAAACTTTTCTACAAGTTTTCAGTTTTGACAGATTCTATCAAATTCACCGAGATGGAACTTCTAGACGATGAAGACGTGGAGACAATGGCTGCTTTTTATTGTGGGAATAGGAGTGACCAAAACCGTACGTTGATAGTCAATTGAAGATCCCACTCTATTAGGTGAAGAACATAGAACTCAAGAGCCATGTATGGTGGTTCCAATATCGTACGTTGACAGTCAATTGACTGTACGCGGGATCAAGATCAATATTAATGATGCATCTGAGACTGATGCGGTTGGTGATAATGGATGCGGTAGTAGTGATCCTTCTGATTACGAGGTCGATAATGATAGTGATCCTGATATGGATGAGATCTGGGATGATATTGACAACGAAGGCGTGAATGACAATGGAAATGTTAAAGCGTCTTCATTCGGGAACCAAATTCAACGTATTGTGATACACAATAATCTTGGGGCACACATGTCACTCATAAACCTGACGCGGAGCATGCAACCGAGTTTTTGAAGTACCCTGATATACTACCTTCTCACTGGTTGGCTGTAGATGAAAATCCCGATGAGTTGTTCCTGGGCCAAAGATTCGAAAGCAAGAAAGAGTGTGTATTTGTTATTAAGCAGTGTAGCATGCATGTGTCAGTGGATTACAAAGTCGTCGTGTCTAAACCGACATTAAATATTAGTGTAACAACCCATTTTTCAGTGAAATCAGAACAGTGGTTTTGGGACCCCAAATCCGACCCAAAAATAAGGTTTATTTTTATTTCATTATGTGGTCCGTATTATAATAGGCATGTCGTGTGAAAATGTTAATACGAAAATTTTATCGATTAAGTGTTTAATTACGAGAAGGACTAAATTGCATAAAATGTGAAAGTTGAATTCTAGTAGCTATAAGGATCAAATAGCTATGGGAATCAAAACTAGAGGTCCTTATATGGTAGTTATACCATAAAAAAAGTATGTAGATTTTTCTTGGTGACTCATCCATGGAAATATAGAAAAAGGGAAATGACTAAATTGGAAATAGCAAAATACTTAATTAATTAAAAGATGAAAAGAAAATATATCATCTTATTTTCATCATCTTCAACTTAGAAACACATGGAAACCCTAGGTGAGAGAAAAGAAACTTTCAAGGCCTAATTGGGTAAGTTTTCTTGTCCTATTTTTAGTAATTTTGATATTTTTGAAACTGGGATAGCTTAATCTCTCTATTTGAGGGATTAATTTGAAAAGTTATCAAGGTATGAAAAATGGGTCATGGATGAATATGCTGGAAATTAGAAATTTATGGTAGAAAATGAAAGATTATTGATTGATAAACAACTTTTACAAATTGATTTTTGATAAAAACATGATTTAGGGACTAAAATGAAAAGTTGTAAAAGTTGATAAAAAATTCTAAAATTTTATGAATACATGTGCTGTAAAATTTGTAATGGGGCTTTGGTTAGGCTTGGAATAGGGAGTAATTTGCACAAGTTTCATTTTCCGAGCCTAAGGACAATCGAAATTTATAGAAAGGTTAGGGGCAAACTGGTAATTTTTCCTAGGACATAAATTGAGCCCATTTAAATATGAAATGTGTGAAATTGGTGGTTAAATTCATTTATATAGATCTAGACAACACTAATTCGAGGTTAGATTGAGGAAAAGAAAAAGTTTCAGATTAGTAGACTTTTTACGCGAACAAGTGTCGAGGTAAGTTCATGTAACTTAACCGAACTTGTAAATATGTTAAATTGAATGTTGTGTTTGTATGTAATGTGAATTATATTGATATGATTTATTTGATTGTTATAATGAATGTTTGAATACATGCTTGAAATGATGATAAAGGGGTAAGTCCCGATTGAATACTTAATTCCGATGATTATATGCACTTTCTTAAAACTAATAAGGTCCTGCATTTGTTGCGAACGAGATTTAGCTTAGACGAGTAATGCCATTGACCTTGTTATAGAAAGGATTTAGCCCAGACGGGTAATCCCAATGTAATACCTCTCGAGCATACGTTATGATTAGCCTGGACTAGTAATCCTATTATATAATATGTGGCTCGAGAGAGTGTTTCTAGGTTAAGTGCCCTAGTGGGAATAAGAAATTGATGGATTATTGAATCGTACACTTCGAGTGTACTACATAAGCATCCATCAAAATTTCAATGAATCAACAGACATATAACTCTAGACATGGCATGAGAATTATGAGATGAAATGATAATATCTTGAAAGTGTATTGCATGATGAGCTCATCTATTCTTAATTTATGTATATGTAAACTTTGTGACTAACATGTTTGATTGGATGCATGTGTTTAGGCAATTTAGCCAAATGGATGGAAAACTTGTTATTGTATGCTTAGATTTAATAAACGAGATTGGTAAGTTTAGTTTCCATTATACGAACTTACTAAACATGTAATGCTTACTCTATTTATTTTTCCCCTTTTTATAGTGCTCGGAAGCTCGCGAAGGTTGGAGATCATTAGAGCATCGTCACACTATCAACTAGTCATTTTGGGTATAATTAGTAAAAATCATTTTGGTATAATGGCATGTATAGGACAACTTGGCCAATATGGCTTGAAATGTTATTTTGTAACCTAGCCATTGGAATGGCTAGTGATGGTTCAATTTGATATGACTAAGTAGATTATTATGATATATATATATATACACATGTGTTATGTTAAGAATATGTGATCAATATTGTGAATGCCTAAGTTAAACTAAGGTAAGGTCGTTATCATGTATGCTGGTAATGATATGCCTTGTTGAACAAAGAAGTTTGTTTAATTTGAATGCTTGGAATGGCTTGTATTGGTTGTGTGTTTCAAGTGCAGGTCTTGGGTGAAGTTTTGGGTGAGAAATAAAGCTAGAAATGGCTTCATTTTGTCCACACGGGCAGACACACGGACGTGTGTCTAGACTGTGTGTGACACACGGCCTAGTAACATGGGCATGTGGTTAGGCCGTGTGTCCCCTACAGCTTAATTTTGAGAAACAGAACGCTCAGAATTGAGCACACGGGCAGAGACACGGGTGTGTGCCACATGACCTAGAACACGGGCGTGTGTCTCGGCCGTGTGAAGCCTACACCTAATTTCAAATTGAATTAATCGACCACACGGCCTAGCACACAGGCGTGTGCCATGGCCATGTGTGCAAGTCAGAGAGTTACACGGGGTCAAACACAGCCTCTAGCACGGGCGTGTCCTAAGGTCACACAAGCGTGTTCCTTGGACCATACGAGCGTGTGAGCCCTATACCTTATAAAAATTTTGAAAAGTCATGAAAAATTCTTAAAGTTCCCGATTAAGTCCCGACTCGATTCTAAAGCTTGTATTGGGCCTCAAGGGCCTAATGAAGGGACGTTATGAATGATCTTGGTAAATGAATAGTAATTTACATAATTTATTTTAAATGTTTCTGAATGTTCTGGTAATATTTCTAAACCCTGTTCCGACGGCGGATACGAGTTAGGGGTGTTACAATTAGGGAGTGTTAGAGGTCGACAAAAGGCTGCAATTGGTAGGTACGAGCCGCATTTATCCAAAAGTCACAGATGTGAGACATACGAAAATTTGTTAAGCCTCACACATGCACTTCAACATGTATGACAGAAGATCACTAGAAACTTGATTCCAAAACTATCTGTACATGCATCATGCCAATCGTGAAGGACATGTCGACCATTAAAGTTTTGGCAATGATTGTCGAAATGCAAGCATGATTCCAGTATCAAATATCATACCGGAAAGCATGTATAGCTAAACAGATGGCAATGGAGCAATTGTACGGAGATTTGGATGCGTCATACAATGAGCTACAGGGGTGGATAGCCGCTATACGAGAGTAGATGTTGAGGACTATAAGTAAGTTGTAGACACGACCTTATTATGGTTTGAATGACCAACTACAACAGAGAAAAAAATTTCCAACTGATGTTTTGGATGTTTGATCCATGCATGCGCGCATTTCCCTACTGCAAGCTATTTGTGCAAGTAGATGAAACCTGGCTATACAGTAAATATACGCAGATCCTACTTCTTGCGGTTGCTCAAGATGGGAATAAAAACGTGCTCCCGGTAGCGTTTTCCATTGAAGATAAGGAGAATATGAAATCATGGGAATTATTCCTTACGAACCTGTGGAGGTATATTATTAGAAAAGATAATATTTATATCATCTCCTATAGAGAGAAATGATTAATTGCCACAATTAGGCATTTCAGTGTACCATGGAGACTAGTTTATTGCGTCTGACACATCGCGGCTAACTTTCACCGAGATTATAAGAATGCAGACTGGTGGAGACAAGTTGTGAAAATTGGTAAATGATGACTTTATCTTTTCAATATACATTTTAATGTTTAGGGCGAGATTGTAACTTATCTTTTCTTAATATATACACAATGTAAGAACTAGAGTCACACATTTTTCGGCAAAGGATGGCTCGACTTGAGAGTGACATGGAAGGTAAAATGAACACACCTTTTCGACAATGGTTGGGTACTATGGAGCCGTGACAATGGGATCAAAGTTTCAATGAAGGCTTTCGTTATGGTCATATGACCACCAACATGACGAAAGGGGTTAACTCCGTGTTGAAGAAAACATGACATTTTTCGATTTCTTCTATGTTCTCAGCTACGTTTTACAGGTTGGCTACCTTGATACTAAAAATGAGGAAGTAACAAGTCAACTAGATGGTGGGGGGACACGTGTTTGTCAAAGATGTCAGGGATGTAATGGTTATAAACTGTCGGAGGGCGAGGTCGATGAATGTAGAAATATATTCATGAAATCTTGAAATGTTTTGAGTTATAAAGACCATCAGTCATCAACCCGATATACCATCTAAGTCCTACAAAGTTGATCTCTAAAACAGACGGTGCGACTGAAGGAGATTCCAGACACTTCATTATCCTCGTACGCAAGTCGTGGTAGCTTGTGCTAAAGTCTCGCTCAATGTTTAATAGTTTATCGATGAGGTATACACCCCCAAGCGCACATTACGTGTCTAGGAGAACGAGTTCCTCATCATGCCTGACCTGTCTACATGGGAGGTGCCTTCGACGACTTCCGAGCTTATCCTGGACAAAGGGTTGCGTATGAATATGAAAGGTTGTCCGCAATCATCCAGGATCCATAATGAAATGGACATTAGGGAAAAATCTGACGGGAAGTGTTATAGCATATACAGATTAGCTAGTCATAATTAGAGTAAATGCCTGCAGCGAAACTACTATATTGGACAATCGTCGCAATCGGGTAAGAATTGAGCTAATGTACTCCAATGAATCTCAATTTAAATTACAAGTTTTGTTCATCGTTTTAATGTTGCGATTAATCTAATTTAAACTATAAATTTTATTCCAAGTTTTAATGTTGTAATGAATCTCAATTTAAATTACAAAGTTTGTTCCAATTTTTAATATTGCAATGAATCTCAATTTAAATTACGAAGTTTGTTCCAATTTTTAATGTTGCAATCTCAATTTAAATTACGAAGTTGGTATTTTTGCATTTATATGTTACTACAATTAAATAAATACAAATTGGACTATTTAAATTGCAAAATGCTCTAAAATTGATGGTTTGATGGTTTGGTCCTAGGGGAATATGTTTGAAGAGGTCGACATTCACGTTACGGGTGATCGCGGCGATCAAGTTCTCTTCACCCGAACATGGGCGCGTGCTAAATATAAAAGAAAATTCATATGCCCCAAACGCCGTCGATGAACTTGAGCCAGAAGGAGTGGAGTACTGCGGTGGATGCAAGAAAAAAAAGAGTGGAGTATTACAGTGGTAGTGGGCTAAAGATATCAAACTCTAAATGATAGTCGTAGCTTGACGAGCCTGGGAAATAGTCATCGACCCCCAAGTCTGGATGATAAGAACTATCCCTAAATTGTGGCTCTGGCTCAGGTGCAAAAGGAAAATGTGGAAGGAAATAGGAGGGTTGCCCAAGTCGTGTCATATGCGGAGAGACTATCATTGACCGCCCACCAAATAAATACGGTTTCCCCATCTTAGAGTACCATTGTATGTACTCTAACAAGGGCTGCAGATCCAAAGCACGATCCATCTGAGGTATCCACCCCAACCAGTTGTTCTACACTGCAATATATTGTTCATGCACTACCGCCCAATCATTTTCATGTTTCTCCCTCTTGTTAATCCCATAGATGTCCCCTAATTGTACTGGCAATATTGAGATATACTGTATGCAACTGAACTGCCAAAGTACTCGATCTTCGTGATACCACTCCACTGTCTGAAAATTGATAATGGGTACATTAATGCACCATAAGTCTGAGTGGACATGGGCAGACGAGGGAATAACCGCCATAATTTTCAGGACAAAATAGGGCATCTAGATGAACGGTACAATTAATAACATGGTTATATTAACGCGAGTCGAGTAAGATAAAATAATAATATGTCACGAATATTGGAATAATAAAATAATAATATGTCACGAATATTGGAATAACTTACCCCCTCTCCAGCATGATTCTCAATCATCAGACGATATATCGAAATCGTGTATGACCTCTCGATACCCGAATTAGTACTCCATCTACGAAAATAAATTGTTAGAATAATATTATTCGAAAAAAGTCAAATAATTACTATAATGAGTAAAAATTCATCACCTATTCACAAGTGGAAATACATATGATTGGTGACTAATCAACGCCAAGAATGGCATCTGGTAAAGCGCCCAAGACTGCAGCAATATGAGGCATTTGCCTATGTCCACGGAAGAAGGATTTGTTATCCGACAAAGTTTGCGATGCAACATAGCTAACACTGCGGACCCCCAACTATATGAACGGATGTTATACAAATTAGATAATAGAGGCAAGTACATCAAGTAGGTACACCCCCTATAATGTGCATAATGTATGCTCAAACGGTGTACATCACCTCTCATTTAGTGGCAATATACAATAAATAATAGAAATTGGCCTTTAGCCATGAAAACCTCAAACCCGTAAATTTCCCCTCATTGGGTGAGTGTCCAAGTAAGTTATAGCAAAAGACAGCTGGCCTAAAGATCAAACTTACGCCCGTGACCGCATTCTTGTTGATAGGGAGCCCGAGTTGTAGTGCAACATACTGCAAAGTGATGGTGCACTCTCCACATGAAAAATGAAATGCGTGGGTCTCCGAGCACCATCGTTCTACCAAAGCGGATATTAAGTTGTATCGCAAATCAAAAGTCTTGTTGATCTGAATCCGGCTAACTCCAAGTATGGCATGAAGCGTTCATCTGGCAGATAACCTACACCATTCACAGGACCCCTCAATGTGCGGTATGGGCCATGGCATTATTAAATTAGCGAAATAGTTAATATAACCTAATTTAATTTCGTAAATGACGTGAGTAACAAATAATAATTTTATTACCATCTCATTTATAGTTTTTGATATGCGATTATCATTATTAATCAAAGAACTATTTGTTGCAAATTTGCAATTTAAAAAAAAACAGAATTCAATTAGTTTGTTGCAATAAACACAGTACGATAGGTAAATAATTTGGATTTGAGCCTTTTTATCCCAATAATAAGAGAAACAATATTAAAATATAAAACTGAGACACCCTAACAATTTGTTGAGAATAACAAATTTCGATAATTAATTTCTAGAGGGTCCATTTTCAATAATTATAAAAACACATTAATATTATATATACAGTAAATAATACAATAAATATAGTACAATAATAATATAATTAAAATAAAAAAATCTCCTAAATTCTCATATTTTACCTACATAAAAGAAATTATGTTAGCTTACAATAATAATATAATTAAAATAAACATAAACTATCCAAACATAAAAAAACATATGAATCAACAAAAAATAAAGTAGAAACATACCTATTTAGTTTCTTTCAAACAACATATAAAAATATATAGAAACAAATTTAATCAACATTTCAATATATCAAAAAATTATCAAATAAATCAAAAACAAATAAAATTACATTATAACAAATCACAATACACATTAAACTAAACAAATAATTTATAACCTAATCATAAATTATAACAAAATAACTTTAAAAAAATTTGCATTCATAAAATATCACAATAAACACTAAAGTGAACACAAATAATTTATAACCTAATCATAAATTACTAACAAAATAACAAAAATTCACAATAAGCACTAAACTAAACACAAACAATTTATAACCTAATAAAAAATTACTGACAAAATAAATTTAAAATAATTTAAAAAAACAAAAAAAAAATTAAGATCACAACAAACACTAAACTAAACACAAACAATATATAACCTAATCATAAATTACTAACAAAATAACTTTAAAATAATTTTAAAAAAATTTAAAAGCACAATAAACACTAAACTAAACACAAACAATTTATAATAATTACTAACCTAAAAACTTTAAAATAAATTAAAAACTACATAAAAAAACTAATCCCTTCTATTTAAAAAAATATTAATCCCTTTAAATTAAAAAAAAAATACAAACATACATACCTTCCCTTACAAACATACAAAAATAACTAATGCTTATTTTTTTTGTGTACTGAATGAAGTCTTTTAAAATAGATTGCAGAATAAAAACTCTCGCTGGGAAAAAATAGCTCAATCCAAGAACTTTTTTTTCTATAGCTGAATTAAACTGAAGTTTCTTCAGAATGTCCATTCAAACCAAAGCGGACATATACAAAAGAGTTATAACATAAAAAAGCTATGTTATTTCCCACAAAAATAGTTTTTTTTTAATTCCATTCTGTTGTAAATCAACTTTCAATTTTTTATTAAAAATAAATTTAAAATAAATTATTTAAAATGTTTAGTTAAACAAAAAATAATTATATAAAATTGTAATTTCACATCATTTTTATTTAAAAAATGACAAATCACATTTTTTCTCTTAGAAAGATTTAAATCCTATTAAAAATACTAAGTCATGAAAAAAATATTATTTATCATTCTCCTATATAAAATTTTCCTAGATAGAGATGAGTTAGAATCACATTCCTATATAGAGATGAGTTAGAATCACAGCTTCATTATATTAAGAGTTCTCCACCCAAGAAAAAGAAAAATAGAGAATAATTTATTAATTCGATATAAAATGATTAATAATTAAAGATAGAGCAAGTATAGATATTTCTTAAGAAAATTTTAAGCAACTCAACAAAAAGAAATGTTGGTATCTAAAACAAAATTTTCTATATGATCTCCATCACCCAATAAACTTGAAGAATAACCATGAAATTATTTAGCCAATGACCATGAAATTGACACATTTCAATTGCTAATGAACAACAAATAGCTGGCTAGCTCCATTTCATAGTCTTGCATATATTAGTAATACGTAGTAGTTGTATCTTGTAAACAAACTTTACAGTGGTAAGAGTATGAAGTAAAACACTACAGTTTGACAAACATACAGATACCGGAATTCTCTGTAGTAAATAAGAGATAGAAACAAGGAGAGATATTGTCTCGGCCTCGGCACCTGGGATTCCAAGCACTACCATTTAACGGAGAAACCAATGTGGGCACAGCTGAGGGTCTCCAAACTTGACTTTTCATCGTCCACTTGTCCATGCAACAAGGAAATATGGCAATGGTTTGCAAATGCATGCACCCTTTTTTTTGTTTTGTTTTGTTTTGTTTTCTTCTCTATTACTTTACTGTCTGTGTGATGGGTGTGGGTAATGAACCATTGACGGCGGCAGATGGAGAATTCGTATGGTGGTTTTTCTGGGATTTTCCTGGTCTTTTGGTCTCCGATTTTGTCCCCGACTGCCGGACTTTTACTCCTCGTATCAACTGTGATGAGATCCGTTTAGTTTATATTCGATACGATAGTCTATTGAAGTTACGTGGTGAGAATTGTACTTACATATTTGCCGCATTTTACATCTGAATATATCACTATGAAATCTCCTTCTTGGAGTCCATTTGTTCTCACGAAATCCCCTGAAATTAAAAAGCAGCAGCAGCAATTAGTATGTATAAATATGATAAATGCTATAGAAAGTTTGTGAAAAATCAATGAGTCTGAAATGGTGCATGCACCTGTATTTTCAAGAAGATACATCCTGCTTTTATTGTTTGGCCAGAATCTGAAACTCCATAAAGATAAAGAAAAACAAAGGCAGAGAACAAGAAGTGGTTTAGAACTAATGCTGTGTAAGAAAAATAAAAAGATAACCCAAAAATAGCATTTATCAAGCTAAATTCTAGAATACCTATAGCGCATGTTCCAAACTCGAGATGTTCCAATGTCTTCCATGGCTATGGAGATTCCATCTCTTGCTTCTAATTCAGGAAGATGAGTTTCTGCTTCTTTCTGGTTTCCATTAATTTGAAATAAAAAACAAAAAGCTCATTAGAGAAAAAAAGAAGACTCAAATTATCATCCACATAAAACAAGTAACCTACCTTTGGCAGCACTATCCTTCCAAGATTGCCCACATCGCTCTGCTTCAAAACTTTTTGCAAAAGAAACCGCAAATTCTTCTCTGGTTTCCATCCCTAAAACACACCCAGAAAAGCAAAACATTATCAATAGTGTATCAATAATTGTAACCGTCAAAAACTCCACGAATCTGATCAAAATAATGACTAAAAAACGACTAAAGATCAAAGAACCGACCTGTCGTCTATCTGTTGCCACTTGCCGTTGATAAGTCTGTCCTTGCATGGTTGATTGGTCCACAGGATGCACCATAGTGACATCACCAGGAAGAACTGGCGGAGGATTCGAAGCTAATGCACCGGCAACCGATGGCCAATAGACCCAGTTTCCGGGGTTGGCTTGGGCTGCGGCAACACAGTTACCGTTCACAAGCCTTTCATGTTGGTCAATACTTTGGTTCTGGAGCTGGCTTTGTTGATTATTATGATGATGACCGTGATTTCTATGGTGTGATGCAAACCTTCTTTGCCTTGCCATCCTCTTCTTTCTTGCCTCTTTCGTAGCAGATGAGCCTAACCGTAGTAACCTTTGATCATTATTATTATGCCCCGGGACGTACTGATACGGATATTGATTCAAATACCCAGGAAAAGCAGATGGCTGCTGCTGAAGTGGAGCTGGATGGAGATTATTGTCTGAAAATGAGTTGTATTGAGAGGCTGCCAAAGCAAACTGTGAAGGTGGCCACGTTTGAGCTGTGTCCAGCACTTGATAATCCGTTGGGGGCTGATAAGGGTGGTGGTGGGTGGTAACATTAGGAGCTCCATTTGCAAAAGGATCCCCCATATACCCCACTACAGGTGTGAAACCTGGCAGCTGTGGTGGTGCAGCCCCCGGATCGGTTGTGTAAGCTGGTTGTGGAACCCATGCTGGTTGAGAAAAACAAGAGTTGGGTTCAGATGGTAAGATAGGGTTGCAGTTGAGGTTTGGGTTTGAGCTAGGGTTGAGATTATTAGGGTTAGAGTACTGGTAAGGGTGATCAGGGTGGTTGTTGGAAGCTGATTCTTTAATGCGCCTTCTCTGAAGATGATTGGTTTGAACCCATTCAAGAATAAGCTTCAACAGCTGCTTCATGGCCTCTTTTCCTCCACCCAAACGCCTGGCGGCACACTCTATGGTAGCTTTCTTGATTTTAACTCTCCTCAAGTCTTCTGCTGAGACAGTCTCTTTGTTGGTCTTGAGCCACTCCAAGAACACCATCGCTAAATCATCCGAAGCTTTCTCTTCTTGGGTCTGATCTTCGTTCTCACTGTACATCATTGCCCCTACTTGTTGCCCCAGCTGCTGTTGAGTCGAATCATGTTCTTGCTGCTGTTGGTTTTGCTGATCTTGTTGGAACTCTTCTAGGCCAGTATCATCATGGTGAAATATCGAAGATGGATCGAATAAATCATTGTTATCGATCAGATCCATGTACCCGAAATTCTCCATAACGTCCATACAATCGACGCCGTCCATGACATTCTGATCTGGTGGCTGAGGGATCTCCATGGAGGCGGTGGAAGATAAGGCCGCTGGTGTTCCATCAACCTTACCATGGTGCTCCTGCTGTTGACTATTCTGAATATAATTTTGATGATGGTGGTGGTGAAGATGAATATGATGACCATTATTCTTTCTTTCCATGTCTTCATCGGCATCTGACTTCAAAACAGCCCAAGAAGCCGCGGAAGAAGAAGACGAAGCCGTGGAAGCCGAGGAGGAGCATGCAATGGCCTTAACAGGTGCCGGAGTGGACGAAGAAGACGAAGACGACGACATGCAAGGGAAATCAGGAAGAGGAGGGAAATCACCATAGAAGATGGAAGCATCATTAACATCAAGCAACTCATCATCTTGCTGCCTATCCAGCCACATCTCTCTTTCTTCACTACCCATCACTCTTTCAACCTCAACAACAACATCATCAAACCCTGAAGGGTTTCCTTCATTTCCACCCACTGCATGCACATCTTCACCTCCCATCTTCTCCATCTTCTGCTGCTGCTGCTGTTGTTGTACACCTCTCATCTCAAATATTTTATTATAAAAATAATGAGTCCCCTTTTGAGACAGATATAGATATAGATATAGAGAGAGAAAAAAAATAGATAGCGAAAGGATAGGGTTTTTTTTTTCTGTGTACGGATAAGTAGAAAGGAGGGGAAAATATATTGTATCTAAAAAAGGAAGCAAAAGAGTGAAAAAGGGCCCGCTTTGGCTATCAGAAAAAACCTCAACAGATCGAAGCAACATAAACCATCTGCTTCCTTCCTCCCATGGATTTCATCGAAATAATAAAAAATTATCCCCTTCACTAAACTATAACCTTAATCAAACAATTCTTTACAACAATTACAGCACCCCCAAACAAGAAATCAATATATAATGTTACAGAAAGAAAATACTTTAAGGAAAATCAGAACTGGGAAACCAAAGTAGACGAGAGGTTATGTTGAAGAAGAGATCATTTGTGAAGACACCCACATCCAACCACATGTGTAAAACCTTTGAAAGTTAAAGCATCCATGTGTTTTTTTTTCTTTTCTGGTTATTTCCAGACCAAACTTTCAATTGTACATATCTCCAATTTGAACACTAATAAAAACACTTTTTTTTTCAAAAAAAAAAATCTTTGTTGTGGTTTTGAAGAAGGTTCAAATGGGTTTTTTGGGGGATTATACTTTATAGACAAAGGAAACTGGAGTGAAGTGAGAGAGAGAGAAAGGAGGGAGGGGAATTAATTAGTAGTGAAAAAGAAGGAAAAAGAAACCGCAAGAAAAACAAAACCTCGTGCCGCTACTTTCTCAACTCCGGATTTTGTGCAACCAGCCATGCGTTCTCTCTTGACTGGTGCCTATGAACGGTGCCTCACCCTTCAAGTCCAATTTTGAACAGACAGTGGTTCATACTTTTTTTTTTTTTCAAATTTTGTTACTTTTTAATCATGTTCATTTTCTATTTCATTTCATTTTCTCCAAATTTTGAGGTGATCTTGATTACATATGATGCGAAATTTAATACTCCCTACAAAAAAAAAAAAATTGCACCGATCGTTCAGTTAATTGATGATATATGAGCTTTGCTTTGAAATTAAGTTGGAAATTGGAATATTATTTTATATTTAAATTAAAAATAAAATAAAAACAGGAGAAAAAATTGATAACTCTTACGATAATAGATAGCCAAAAAGATCCTTTGTGGTACAGCTGGTTTATTATATTTTATTGAGATAACAACATACAAAATCATTCAGATAAAAAATCATCATGTTGTTACTATTTTACTTCTTATATGAGGTGAATCTAAGTTAAATTTTTACATTTTTACTGTAAATATTTTAATAATTTAAGATGATTAATGATAAAACCATGTTATGATTTTTTATAATTAGTTAAATTTTATGGTGATAAATGTTAAAAATTAAAAATAAAAGCCTCTTACGATACAGTAATGAAAATGGGAAAGACGTAAAAACTATTTTAAGCGTTACGATAGTATTTTTATGAGATAGTAATGACAATTAGAAATTAAAAAGGGCAGTGGAGTTTGATTGTTTCAAACCACGCATGCAAAAGCAGTGCGAAAGAAACAAAATAAATGATGTTATATTACCAACAGAAAGGTTATCATCTAAATCGTTTTTATCTCAAAAAGAGGAAAATAATATTGGTAAAAATATTATAGACATCCGATATTAAATATTAAATATTATTTTATTTTTTTACTAAAAGATAATTAAATTAATTCTGTAAAAATGAAAATAACCCTTCAACTGTATGTAGGCATACAGTGTTTTAATTCCAAATTTTTATTATACCGTAATATATATGAGAGAGATGAAAAATTGGATTCAGATCTCAGACAAATATAATAATTTGTTAAAAAGAAAAAAGTCTGGAAAAACTGAATTGTTAGTAACCAATGAGAGAAAAGGGTTTTATATTTTTATTTACGAGTCTAACAAATTTAATGAAAATTTCAGTGAGAAATTAAAAATGGACCGACTGAATAGAAAGATGTGAGGGATTCGTGGGCGAAGCGGCGGAAGTTTTATATAGCAACTACGTGTCGCATGCAAATCTGACGTAACCCCTTAGCCTAATTTTCTCTACCAATAATAATTATTTAAAAAAAAAAAAAAAAAAAAAACAAAGCTCTATTATTCTTCCCTCCCTTTCCTACCTTTCCCATTCTGATACCTTGTCTGCTGTGCAGGCAGCGATATTTATATATTATTATAGTTATGCGATTCCTTAGTCGTTCACTCACCTCTCTCCTGCTATCTTGACCCATGATGATACGTTTCCAAATCTGACAGACTCGTAGGGTGTAGCCACGTTTTCTCTGAGTCACCTTAATTGGATTTTTATTGGATAATAGTGCTCTCGCCACTCTTGGCCTTCACGTTCAGCTTTGTGCGTGTTTCTTTGATTCCGTACCATGCAAATTGTATTATTATATTTCATTTTTGGTTGAAGGAGTTGTGTTCACATGGATCTGGGGGCCATCCACGACTTCATATGCAATTACCGCATGACGCGTCACTGTTGTTTCGTCTCCCACTTTGAACTATTCAGATGCCTCTCGAATGCACTCTTAATTTTTCACCTTAACTATTACGACGTTTATCTACTTCCATAAGTTTTTGTGTTGTATAATTGTGTAAGGTTCAAAATTACGATATAAATAATTTGATTTACATTTCGATTTAGAGTTAAGTTAGTCAACCATGTATTCAAGATGTTTAATCAACGAAGGTGATTTAATTGATAAGGTTGGAAAATTTTAAATGGTTTTTCGGGATTTGACATTCCTTTGTTAAGTCACAAACATCTAACCATTAATGGGAAGAGGAAAGGGCATTTAACTTTCCAAAACAAGAGAGCGGGCAATTCATCTGTGCTTGCACTTTAATTCAATCCATGCCTAATATATATTGTATGCGCATGCTGTCCTTCGAATTCATTTTTCTCAGAAAATCGTTTTTACTCTTTTTTTTTTTATTCAAAATAAGTTTTATATTTACCAAAAAAAATATAATTTATACTCTTTTAACTTTAGTTTATAATTGTCTTAGAAATGTTGAAAAATGAATCAACATAGGAAGAAGATGAAGAAATTTTATGTCGCTTTTATTGGGAAGAAAATGAAGCATTGGAAGCCTTCAGGAGGTTTCAAGAAATTACTTTTGACAACAAAGAAACATCAAGTTCTAATGTTCATTCATTCTCTACGGAGAATCCTATTATTGTTAAAGTATCTTGTCAAAAACCTTTAATTTCTCCCAAATGTTAAGAACTTCATGGGCAATTAATGTATTCTTTTCGATTTCATTTTTAGTTTAAAGTTTGCTAAAAATGAATTGTAAGTGGTTTGTGTTTATTAGAGAATGGATTGTATGAAATATCACATCATCATGTATCCTTTTACAATTATTTAATGATATTTAACAATTTTTTCATGTCATTGATATATAATTTTAGTTTTTTTTTTTACTTGAACCTTCAATCCTAAATTCGAACCCGGAACCTTAAACTCAAACTTCGAACCCAAACCCGAATCTTGAATCCTAAATTCAAAACCCCAAACTTTAAATTCTAAATCTTGAACCCTAAACTGGACATTTTAGTTTAGGATTCGAGGTTAAATGTTTGAATTTAGGATTTAGGGTTCAAGTTTAGGATTCAAGATTCAAAGCTCAGGGTTTAGGTTTAAAAATTTACCAAATTTATGTATAAATGACATAGAAAAAATTATTGAAATATCATTAAATAATTGAAAATTGATACAAGATGATGTATCACTCTTATTTCATACAATCCTTTGATCTTGTGTTTATTATGGAATGAGGAAAAACTTTGTCCTTCTACTTATTTGTTATTGTATGAATTTACCTGGTCATTTGAGGTAGAGTTGTTATAAGACTTAAAAGGTTAATGGGGCTTACTTTGTTAATTTTGAAGATGGAGTGAAAGACATTCGTTTGAAAAAAAAAAATCATACAACTACCAAGGTCAAAAGGGTCAAGGTGTTATATTAAACTTTAGTGTAGAGCTACTAAACCATACGCATATAACCATATAGCTTCCGTGGCCTTGTTTACAACCCAAACACATATAAAAGATGTACCACCAAAATTAGCTATATAGATATTATGACTTAGTTCAAGGTTCAAAATATACACATCAAAAGGGAATGACTCTTAGATGCTAAGCAGCTTCACGTATAATTTCTTCTTGTCAAGAATCAACTACCTATGCATAGAAACAAATATTCTACACGTCGAGCTTTCTTCGAAGTTCAATGGTACTCTCACAAGCTCTAACAATACCATATAATTTGGTTCTAAATGATTAAACAACAGTCTTATTCTTAAATGCATTATGCTTAGTTATACTGAATAACTATCTTCTCAATTTTTTATCCCTTGAAGCTATGTCTTACCAAATACACATTTTTGGCAATTCCTAGTATACTTTCACTAACAGACAATGTCTTACCGAATACCATAAACTGTTGCTGTGAGGCACATAAATAATGCGCAATGGAAATCTCCATCAAACTCGTATAACTCGGGTTTTTCAAGTTCTTAACATATTTTTAAACTTTTCAGTTTAACTCTCGAAGGAAAAAAAAAACTATATCAAAGTTTCTATAATATAATTACTTTCCTTTTACAAAAAAAAAAAAGTAGGATAAGAATGTACAAACTTTGACATTATTTTAGCTGCAGCAAAAAAGTGTAGCTAGATAACTCTACCTTCTCCTTCTTCTTCTTTTCTTTTTTTTTCAAGTTTTTGATATAGTTCTAAAATTTTTCAGTTCAGTCCTCAAAATTTAAGAATGAGAAAAAAAATCAAAATTTTTTATAAGTAAAATAATTTAATAATAAAACACGATTAGTATTAGATACGAAACCTGAGTTATATTTTATAAGTCAAATAATTTCATCTTATTTCTAAAGATATATAGTTTTTTTTTTCCTATTTATTATTAATAGATTATTTTCTAATTCCAAATCTTAATTTAAATATGGGTTTTAGAGTTTGGATTTGAGATTTTTTGAAATTTCCATATTTACATTTATTTATAATTTTTAAAAGCTTAATCCAAATTTAAATTTGAATTATCTGAACAATAAATTTAAATTAACTCATAATCCTGTATTTGAAATATTTTAATTTTCAAATAAAAAATTTAGAAATAAAAAATTTCAAATATAAATTCTTAAAATCCAAATATAAGCTTCCTAAACACATAAACTCGTAAATATATGATAGAGTGATAGCTATCTCAACCTAATTCAAGCTATCAAACCTATATCAAATATGCTTTCCTTTTCTGGGGCCTTTACCAAATTCACCTTTGAACACCAGTACCAATTACATCATAGATTGAATATCTTGAATGTAATAACTACTTGGAGTCTCCTCACCTTTACTCTTAAACCCAAACTTAATTCTCATCAACTCTCTCCGCATAGCTCCCTTTGCTCACCCATTTCTTCAATTAAAGATTATCTTGCTCAAATGACAATAACTAAATTAGATTGCTAACCATAGTTTCTCTAATTCCAGCTAAAATTTCACTAAAAATGGAAATAAGAATGCTTACATTTCTTCTTTCTTTGCAATCATTTTCCATTTACTCTCTCCTCCTCTCTTGACCGATTGTGAAGAATGGTCTTTTATTCAACCAAGACCTCAAATTGATGGGTCCTTGCTGCCCTTTTAAATCAAGATTAAAAGCTCACTTCAAAATCAGCTATTCCCCAAGAATTTAAAGGAGAGATTTCAGGGCTTAGATTGAAATTCTGGTTTCATTTTCTTAACTGGTTTTTTTCCTGCTTTTCCTTCTTTAATGGGATTTTGGCCAAGATTATTTCTTAATTATATCTAGTGGAGATCAACGTTTTTCCTCCACCGGAATTACTTTTCATGGTCCAATTTCAATGATTAGTCCTTGTTTAATCACCATGTAAGTCCCCCATCATTCCTTAATTATTTTCTTCTTTTCTAAATTTAAATTTCTTACGATTTAGTCCATAATTCACTTTCAATGTTTTTTTTTTCTTAATGTCACATTCAATTAAATAAATAAAAATATAATGAATTTCATGCCGCCCTTGGGAATTCTAATTAACTCAATCATAGATATGACACATGTTATGGTACAAATTACGACAGTGGAAATTCCAAGACGTTATGCTACGCTCTTTTGGAATCTCCATATTGTTCCTCAAAATGGATGAATAAGGTTACATCTATCTAGATGCGGTGCTTGGGCCAGCTCCAAACTACACCTCTATAGATGTGTTGCTTGGGCCAATTCCTCAACTTCACCACCATCAACACTCTGGTATGTAGAAAAAATTCATTTTTTTTGAAAAAAAAAACTCATGTTTTTTTTAAAAATTAAGTTCTTTCGTCTGCTAGGGTTTTTTAGCACGTTGTTCTTTAGTTTTCTTTCGTTTTATTAAAGCCAAAAGTTTTTTCATTATCAAGATTAATCCATTACAGAAAAGAGAAATTCAACAAAAATTTAAGTATAGATGGAGGCTAAAATCACAAATCTTAAACTGGAGGATGAAGAGGAAGAACCGATCCCATATGAAAGAGACCTGTACAAAGAAGACGAGGATTATCAGTTATGTTTAGTAGGAAAAGCACTTACAGATTGTGTTATTCACTTCCCGTTTCTTAAAAGAACATTGGCAGATTTGTGGCATCCATTAGGGGGTGTTGTAATATCAGATCTAGGGGATAAAATATATCTTTTTCATTTCTTTTATGAAGTTGACATCAAAAGTGTATTGGATGGAATGACATGGTCATTCAATAGACATTTATTAGTTTTTCACCGATTTATTAAAGGTGAGGATCCAAAGCAAATTCCCTTGAACCATAGTTATTTTTGGATTTAGGTACATAATTTACCGTATGAATCCATATCGGAAGGAATGGCAAGGAAGTTGGGGGATTTTATTGGTCAGTTTATTCAATATGATGCTGTACTCATATCTAGAGGAGAACGAAGATATATGAGATTTTGAGTAAAAATCGATGTAAGATTGACACTAAAGAGGAAGAAAAAATTGAGTTGGATCAAGGACAAGAGGGATATGCATATTTTCAAAATGTGCGGCTCTCGTTATCTATTTCCTATGTAGTAAACTGGGTCATGGGGAAGGATTTTGTCCTCTAAGAAAGACAATAGGAATTAAGAAGTCAATTTCGGATGGGATCTATCCCTAAGAGCACCAACCAAGAACGAGTTATTTATAGGAAGTAAATGGCTAAGAGATGAAAGGCCAAATGGATCCCAAATAGGCAATAGCTTCAACGAAATGGAAATTGATAGATGGGATAAAGGAAGGTTTGATGAACAGATTATTATGAAAGGAGACTAAGTTGTTGATTAATGGGAAATCATACAAGAGAATACACTAATTGAATCTTGTGATGGAAAGAAACGCCAACAAATAAAAAATGATAACAGAGAAAGGGATCCGAGAGCATTGATTCAATTTTTTGATAAATCGGCGACCGTTAGTAAGCGAGTCGACCAGACATAATGAAAATATTAAGTTGGAACGTTTGTGGGTTGGGACATCCACAAGTGATTAATTGCTTTTGAAATTTTGTTTCTAATTAAAACAAAATTAAGTGATAAAAGAATGGAAAAAGTTCGAGCAAGATGTGCATTTTCTAATGGAATTGACATTAGTGTGCGAGGATCTAAAGACGAATTATCAGTTGGATGGAAATGGGAGTATGAGGTGCAATTGAGAAGTTTTTTAATCAATCATATTGACGCAGTAATTTTAGAAAAAGAAGGAATGCCATCATAGAAAGTTATAGGATTTTATGGTGTTCTAAAGGAACAAAACAGAAGGGAAACTTGGAATCTATTAAGAAGTTTAGGGAATTTCCAAGGTTTGTCGTGGATGGTGATAGGAAACTTTAACGAAATCATGTTCTCTTTTGAAAAGAGGGGTGGCAGACTAAGAAGGGATGAAAATATTGCCCATTTTTGAGAGACGCTGGAAAAGTGTGGTCTTAATGACCTTGGCTTTTTCGATAGATGGTTTACATGGGAAAGAGGTAAATTATCGTAAAATAATGTTCACGAGAGACTCGACAGAGGAGTGGCAAATCAGACGTGGTGGGAGTCTTTTCTGAGATATTTTGTTAAACATTTAACGCACTCTATATCTAGCCACTGCCCATTATTAGTTGATCTAGAGATTGAAAATAGTACAGTTTGCAAGGAACGAAGCTTTTGATTCAACGCAAATTGGATATTAGAAGATGAATGTGAACACCAAATAAAAAAATTGGGAAGCGAATTTAGAAGATGTGCCTACAAAACTCTAAAAACTTGGGGAGATTCTGGATGATGAGATGGGACGACTTATGGCTAACAAAATAAAGGAATCTCATTCATTGAATAAAAGACTTGATGAATTGAATACTTTGGACCCAAATGATGAAACACTTATAGAGTTAAAAGAAATCAAATTGGCATTAAATTTGAAAGTTGGCAAAGAAGAAATATTCTGGGAGTAACGAGCAAGAGTGAATTGGGTCAAATTTAGAGATAAAAATACATCATTTTTTCATAACTTTTCAAATCAACCGAAAAAAAAGGAATAAGGCGAAAAGGCTAAGAGGACCAAATGGGGGATGGATTACTGATGAAGCAAAGAAAGTAAAGATTACAACAGAATACTTCAAAGAACTTTTTAGGGCTTCAAATACATCGAACGATGATAGGGTGCTTTCGAGTATTAACGAGTGCATTCATGACAACATGAACAAGGCTTTATTAGAAGATTTCATAATTTAAGATGTTACAATGGCAGTAAAGAACATTGCACCACTAAAAGCTTCTAGGTTGAGGCATATGCTAGACAAATAGCGAACGATCACATTTGGTGCGAGAATGTTATGAAAGAAATTAAACAAAATGAAGAAAGAGCAAACACTATGTATATAGTGTGTCACTCGTGTCCAATGTATACATAGTGTTTGCTAGACCCGACCAAGACATGTCAAGGGCAGTATACCGTATTTCTCTAAGATAAAAGACTTAGGATTGTGGGAAATTCCAGGCAGTTCGATTCCCATGTGCATATGTAATTGTTGCATGTGTGAATGCACGAATACAATACTCACCTTATATTAATGATGTGGACAGACTAGAATGCATGCACAATGTATGAAGATCTGAATTCCCACTGGTCCTAGATGAAAGTGTGTGGCCGTCAGTGTCTAGTGCCCTATTTGAGTTGGCACCGAATATTCAATTTTGTCACCTCCTAAAAGGACGGTCAAATGTTACTCGTATACGCAACAATATGGATGTTCGGGAGAGGGCCAATCAATAGAGGTTATGCGGCTATTACAGGAACCTGGGCATACGAAGGCAACACGTCAACATTTGAGGCATGGATTGAGGACAACACCTTGCTAACAAATTTTATTCATTTTTTTAAAACAATTTTATTCATTTTTATTGTACACAAATTTATTACAATGCTTTTTTTTTTTACAAAATCTGTTCATTCTTTTCTTTACCTAACAGATTGTTTGGTCACATTAGACTTTTTACTTTTAACATTTCATAGAAATATAGTGATAGATAATAAAATTACCCCATTCACTATTTTGTTTGCCATGGTGAAATAGCGAATAAGGTTAAACTAAGTGTAATAATTTACCTCTAAATATTTATAAAATTATCATTAAATGTTTGATATCAAATATTATAGATATAAAATTTTGTACAATATAGATTAGAATTTAACAAAGTGAATTATGAGTTGCAACACAAATATAACAAAAAAAAAAAGATTATATTTTATTGATATCAATTATATTTACATCACAAAAAGTTAAGGAAAAAATATCATCGGCGTTGTCGGGCCAAATGTGTGCCATAGGACGGTGGTTGATGGTTGTAGATAGGATTTCTATGTACAATTTAGGGTGTTGGCTCCTCCTCTTTATTGTCTTCATTTTCTTCATCTTTTTCATCTTCACCTAAACTCCCGTATTCAATTTCATCTCAACACTCGTCTTCATCTTCATCTCCACCCCCGTCTTTGTCTTCTTCTTCATCTCCTTCTTCCATGGTTGAGTGTAATGTCATCCTAGCCTCTAGGGGTGGAGCTAGAAAATTTTTTTAAGGGGGCCGGAATAAAGTTGCATATTTTTATTACAGCAAAAGTGAAATCTCACCATTTTAATAGCATATATATTTATATTTTTAAAGGATTAAATTAATTTTTTCATTTTAAGAGGGGTTGGGGCCCCTGCCAGCCCCCCTAGGATCCACCCTTGCTAGCCTCTCATCGTGTCTCCTCCATTCTACGAGAAGAAAATGTGGTTGAGAGGATGAATCACCTTGATAAAACAATGACGCGGTGGGTGTTTGCAACACTATCGATGAATAACCGTACGATATCACATAAGTCAGTTGCGCATAATATCTAAGAATAGTTGTTGTTGGCAAATACATCAATATTTGTGTCGACATTTGTGTTCGCATTGGTGATGGCCGCTGAACTAACTAAAAATTCGACTAAGGCAAGCGCACCTATCAAACAGTAGTATAGTTATGGTGAGACCGGAAATATCATATCCACAAGGACTAAAAGTACTAGTAATTACTATCTTTTTATTATCTAGCCTAAGAATTAAAGGGATGTTTTTAAACTAAAATTAACTATTTAATTAACTAAGAACATGACAGAGGTAGAAGTTGGAAGATACTATTGGAAAAGCGATGGAGAAGACAATACCCAAGGAAGAATCCACCTAGACTTCACTTATTACTTCTAAATTAGACGATTTTATTCACTTGACTTAATCCGTAGAAATTCCTGATTTATGTTAATATCTCTCTCGAGACTAAAAACAACTGACTCTAGGTTGATTAATTGAAATCTCTTTCTAATTAAAACCCCTATTGTCGCATTAACTCGATCTATGGTTTCCCTTATTAGATTTGACTCTAATCCAGCAGATTTACATCGTCCTATGTCTAGGATTGCATTCAACTTCGCTTAATTATGCTAGATCTACTCTTAAACAGGGACTTTTGCTCTACTAAATAAGCACATCAGAATTGAATTAATATCCTGAAATATTAAAGCAAGAATTAAGAACACATAATTAAGAATAAGAACAGGTATTTATCATATAATTCAAATAGAAATAAGATCTGTCTTAGGTTTCATCTCCCTTAGGTATTTAGGGAGTTTAGTTCATAAGGATGGGGGAAAACATCTCAAAATTTGGAAAACAACAAAACATAAGGAAACCCAAAGAACTTCTAAGGAAATTGAATGGAGATCGTCAGTCTTAAAGTAGATCCTGCTTCTGAGCTGATTCCAATGGCTGCCTTCGAGTATTCTCTGCCTTCTCTTCTCCGTGTCCCCCTTGATCCTCTTCTACGGTGTTTATATAAACTTTGGAATGTCCAAAATAGCCCAAAATTAGCCTTTTCTGAATAGAATTAAACTTGGGCTCGACAGGGACACGGCCGTGTAGCAAGTCCGTGTGATGGTGCTCAGGCCGTGTGTAATTCTGACATGGTTTTAAGTCGACACGGCCATGGCATACGAGCGTGTGGCCTACCCGTGTGTCTCACACGGGCATGTGGATTACCCGTGTGTAAGTGTTTAGGCCGTGTGTAGTACTGAAATACCTATTTTGTCCATTTTTTTGCCGTTTTCTTGCACTTTTCACTTTCCTATGCTCATCTGAATATAAAACATGAAATTAAAGGATTAGGAGCATCAAATTCAATAAAAATAATGATAAATCATCCATAAATATGCCAAGCATGGGATAAAAATATGTATATATTATGGTTTATCAAATATCCCCACACTTAAGCATTTGCTTGTCCTCAAGCAAAATCTTCAACTCACAATTAAAATAAATTCTTCTCAACTTATAATTCTTATAAAAAATGTTTCGAAGTAATCCACAAGTGATCATAAATTGAGAATTCAACTAAAAGAACATTAAAGTTTCAAACAATCCAAGTTGAGCATTTTAATCATAAGATCATAGGTATCCTCCTTTATCTAAGTAATTACCTTTTATTCCAAATCGACAAGGGTTGACATCCTCACTAAAGATTCACTCAAATCACTCAAAGTGTTTAAGGTTCAATAATTAAGCACTCAATAGTCAAACATGAAAAGTTATTACCATAGGCTTGCATGAAAATCAAATCTCCACCACTATAAATGATATGATACACAAATCAAAAGGTCTTTAACAAGGTTTTAATGGGGCTTGGGTTAAAGGTGTGGATAAAGGCTGAAAAAGAGAGTTAGAATCGAGATTAATTTAATAAATTACCAAACTTAGAAAAATAAAGCTAATTACTGAATTACAAACAAGTGCTAGAATTAAAACTATCCAAAACTAATGAAGTAAGCTTTTTCTCGACTTTAACTTATCCAAGCTCTTTATAACAATATGTAATTATATGAATATAAATATACGTTTTTTTAAGAATAAGAACAAGTAGAAAGTACATAATAAGAAATAATTCAGCAACTGAAATGGACGAAAATAGTTAGGTAACTAATCAAATCAAATCTCGATAAAAAGGGAAAAATTCTTAACGAATCAAAAAGGGTTAAGTTGTGGGTTAACATTTAATGGGAAAATATCAAGAAATGGTGTTTAAGGCTCAAAGGGGTTCACTAAAGGTTAATTATGTGGGTAGGCTTTTTATGGAGTGAGTGGGTTAAAACCTAAGTGCCTTCATCATCTTAGTATATCAAATCAAAGGTGTGGTCTCAACATGTATAGTCGATGCAAGTTCTAGAATAACAAATCAGTATTGACTCACTCATAACTATCAATAAAAGTGAGCAAGAAAGATATATGCTCTAAAAAGCTCAAAGTCTCACAAAAATTATGGGTTTTTGATGTCAATCCTGTAAATTTAGAACTTCAAAATAATACCTCATTTCAGGGAAACAACCTACAAATTTTAATTCTCAAAAATTTAACTTATCATGCTTGATTCTCTATTGTCCTAAAGTTTAAATAATCAATGCACAATTACCTATGTTTTAATCAAAAACATATCAATGAAAATCATAAATCAATCAAAATTTATTCTAATAGTAATATGAGAAAATTATTTGAAAATAAGATATAATTCAGGAATTTTCTGATAATCATATAAATAACCTCCCCACACTTAAGATGTACATTGTCCTCAATGTAAAAAGGTAAATAATAATATAAGCATAATATCATAAAAAAGGGAGAGAAGTGAAACTGCCCCGAATTTGGATGTAATCCTTGGAATAGCGAAAACGAATTTATAGACATTGGAAATAAAGTGCATGCGTGACTAGGCAGAGGTAAAGGTGGGGCAGGATACTTCGGTGGTGGTATAGGTTGGGTTCCACAATCACAGTGTCAAGTGAAGAGGTTATCGTGGTGGTCGGTGTCGTGGTGACTATGGTCGCGGTTGAGCAGGACATGGCAGTCATAGATTATCTTTCCCCAGAGGATTGTTTGTATATTCCTGAGTAGTACCTATCGATTGAACCTTTTGAAACTGTGATATCACCAGTAATGTTTTAGGGATTTATATCGATGGGATTGTCAAGGTTACTCATAAAGGAATAGCCATATAAATAAGGAGTTCAAAATATACTAATAAAAGTCTTTTAGAACATGATAAATGAAAATAAAAATAAAAACAAAAAGAAAAGAAAAACGAAGTGAAAATAAATGGACTCAAAAGTCCTCATCGGCAGCTGGATCGTGAAGTGATGGTGCTCGGGGCGAAATGTGTAAATGCTGGCAAATCTGTTGCAAAGTTGCCTCTATACTGTCGAATCGCTGAGCAGAGTTGTTGAACTGCTGAGTGCAATATTGCTCGAATTGAGTTAGGTGGTCAGAAATTGTTGTCAATGAAGCAGCCGCATGAACTAGTCTATGACTTGGCGGTGGCGGAGAAGGTGGGTTCTCATGAAAGGAAGGGATATCGTCAGTAATATCCTCGGGGTTATCCTGATTGGTGGCTCGTGCTAGTCGGTATTGAGGAGGATCGAACCCACGACGACACTCTATCATCTTCATGTGGAGCATACTTGAGATGCCCTGTGGGGACATCTGACCGATAAGTGTGAGTGATGAGGATTGCACCAATGTGTTCAGGAGCCCAAAGTGTCGAGCTATACGAGTCACGTAAGGACAGATGCTGATGACTCCCTTTCTGTGTCGTTCGATCTGATGGAAAAAGGCGAGGGCGATGAAGTATGCGAGATCGAAAACATATTTTCGTAATACTCACGATGCCAGTACTAGTCGTTAATACTCATGACGCCAGTGCTCTCTCGTCATCCTGTTAAGGTGTGAGCTAAAAAGGCGTGGAGATATCGTAATGCTGAAGAGAGAGCTGATGCCTTGGAGCGGCTGGGGTCGTAGATGCCTATAGCATGAATGAGGGCTGCCCAACATAAGGAAGGTGCGTAATAAATGTGACGGTGGAGATGGAGAAAATCGTCGGCCTCCATAAATTCTTCTATATAAAGTCCAAAGGCAACTCCAAATTCTGGGACACTCAATTGACGCACTAGACCACCAAGATGGAACTGGACTGTACCTGGGTCGTCGAAATCTGACATAACCGTCTGCAGCTGAAATGTTGAGCAAAGTTCCAAAGTGAACTCCAGGTATGTTGGCTCGATAATGTCGAAGAAATGGTCCTAAGGAGCTGTAGCAAGGAGGGCCCGAACTGAGTCAGCAAGATAGACTTGTTCTAATGCAGCCCAGTCGATGCACCGACCCACGCCAATGGGTCTTGTACAAAGAATTTGGAAAAGGTCATCCTGTGATTATGGTGGGAACTATAGAAAGGGATGGCGTATCTCAGTGGTCGCACTTGAGGATGTCGCTCTTGGACCCTTCCGCATTTTAGAAGTAGGGATTGCGGACTTTTTACCACAAGTATTTGTCATGTGTTCCTGAAAGAAAACAAAGGAACATCACTGAAGATTCACTAAGTTCATAAGACGATAGAATCATGTGACAAAAGAAAAAATGCATGCACACTCAAATATGCTGAATACCTATAGTAACAATAGCGATAAAAACACTAAAATAATATAGAAAAATCATGGTATAGCAAGAGAAAAAAAAATAATGAAAATCTGAAAATCAATCAAAGAATACCTAAACACTTAAACTAATAACATCAATAGTTAACCAGGAATCATGACGTTTAGAAACAAGGCAACAAGCTATGTGAATCACAATGTTCAAGAATCAATACTCATCAAGTTGTGAAAATAAATAAAGGAAAACCATTGATAACTAAGAAAATAGAAAACAAAGAATGCATTAGAGAGTTATTAAGAATGAAATAATAAAGGGGAAAAAAAGAAAAGAATGAGAGAACCGATGTTGTTTTGTGTAGGAGAGACGATGGTAGTACTGTTAACGGTGGCGAACGGTGGAGGTGGACTTGTCATGGGCGTGTAATGGTGGCTGGGTAGATGGGCTTGGTGGCTGAAGTTGAGTTTGGGAAAAGGGAAAGAAAGGTATAGGAAAGGGGAAAGGAATGATGGTTTTTAGTACGGTGACTCATCGGGAAATGGTGGCCAGAGTAGAGGGTTGTTGACGGCGGCGCTAGGGGAAGTAAATAAGAAGGATTTAGGGTTTGGATTGAAAATAAGGGGGACACGGTCGTGCAAGCCTCATGTTAGGCCACACGACTGTGGCCCACGCCCATGTACCTTACTCCTAGCCCGTGTTTTTCGTGAAATTTTAAGTCAGTATTGCACACGACCTTTAGACACGCTCATGTACCAGGCCACACGACTGTGTGCTCTTTCCTTCGCTTCTCCCATGCCCGTGTGAGTTCCAACACGCCTGGGTCTTAATTTGTGCTTGTGGTCTGATGATTTAAGTTAGTGTCACCCACGGCCTGTGGACATGCCCGTGTGTCCAGGCCATGTGGAGCACACGGCTGCATTGCACAGCCATGTACTCTTTCGTTCACTTCTCCCACGCCCGTGTCATCCTCTCCACGCACGTGTTTTGTAGTCATGATTGGTCACGGCTTCTGGGCATGGCCGTGGGATATGCGCGTTTCCCATTCTGACTTGAAAATTTCAAAGTGTGTGCTCAGGTTCCCACACGGCCTCAGGCATGCCCGTGTTTCATAACCGTGTGGGTTACACGACCGTATGGTCTGAGACACGCTCGTGTTAATTTAACGCATCTCGTGCCTCTGCCGATTTTTGGGAAATTGAAGTGCAGTTTCACCATGGTCTGAGACACACTCGTGTTCCTCAACCGTGTGTTTCGCACAGCCGTATCGCACTACCGTGGTGATTTATCGCAACTCGTGTGTCACTTTGACTTGGGAAAATGTGTGTCCTATTTTAACACGGCCATGGATGCGCCCATGTGTCCAGGCTATGTTCGCCACTATTGAATGTCAATACTAAGGTTTTAAGAGTTTACACGGCCCAAAGTATGCCTATGTCTCTGACTCGTGGTGGGCACACGGCCTAGGACACGCCCGTGTGTCAGGCCGTGTGTGTCAAAAATACCTACATTTAAACTATGAAAAATGAAAGAAAAATAAACTTATTTAGTGGGGTTAGTGCTCGGGCTGCCTCCCGAGAAGCGCTTATTTAAAGTCTAAGCTCAACTTTACCTTGTGGGCATATTTAGGCAGGTTCGCGAAGCCGTAGCTCCTCTTTATTATCTTTAAAATCCTCACCGTTATAAAGTTTAAGACGATGTTCGTTTACCTTAAAAGTGTCATTGGTTGGATGACTTACCTCTACTGTGCCATATGGAAAAATGGTTTGGACTACGAATGGACCTGACCATCGTGATTTTAGCTTCTCGGGAAATAATTTGAGCCTTGAATTGTATAGCAGAACGAGATCTCCAGCTTCAGATTGCTTGTGTTGCTTTAAACGAGCATCATGATGGCACTTCATTGCTTCCTTGTATAATCGTGAATTTTCATATGCATTAGCTTGCCACCCATTTAGCTCATTCAACTGCATCAACCTTTTCTCACCTATAAGTTTGAGATCAAAGTTTAGAAACTTTATAGCCCAGAATGCCTTGTGTTCTAGTTCAAACAGTAAATGACAACTTTTCCCATAAACAAGTCTATAAGGAGATGTTCCTATGGGGGTCTTAAAAGCAGTTCTATAGGCCCATAAAGCATCATCTACTTTCATTGCCCAATCCTTTCTTTTTGACTCTACAGTCTTTTCTAGGATACGTTTAAGCTTTCAGTTTGCTACTTTGATTTGTCCACTAGTTTGAAGATGGTAAGGGGTAGCTGTTCTGTGGTAAACTCCATATTTCTTAAGAGTTTTATCAAATTGAGCGTTACAAAAATGAGTACCCCTATCACTGATAATTGCTCTAGGTGTTCCAAATCAAGAGAAGAGTTTCTTAAGGAACCTCACCACCACTCTAGCATCATTAGTAGGTAAAGCTTGGGCTTCCACCCATTTGGACATATAATCCACGACTACTAAGATGTATTTATTCCCAAATGAGCTAGGTAATGGACCCATAAAATCAATACCCCATACATCAAATATTTCATATGAAAGCATATACATTTGAGGCATTTCGTCATGTTTGGAGATATTACTTGTTCGTTGACATTTATCACAAGAAGTAACATATCTGTTAGAGTCTTTGAATAGTGTGGGCCAATAAAAACCTGATTCGAGTATCTTATGTGCGGTCCTAGTCCTACTGTAATGTCCTCCAGTCGGTCTTGAGTGGCAATGTTCCAAGATTTTAATTGCTTCTGACTTTGTAACGCATCTTCTAATGACTTGATCTGCACATATACGAAAAAGAAAAGGATCTTCCCAAAAGTAAGTTTTCACATCAGAAAAAGAATCACTTCTTTTACTGATGTGTCAACCCTTTTGGTGTAACGTTAGCAGCTAAATAATCCGCAATGTCTGCAAACCAAGGTACCTCAGATTCAGATATAGCGAAGAGTTGTTCTTCAAGGAACGAGTCATTTATTTCAACTTCATCAAGCTCTTTGGTACTTGAATTTTCAATCTTGGAAAGATGATCAGCTGCAAGATTTTCAGCTCATTTCTTATCCTAAATTTCCAAGTCAAATTCCTGCAATAACAAAATCCATCTTATGAGACGAGGTTTTGCATCTGATTTAGTGAAGAGATATCAAAGAGCTGAATGGTCAGTGTAAACAACAACTTTAGATAATATTAAATATGGTCTAAATTTATCGAATGCAAAAACCACAGCCAACAATTCTTTTTCAGTCATCATATAATTTTCTTGTGTGACTGTCAACGTCTTACTATCATAATAGATTGGTTGAAAATGCTTGTCTTTTCACTAGCCAAGAACCGCACCTACTGCAAAACCACTTGCATCACACATTAGTTCAAAGGGTAAATTCCAATCATGTGCAACTACAATTGGAGTATTAATTAATTTATTCTTAAGAGTATTAAATTCTTCTAAACATTCCTGATTGAAATCGAAAGGCACATCTTTTTCTAATAAATTTGTTAGAGGCTTAACTATTTTAAAAAAATCCTTGATAAATCTTCTATAAAATCCAGCATGTCCTAAAAAGATTCAAATAGCCTTAACTGAACTAGGGGAAGGTAATTTCTCAATAGTTTCAATTTTTGCTTTGTCTACCTTGATCCCTTTGTTAGAAATTTTGTGGCCTAACACAATCCTTTCACGAACCATGAAGTGACATTTTTTCCAATTTAGCACAAGGTTCATTTCATCACATCTCATTAGAACTCGTTTTAAATTTTTAAGGCAAAGATGAAAATAGTTACCAAATACCGAGAAGTCATCCATAAATACCTCCATAATGTCTTCTACGAGTTCATCAAAAATGGCCAACATGCATCGCTGAAAAGTAGCAGGATCATTACATAAGCCAAAAGGCATTCATCGATAAGCAAAGTACCATATGGAAATCTAAATGTCATATTTTCTTGATCTTTAGGAGCTATTGGGATTTGGAAGTAACCAGAGAGTCCGTCTAGGAAGCAGTAGTACATATGCCCTGATAACCTTTCCAACATTTGGTCAATGAATGGAAAAGGGAAGTGGTCTTTTCTCGTGGCATTATTCAACTTCCTATAATCAATGCAAACTCTCCAACCTCTGACTATTATCGTTGGGATTAATTCATTCTTCTCGTTGGCTACAACAGTCATGGCTCCCTTCTTAGGAACAACCTGCACCAGACTTACCCAAGAACTGTCAGAAACAGGATAAATAACTCCAGCATCTAGAAGTTTAATTACCTTAGCTTTAACAACTTCTTTTATGTTAGGGTTCAGTCATCTTTGAGCTTCCATACACGGTTTATATTCATCCTCCATTAAAATTTTGTGGGTACAAAAAGAAGGGCTGATCCCTTTAATGTTAGAAATTTTCCAAGCTATAGCCTTTTTATGTTCTCTTAATACTTGGAGTAACTCTTCTTTCTCCTTGGTTTGCAAGTTAGAAGCAATAATCACTGGTAATGTAGAATTATCTCCAAGGAATTTGTATTCCAAGTGGTTCAGAAATTGCTTTAGTTTCAATTTAAGAGGTTCTTCGATAGAGGATTTTTGCTTAAGTTCATTGTTCACCTCAATACCCTCATATTTTGCTCATCTTGGAGAGGGTTCATTTGTTTGTATCTTCCCTAACTCAGTGGTAGCGTTATCTTCCCACTTTCCTTGAATAAGACACAGTTCCAATGTGTCCTTAAGAATAATTTCTTGAAAAAAATCTTCAATAGCATGATCAATAGAATCAATAAAATAACAGGAGTCATCTCGTTGTCTAGAAAATCTCATAGCATCATAAATTTTAAAAATAATCTCTTCGTCACCTACCCTAAGTACAAGTTTAGCATCACCCACATCAATAACAGCCCTAGCAGTGGCTAAAAATGAGCGACCTAAAATTAAAGGCATTTCAACATCCTCATCCATGTCAAGCACAACAAAATCAACAAGGAATATGAATTTTCTACTTTAACGAGTACATCTTCAATAATACCCATAGAATATTTGATAGATCATCAGCTAGTTGGATACTCATCCTAGTAGGTTTTGGTTCCCCAAGGCCAAGTTGCTTGAACATTTTGTAAGGCATCAAATTAATGCTAGTGCCTAAATCAGCTACTGCCTTTTCAATATTTAAACTACCAATTAAGCACGGAATAGTAAAACTTCCTAGATCTTTCAGTTTGGTTGGCAGTTTACTTTGGAGTATGGTCGAGCACTCTTCGTTGAGTTCTACTATAGACAACTCTTCAAACTTCCTTTTATTTGTTAGAAGCTCCTTCAAAATTTTGCATATGTAGGCATCTGCGAGATAGCTTCAACAAATGGTAAGTTAATATGCAACTATTTAAAAAGTTCAAGGAATTTACCGAATTGTGCATCTATGCGGTCTTTCTTCAACTTTGCTGGATATGAGATTGGTGGTTTATATTCCGGCAGTACAGGTTTTCACTGATTTTGGATTTTACCTCCTCATCCTATTTCCTATCAACTTCTTATGCCAGCTTCTTTTCGGGTTCAGTTAACACTTTTCCACTTCTTAGGGTAACTACTTTCACATGCTCTTTTGGGTTGGGTTCGGTGTTACTAGGTAGGCTCCCTTGTGGTCTCTCTGAAATCATCTTAGCCAGCTGTCCTATTTGATTTTTGAGCCCTTGAATTGATGCTTGTTGATTCTTAAGTGCAGTTTCCGTGTTTTAGAAATAGGTTTCCGCTACTGAAATAAACTTCATCATTATCTCTTCAAGGTTCGACTTTTTCTCTTTCTGGTAAGGTTGTTGTTAGAAGCCTAGAGGGGGTGGTGGTCTACTGAAATAAACTTCATCATTATCTCTTCAACATGCTTGTTGATTCTTAAGTGCAGTTTCCTTGGCCTCTCCATGAGAAATTTGGGTGGTTCCTCCAGCCTGCATTGTAAGTGTTACTGTAAGGATTATTTTGAGGTCGAGGATTATTACCCATATAATTTATTTGCTCGTTCTCCATATTTGGGTTGAAGGGTGAATATGCTGAATTGCTCATTCCACCTCCACTCGTGTCACACTGCATCACCGGATGTACCTGCGTAGAACTACATAGACCGTCAATCTTTTCATTCAAGAGTTCTACTTAGTTTGATAGCATTGTGACTGCATCTAAGTTGAAAACACTGGCTGATTTCGTTGGCTTTGTTCTCATGACTTGCCACTGATAGTTATTCAGTGACATCTCCTCAATAAATTCGTAAGCCTCTTCAGATGTTTTGTTATTCAAGGTTCCACCGGCGACTGCATCGACCATTTGCCTAGTTGAGGGGTTCAAACTATTGTGAAAAGTTTGAACCTGTAGCCATAGAGGTAACCCATGATGAGGGCACCTCCTTAGTAAGTCCTTATACCTCTCTCATGCGTCGTATAAAGTCTCTAAATCCATCTGCACAAAGAAAGAGATATCAGTCCTTAATTTGGTCGTCTTAGCCGGTGGAAAGTACTTTAGTAGAAACTTCTCAGTCATTTGTTCCCAAGTAGTGATTGAACCACGTGGTAGGGAGTTACCACTGCTTAGCCTTATTTCTTAATGAAAAGGGAAATAGCCTTAGGTGAATGGCATCGTCAGAAACACCGTTGATCTTGAAAGTGTCGTAGTATTCCAAGAAGTTGGCCAAATGAGTATTTGGACCCTCATCTTGCAAACCATCAAACTGAATAAACTACTGGATCATTTGAATTGTATTTGGCTTTAGTTCAAAATTGTTTGCAGTGACGGTAGGTCGAACAATACACGATTCAGCTCCTGTTAAAGTAGGCTTAGCATAATCATACTATAACACCCCTTACCCGTACCCGAGATCGGGATAAGGCACGAGGCATTACCGAACGGACATACAAAACTTCCAACTAAAAATACATGTATGAAATTTCTATTCTTATCATTTTGTCCCTTATATGGGTTTACGAGGCCCAAACATACCTTTGAAGTGGTCCGGGACTAAACTGAGAATATATGAAAGACTTAAGGAAATTTTTACATTTTGGCCTCACATGCCCGTGTGAAGGCATATCACACGCCTATGGGATTGGGACACGGTCGTGTCCCTAGCCCGTGTGGAATTTTGAATTTTATTATTTTTTTGATCAAGGAGCAGTGGTTTTCACACGGGCTAAACACACGCCTGTGTCCTTCCACACGGTCTAGACACGCCCGTGTCGTCACCCGTGTCCAAAAACCTGGACATTCTATTTTTGAAGTCATCATTCATTTAGGGGCACACGGCCAAAGCACACACCTGTGTGATTAGACCGTGTACTCCATACAGTTGAGACACACGGCTGTGTCTCCAACCCGTGTAGACACTAAAAAGCATGCAACGTGAAAATTTTGGGAAGTAGGGGACACACGGCTGAACAACACGCCCATGTGGGCTGCCTGTGTGTCACACACAGACTAGACACCTACTAGTGTGTCCATCCATGTAGACCATTTGGAGGCTATTTTCCAAGCCATTAGTCCCCAAGGTCTCTCATGCACTCCAACATGTATATCATTCTACCATTTAACCCATATCACAAGCACATATACAATTCAACTGCATATAATAGAAACATCATAGCAAGATATCTCAAAAGGTTATATGGACCAACTTACTTGGCCATATACAAAATGATCATTCCAAATAGAGCACCAATACTTTGAACTAGACACATGACACATATACAAAATAATAATCACCTATACATGCCATGATTCAAAATAATCGAATGTATTATACCCAAAGTTCAATTGATAGTGTGACCCGAGCTCCGATGTTTCCCGATTCTTCGAGCTAGCTTGACGAATCTAAAAGGGATAGAAAAAGGGAGGGGTAAGCTATAATTGTAACACCCCTAACCCGTATCCGTTGCCAGAACAGGGTTTCGGAGCATTACTACCATTTGCAGATTACTTAAAAAAAATTTAAATGCTTACCGATTCAATGCATCATGTAAATAAATATATTACCATTCAATCAACAGATTAGTACTTGTATAAGCATCAAACAGTAACATTGTTAGTGTACTTGCACATATCTCATATAAATTCAACATTGATATAACTATTTTCTCGACATATCGTACTTGAGTTCAATAATAGTCTCAACTTACATAATTTTCTTGTATCAACATATCAAAGATAATCATATATGTACATGTCATGAAACATATCATGCTCTTACCGTTTCTTCATAAGCATATATGATTCATTTCATTATATTAATATTTTATGCTCCATCATTTCCATATATTTTATGTATATTTATTCCGATAATAGCTTATATCAAACCTAACATAAATTATATTCCACGTACTCATACTTTTTCGTTTATCTATCTTCATAATTATTTCATACAACTATTTTGTACATATATATTTCTATATGACCAGTTCTTGTAAACATTACACACAACCATTTCATATAACCATTCGTCATCGATACATATTACCCGGATATCAATTGTTCAACAGTGTCGTAGCATCTCCCATCCACGGTCTTATTTATCTTTGACATGATGCCATAGTATCTTTCAACTATGGTCTTACTCATTTTCTCATCATGTTGCCATGATATCTTTCAACCATGGTCTTGTTCATTTCATATCACGTTGCCATGGTATCTTTCAACCATGGTCTTACACATTTCATATCAAGTTGCCATGGTATCTTTCAACCATGGTCTTACACGTTTCATATCAGTTGCCATGGTATCTTTCAACCATGGTCTTACACATTTCATATCAGGTTGCCATGGTATCTTTCAACCATGGTCTTACACATTTCATATCGAGAGCACACTCGCGAACCTCATCCTTACAAAAGTGGATTACCACCCAGGCTAAATCCCACAATAATATAAACTCATAGAGTATTGTCGGGATTACCACCCAGGCTAAATCCTCAGAAACGACAATTACTCTAATGAGCTTGGATCTGAATTACCACCCAGCTAAATTCGACTTCGATTCAGATTACCCGTTCAAGCTAAATCCATTTTACACATATTCTTCGGGAGGGCTATATCGATATAGGATCAACCGTCCGGCTAGATCCTTTTTACCGTCAATTCCTTTTCAAAGATCCATCGAATTTTTCCTTTTCATTCAACCGAGATTTATTTTCAATTTATTTTGAGTATTATCAATATTTCATCAAATATCATGAATTGAATATTCAAATCATATTTTCATCACATAACCACATATTTCAAGTATTTAAAATACAATTCAAGTTACACAAACTTACCTCATTGCTTGTTTGTGTTTATAATTTCATTAATCCGATATCTTTTCTTTTTTCACGATCGAGTCTCATATTTGAGTCGTTCGGATCTTAATAAATTTGATCATCATTTTCATTCATTTCATATACTAATGCATTTAATTAATGCTTTAGGCAAAATTTACCATTTTGCCCTAAACTCTTAATTAATGACGATTTCATCCTTAGGGTCGGAAAATAAAATTCTTGCAATTTAATCCTTATTTCCAGCTATTATTCTCATATATATTGATAACAGTCCATGAATTCTATAAAATATCAGAATTTTCCATAATTTCAACACTTTTCAATTTATTCTTTCAACACTTTTCAATTTAATCCCTAAAACATGTTTTCCCCGATCTTGAACTAAATTAATAATTTCATTCAATTTTGTAATTTAAATAATAAAATAATCCATTTCATGTAATTTGATCATTTTTGACATTTTTCAAAATTGCCCATAAAATTTTACTTTTATTCAATTTAGTCCTTGAGCCTAGAATATGCAAATTAGCCATGCTAGATGAATATTCATACATATTTTTCCTTCTCCTCCTCTCCATTCCACATCCTTAATGTAGATAATACACTTGTAAGTAACATTATCCATAATTTTTATTATTTACTTTTATGAATATTCAAGCTGTCTATCTGCATCATGGTCACTAAATTATTTATATTTGGAGTTATAGAACTCAAAATTAATATCCGCTAATTTTCCCTGAAACTAGACTCATATATCTTCTTACCATAAAATTTTCAGAATTTTTAGTTTATCCAATAAGTACAGTTTATTCTTTAAAATTACCCCTGTTCTGCTGTCTAACAGTTCTGACCCTTCTTCACTAAAAATTAATTATCTCCTTGTACAGAATTCAAATAATGTTCCTGTTTGTTTATATTGAAAATAGACTCATTCAGGATTCTAAAAATATAAATTTAAACCCCTAATTATTTTTTTCCAATTTTTTATGATTTTACAAAGTCAGAACAGGGGAACCCGAAATCATTCTGACCTTGTCTCACAAAATTCATCATATCTCATGATTTACAATTCCATTGCTTACATAATTTCTTCTATAAGAAACTAGACTTAATAAGATTTAATTTCATATTTTATTCATCCTATAATTAGATTTCTACAATTTTTGATGATTTTTCAAAGTTAGACTACTGCTGCTGTCTAAAACTGTTTTAGTACAAAATATTTATTACCATGTTATAACACCCTTATTTTCTTTTTCTACACCATTTCTCATCACTTTCTCTTATTTTCTCTTCACTAACATATCATGAACATAGGACCTTATGTAAGAAAACTTTACTATAACATTATTTCCATGCTTTGTCAATAATAACAAACTTAAAAACATATTGAAATCTTGATATACTTACCTTGTTCTATTGATACTAATCTTTAACTTGATTTTCTCTCTCCTCCAGCATCTATTTCTTGAATCCAACTTGATATTCTAACTCCCCATGGTCTCCTTAACATTTTTCTCTCTTGGTAGCTATGGAAATTCATTTGATTTTTGGGTGAAAATGGTGAATTTTTGGTAAAAAAGACCAAATTGTAAAGAAAGCAAAACTTTCTTTCTTCCTCTCTTTCTCTCACGTTAGTGCATGGGAAATATGGATGAGAATTTCTCATCTTTCTTTCTTTATATACTAATAAAATAATAATAATATATCTTATTAAAATATTAATAAAATAATATTTATCTAATTAAATAATTATAAAATATCAAAATATCTCTAGCATCATTATTACTTGCTAGATTTCTCTCTCTTCCAATTGACCATTTTGCCCTTCATTATCTTTTAAAATTCCATCCTTAAGTCATCATTTAATTTGGTAAAATTGCAATTTAGTCCCTCATAGTTTCTTCATCTATTCAATTTGGTTCTAATTCATCCATTTTCCTTAGTTTCTAGATTATTCCACTCTTAAAATATTTACACTATTGGTCCTTCAAATTTTTCATATTTACACTTTAACCCCTCAAATTTTGAGTATTTACTCTTGTGCAACAAAACTTTTTCTCACTTTTACAATTTAGTCCTTTCTTGAATTAATATATCATGATATACTTCTCAATATTGACATATCTCAAAATTTCCTTTTCTTTTCTTTTTTTTTTCACTTTATTTCCTTATTTTATTATATCAAGGATAATATCTTACTGTAAATATTTTCAGGGTATTACAATAATCTTAGTAAGTACACATACAAATAAAGTAAATCTTATTTAGACTTTAGAATATTATTTATATCTTTGTCACTATTTCAAAGCTTCCATTAAAACGTATGATCTATATTTCCAAAGATATTACATAAAGACATGCATTGCCATTAACCATTGTGATCGTAAGAGTACACAAGTTTAAGCACGTACCTTTTTACTTCCGTGCATACATATATACTTTACCTAGCTCACATTCAAACTACATGTACATTACCCGTTGAACGTTTGGAATAATAAACATGATACTCAGATATATATGCACCGAAGTGCCATAACATAACATAGCACGCCTCTCAACAAGGCTACCTAAGAGCACCCGAACCTAGCATGCATCACAGAATCACGCCTCTCAATGGGGCTACATAAGCTCCCGGTCCTATCGTGTACCACATAATTACATGCCTCTCAACGGGGCTATATAAGCTCCCGGACCTAGCATGTATCATGTCATCAAATGAGCTCATACATACATAGCTATCCCAGTGACATGTCACCTGTATCCTTACCTATTGCTAAGTTCAAATGGGATTTTCGGACTTTTGTCTCTTTGTCGAACATTCTCGGAATATTGTCCTCATAACATATGACATTATCATATACAAATGGTAACATGGCAACACTTGTAACATAAGTATAAAACATCAAAATATATTATAACAACAAAGTAATCAAATAACATATTATTTATTTAAATATTAATTAAACATTTAAATCGTCAATTAAAGTATTTATTTTCACGTGTACTTACCTCGGTACAAAATATTCGGTATAGTGCTTAAGCCTCGAACGCTTTGTTCTTGCCTTTATCAAGATTAGGTTCTCGTCTTTCTTGATCTCTAATAATAAATTTAGCTCATTAACTCCATACATTACTCAAATCAACCCTAAATTCATGCTTTGATAAAATTACCATTTTACCCTTAAACTTTCACTTATTCACAATTTAGTCCCTAACCTCGTATGATGAAATGCAAGTGATTTCTTGGTTACCCAAGTCTAGCCGAATGCTTCTTGTACTTATAGCAACCCATATTTTCCTTCATTTCACACTTTTCTACCCATTTTCTCAACTTTTACAAATAAGTCCTTTTTAGGGTTTCCATGCAAAATCACTTAACAAAAGTTGTTCTCCTTACCTTAAACTATCATATTCTTCCATAATCCATCAAAATACATCTAACTCATGCATGGGTAATTTTCTAAAAATAAACCCTAGCATGAGATATGGGTAGAAATGAAGAGAGCAAGTTGCAAGGATGTCAAAAATACAAAGAGCATTAAAAACGGGGCTAGGATTGTGTAATACCCTTCAACCCTAAATCGTCGCCGAAATAGGGTTACGGGGCATTACCAGACAAATCAGACAAATTACGGATAATTCTTAATAAATGATTAATTAAACAATTAATTATTTAACAAACATATTATAATATAATCATAAATTCATATAAATTATATTTTTATTTCTAATTGATTTCATTCATTCAAAAAAAAAATTTAATAAAAATTTCGACAGCATTTCTTCTTATTTTTACATAAAACCCCCTGCAAGTTCAAACTAGAAACCAACTAATCCAAGACTAATGGCACAATAAAAAACAATTTAAACCTAAATACACCTAAATCATAACCAATTCATTAACATAGTAATTTAATAACAAAACATTCATAATATTAATCAAAATTAACTAATAACTTCATTCATTTTTTTTTCATTCTAACTTAATACCAAATTATATAATATGATCTTTACCATTTATCAAACTAATAACAAAATATGGTATACCATTCTTACAATCAATATTACAAGCATATCAATATAACTTATACAACACCTAGTACATGCCACTTTCAATTAAGAAAAGAAAACATCACCAAAAATCTTTTTGCTGGAGTCTGGATCGTTCGGATGCTGGACCGAGACACTGGACTCCTATTAACCTGCGCACAGAAACAACCGCACGCTCAATATTCCATACTCAGTGGTATTACCATAATTCAAATTATAATCGCAATAAAGAATTATAATTACCAAACATGTAACTGTCCAATTTCTCAAATACCAATTCATTCTTAAACTTCATTAATTAATAATAACAATATAATTTTTAACTATTCTTCAATTTCCATCACATATCACATGTAACAATTTCAATCACTACATGAATATTAAATTCATGCCTTTCATTTTCAATCTTCATTTCAATTTATGATTCAACTTTCTCATTTCTTTCAATATTTCAATAATATAATCAATCAATTTATTTTAAATTTCTCATTTTAGATGTTCACCCTATTAACAAACCCAGACTTTGACGGATACACGAATTCCAACCCAAACACACCAGTACGGCACATTGTGCCTAAAACGGTACATAGTACCTGATCAGAATACGACACATAAAGTGCCTAAAACGACACACGAGGTGCCTGATACGACACACGAGGTGCCTGAAATATGACACATAAAGTGCCTGATCAGTAAAGCCGGCAAGTCCCGTACACTTCTAGATCCTATGACATGTCAATTATATCCGACTCAACCCGACTAGTTAATAGGGTATTTCAATTCTCAATTCACTTTCATTTCCAATCCAAAATCACTTTTCAATTACAATTTCACATTCAAATCAATTTACAATTCAATTGTACATACACATATACCATTCAATTCAAATATCAATACTTACCTTATAACTCACTTATTAAATATAGAATTTATATAAAACATTTAATAAAAATTAATTTGAATTATAGTAATACAAACCGTGAATTTCTCGTTTTAATCCTTGATAGCTTTCTCCTTCCCTTTGTGCGCCGATGTCTTGGGTTCTTTATTAACTACGAAAATAATAATAATTTATAATCATTAGTACAACACAATTCAATTTAATCCATGAGCCTAAACATGCAAATTTAACCTTTTTTTTTATACATATAATTCCACTATTTATTTATATGTTTATTCAAAGCTGTCTACTTGAGTCATTGTTACTAAATCATTTATATCTTGAGCTAAGAAACTCCAAATTAAGATCTGCTAATTTTTCCTGAAACTAGACTCACATATCTTCTTACCATAAAATTTCTAGAATTTTTGGTTTAGCCAATAAGTACAGTTTATTCTTTAAGTTTGTCCCTATTCTGCTGTCAGACAGTTTCGACCATTCTTCACTAAATATTAATTATCTCCTTGTAAAAAATTTGGACGATGTTTCTGTTTGATTATCTTGAAAATAGGTTCATTAATAATTTTAAGCATATAAATTCCAACCCATAATCATTTTAATACCATTTTTAATGATTTTTCAAATTTAGAACAGGGGAACCCGAATTTATTTTGACCTTGTCTCACAAAACTTATAATATCTCATGATATACAATTTCGTTGCTTACACCGTTTCTTCTACGAGAAACTACATTCAATAATATTTAATTCCATATTTTTTTTATTCTCTAGTTCGATTTCTACAATTTTTGGTGAATTTTCAAAGTTAGAACACTACTACTGCCCAAAACTGTTTTGGTGTAAAATGTTAAAAACCAAATTTACAACACCAATTCACACTTTATTTCTATTCAAATTTCATTTAAACTCAAGTTTAACTATTAAATTTTCAACATATTTTCCTAATTTCGAATTTTCTTCAATTTAGTCCCTAAAACACAAAACTTATAGCTTACTTTACATTTCAATCCCTTTATCTATTCTAACTTAAATTTCATTCAATTAAACCCCTATTTCATCATTTTATTCAACATGAACTTTGTTTAAAAACCTAAGAACTTCTAAACTACCAACTCAATTCCATCAAAACCTTGTTTTAATACTTTTAAAACATCAAAATTAAGAGAAAAGGACTTGATTGAGCTTACCAATTAAACTCCAAGCTCCAAAAACCCTATTTCCCCTTTTTCTTTTCTTTCTTTCTTTTTCCTGCTACCTTCGAAATGCTCTCTGTTTCTTTTCTATTTTGTTTCTTTGTTTCTTTATTTTTCTTTTATGATTTATTATTTTATTAACATATTATAATATTAATATCATATATTAAAATATCTTTTACTTTAATATTAAGTAAATTAATAATTATATAACAAGTGTACATACTTATATTATTACAAATGTCATTATCTAATTTGTTTTTCATACCATAAAAATCTTGTTTTAATTATTTATCTAATAAATATCTTTTACTTATTAATAATAAATAATAAATATCTACTTAATAAATAATACTTGTATTACAATTGTATTATACATATTATTACACATGTATTTAATTAAACCATACAATTGTCTACTATTTACTTCATTTAATAATAATAACAATACTAATAATAATAATATAAAACCATAATGATGGTTTATAATTATATATAATAATTATATAATATTTATATATAACCGAAATAAAATCTTAGATTTTAATACATATATGCCGCCTCAACTTTTGTAAATGGTTTAATTACCATTTTAATCATTTTTATTTTCTATTACTTTAGAATTAAACTTTTACCCCTTATTCAATTTAGTTTTTTTTTTTACAAATTACTCTAAATTAAGCTAAATTCACCTAACTAAAACCTAATTAGGCACACTACTAAACTCATAAATATTTCTAATAATTATTGTCGAACTTATTTCGCTAAGACGGAGGCCCTATAACTTACTTTTCTGGTGCCTATGAATTTTGGGTCATTACAGATTGACTTACTATCAAGTTTGAAAGTTGAAGAAACCCTAGCTATGGCACCCTTGAAGTTTCGACAGGAACATGAGGAAGATGAGTTGATTTCTAGCTCTTTTTCCCTTTTTAATTCATTTAATAACCAAAAGACCAAAATTCCCTTACTCACTAAACTTACAAAAAATTCTATGGATGTCCATATTTGTCCAAAAATTTAGAATTTGGGCAAATTGCTCTTTAAGACCTTCTAATTCACATCCCAAATCAATTTCATACAAATTACACCTAAAACCCAAATTTGACATCTTATTTAATTTAGTCCTTATTTTCTAATTGGACACTTTATTCTTAAAATTTCCTCATGAAACTTTGCCACATGCATATTCTTATATTCTAAATCTCATAGTGATCATAATCTAAATATTTTAACGTCGAATTTATGCTCTCGAAACCATTATTCCGACTAGGTCATATTTCGAGGTGTTACAATTCTCCCCCCTTAAGGGACTTTTGTCCTCGAAAGTCTTACTTGGAAACAATTCGAATACTGACTTCTCATAGTCTCCTCTAGTTCCCAAGTGGCCTCTTCGACTCCATGTCGATGCCAAAGTACTTTCACAAGAGCCACATTTTTATTCCTCAATTGCTTAACTTCTCTTGCCAAAATCTTAACCTGTTCCTCACAATACGTCATGTCCGGTTGGATCTCAACCTCAGTTGGAGTAATTACATGCGAGGGGTCTGATCAATATCGACGTAGTATGGACACATGAAATACGTCGTGGATTCTTTCCAACTCTAATGGCAAAGCTAAGTGATAAGAAACCGGCCCAATTCTCTCAGTGATCTCGTAAGGTCTAATAAAACGAGGGCTTAGCTTGCCTTTCTTACCAAACCTTAGAACCTTCTTCCATGGTGAAACTTTCAAAAATACCTTGTCGCCCACTTGATACTCGATCTCTTTCCTTATTAAATCTGCATACGATTTTTTTCTATCCGATGTCGCTTTCAAATAATCTTGAATCACTTTAACCTTATCCTTGATTTCTCTAATCAAATCAACTTTGTAAATCTTGCTTTCCTTGAGCTTTGTCCAATACAAGGGATTTTGGCATTTTCGTTCGTACAATGCTTCGTAAGGAGCCATCTTCAAACTAGTCTAATAGATGTTATTGTAAGCAAACTCGACCAAAGGCAAATAAGCTTCCCAACTACCTTTAAACTAAAGAACACAGCATCGAAGCATATCCTCAAGTGTCTGAATTATTCTCTCGGATTGTCCATCAGTTTACAGGTGGAAAACAATACTAAAATTTAGTTTCGTACCCAAGGCCACTTGCAAATTTTTTCCAAAATCGAGATGTGAACCTCGGGTCTCTATCCGAAATGATCGACAAAGGTACACCGTGAAGTCTAATAATATCTGAGATGTATAATTCAACCAACTTGTCAAGAGGAAAGTTAGAGCGTACCAGTATAAAATGAGCCGACTTAGTCAACCTGTCGACTATTACCCAAATATTGTCCTTTTTCTTCGGAGTCACTGGTAGTCCAGTCACAAAATCCATAGTAGCTAGATCCCATTTCCACTCTGGAATCATAATGGGCTGAAGCAATCCAGATGACACTTGATGTTCAGCTTTGACTTGTTGACAGATCAAACATCTTGATACAAATTCGGATATGTCTCTTTTCATGCCATTCTACCAATATGTTTCCTTCAAGTCGTGGTAGATCTTTGTACTCCCCAGTTAAATTGACGTACGACTATCATGTGCTTTTTACAAAATGTTTCGAATCAGTTCGACATCTTTAGGAACACAGATTCTACCTCTGAATCTCAAACATCCATCAGGGTCAACCTGAAAATCAGATTCACTGGAGGACTCACACTGGACTTTCTTAGCTTGTAATTCTTTATTGACTTCCTGAGCTTCATAGATCTATTGAAGAAGAGTTGGCCTAGCTCTCAATTCGGCCAATATAGAGCCAGAATTGCATAAAGTCATCTGAGTGTTCATGGCCCTCAAAGCGAACAAAAACTTCCTGCTCAAAGCGTCGGCAACCATGTTCGCCTTTCCTGGGTGGTAATCAATCACAAGTTCGTAATCCTTCAACAATTCAAGCCATTTTCACTATATTAAATTCAAGTCCTTTTAAGTCATCAAATACTTAAGACTTTTGTGGTCGGTGTAAACATGGCATTTCTCACCGAACAAGTAAGGACGCCAAATCTTCAAAGCAAACACAATCGCAGCTAGCTCTAGATCGTGCGTTGGATAATTCTTCTCGTAAGGCTTTAACTGTCTTGAAGCATAGGCCACAACTTTGCCTTCTTGCATAAGCACACAACCTAGTCCATTCAAAGATGCATCATTGAAAATTATAAATTTTTTTCCTGATTCAAGTTGTACTAGCACTTGTCATAGGAATGGCTATCATAGAAAATCTCTTTACGAACCTCCGGTAGTAGCCGGCTAAACCAAAAAAGCTCCTAAATTCGGTTACATTCTTTAGAGGCTTCCATTCAACAATGGCAGAAATCTTACTAGGATCAACTCGAATACCATCGCCTGAAACAATATGACCTAGGAATCCAACTTCCTGAAGCCAAAACTCACTCTTACTGAACTTAGCATACAATTTATTATCCCTCAAAATCTGTAAAACGATCTTTAAGTGTTCGACGTGCTTTGCCTCATCTCTCGAGTAGATTAAAATATCGTCAATAAACACTACGTGTGACAGTTCGATTTAGACCCTATTCAGAACGGTAGTTTTGGGACCACGAATCCGAGTCAGAAAAATATTTTAAAATTATTTTCTATGTTTATTTTGTTTGAATTTATATCTATGAAATTTTCGTGATTTAATTTTATCGTTTGGGTATCCGATTAAATGAAAGGACTTAATCGCATAAATTGAAAATTAGCTAGTTTTAATTGTAAGGATTGAATTGGTAATGGCTTCTTAAGTGGAAGCATTCATGATGCAAAAAGCCCAATTTTTATTTGATAGTGGGTGGCATTATATAGGATAAATATGTTTTTATATTAAATATGTACATTTATGTATATATATGTGTTATAATAATAAAATGCATATTATATGTATATAATATAAGAAATGAGTTGGAAACCATGTGCATGTGATATGGACGATCATGTCCTTGGACTATAAGTTTTAGTTATTAATTTTTAAAGGGTAATTTAGAAAACTAGCTTATAAATTATATAATATGTGATAAAACATAAAAGAAAAACAAAAAGTGTTCATTAATTTGAGGGACTAAAATGTGAAATAAATGAAATATATGGACTAGTATGAGTATTTTGAAAATTCGGCTCAACTATGTTTTTGTGAGATTTGGTGTATTTTGTGTTTTGTGCAATTTGGACTAAATAGTAAAAATATGAAATATCAGGTGTAAAATGGTAATTTGCCCATTTATGTGTTGTTGGATTAAATTGAATGAAATTGTGTTTAAATAAGGTTAATTTGAAATTATATAGATCAAGAACAAAAGAAATCGGACTTGGATCGGGGAAAAGCAAAAATAATCGAATAGCCGATTCGTAACGTTCGTCGATATCCGAGGTAAGTTTTAAGCAATTAAACATGGTTTATTTTGAACATAGAATGATTTACTATGATAATTCATATTTTATATTGTATTGTTATGTTAGCCGAATGAGAAATATCAATGAATAAATGTGATTGAGTTGTATTTGAATGATATCTAAACCTTTGAAAGTGCGTATGTGTTTCATGGAGTATTATGCGATTTGAAATATGAAATGTGTTGTGGAATGATTTTATGTTTGAGATATTCGGGCTTTGAGCCTAGCAAGCCTTGGGCTGGTGACTTTGTTCGGGCTTTTTGCCTAGCAAGCTTAGTGCCGGTGAATAAATATCAGACCTTGAGTCTAGCAGGCCTTGTGCCGGTGTGTAATTCAGGCTTATGCCTAGTAGGTTTTATACCGGTGATTTGTTTTCAAGTCTATGATTATAAGAGTTCAAGTTACTATGGCTATTGAGCAAGTGAAATTAAGTTGAATGACATTATATATATTCGACCACATAGGTAAGTATAAGTGAGATTATACTGAACTTGAATATTCGATTACAATATTGAAATTGTGTATTCGGTCATATATGAAGTTATTTTGAATGTGCATATTCGGATATATGTGATGTTTTATTGAATGTGAACTATAGGTTACATATTATGTTTTACTTAACTTTATATATATTCGGCCACATGTGAGTCCATAAAGAATTTTGTGTATTCAGCCATACATGTAAGTACCAATGTGAAAATATATTTGTTTTTGTACAAATCGGCTACATAGGAATTATATATATATGTGGTGACATATATTTGATTTTGAACATTCAGCTAAGGTATTTTAATGTGTTAATGTGAAATATTATTAATATAATTCAGTTAGTTGAATGTTTGATTATTCATTGAGTTGTTATTGTGCTTAAAGCTTACTAAGCTAAGTTAGTTTACTCTGTGTGTTTTGTTACTTTGTTTTATAGATTTTGGTTGTAAGTCACGAACTCAGAGATCGTTATCGAAGTCATTCACACTATCGTAAACTTTCAGTACTATTAAAAATATATTTTTGAACTTATGGCATGTATAGGCTAATATGTATTTTGTTGAATTTGGATATGTATATTTTAAGCCATGCGAATATGGCTTGATCTTAATGCAAATGTCTAAATATTTAAGAAATATCGGTCATGGTATATGTGTGTGGTAAACTTGATATATGGATGATAAATGTATTTTGGTTGTGGAATGTTAATGATCCTAATGATAGTAATATTCGGTTATGTATTAGCTTAATTTGTAAATATAGATGATTTGTGATTCAACAATGGTGATTTAATCATATAGTTAATTGTTTAGTTATATGTTAATATTCAAATTGGTTGTATTCGTTATGTGTGGACTATGCTATATTATGGATAATTGTCAATTTGATATGGCTACTTTGAGTCAATTTGTAATGATAAGCTTGCATTTGGTGAAATGGTTTAGAAATGGTGAATAATGTGTATAAGTATATTCGGCTAAAGTATTAAATTTATGTTAATGAGCATGTGATAGCCGAAATTTGACCAGGCTTTAAAAGGGCAAAACAGATAAAGGGATAAATAAATATTTATTTTAAAGTCCATTTAACAGTCCATTTACAATTACAAGGCCAAACAAACCAAAGCCTAAATCAGAACCTAAAATACTACTCGTGTACCCGGTTACACCCAATTACCCGAATACAATCTAAACCCAATACCTACCAGACCCAATATCTACCAGACCCTAATACCCTAACCCAATTACAAGGTGGCCCAGTTGGCCCAAATTTTTTAAGACAGTGAACCCTAGGGTTTCTGCCTTTTCCTTCAGCGCCATAACAGGATCCAGAAGTTGCGCCACGTCATTAGGGTCGTTCCAACTCCCAAAGCAAGAGCCATCAATGGCCCTGTCCCCTCACGTCACCTTAGCTGGCCCTAATCAATGAGCTGTCCAGAAACACTGGGGTACTCCGAATGTCACCACCGTCGGTGCACCGTCATAATAGGCCTCACCTTTGACCTCGGTACCTCCTTTGACGCTGAGATCTCTGCAAAAGAGACCGTCTTGTGGTCATCAGTGCACAAATGGGCATCTGCCGAGATTCAAATCCATGACAGCAAGCCCAGCCACCGAGATCTTCGCGAGTTACCTGTAGGAAAAGGAAACAAATAGCAGATACGCGAAAAAGCAGAGCAGGAAATGGCAAGAAAATCACAGCATATCACTCAAAGATACAGAAGACACGAAATGGAAAGAAATCGTAGATTTCTTTCCCAGAATATGTAAGGGACTGAGGCTATAAAGCCTTCCCTTTCACTTGTAAACCCGGGGGGGCTTATATGCACACGTAGATATACAGAGAGAAAACAAAAAGCACAGATAGCCAATTATACACAGAAAATGTCATAAAATTTTTTGTATTCGATCAAAAGGCAAAGAAATAAAGCAGATCTTTTTGAAAGGGTAATAGATCGTCTCTTTTATTTTGTTTTCGGTTTTACTGGTTTACTTCTTTTGCATGCATAACATATTTAAGTTTTTTTAAAAAATACAGAGGAAAGAAATAAAGAAAATGAGAATAGTACCTTCTGTTTCACCTCGAAAAGACGAACCTTTTAGGTCCCGACCGCCATACACGGTGGAGCCGGTGACGGCGCGTGAGGGGAAACACGGTGGTCCGATGAATGGAGGACCACCGGCTAAGGGCCGGAGCTCAGGAGAGTCAGGAAGGCTCAGAGAGAATTCTCAGTTTTTTTTTAAAAAAAGAGGGACCGAAATGATCTTTTGTCCTAATATCGGGCTTATATAGCCCTTTTAAAACGACCTCGTTTTGATTTAGTCCCATAAGCCAAAAACGATGTCGTTTTAAGGCCCTAGGATCCGCGTGTTAACCTATGACCCGGGAAGGATTCGCGTGTTTTTAAATAAAGGTCTAATTGCCCTAATTGTCCTTCTAATTAATTTTTTATTTTTTAATTTCATTTTTAATTATTTATAAATTATCCCTAAGGTTTTATTTCGGTTTTAATTTAGTCCTAATTGTGGCCATTTTAAGGCCTAGGTTAAAAAGGTACCGTTTTGGGACAAGGGAAAATTTCCCGATGAGTCCCTAAGGTTTTAATGGGCATTTCAATTAAGTCTCAATCCGTTTCTTTTATTATCAAATTAACCACTGATTTTTATTTACATTTAATTTTAGTCCCTTTATCCCTTTTAAATTATTTATAACTTATTTATTTTAAATTGTATATATTATTTTATTATAAATATATGTATTATATATTTTATATTATTATCTACTTATATTTTTATTATATTTTAAATTTTATTATATTACTTCATATTTTTATACTATCATATTAATATATATTTTAACATATATCATCACTTATTTATTATATTATATTTTTGTCAAATAATGTTTATATACTTTTATATTTTTATTATTTTACATTATAACACATATTATTTCATATTATTATTATCTATTATATTTTCATATATTATTATTCACATTATTATTTTTATATCCAATTGGTATTGAATATTTTACTAATTATATTTATATTCTTAAAAAAACCTATGTTTTTTATATATCCTAAACCATAAAGTTATCATTTTATATATTATTATACTATTTCAAAATTCAAAATTAATTATTTTTTGTAATATTTTTATTATTTTATATTTTACATAGTACAATATCATGGTTTATATTTTATATTATATATTGTTAATATTATAATCTCAAAACTAAAGTTATTATTTATATTACATTGCTAGAAATTAAATTTTAATTTTATTCACACATTTTTAAAAAAATTACTCATTTTATTTATATTTTAATATATATACACAACCCTTTTTTTATATATTATGTCAATATATTAAATGTTGGTCTCATAATTAAATGTTGAGTGTTTGGCATATTATTATTATTTTTATATACATGTTTCAAATTGTATATCATGCGTTATTTTTTATTAATATGTTTAAATATATGTTGAATTACATGTTTATGTGTTTTTACCTATTCTTCTTAAATATATATATATTGTTTTTTTATGTATATTTTACTTATTTAAAATTTGCCATGTTTTATTTCTTATATATTAGTTAATGTATGATATTTATGCTATTGTGCTTTTATCTACCTATTATTATAACATGTTATCTCGTATATGCTCCTTCATGCATCGATTTTAAAAACAAGACTCTAAAGTTTTTTTTAAAAAATAAAGGCGATGCTTGGTGTTTGGAAGTTTCGAGAAAAGTAGTGCCCTAACTTACTGGGTTGCAACCTTCCTCGTCAAGTTCGAATAATCAAGCACCCTTTTAAGTTTTTAAGGTTTTCAAAATGCAAGCAACTGTCTTGGAATTTCAAAGCTTTGTGTCCTAACTTACTGGATATGACGTTTCGTTGTTTCGAGATAGGGATTTCCAAAAGGACTAACTTAGTGTCAAATGTTTTAAAAATATTGTGTCCTAACTTATTGGATGTAATATTTTGATTCATTTGATACAAGTGAACCCTAATTTTCAAAGTAAAAAATATTTAAAAAAAGGATTGCATCTTAATTTTTTTAAAATTTCTGACATTAAAGACATTTTGATAAACAATTAGGTACCAATTTTTGGGCGTTACGAGGGTGCTAACCCTTCCTTATATGTAACTGGCTCCAGAACCTATTTTTTGATTTCGTAGACCGAAACTAATGATTTTTAAACAAAATGTTTTAAAAGTTGATCCAATCACACCTAAAAATATTGGTGGCGACTCCTGTTTTCGTTTTTCAAAGTTGAACCCCTTTTTTTTCAAACCCGATTTAAAAATGGTTTCGACAGCTTGGCGACTCCACTGGGGATTAATAAGAGAGTCAAGCCGTGTAATTGATTATCTCTTGTCTTAATGTCGGAAATTAAAAATTTTAAAATATAATTCTCTTTGCATTACATGTGTTTGTATTATTGCATGTGTTGCTATATTCTGATACGCATGGCATTTGCATGATCGTTGTGGTCACACCCTTAAGTGGGAGTGAGAAACTACGCCTTCGTGAGGTTTTCGCCTCCATGTAGGATAGTGGATCACTTTCGGGATACATCCGTACCTATGGTTTCGTGAGATTTTCATCTCCGTGTAGCCATAGGGAAATGTATTCCCCTGAACTGAACTCGTTTCAAATGAGCTTATAATGGGTGAGAATCGAGGAATCTGCTAGTTCGGGTACCTCAAGCTTTAGAACCAACCTCATATAGAAAAATTGTAAGAGCCCAACTTGGTTAGAGCTATACTTTAGATATTACCCTTATAAATTATCGTTGAGATTTATTGATATCATGTGATACTGACTATTTCTTTTCTTTTGTTTTGCATGTCATTTTGCATTTACAAAGGTATCGATTCGCGGTCAGTTTCTAAGTTAGGAAGTTTTATTATGGAGAACGGACTTCTTTATAGAGTGGAGGGCAACGCTGATGTTAATAGATGGTCAGAGCAAACTCAGCTAGAAAAAGGAGACAGTATAACTATGGTATATGTGTCGGAGCTGTCAGATTATACTCGTATTTGTGTCATACAGAATAATCTTCAAGAGCTTAAGGAAATTTGGGATCAGTGGGGCAATGAGACCAAGCAGTTATTCTACGATAATTACGGAGATTTACCTTACTTGCTCGATATTCAGGTAGATAAGCACTTGTTCCGAGCCCTTGCTCAGTTTTAGAACCCGGCGTATAGTTGTTTCACTTTTGGGGAGGTAGACTTGGTACCTACCATGGAGGAGTACACTGCCTTACTTCGTTGTCCCAGGTTTTAGAGTGATAGAATCTGTTCTCGAGCTGCTTGTGGCCCTACCTTTTGGAAGAAATTAATGACCATTACGGGGATGAGCAAGCAGTGGATCACGACCAGAATTAAAGAGAAGGGTGAGTGCAAGTGTATTTCATGGGACGCTTTGAAAGATCTGATTTTGACACACCCCGATGAGACGAAGAAGGTAGACATTTTTGCCTTAAGTTTGTATGGACTGATGGTTTTCCCTAGGGCTTTGGGATATGTGGACGAGGCAACCACGGATCTTTTTCATCGACTCAGCAAAAAGGTCACTTTCGTCCTGCAATTTTGGCGGAGACATTCAGGTCCTTAGGTGCATGTAGGAGGGCTGGTGCAGGCAGGTTTATAGGGTGTGCTCAGTTACTTTTGGCTTGGTTCTACAGTCACTTTCGATTGATTGATGGGATTGTTTGTCGGGTTTTCTTTGAGAATTACTCCCCGTTGAAAGATATAGTAGCCTCATCAAGAAAGTGGATGTGCTGGAAGAGAATTGGACAGCATTACTTGGGAATCTTCAGTCAGAGGATGTTGAGTGGAGAGCTCCATGGATGGTTCCTGGTGAGATACTTTATCGATGCGGCAGCTTTAATTGGGTTCCCCTGTTGGGAATTTGGGGTGCCATTGGTTATGCCCCTTTGCTCGTGCTGAGGTAGCATGGATTGAGACAGTTCGTACCAGCGACTCATGGGTTGGCCCAAAGTGAGTTTTTATACAGAGGAGCCGATTACAAGAGGAAGGTTAGTGAGGTTTCTAGTGCTTGGAACAAGACTTGTCGGTTGAAGGGAGTGGCCATTAATCCTGTTACGACACCAAAATATGTCGAGTGGAGGAGTAGAAGGATTAATGATAATGTCCCTATGACAAAAATGGAGGAAGTTCGACCAATGGAGGAATATTTACAAGTGATACCCTCGGAGCTTGATATCATGAAGCAAGAATTTAAGAGAAAGAATTTGGAACTTGAAAAGAAGATAGAAAAGCTTGAGGAGGAGAAGATGTACCTGAGTCTAGATGTTGACCTACAAAAGAAGGAGGTTGAAAAAGTTAGGAAGGAAAAGAGGAAGGTTGAGGAAGACCGAGATGATTTAAAAAAGGAGTATAAGAAGGCACAAGTATCTTTAAAGCGAGTGAGGTGGCAGAAAGAAGTTCAAGAGGAAAAAGCTAGAGCCGAGTATAGGGAGAGGAAGTTTCAAGAGATGCGGTCGCAGAATTTGGCATTAGAGAAAGAGAATAAAGGGTTGAAGACTAAGGTAACTGAGCTTGGAAGACCCATTCGTTGGCACCGAAACCATGATTCTACGGTCGAGTTAAAGGAGCTCAAAAGTAAGGTTGAAGATTTGGAAGTGGCATTGCATGATGGTAAACTTTGGATTGAGCAGCTCGAGGCGCAAGAAGATTGTCTAAAAAGAGAGCTCCATCAAGTTAAAGGTCAAGTCAGAGATAGGGATTACGTTATTGGGGAGGCTGTAGCTCAGATCCGAGAGATTGCTGAATATGTTCGAGACTTAGCAGTACGAGCTGATGCGTTGAGTATGATGTATGAGTCAGCATCTAATAAAGGTCGAGAGTTAGCCCTTTTATTAGATAAAGTTAGAACTTTGGGCATTAGGGCAAAGGCGTATATGTAATCCATTTATGTGTAAAGATATTCTTTTTCTAAATAAAGTTTTCTAAATGAGATTGAATCGAGATCGATGCCTTTTTTGCATTCATGCATTTGTATTGCATCACATCATATGCATTCAAAGTTATAGAAAGACCCTAATTAGTTAAAGTTTACTTCTAGGGGGTAGAAAAGAAAATCTGGAAATGACACATCCTTACGGCACTCGCACTAAAACTAAGAGTATGGATCAAAGGTTCGAACAATTGCAAAAGGATATGCAAGACCAATTGCAGGAGCAGTTGGCCAAAATGCAGAATGACATGAGGGAGCAAATGCTAGAGGCTCAAAGGAATATGATGACTGAAATGGCTCAGCTGCTAAGGGCCACTGATAAAGGGAAAGCCCCCGTGGCTATCACTGGTGAGGAAGGTGAGGATCATCCTCCGGGTTTTACTCCGCCTCATGTGCCACTGCAAACTGAGGCACCTCCTAGAAAGCCATCTGTCACTGTAAGGCCTCAACATGGGCCGGTTGGTGCTGGAGTCCCCGTGAATTTCCCATTTGGGTCAGGAATTAATTTGGGCGATAGCCCGGTCAACCCTATCACTCCTGATCTGGATATGATGGAGAAAGAAAGAATGGCAACTGAATCTTCAAAACAGTTGGAGGATCATTGTAAGTGGTTGGAGGAGAAGTTTAAGGTTTTGAAAGGCAGATGCTTTAGCAACATTGGCCTCAATGATTAAGGCAAATAAAGAGGAAGAGATGAGACCAATTCAAATGAGTGTCTACAAGGCTCTAGCTCATTGTTATAACATTCGGGGATACCAAGACTGCCCCAATTCCATTTCCGACTACATTAGAAGTCCCATCAAAATTTAGCTTCCAAGAAGAATCTTCGGTTGTTGCTATACACATTAACTCCTCATTTGGAAAATCAAAGTTCAATAGCTCATAATCCTCTAGAGCCCTACTGGCCAAGAAGTCTGCTATCGCACTTCCTTTTATAGCCTTTTGACTTATGTAGACTATATCAAACTCTGAAAGCAAAATTTGCCATCTCGCCATTCTCTCATTTAGAGCCGTTGACTCCATCATGTATTTCAATGGATCAAGATTTGAGATGAGCCAAGTGGTATGGTATAGCATGTACTGTCTTAATCTCTGAGTTGTCCAAATCAGTGCACAGTACAACTTTTTAATTGGTGGATATCTTAATTCACAGTCAGTGAATTTCTTACTGAGATAATAAATTGCCTTCTCCTTTTTCCCTGACTCGTCATACTGACCAAGCATACATCCCATAGAATTACTAAACACTGACAAGTACAGTATTAAAGGTTTATCTGGGCTAGGTGGAGGTAATACCGGAGCATTCAACAAATACTGCTTGACCTTTTCAAAAGCATTCTGGCATTCCTCATCCCAAGTACCTTGATTGTGCTTTCTGAGGAGGCGAAAGATAGGATCACATTTCTCAGTTAGTTGTGAAATGAACCGAGCGATGTAATTCAACCTTCCTAGGAATCCTCGAACTTCTTTTTGAGTTTGGGTGGAGGCAATTCTCATATTGCTCTGACTTTGTCTGAATCAACTTCTATTCCTTTTTTACTGACTATGAAACCCAATAGCTTTCTCGATCTAGCTCCGAAGGTGCACTTTTTCGGATTGAGCCTTAACTGAAACTTCCTCAACCTCAAGAATAGTCTTCTTAAAACTTCAATATGCTTTTTCTCTATTCGGGACTTAGCAATCATGTCATCAACATATACTTCAATGTCCTTATGCATCATGTCGTGAAACAAGTTCACCATAGCCCGCTGGTAGGTTGCCCCTGCGTTCTTCAGTCCAAACGGCATTACTTTGTAGTAGAAGGTGCCCCACAAGGTTATGAAGGTGGTTTTATCCATGTCCTCTAGATGCATTTTTATCTGATTGTACCCCGAGAAACCATCCATAAAGGAAAACAACGAATGTCCCGCCGTGTTGTCTACCAAAGTGTCGATGTGCGGCAAAGGAAAGTTGTCTTTTGGGCTAGCTTTATTCAAATCTCTGTAATCAATGCACATTCGTACCTTCCCTTCCTTCTTAGGGACCGACACAATATTAGCTACCCATTCGGAGTACTTGACCTCTTGTAAGAATCTTGCATCGAACTGCTTCTTAACCTCATCTTTTATATTTAGAACAATATCTGGCCGCATTCTCCGCAACTTCTGTTGGACTGGTTTGCAATCCAGTCTTATCGAAAGACGATGTACTACAATGTCGGTACTCAATCCGGGCATATCCTGATATGACCATGCGAAGATATCCTTGAACTCTCGAAGCAACTCAACCAGACCATGCCTTGTGTCTTCGGTAATCAGTGTTCCAATTTTCAACTCCTTTCCTTCCTCTAGGGCTACATTTTCTATTGCCTCTTTCTCATGTGGCATAATTCGTTTTTCCTCCTGTTTTACCATTCTTAACAGATCATGAGACACATCACAATCTTGAACATCTACAAAATCCTGGGATTCCTCTAAACACATGTCTTGCTCACAAGAGAAATCAGGAGTTGTAGTATCAGTGCTCATATCATTGATATCTAGGGACCTGTGGGGGTATGAAAGAATATACAAAGAATGAATGAATCTAAGAATGATTGTTTATGTGCTATGAATAAAAGAATGAGAATTGCAAAAGTTTAACGAAATATTAATTGATAAAAAGAAACCATATTCGTCCAATATTGATAATAAAGTTATGTTTTATTAAAATAATAATAGATGATTATAAGACTTTTTCACAAACATAATCTTACTACTCCTAGGCCCTAGAGTAACAGCCATGTTTTGAGAATTACTCTGAAAATTTCCTAAAGACTAAAAGAAGGTCTTCCGCAGTCCAATTGTTCAGAGAGCTCCCCGGTTCATAAGGGCGAATGCCCTCGAAGCTTCCTTGCTCCAATCCGTCATTGTGTACAGTATTAATCTGATGACTTTCTTCTACCAGTAACCCTCCTGACTTAAAAGATTTGGATATAGGTGGGAGTATCATCGATTCCCACTCCACTTCTCCTCCGTTCAAACGCGCATTTCTTCTCGGTTGGCGCTTCTCAATCTCTTGCCTCCGGTGCTTATGGTCTGGCTTGAAGCCCAAACCAAAGCGATCTTTCTTCTCAATCAGTTTTGGGATTTGAACCCCTCCTTGCAACTGTCTTCCTAGTCCTTTTCCTAGCAATGCTCCCCTCCCCATCATCATTTGCAGGGCCATCCTTGTGGCTCTAGACATTTTGGGTATCGGCACCTCACTTCCTTCCAAAATAAAGGTTGCATTGATGATTTCTAAAGAGTGGAAAGAACACTCAATAGCCTCTTCATTTGCCTCGACATAAGGGGCCTTGCTAGCGATCACTTTGCGATAATGTCCTCCTCGCATTGCATTGACTATTAACCGTCCATCTGTCACTAACTTCAATTTTTGGTGCAATGAGGAGGGCACCGCTCCTGCCGAGTGTATCCATGGTCTCCCTAATAAACAATTATAGGAGGGCTTGATATCTATCACCAAGAAATCAATTTCATATGTATTTGGCCTAATTTCCAAAGGGATGTCAATTCGTCCCATCACTTTCCTTTCGGTTCCATCGAAGGCTCTTACCACATTGTGACATGCTTTCATATGCGAACTGTCAATGGGTAATCTGTTCAATATGGATAATGGAAGGATGTTCAAAGCTGACCCGTTATCAATGAGTACACTTGGAAGCGTGTATCCCTTGCACCGAGTAGTGATGTGCAAGGCCTTGGTTGACCCTATGCCCCCAGGTGGAATTTCATCATCATTGAAGTAGATGAAATTGTCAGCACTGATGTTATTCACCAACCGGTCCAACTTGTTAACAGATATGTCGTGGGTGACATATGTTTCATTAAGTACCTTCAACAATACATCCCGATGCACCTCAGAACTCAGAAGTAGGGCTAATACTGATATACGCTCTGGCTGCCTATGCAACAGCTCGACCACACTATATTCGCTATGCTTAAGGAACTTTAGAAACTCCTTAGCCTCCTCCTCCTTTATCGGCTCCTTGACAGGCACTTCAACCTTTTTTTTCTTCTCAACGTCAACATTCTTTGTTTTCGTGGGCTCTACTCTAATGCCCCCCACATCATAACGCTTCCCACTTCGTGTATGGGAACCTTCATTTTGGACGCCCCTAGACGCACTGACTATACTCTCCCCCTCAGGTACTGTTACACTGCAGTCATAGCTCCATGGCACCCTCTTGTCAACCTTGTAAGGGAAAGGAGTGGGTTTATGGATGACGACCTTGGGCCCGATTTGCGCCCCCACTTTATTATTCCCTGGCAAGGAAATAATAATTCTTGGTCAGCTGGTTCCTTGTCATTCATTTTCCAGCACACATATTTGTCTTTTGCAAGAACTACCCTCAAAAATCTGTAGCTCTTTGTTAACCATAAAGCCTTGCACTATGGCCTTGAACTCTTCACAATTTTGGATCATATGACCCACCTCTTCATGAAATTCACAACAGTTCCCCATTCTTTCTCTACCTTTTCCAGAGGTCAACATACCTCTCTTCACCATCTCCTCCCATATTACTTTCATAGGTGTCTTCACCTTAGCAACATCTTCCTTGATTCTTTCTTCCCTGGTTTCATCAATGGCATTCACTCATTGATTGCCATGATCTGGTAACGGATTTTCAGCATTAGGGGTACTGTCGAATTTCACAACCCCCATCTTGATAAGCCTCTCCATGGTCTTCTTGAATCCGGTGCAGTTTTAAATCGAATGCCCCGGTATTCCCGCATGATATTCGCATTTAGTATTTGCATCATACCATTTGGGGTACGGTGGCTGTAGCAGTTTCAAGTGAAATAGAGCAATGGCATGTGCATCGTATAAGCTTTGATAAAGCTTACGATACGTCACAGGGATAGGCGTGAATTGCATCCTTTCCGAATTCTGTCTTGTGCCCGATTCCTGTCTTTGAGTACTTTGTTGCTCGACCGCAGCTGCTTTGGGTTGACCAACTGTGATTGCCCTCGAGTTGAGACTATTCATGTTATTCACCTCGTTGTCCTTTCTTCTTAGGGCATATCTTTTAGCCATTTCCCCCTCAATTTTACCGCCCCTTATGGCGTTCTCAATCATCTCTCCTGCCATAGCTATATCCGCGAAACTTTTCGTGGTGCTTCCAATCATATGAGTGATGTACGGCGCCTTCAAAGTGTTGATAAACAACATGGTGGTCTCCTTTTCTAACAGTGGTGGCTGTACTTGCATTGCCACCTCACTCCATCATTGTGCGTATTGCCTAAAACTTTCATTAGGCTTTTTCTCCATGTTTTAAGGCGTGATCCTGTCCGGCGTCATATCAGTCACATGTTTATACTGTTGCATAAAGACTTGTGCAAGATCCCTCCATGAACCGATTCTTGCACGGCTCAACTGATTGTACCACCTAGCTGCTGCTCCTACTAAGCTGTCTTGAAAATAATAGATCAATAGTTGATCATTGTTCACATACCCAGTCATTCTCCTACAAAATATTGTTATGTGTGCCTCTAGGTAAGTAGTCCCGTTGTACTTTTCAAACTCCGGCATCTTAAATTTGTGAGGAAGCACCAAGTTTGAGACCAAACTTAAATCTTTGGCATCAATCCCATGATGGTTGCCAGTGCCTTCCAAAACCTTAAACTTCTCCTCCAACCACTTGCAACGATCCTCCAACTATTTTGAAGATTCAGTTGCCATTCTTTCTTTCTCCATCATATCTAGATCAGGAGTGATAGGGTTGACCGGGCTATCGCCCAAATTAATTCCCGACCCAGATGGGAAATTCACGGGGACTCCAGCATCAATCGGCCCATGTTGAGGCCTTACAGTGACAGATGGCCTTCTAGGAGGTGTCTCGATTTGCAGTGGCACATGAGGCGGAGTAAAACCCGGAGGATGATCCTCACCTTCCTCACCAGTGATAGCCACGGGGGCTTTCCCTTTATCAGTGGCCCTTAGCAGCTGAGTCATTTCAGTCATCATATTCCTTTGAGCCTCTAGCATTTGCTCCCTCATGTCATTCTGTATTTTGGCCAACTGCTCCTGCAATTGGTCTTGCATATCCTTTTGCAATTGTTTTGAACCTTTGATCCATACTCTTAGTTTTAGTGCGAGTGCCGTAAGGATGTGTGATTTCCAGATTTTCTTTTCTACCCCTAGAAGTAAACTTTAACTAATTAGGGTCTTTCTATAACTTTGAATGCATATGATGTGATGCAATGCAAATGCATGAATGCAAAAAAAGCATCAATCTCGATTCAGTCTCATTTAGAAAACTTTATTTAGAAAAAGAATATCTTTACACATAAATGGATTACATATACGTCTTTACCCTAATGCCTAAATTTCTAACTTTATCTAATAAAAGGGCTAACTCTCGACCTTTATCAGATGTTGACTCATACATCATACTCAACGCATCAGCTCGTACTATTAAGTCTCGAACATATTCAGCAATCTCTCAGATCTGAGCTACAGCCTCCCCAATAACGTAATCCCTATCTCTGACTTGACCTTTAACTTGATGGAGCTCTCTTTTTAGACAATCTTCTTGCACTTCGAGCTACTCAATCCGAAGTTCACCATCATGCAATGCCACTTCCAAATCTTCAACCTTACTTTTGAGCTCCTTTAACTCGACCGTAGGATCATGGTTTCGGTGCCAACGAAGGGATCTTCCAAGCTCAGTTACCTTAGTCTTCAACCCTTTATTCTCTTTATCTAATGCCAAATTCTGCGACCGCATCTCTTGAAACTTCCTCTCCCAATACTCGACTCTAGCTTTTTCCTCTTGAACTTCTTTCTGCCACCCCACTCGCTTTAAAGATACTTATGTCTTCTTATACTCCTTTTTTAAATCATCTCGGTCTTCCTCAACCTTTCTCTTTTCTTTCTTAACTTTTTCAACCTCCTTCTTTTGCAGGTCAACATCTAGACTCAGGTACATCTTCTCCTCCTCAAGCTTTTCTATCTTCTTTTCAAGTTTCAAATTCTTTCACTTAAATCCTTGTTTCATGATATCAAGCTCCGAGGGTATCACTTGTAAATATTCCTCTGTTGGTCAAACTTTCTCCATTTTTGTCATAAGGACATTATCGTTAATCCTTCTACTCCTCCACTCGACATATTCTGGTGTCGTAACAGGATTAATGGCCACTCCCTTCAATCGACAAGTCTTGTTCCAAGCACTAGAAACCTCGCTAACCTTTCTCTTGTAATCGGCTCCTCTGTATACAAACTCACTTTAGGCCAACCCATGAGTCGCTGGTATGAACTGGCTCAATCCATGCTGCCTCAACATGAGCAAAGGGGCATAACCAATGGCACCCCAAATTCCCAACAGGGGAACCCAATCAAAGCTGCCACATCAATAAAGGTTCTCACCAGGAACCATCCATAGAGCTCTCCACTCAACATCCTCTAACTGAAGATTCCCAAGTAATGCTATCCAATTCTCTTCCGGCACATCCACTTTCCTAGATGAGACTACTATATCTTTCAACGGGGAGTAATTCTCAAAGAAAACCCGATAAACAATCCCATCAATCAATCGGAAGTGACTGTAGAACCAAGCCAAAAGTAACTGAGCACACCCTATAAACCTGCCTGCACCAGCCCTCCTACATGCACCTAAGGACCTGAATGTCTTTGCCAAAATTGTAGGGACGGAAGTGACCTTTTTGCTGAGTTGATGAAAAAGATCCGTGGTTGCCTCGTCCACATATCCCAAAGCCCTAGGGAAAACCATCAGCCCATACAAACTTAAGGAAAAAATGTCTACCTTCTTCGTCTCATCGGGGTGTGTCAAAATCAAATCTTTCAAAGCGTCCCACGAAATACACTTGCACTCACCCTTCTCTTTAATTCTGGCCGTGATCCACTGCTCGCTCATCCCCATAATGGTCATTAATTTCTTCCAAAAGGTAGGGCCACAAGCAGCTCGAGAATAGATTCTATCACTCAAAGACACAGGACAACGTAAGGCAGTGTACTCCTCCACGGTAGGTACCAAGTCTACCTCCCCAAAAGTGAAACAACTGTACGCCGGGTTCCAAAACTGAGCAAGGGCTCAGAACAAGTGCTCATCTACCTGAATATCGAGCAAGTAAGGTAAATCTCCGTAATTATCGTAGAATAACTGCTTGGTCTCATTGCCCCACTAATCCCAAATTTCCTTAAGCTCTTGAAGATTATTCTGTGTGACACTAATACGAGTATAATCTGACAGCTCCGACACATATCCCATAGTTATACTGTCTCCCTTTTCTAACTGAGTTCGCTCTGACCATCTATGAACATCGGCGTTGCCCTCCACTCTATCAAGAAGTCCGTTCTCCATAATAAAACTTCCTAACTTAGAAACTGACCGCGAATCCATACCTTTGTAAATGCAAAATGACATGCAAAACAAAAGAAAAAAAATAGTCAGTATCACATGATATCAATAAATCTCAACGATAATTTATAAGGGTAATATCTTAAGTATAGCTCTAACCAAGTTGGGATTTTACGGTTTTTCTATATGAGTTTGGTTCTAAAGCTTGAGGTACCCGAACCAGCAGATTCCTCGATTCTCACCCATTATAGGCTCATTTGAAACGAGTTCAGTTCAGGGGAATACATTTCCCTATGGCTACACGAAGATGAAAATCTCATGAAACCATAGGTACGGATGTATCCCGAAAGTGATCCACTATCCTACACGGAGGCGAAAACCTCACGAAGGCGTAGTTTCTCACTCCCACTTAAGGGTCTGACCACAACGGTCATGTAAATGCAATGCGTATCAGAATATAGTAACACATGCAATAATACAAACACATGTAATGCAAAGAGGATTATATTTTAAAATTTTTAATTTTCGACATTAAGACAAGAGATAATCAATTACACGGCTTGACTCTCTTATTAATCCCCAGTGGAGTCGCCAAGCTGTCAAAACCATTTTTAAATTGGGCTTGAAAAAAATGGGGTTCGACTTTGAAAAACGAAAACAGGAGTCGTCACCAATCTTTTTAGGTGTGATTGGATCACCTTTTAAAACATTTTGTTTAAAAATCATTAGTTTTGATCTACGAAATCAAAAAACAGGTTCGGGAGCCGGTTACGTACAAGGAAGGGTTAGCACCCTCGTAACGCCCAAAAATTGGTACCTAATTGATTATCAAGATGTCTTTAATGTCGAAAATTTTAAAAAATTTAAGATGCAATCCTTTTTTTAAATATTTTTGACTTTGAAAATTAGGGCTCACTTGTATCAAATGAATCAAAATATTACATCCAATAAGTTAGGACACAATATTTTTAAAACATTTGACACTAAGTTAGTCCTTTTGGAAATCCCTATCTCGAAACAACGAAACGTCATATCCAGTAAGTTAGGACACAAAGCTTTGAAATTTCAAGATAGTTGCTTGCATTTTGAAAACCTTAAAAACTTAAAAGGGTGCTTGATTATTCAAACTTGACGAGGAAGGTTGCAACCCAGTAAGTTAGGGCACTACTTTTCTCGAAACTTCCAAACACCAAGCATCGCCTTTATTTTTTTTTAAAAACTTTAGAGTCTTGTTTTTAAAATCAATGCATGAAGGAGCATATACGAGATAACATGTTATAATAATAGGTAGATAAAAGCACAATAGCATAAATATCATACATTAACTAATATATAAGAAATAAAACATGGCAAATTTTAAATAAGTAAAATATACATAAAAAAACAATATATATATTTAAGAAGAATAGGTAAAAACACATAAACATGTAATTCAACATATATTTAAACATATTAACAAAAAATGACGCATGATATACAATTTGACACATGTATATAAAAAAAATAATAATATGCCAAACACTCAACATTTAATTATGAGACCAACATTTAATATATCGACATAATATATAAAAAAGGGTTGTGTATATATATTAAAATATAAATAAAATGAGTAATTTTTTTAAAAATGTGTGAATATAATTAAAATTCAATTTCTAGCAATGTAATATAAATAATAACTTTAGTTTTGGGATTATAATAATAACAATATATAATATAAAATATAAACCATGATATTGTACTATGTAAAATATAAAATAATAAAAATATTACAAAAAAATAATTAATTTTGAATTTTGAAATAGTATAATAATATATAAAATGATAACTTTATGGTTTAGGATATATAAAAAAACATAGGTTTTTTTAAGAATATAAATATAATTAGTAAAATATTCAATACCAATTGGATATAAAAATAATAATGTGAATAATAATATATGAAAATATAATAGATAACAATAATATGAAATAATATGTGTTATAATGTAAAATAACAATAATATAAAAGTATACAAACATTATTTGACAAAAATATAATATAATAAATAAGTGATGATATATGTTAAAATATATATTAATATGATAGTATAAAAATATGAAGTAATATAATAAAATTTAAAATATAATAAAAATACAAGTAGATAATAATATAAAATATATAATACATATATTTATAACAAAATAATATATACAATTTAAAATAAATAAGTTATAAATAATTTAAAAGGGATAAAGTGACAAAAATTAAATGTAAATAAAAATCAGTGGTTAATTTGATAATAAAAGAAACGGATTGAGACTTAATTGAAATGCCCATTAAAACCTTAGGGACTCATCGGGAAATTTTCCCTTGTCCCAAAATGGTACCGTTTTAACCTAGGCCTTAAAATGGCCACAATTAGGATTAAATTAAAACCGAAATAAAACCTTAGGGATAATTTATAAATAATTAAAAATGAAATTTAAAAAAAATAAAAAAATTAATTAGAAAGACCATTAGGGCAATTAGACCTTTATTTAAAAATACGTGGATCCTTCCCGGGTCACAGGTTAACACGCGGATCCTAGGGCCTTAAAACAACATCGTTTTTGGCTTATGGGACTAAACCAAAACGGGGTCGTTTTAAAAGG